>OZ038471.1:2200000-2880000 GCA_964036295.1 Plumapathes pennacea | reverse complement strand
CGTCGAGTCCGTCAGAAGTCCCCTGTACAGGAAGGCGCATCATGGAAGAAATACCTCCGGATCGTGGCATTTGATCCGAAGTCAACGGAGAGTTAAAATCCTTTGTTAATCGTGTTCTTACCGAGAAATATCGGCGGGCAGTGCCAGAAACACGTTGTTCAAACAGCTGACGAAGATTTCGTGCCAAATGTTTCATTTTGACAGAAAGAATCGAAGTGTAATTCAAGTTAGGGGGTCGGTTGTTTATATGAAAGCTTTGCGTGACATGACGTCATCATGTTTTGATTCGCATCGCGTTTTGATTGGTTAGCGCACAGCAGTCTGTTGGATTGCGTGCAAGGGTGTTCACATCGCGTGAACTGGTTTGTCGTTTCCACCTTTCTTCGCGTGGAATTAATATAAGTTTTGATTGACCAATTTTCATCAAGACATTTTCATTTACTTTTCAATATTTATTGGATGCTTGTGTATAAAATTTAGAAATTCAAAGCTTTCAGCTCGTAAATCTATCAACAGTGCGAATTTGGTGCATGCACGTATAACAGATTTTCGCTGAAACTACAGTGTTCAAGCATGCAGTCTAATGCTTCAAAATAAATTAAAATAAAATAAAGTCCCATCATTTTTGACCTGAAGATTTTGAAACAGACAAAACAAAAACAAAACAAAACAAAAATCAAATCAAATCAAATCAAATATGTGACATGTTATGTGCATGTCCATGAATCTGTTATTAAATCAGTTTGTGACATCATAAAAGTTCCTTTTCAGTAAAACATATTTGCTCACATATCTGTGGGGAGATTCCCTTGAGCCTACTAAAGAACTATGGGGATTCCCTGGGCTGTATTTTAGCAGATTTCCTAATGAATGTGATGTACAGCAGTTTTTATCCCTTTACTGCTAGATACCAGACCCACCAAGAGACATTCATGACAGATTCTTCCAACAATTCAAGGCCAAAAATCTATGAGGGATGCAGTGAGAGTTGATACTCCAATCAACTCTTTACTTTCAGGTTTCAATGTGAAGTCTCTTGGTGCCACATTCACAGCAGAACTTTGCATTTGCGATTGGATATTTAGTCCCACATTCATGGCAGAACTTTGAAAGTCTCCTACCAGCTGATTGACTTTTCTGTTTTGCCACAGGATCACTGGCTTCCTCTGACAAGCCTTTGTGAAGATGTGCTTTTGCAGAGAATGGGTTTTTGAGATTCACTGGTGATTGACTTTGAATCCCAAAGTCATCAAATAGTGTTGGACTTGGGTCTCGGATGGCAATATGTCTGAAAAGAAAAAGAACAATAACTACGTATAACTGGAGGTTTACAAACATTGAAGAGACCCTCTCACCATAGATGCTTTGCGTACTCATGTTAATATTTACATCCAGAGCTAGACTTTTCTTTATTTTAGGTGCCCACGTTATGACTGATCAATCCGACTGTCACTGCTCAGTGCCACATTCAGTACACTTTTTGAGTTTGTGCTGATTTATATCATGATGATAAAACATTAAAAAATGTGAGAATCTGCCTTTTTGAAAATGCTCTGGGCTGTCAGTCACTGGGTGTGCAAAGTATCTATGGTGAGAAGGTCTCTTTCAGACATGTGACCCAAGGGTGATCAACTTCAATGTCCTCCTTCAGTTCCTCACCAGAGATGTATGATGCAGTAAGGAGAACTTGGCTTTTGATAGCTTGTTCAGATGACAACTGATTAAATTATCAGTTCTCTGTACATCACCCATACATAGAGGATACTACACGTCGGCGCGAAGATATGAATTTTATTTTCAAGTGGTAAAAACAATATTTTACGAACGAGTGCTTCGCGAGTGAGTAAAATATTGTTTTTACTACAAGAAAATAAAATCCATATCTTCAAGCCGCCGTGTAATTTTCTTTTTATTATATTAGATACGAGTGTTTTACGAGAAATTGCACAAACAACCGTGCAAAAGTGGGAAATGATGCCAACGATATCCTCACTAGTGAGGATATGGAAAATACGCCACTCGGGTCCCAGATGTAGTTTCGTATGGATTTTACGCACTGTATATTTTCCAGTAAAACACTCATGTCCATATAATAAATTGTCTTCTTAAAAGGTTGAAAGAATCTGCATTTAGAGCTGGGGGGTTAAAGGGTTAAAAAGTTCAAGGAGACTTTGTCGAAGCATTGTCAGTACCTGTGTCTTCTTCCAGCAGAAGAACCAGAGGAAGCTCGTTCAGATTCAGATGAATTAGAGTCTGGTCTCTCCCGTCTTCGCCTTGAGTTATACACAGACGTATCTGCTCTCTCATTCTCACTGTCTGATTGGTTAGTTCTCCGTCCATGCTTGATTTCTCTTGACTTGGGTTGGAAATCGTCATCTGAATCATTGTATGAGAATATGTCTCCACTCTGTGCACGTTGAAGAGCACTCCCTTAGAGCATAAAGTGTTGCGTATTAGTATAGGATTGCTAACCTAAATATTTTTTAACTTTTCCTGAACAACACATACATGTACCCTGCATGGGTGGAGTCTACACAGGGTAATGATTCAAAAGTTTAGATTCCAAGCAAGAAGGCCTAACATGCTATAATTTTAACCATTCTATTAAAAGAACTAAACAAAAAAATGCATTATATACTGCACAGTTGTTACATGTACATGTATATTGTAGGTGACTGATGAACATGTTGAAATAACATATTTGTCTCCCAGTTATTATAAAATATGAGATTGATTTCTGTCAATAAAAGTACCATTTGTCTCAGCACTTGGCTTTCTCCTTGACAGTGAGGGTGATGCATCCTGAGTCCATTTCTTTTTCTGGTCTTGTTGCACTCTGCTTCTTGAATCTGGGTCTGACAAGAGCTTCCTTCGGCTGCTTGGAGATGCTGATGAAGGATTCCTAGCAGAGGTTCTTGAGGTGCCACTACCTATAACAGAAAGATATGTACATGTCAGACATAAACAAGTTTGGAAATAACTGTTGTAAAAAGCAAAACAAAACAAAACAAAACAAACAACAATAACAACAAAAATAACAACAACAAATAATAGTTAAACTGCTGTTGATGGTGTTGAAACAAAACTGGGATGTCCCATAATCCCGGGTGGGATCCCACCTGGTATGTTTCATAATCCCGGGTGAGATGGCAGGATGGGATCCCACCAAATCCTGGGTGGGATCCCACCTGGGATGTTCCATAATTCCGGGTGGGATGGCGGGACGGGATCCCATCAAATCCCGGGTGGGATCCCACCTGGGATGTTCTATAATCCCGCGTGGGATGGCGGGACGGGATCCCACCAAATCCCGGGTGGGATCCCACCTGGGATGTTCCATAATCCCGGGTGGGATGGTGGGACGGGATCCCACCAAATCCCGGGTGGGATCCCACCTTGGATGTTCCAGAATCCCGGGTGGGATGGTGGGACGGGATCCCACCAAATCCCGGGTGGGATGTTCCATAATCCCGGGTGGGATGGTGGGACGGGATCCCACCAAATCCCGGGTGGGATCCCACCTGGGATGTTCCATAATCCCGGGTGGGATGGCGGGACGGGATCCCACCAAATCCCGGGTGGGATCCCACCTGGGATGTTCCATAATCCCGGGTGGGATGGTGGGACGGGATCCCACCAAATCCCGGGTGGGATCCCACCTGGGATGTTCCATAATCCCGGGTGGGATGGCGGGACGGGATCCCACCAAATCCCGGGTGGGATCCCACCTGGGATGTTCCATAATCCCGGGTGGGATGGTGGGACGGGATCCCACCAAATCCCGGGTGGGATCCCACCTGGGATGTTCCATAATCCCGGGTGGGATGGCGGGACGGGATCCCACCAAATCCCGGGTGGGATCCCACCTGGGATGTTCCATAATCCCGGGTGGGATGGTGGGACGGGATCCCACCAAATCCCGGGTGGGATCCCACCTTGGATGTTCCCGAATCCCGGGTGGGATGGTGGGACGGGATCCCACCAAATCCCGGGTGGGATGTTCCATAATCCCGGGTGGGATGGTGGGACGGGATCCCACCAAATCCCGGGTGGGATCCCACCTGGGATGTTCCATAATCCCGGGTGGGATGGCGGGACGGGATCCCACCAAATCCCGGGTGGGATCCCACCCGGGATGTTCCATAATCCCGGGTGGGATGGCGGGACGGGATCCCACCAAATCCCGGGTGGGATCCCACCCGGGATGTTCCATAATCCCGGGTGGGATGGCGGGACGGGATCCCACCAAATCCCGGGTGGGATCCCACCCGGGATGTTCCATAATCCCGGGTGGGATGGCGGGACGGGATCCCACCAAATCCCGGGTGGGATCCCACCTGGGATGTTCCATAATCCCGAGTGGGATGGCGGGACGGGATCCCACCAAATCCCGGGTGGGATCCCACCTGGGATGTTCCATAATCCCGGGTGGGATGGTGGGACGGGATCCCACCAAATCCCGGGTGGGATCCCACCTGGGATGTTCCATAATCCCGGGTGGGATGGCGGGATGGGATCCCACCAAATCCCGGGTGGGATCCCACCTGGGATGTTCCATAATCCCGGGTGGGATGGTGGGACGGGATCCCACCAAATCCCGGGTGGGATCCCACCTTGGATGTTCCATAATCCCGGGTGGGATGGTGGGACGGGATCCCACCAAATCCCGGGTGGGATCCCACCTTGGATGTTCCAGAATCCCGGGTGGGATGGTGGGACGGGATCCCACCAAATACCGGGTGGGATGTTCCATAATCCCGGGTGGGATGGCGGGACGGGATCCCACCCAATCCCGGGTGGGATGCCACCCGGGATGTTCCATAATCCCGGGTGGGATGGCGGGACGGGATCCCACCCAATCCCGGGTGGGATCCCACCCGGGATGTTCCATAATCCCGGGTGGGATGGCGGGACGGGATCCCACCAAATCCCGGGTGGGATCCCACCTGGGATGTTCCATAATCCCGGGTGGGATGGCGGGACGGGATCCCACCAAATCCCGGGTGGGATCCCACCTGGGATGTTCCATAATCCCGGGTGGGATGGTGGGACGGGATCCCACCAAATCCCGGGTGGGATCCCACCTGGGATGTTCCATAATCCCGGGTGGGATGGTGGGACGGGATCCCACCAAATCCTGGGTGGGATCCCACCTGGGATGTTCCATAATCCCGGGTGGGATGGTGGGACGGGATCCCACCAAATCCCGGGTGGGATCCCACCTGGGATGTTCCATAATCCCGGGTGGGATGGTGGGACGGGATCCCACCAAATCCCGGGTGGGATCCCACCTGGGATGTTCCATAATCCCGGGTAGGATGGTGGGATGGGATCCCACCTGGGATGTTCCATAATCCTGGGTGGGATAGCGGGATGGGATCCCAGGTGGGATCCTGACGTTCCACAACCCCAGCCGGGATCCCACCTTTTGGTGGCAGGATCTCAGGTGGGATAAAACTGGGATCGGCGGGATCCCACATACTATTTTTACCTAGGTAGGACTGTATACAAATTTCATGTACCTGCTGTATAATGTAAAACTATAAACCTACAGCAAAGTGTACCATGTTTGATTTTTCAACTTTGTTACCCCAAGGGGATCATATTATGGCAAATACAGGTATTGTACTCAAGCATTTTAGTCTTAATAAATAAGGTATACATTTTGTCTCTTTGGTCCAGAGTACAGAAATAAATTTTGCTTATTTTGGTATTTGGTCTGAAATAGGGTAAGGGTTTTGAAAACTAAGCAGCACATTCTCACCCCAACAAATAAGGTATATCAGTCCTGGGTCAGCACCAAATATTGTTGCTAGACTCACCTGCATTTCTTGAATGTGGTGCATAGTCCACAGCTCTGTAGTCAGATGGTGCTTTTGCAGGAAATGCTCCTGTTGCTTTTGGTGATGAGACTGTACCAGATGGAATAGAATTTCTTTTTCCAGGAAGAGGAGGTTTGTACTATGAAAACATCATGAAAAGAAAATAGTTTTGAGATACGTACACTCCTTTCCATTTGTCTATCTACTGATAATATGGTAATCACCTTTGTCCTACGAGCAACCTTTTCAGATGCCACTGTCTTGGATGCTGGCCTCGCTATGCGTGCCTTTTGCTCTTTGCAAAAACCAATATGCCTCTCGGCTGCATGTTCATTAAAGCGTCGGTCACAGTGAGGGCATTGGACATAGTCAGGGTTTACTGTGGGAGGAGGGGGTGGTGGAAGTGGCTCCCCCTTTTTCTGAGCAGCAGTGACTCCTCTAGCTCCCCTGATGTTTGATATAAACTCTTCATGCTTCCGTCTCCAGTTTGCCTGAGGAAAGAAACAACCAAGCTAACACACCATATACTAACAGCGTTAAATACTGTAATACCAATGTTTGCCTACTTAATTGTTGAATATACAGTAAGTACCATAGGTTATTCATACTGCACTCAAAAGCTAATTGATACTAATTATATGCACTACAATATTGACTCTTAGGACTTTGTCTACCTGTCACGTAGGTTTCTGTCTTGTAGAGGTGTCCCACTTTCAGATTTTAGATACAGACAAATATGTGAAATTCGGCCTGCCGGGACCAACAAATCTGGCTTGGGTTGACTTATTGAGATGTGGTGCCTGTCTTGATAGCCCGGGGGAGGTACTCAATAGGAATTTGGGTAGGGGTGTTCCACTGACTCTATAAAACCCTGACCCTATTCAAGACACAAAAATGGAAATTTTGCTACCCTGTCTAAGACAAAGTGCTCTAATTTGATACCATGTTCAGACTAAGTTTAGATAAGTCAGCCTGCGTTGCACACGTTTCCAACATATGAAGAAATTGCACGAAAATGACGAGAGCAAAAATGGGGTTGAGGGGGGGGGGGGGGGGGGGGGGGAAGAGGAGAAAATCTTCATAAAATAACCCTGTTTAAGACACGAAAATGTAAAATTTGATACCCTGTTTAAGACAGAAGACCCTGAAAATGATACCCTATCGGGCGGAACATACCTATATAGGAAATATATAGGAGGTCCCCCCCCGGGCTTGATAAAGTTGACTGTAGTAACATGTAGTAAGATGCACATGTACAGTAGAAACATACCTTCTTAGGCCTGGGAGGTAAGTCCGCAGTTGTAACTTTTAAATTGGCAATTTCATTTTGCACATGTGCCAGTCTTTTCTTTGAAGTATCAAACACCTTCCTCTTCTTTAGATTATGGCATACTGCCTCATGGCGGACCTGAATAACATGTGAATAAGGTTAAAATTAGCACTAGTCGCAACAAATTTCGTGTTTATTTCTTCTTTTGGCCAAAAATTTCCAATTTTATTGATGTCACAATAGCCCAGACAGTTGTTAACTACTTGGAAAAGTCGAAACGAACGGCAAAAGTTGCAAAAAGATGAATGGATGACCACTACGAACAGAAAGACAACTGTTTATATTTAAAGATCCATACCAAAGTCTTTTGGTTGAATGTTCTGCCACAAGACGAGCATGGTTGAAGCTTTTGTGCAGATCCCGTGTCACGAAAAGCTGAAAGGAAACTTCAGTCAGTTAAAATGTTGCAACCATTTTCTTAAAGCAACACAAACAGCACTAACCATCGATGTAATCAGCCATAGGCGATCCGTTTCTATGAGACACCTTGTTTACAAATTTCCGCCATCTTGGATTCAATAAAACCAAGTTCTTTCCCAGTCCTTTCCCAAAGCTCCGGACGACGTCATATTGACCACTTGTCAAATATGCACGACACCTTCTGTTCATTTTGTTTGATTGATTTTTTGAATGGATGGTCCACAAGGACTGACTTGTGCATGCGCCGTTCGGTAAATGCAAATTACAGCTACAAAAGCCAAAGGACGCGGGAATAAGTGTCACTTTTCTCATACTGGAAACAAATTTCAGGATGAACGAAATCGAGAGCAGTTTTGTTGCCATAAATGAATCCATTGGATACGTCGGAGATATGGCGACTGCGGAGCAGAAAGTTCGAGAGTTTATGGCGGAGTCAAACACCGCATTTTCCGTGTATTACAGCAGGACCGATCGACGAGGTAAGTTTTCCGTTAGTTGAAGCTTGTCAATCACAGCACTTTTTATGAAAAGGAAATTATCCATAACATTTATTGCTGCAGATTTTATACTGTTTAACTTATACGACTCCTTATATGTTCCTTTTTATGCACAAACAGGCCCAGTCAAGAAACACAAGGTTTTTTTCCAAGGAGGCCGGAACCACCTTGCTGGGATTCCATATGATGGAGTCCCATTCATAGTAACTGGAAGCAAGGTTTGGGACTGCGAGCATGGGACCGATCGCCATGCCCGGGACAAGAAAAAACCAAAAAAGGTAATTTGCGCATAAAACCGGGGAGGCCGGTACGTGTTTCCAGACCAAACCCGAACAAATTCAGAAATAGTTTATAGTTGTACTGCTTTACGGCTTTTCGTTTGCACCTTTAGGCTATAATTTCTAAATATGTTAACATTGAGAAATCAAAAGTACTCTGTCTACAGTTGTTTCATTTTCCTTGGTTATTTGCCACTCGGCAAACTTCGGGCAACAATTTTCTTTGTATGATCAGATATAATATTCAAGTATGTTGGCATTGAGAAATCAAAAGTACTCTAACCCACTGAGTTCTTTCAATTTCCTCGGTTATTCGCAACTCGGCAAACGTCAGGCAACAATTTTACAATTTTTAAATGCTTTCTTTGTCTAACTAGCTTTCTGCCCTATTAAACTAGCTCAGAACAATCACTGATCTCATTCACACACGGTCAAAAGTATTTGTGAAAGCAAAACATTTATAAACCAAAGCCAGTCCGATTTGGCAGTCTGTTCGCGCCGCAACTCGCCTGCGAGCAGCTCCTCCTTTTTCTCCCTGGTGGCGAAAAGCACTAAAAATATAATTGGTCGCAACGCAACGCTTTAGTAATCAAGAGATTTTATCACATTTGACTAACCCTTCTCTGACTAACGTTACTGCTATAATAAACGTTTAATCCCACAGAATGGTAATCGCTCAAAGGGAACCACAAAAAAAATCAACTGCCCGGCCCAGATCGTCATTAGGGAGATCAGGCGGTTCCCGGCCTTTAAGGTGAGAAAACACTTCGGTCGTTGAGGTCTCAAAACAACACATTATCCTAAACTAAGCACACTTATGTCAACAGTGGCAGTTTAATCCCTAGATTAGAGCAACAGTAATACCCATAAACACGAAAGCAAGTAAAAATAAAAGACCTTTTTAATAATACATACTTTGATGATAATTTGCAGATCGACATCAATACTGAAAAAAGAAGAAGGAGAGCGGCAGGGCTGATCCAAAAAGCTCTGGAAGGAAGTTTGGAGGGCGAAAGCCGAATTTTTATTTTTTTTCCCACGGCGGCACATCATAAAGGCCATACTAACGAGGTAAGGTATCGGAAGAGAATTTTTGCTTTATTACACAAAAATACATACCACATCACAATTACACACAAAAAACGCACAAAAATAGCGGTGAAATACGTTTGAGATACGAAGAAGTTGCTTATAAAATCCTCACTTTTTAAACAGGGTCCAGAAATCCAGCCGCCTGCATTACGTCAGCCTGCACGAGATGAAACAGCAGAAGAGGCAGCAGCAAAATGCAAGGGTTTAATGGACCAAGCCATGGGATTTATCCATCAAATCAAAGACAAAGCCGCCCTCCAAAAAATACAAAGGCTACAGGAGGAATGCCTATCAGTGATGATGGCTGCAGCCCCTCCAAAGCAAAGGAGGGCCGAAATAGATACTGCGTGCAACCGGCCAAAGCACGACCGGCGTAAAGTGGCCGATGAGGCCGATTTATCCATCATAAAAACTGGGCAAATGCTCAATGACTGGGTGGTGAACAACGCCCAAAACCTTCTCCATGACCAGTTCCCTCGGATCAAAGGTTTGGAGGATACCACCCTTGGCCCACTTAATGGCTTTACCGTTCATGGTGGGGCTGACTTTTGTCAAATCCTCCATGACGGTAGCTGCCATTGGGTAGCAGTTTCCAACGTCAGATGCAAGACGGGGAAAGTGGAGTATTTTGATAGTCTTTTCTACGGTGACATCAAGCCCCACGTCATTAAGTTGATTGCAGCCCTTATGAGGGTAGACGATCCTATCTTGACCATTGTGGCGCGCCCCGTACAACAACAGCGCAACGGCGTAGATTGTGGGCTTTTTGCAATAGCGTATTTAACATCTGTACTGCATTGCGAAAGCCCAATGGCCGTCAACTATGACGAGTCGAGAATGCGACCGCATTTGTTGCAATGTTTACTAAAAAGGAGGGTAACACCATTCCCGGCACCACCAGCAGCCGATGCTAACAAGACGGAATACAGATGCACACCAAAGATCATCGCCTTGAAACTAATGTGCATCTGTCGCCAGCCATGGGAGCCACTGGGCGGCCAGTCTGTTTCATGTGAAAACTGCCGCGAATTATTCCATATTGCGTGCCTTCCTTCCCCTCCGAACATTCTCGCCTGGGAATGTCCCAAGTGTGTGCAAGGACGCCTGATTGAAGGGATCGCCTCCGGGATGTGGGGTTAATAGACTATCAAAATAGTCTACTTGCCCCGTCTTACACCTGAACTGCTACCCAATGGCTGGCCGTGTCTTCCAAACCTTTGACCCGAGGGAACTGGTCGTGGAGAAGGTTCTGGGAGGAGTCGAATGGCCAGCAAGACACAAAACAACGGCTCTTTTAAGAGCCACCACGTTAATAAAAGAAAATGATCCATTTTGCACTTCAATGAACCTTTTTCTGAAATGAAAACCTTTACCGACCAAACGTTTTATTTTATCACACTTACCGCCAACCACATCAGAAATCTTACCAACCACATACCACATACAACTTGTTCACAATTACCGGCGAAAACTGTCGGGAATGGTATCACAGGAGTGTTTCCCTTCTTTGCCAAACGCTATCTCCAAGGCCAAAGGCCAAAGAGCAGGAAATGTACCAAATGTGCTAAGAACAGAACATTTCAAAAACACGTCTTGTGCGGACTACAAAACAGTCCCTTCCTTGCGTTAAACGCGGGAGCATGCTATTAAAGGGAACCCCACAGGCAATTTTTCTGATATTAAGGACCAAATGGTGGAATGAAGAAAGAAATTACAAACAAGAGGCCTCTCTCTTTTATCGGCACGAACTGTCAACTAAATAAACGGTTTTACACGGCAGGATTAATGTACGTTTACAAGTCGTCAAGTCGTGTGGCGGGCAATTTTTAAATCGCGCGCCATTCCCATTAGTCACCTTGGTCTTAATCGCTTGAAGGAAGTGAGTGTTTCTTGTGGCCTCTGTAAGAGTCTTTGTTGGGGTTTTACGCAGTGTTTACACGACGGCATGGCATCACGCAACGGCAAACAGCTAACGCACATTTAGGGAAGCGCGAGATTGCCTTTTGTTTGCTTATGGTGAAGACTAAATAGACGACAAAAAGAGCCATATGTATGTGGGGGGGGGGGGGGGGGGGGGGGGGACTGCCACATAAAAAGTGACGGAGATGCTCGTCGGGAGTTTTCGTTTTTACCCCTAAGAGTTACTAAAACGGGCGTGGCTCGAGCTTATTTTGACCCCTAAAAAAAAAGCAATAAAAGCATACCAAGAATTCAAAAGTTCAAAGGTACGAACGAGTCGACTTTAGACGTAATGTCGGACGCATAGTGGAATTAAGCAGGTTCGCTTCCCAAAACATGACTTGCACATTCTTAGGCCGCGATCAAACGGTGATGATAATGGCGATCATAGCTCGAACTCTCACGCCCGTTTGAGCACAAACTAATTATACTTGAGCGTAATTTGTGGTTGTTGTTATTGCTGCTGCAACATCTGGTAGTTGTTTTTGCTTTCATCTCCAACTTTTCGCCGTTCTTCCTGCTCTTTCCTTTCATCTCTTTCTGCTCTGCCTGTCTCAGCTGCATCTATTCTCTTCTTCCACCTCTCTCTCAGATAACTGATTGTAATCACTCCCATTGCTTCTTTAATTTCCTTATATTAATAGTAATAATAACAATAATAATAATAATATAATCTATATAATAATAACAACAATAATAATAATATAATCTATATAATAATAACAATAATAATAATAATATAATCTATATAATAATAACAATAATAATAATAATATAATCTATATAATAATAACAATAATAATAATAATATAATCTATATAATAATAACAATAATAATAATAATCTATACAATAACAACAGCAGTAATAATAACAATAATAATTATAATAATAACAATAATAATAACAATATCTTCCTTCCTCTTATTTGTCTCTCCCAGTGTTTCTATAGTGTCAATTCCATCGACGGAGAATGGGTATTTAGATTTATTGGAGATTGACTTTCAATCCCAAAATCATCAAATAATGTTGGACTTTGGTATCGGATGGCAATATGTCGAGAAAGAAGAAAAATATTGTTATTATTGACTATCTATTGCTTATGTACAGTTGTCATTCTTCTGGATTTCTTGTAGGTTCAACCGTTTTAGCTAGAGGGCCTAGATGGGGGGTCTGCATAACAGTTTTAAACAGTAAAATTTTTGCTGTATTAGTAAAAGAGTGAAAGTTCACAAAATGACAAAATAATGGTACTTTCAGAAATTACCTTTACTTTTACAAAACTGTATTACAAAACTGGAAACTTGCAGAGTTTGTTCATTTCTTTCTGGAATCAATTCGAAGTACCACAGATCTCTGAAGAACATACACCTATTGCAGTAACGTTTTCAGATACACCTAATTGCAATATATATTACAGTCTTACCACCTCTCAAAGGTCTAGCCTAACAGCAGCTCTGACAGAGTCCTTCCATATCTTGACACTGTTGTTGAATGGAGTCAGAGAAGAGGCAATTCATCTTTGTTGAGAAAATCATTGTTGTCATCATCAATGTCCGTATTATTATCACTGTCTGTTTCGTACTCATCTTTCTGATCCAATTGCCAATTGTCTGTCACTATGTTCTGTCCACTCTCAAGTGGCAGCACTAATCGTGTCACTGGACTCCTCAGATCCAGAGGTTCCATGACTGACATTTCACTCTCTGTCTCCAAGTCAGTGGACTGCAAGACACCAATTAACTGTTCTCTCACATAAACACTGGGAGGAGGATTCCTGAAACATGCTACCAAATGGTCAGCTGAGCTTCATCCTTTGTAGTTTCACTCCTTACAGTGTGTTGGCACACAAGCCTGCTAGAAATGTTGCCGTAAAGGTGTCCTTGTTTGGCCAGACCTTTCTGCAAGTCACACTTTTAACGAACATTTTCGCCGTTCGTACACGAGTCTTGTGAATACAGCCCTGGACATATAGTTCTGCCACAGGCAAGACTGTGCAGAAAAAGACCAGAGCAACATAGACAACAAACTTGTTTAGTCCTCGTGATTTGTCCATACCTCACTCAAATAATCTACATGATGTCTCGTAGCAGCAAAGATCAAGGTTTGCTCAGACGGCTTCAGTACGTTTTGGAGGAGATTCAGCAATATGGCTGGATAAACAAAAATAAATCTTAAACTCCAGTTCTATGGAATAAGTCAAACCTCTACGTCGACACACAAGTACCATTGTTATATGGATGACCTCCGAGGCCCAGATGTTTAAAGTACGATAGAGAACAATAGTCCTAGTTCCACCACGCACACAGACAAACACATACACATACATTCTTACAGGGTGTCACTTACCTTCTTTATCGTTAGCTCTAACTGTGAAGAAAGCCAGCTAAGGAAAATAAATGATACATGAGAGCTAGTAGGCAGTATATATTACATGGTTGAAAGCTACGTACCATTAAGAAGTTTGAGCTGACATTTTGAGAGTTAGTCCTTCATCAAAGTACATAAGTGTCTTACCTTAGTTTGAAACATCAGCTCAAACGTCTAAACGGTGGGATTACATTAAAGGGTGGTCAAGAGACTAACAACCCGAGCTTTAGTTTACTACATGTTCAAGTTTTTATTAGCATTGATTTATGGGTCTACCTTTAACTGACTGCTTAGCTTTGAGTCTCACTAGAGCCGGATCCGTTATTAATCCTAACACCCATGACCAAGAAATCAAATGTTTAGAAGTATATATAATAATAGGTTAAATATATCTTTAGTTAATAATCGGTTAAATGTGTTCCTGACACAGCCATTTGGATTAAAAATCATCTTTACAGCGTTTTCTGTATTGTGTTATTTCAAAACATTAGTTAGAATTTTTTAAACCCTAAACACTATCTAACTTACACAACTATAATGTATTCAGCCCACGTAGCTGCATGGTTCAGACAAACATAACTAGCAAAGAAATCAACAAGAAAACAATCAATAAACATAGACCGTACCTGCTTCGGCAAAATCTACAAGCAACTTGGGAAGAGTGCCCCAGGCAGAAAACAAAAGGTCTGTCTGTGAACAAGAATTTCACACATTTAGGTCTAATTTGGTAGTGATAAAGAGAAATGGTGAAATTACATAATTACACACTGGCCATATTTTAATTTCTTGGAAAAATTATGACTTGTTGGGAAAAATAACAGAGTGTGTGTTCCATGTTTGTTTGTGTTTGTGATGCAATAAACATATTGTTCAGAGCTATAGGCTCTAGTTTGACTGTATGCATTTTTTATTCTCTTTACTCATTTTCCTTGGAATTGCTATGTTTTATAGCTGGGCCATACCTTTACTCGTAACCTATTAATGATTTCATGAAGCTGCACAGCAAATCCCATCTCAAATAACCTGCAGTAAGAAAGTAAAAAGGAAGACATTTATTTTGCTTGACATATATTCCACTTTTACATCCTGGTCTGACCTTAATCCATGTCTTTCAGTCCTGTATTTCATCTCTAAACAACCTCACAACTTCAACAGGTACCTGAGCTACAAGATAAAATGATATTCCATGCCGTACCTGTCAGCCTCATCAAACACCACATATTCTACTGAGTTCAACTTTAATTCCATTTCCATGAATGTGGAGGAATCGACCAGGTGTGGCAACTATGCTATGAGAAAAAATATATATATGTAAAGGGACTATTCAAAACAAGGCTAATACTTGAACAAACCCAACTACAACTGGAAACAGACTGACACTCATACTGATATTACTGATATCTGTAAAAATGTGGTAGTTCTCCTCCTTCCAGCTTCTGCGACACAATCTGTATAACTTTAGATAATAGTTTGGCATGCCCAGCTTCTTGCTCATTACACTCACGTAGCGTCCAGAGGAACTCTGCTTCTGTGCCTTTCAAAAGCACACCACTGCCATAGAAACTCACAAGTAAAGTTTGTTCGTACGTTGATCACACCAACGGAAGCCGCATTGTTTCCTCTTCCAGAATCTCGCCTCAGTCCCCTACCATTGATTTGCGTCCAAAAATAGCGGTTTGGGGAGCATTCAAAAATTTCGTAATTGCTTTTTACAACGTTTACTTCTCAACATCTCGTGTCTATTTTGTCCTGTTTTATTTATATTTAGCCTTTCCACAATTAAACGAACACTTATCATCAAATTTTTTGGCTTCATAACACTTAAAAGTAAAATATTCAGACCCATAACAATTAACAGTAAACCCCATCTATACGACTGGATTTGCACAGCCAGAGGGCCTTTCATGAGGTCGTTTTGTTGCAATCCTTTTAGTGCCTACCACAATCTCTGTTCTGTAAGAAATCGAAAAGATGCATCAAATGACCCGTTATGTGAGCCAACCTTCTTTAGAGTTTTCGATTAAAAATAAAAAAATTAAATTCTTAATTCTCCCTTAGTTTTAATCTTTATCGCTTATACACAGTTGTTATTCTCCTGGACTTCTTATAGGTTCAACAACCTTAGCTCTGCAAATCGTATATGATGAGGTCGTTTTGGTGCATCCCTTCTACTGCGTACCACGATCTCTGTAAGTACTCGAAGGGATGCATCAAAACGACATTTATGTTTGCCAGCCTTCTATAGCAATATCACTGTTAAGAAATTTAACTACAATACTTAATTATCGCTAATTTGACTCTCTATCGCTTATATACAGTTGTCATTGTACCGGACTAATTATAGGTTCAGCAATCGGCTTAGCTTAATGAAAATCGTATATGATGAGGTCGTTTTGGTGCATCCCTTCTAGTGCGTACCACGGTTTCTGTAAGCTCGAAGGGATACATCAAAACGACCTTTATGTTAGCCAGCCTTCTATAGCGATATCACGTTTAAAAATTAAACTACAATACTTAATTATCGCTACTTGACTGTCTATTGCTTATATACAGTTGTCATTCTGCCGGACTTCTTCTAGATTCAACAACCTTAGCTTTAAGAAATATAAAACGCATTCCCGTGTTTACATAGCCTGATGCAAACACGAGAGGGAGTTTGGGATAATGAGAAAGCTTGTGTATATGGGCAACATTTTCAGTACAACTTGTCGTGCAACAATGTTGCGTTGCAAGTTGCACCGTAATGTTGCTCGTATTACCACCGTGTTGCAAGTTGCAGCAACATGTTGCACGAAGTAGAACCCACTTCTACTTCGTGCAACATGTTGCTGCAACTTCCAACACGGTGCTAATACGCGCAACATTACGGTGCAACTTGCAACGCAACATTATTGCACGACAAGTTGCACTGAAAATGTTGCCCGTACTACTTCACCTTTAGTAAGTTGTGGCGCCGTGTTTTCAATCAGCCAATGAGAAAGTTTGTTTTTCCTTTTGCGCATCCAAAGAGAATTTTGCATTCAATATGAAATGAAAATTTGTTTTTCGCTCGTAATTTTGTGTGCCTATCTTATAAAAGAATTGGTCCATGCTTTTAGCTGTACGTCTATCGAGTTATAAATGCACTTGCGAAGTTAGGAAAACACTAGTGAAGCTAGAGCCTCGAGCAACTCTTACGATATTCTCGTGCTCTCCCAACTTCCCGCGTGCATCCATAACTCCAAAGACGCACGCTAAGCATGAATCAATTAATGCAAATCGTATATGATGAGGTCGTTTTGGTGCATCCCTTCAAGTGCGTACCACGATTTCTGTAAGTACTAAAAGGGATGCATCAAAACGACCTTTATGTTAGCATGCGTTCTATAGTAATAGCACGGTTAATAAATTAAACAACAAAACCTAATTATTGCTAATTTGACTCTCTATTGCATATACACAGTTGTTGTTCTGCCGGACTATATATAGGTTCAACAATCTTAGCTATGCAAATCGTATATGATGAGGTCGTTTTGGTGCATCCCTTCAAGTGCGTTCAACGATTTCTGTAAGTACTAAAAGGGATGTATCAAAACGACCTTTATGTTAGCAAGCCTTCTATAGTGATAGCACGGTTAAAAAATTTAACTACAATACTTAATTATTGCTAATTTGACTCTGTATTGCATATATACAGTTCTTATTCTGCCGGACTATATATAGGTTCAACAACATCAGCTACGCAAATCGTATATGATGAGGTCGTTTTGGTGCATCCCTTCAAGTGCGTACCACGATTTCTGTAAGTACTAAAAGGGATGCATCAAAACGACCTTTGTGTTAACAAGCCTTCTATAGTGATAGCACGGTTAAAAAATTTAACTAATATACTTAATTATTGCTAATTTGACTCTCTATTGCATATATACACTTGTTGTTCGGCCGGACTATAAATAGGTTCAACAATCTTAGCTTTGCAAATCGTATATGAGGAGGTCGTTTTGGTGCATCCCTTCAAGTGCGTACCACGATTTTTGTAAGTACTAAAAGGGATGCATGAAAACGACCTTTATGTTAGCATGCGTTCTATAGTGATAGCACGGTTAAAAAATTTAACTACAATACTTAATTATTGCTAATTTGACTCTCTATTGCATATATACATTTATCGTTCTGCCGGACTATATATAGGTTCAACAATCTTAGCTATGCAAATCGTACATGATGAGGTCGTTTTGGTGCATCCCTTCAAGTGCGTACCACTATTCTGTAAGTACTGAAAGGGATGCATCAAAACGACCTTTATGTTAGCATGCGTTCTATAGTTATAACACGGTTAAAAAATTTAACTACAATACTTAATTATTGCTAATTTGACTCTCTATTGCATATATACAGTTATCTTTCTGCCGGACTATATATAGGTTCAACAATCTTAGCTATGCAAATCGTATATGATGAGGTCATTTTGGTGCATCCCTTCAAGTGCGTACCACGATTTCTGTAAGTACTAAAAGGGATGCATCAAAACGACCTTTATGTTAGCAAGCCTTCTATATGATAGCACGGTTAAAAAATTTAACAACTATACTTAATTATTGCTAATTTGACTTTGTATTGCATATATACAGTTTTTGTTCTACGGGACTATAGATAGATTCAACAACATCAGCTACGCAAATCGTATATGATGAGGTCGTTTTGGTGCATCCCTTCAAGTGCGTACCACGATTTCTGTAAGTACTAAAAGGGATGCATCAAAACGACCTTTATGTTAGCATGCGTTCTATAGTGATAGCACGGTTAAAAAATGTAACTACAATACTTAATTATTGCTAATTTGACTCTCTATTGCCTATATACAGTTATCGTTCTGCCGTACTATATATAATTTCAACAATCTTAGCTATGCAAATTGTATATGATGAGGTCGTTTTGGTGCATCCCTTCAAGTGTGTACCACTATTTCTGTAAGTACTAAAAGGGATGCATCAAAACGACCTTTACGTTAACAAGCCTTCTATAGTGATAGCACGGTTAAAAATTTAACTACAATACTTAATTATTGCTAAATTGATTCTCTATTGCATATATACAGTTTTTGTTCTGCCGGATTATATCTAGGTTCAACAACATCACCTACGCAAATTGTATATGATGAGGTCGTTTTGGTGCATCCCTTCAAGTGCGTACCACGATTTCTGTAAGTACTAAAAGGGATGCATCAAAACGACCTTTATGTTAGCATGCGTTCTATAGTTATAGCACGGTTAATAAATTTAACTACAATACTTAATTATTGCTAATTTGACTCTGTATTGCATATATACAGTTATCGTTCTGCCGGACTATATATACTTTGTACAATCTTAGCTATCCAAATCGTATATGATGAGGTCGTTTTGGTGCATCCCTTCAAGTGCGTACCACGATTTCTGTATGTAGTAAAAGGGATGCATCAAAACGACCTTTATGTTAGCATGCGTTCTATAGTGATAGCACGGTTAAAACATTTATCTACTATACTTAATTATTGCTAATGTGACTCTCTATTGCATATATACAATTTTTTTTCTGCCGGACTATATATAGGTTCAACAACATCAGCTACGCAAATCGTATATGATGAGGTCGTTTTGGTGCATCCCTTCAAGTGCGGGCCACGATTTCTGTAAGTACTAAAAGGGATGCATCAAAACGACCTTTATGTTAGCAACCGTTCTATAATGATACCACGGTTAAAAAATTTAACTACAATGCTTAATTATTGCTAATTTGACTCTCTATTGCATATATACCTTTATCGTTCTGCCGGACCATATATAGTTTCAACAATCTTAGCTATGCAAATCGTATATGATGAGGTCGTTTTGGTGCATCCCTTCAAGTGCGTACAAAAATTTCGGTAAGTACTAAAAGGGATGCATCAAAACGACCTTTATATTAGCAAGCGTTCTATAATGATTCCACGGTTAAAAAATTTAACTACAATACTTAATTATTGCTAATTTGACTCTCTATTGCATATATACTTTGATCGTTCTGCCGGACTACATATAGGTTGAGCAATCTTAGCTATGCAAATCGTACATGATGAGTCTCGTTTTGGTGCATCCCTTCAAGTGCGTACCACTATTTCTGTAAGTACTAAAAGGGATGCATCAAAACGACCTTTATGTTAACAAGCCTTCTATAGTGATAGCACGGTTAAAAATTTAACTACAATACTTAATTATTGCTAACTTGACTCTCTATTGCATATATACACTTGTTGTTCTGCCGTACTATATATAGGTTCAACAACATCAGCTACGCAAATCGTATATGATGAGGTCGTTTTGGTGCATCCCTTCAAGTGCGTACCACGATTTCTGTAAGTACTAAAAGGGATGCATCAAAACGACCTTTATGTTAGCAAGACTTCTAAAGTGATAGCACGGTTAATAAATTTAACTACAATACTTAATTATTGCTAATTTGACTCTCTATTGCATATATACAGTTATCGTTCTGCCGGACTATATATAGTTTCAACAATCTTAGCTATGCAAATCGTATATGATGAGGTCGTTTTGGTGCATCCCTTCAAGTGCGTACCACGATTTCTGTAAGTACTAAAAGGGATGCATCAAAACGACCTTTATGTTAACAAGCCTTCTATAATGATAGCACGGTTAAAAAATTTAACTACAATACTTAATTATTGCTAACTTGACTCTCTATTGCATATATACACTTGTTGTTCTGCCGGACTATATATAGGTTCAACAACATCAGCTACGCAAATCGTATATGATGAGGTCGTTTTGGTGCATCCCTTCAAGTGCGTACCACTATTTCTGTAAGTACTAAAAGGGATGCATCAAAACGACCTTTATGTTAGCATGCGTTCTATAGTGATAGCACGGTTAATAAATTTAACTACAATACTTAATTATTGCTAATTTGACTCTCTATTGCATATATACAGTTATCGTTCTGCCGGACTATATATAGTTTCAACAATCTTAGCTATACAAATCGTATTTGATGAGGTCGTTTTGGTGCATCCCTTCAAGTGCGTACCACGATTTCTGTAAGTACTAAAAGGGATGCATCAAAACGACCTTTATGTTAACAAGCCTTCTATAGTGATAGCACGGTTAATAAATTTAACTACAATACTTAATTATTGCCAAATTGACTCTCTATTGCATATATACACTTGTTGTTCTGCCGGACTATATATAGGTTCAACAACATGAGCTACGCAAATCGTATATGATGAGGTCGTTTTGGTGCATCCCTTCAAGTGCGTACCACTATTTCTGTAAGTACTAAAAGGGATGCATCAAAACGACCTTTATGTTAGCATGCGTTCTATAGTGATAGCACGGTTAATAAATTTAACTACAATACTTAATTATTGCTAATTTGACTCTCTATTGCATATATACAGTTATCGTTCTGCCGGACTATATATAGTTTCAACAATCTTAGCTATACAAATCGTATATGATGAGGTCGTTTTGGTGCATCCCTTCAAGTGCGTACCACGATTTCTGTAAGTACTAAAAGGGATGCATCAAAACGACCTTTATGTTAACAAGCCTTCTATAGTGATAGCACGGTTAATAAATTTAACTACAATACTTAATTATTGCCAAATTGACTCTCTATTGCATATATACACTTGTTGTTCTGCCGGACTATATATAGGTTCAACAACATGAGCTACGCAAATCGTATATGATGAGGTCGTTTTGGTGCATCCCTTCAAGTGCGTACCACGATTTCTGTAAGTGCTAAAAGGGATGCATCAAAACGACCTTTATGTTAGCATGCGTTCTATAGTGATAGCACAGTTAATAAATTTAACTACAAAACTTAATTATTGCTATTTGACTCTCTATTACATATATACAGTTATTGTTCTGCCGGACTATATATAGTTTAAACAATCTTAGCTATGCCAATCGTATATGATGAGGTCGTTTAGGTGCATCCCTTCAAGTGCGTACCACTATTTCTGTAAGTACTAAAAGGGATGCATCAAAACGACCTTTATGTTAACAAGCCTTCTATAGTGATAGCACGGGTAAAAAATTTAACTACAATACTTAATTATTCCTAATTTGACTCTCTATTGCATATATACACTTGTTGTTCTGCCGGACTATATATAGGTTCAACAACATCAGCTATGCAAATCGTATATGATGAGGTCGTTTTGGTGCATCCCTTCAAGTGCGTACCACGATTTCTGTAAGTACTAAAAGGGATGCATCAAAACGACCTTTATGTTAGCATGCGTTCTATAGTGATAGCACGGTTAAAAAATTTAACTACTAGAAATACGATAATCGCAGATACCCCCTCACTCTGCCATTGATGGGATATTACTTTGGAAACTCCCAACAAGAGTAGCCTTTGTTTTACCGAAATGTTGACTCAATCTTTTCTTCGAACTCAAGTGCTACACGCAAAGGAAGGAGAAAAAGAATGGTGTGTGTTATACTTTTGCGTTGAAAAAAGAATCGATTGCGTGACGAAGTACGTATTTCCCACGGTCGGCACGTCAAATTAATTCATACAGTCTTCCAAGCACGTTCTCAAAATTTAATACTCAAATTTTGAAGTTGGTCGGCCGTCGTAGTACGGGAAAAAAGGAACACCGATTTTCCAATTTTGAATTCATAGGCAGTACAATTAAATAGGCTTCCTGTGCGATTTGTTTTTACTCTGGATTGCATGCTCCAGACTCAGGCATGCATATTTAATAGGCTCGAATTGTTTTGTATGTCAACCCACTCAAAACAGCAAGATTTCTCCCAGAATCAAAGCAAAACTTGAACAGTTTACTTCAAATTATACACGGGCTTCAGACCCAGTAATACGTCTAAGTGCTTGTGAACGATTCTCGCTGCAATCACCGCGTGTCAGATTACAGAAAAATAAGACATCTGACTAAATTATTCAAGACTCCAAGTTCCGATTGCTCTGAGCGAATACGGTAGCCGAAACTGGCGAAAATGATCAGCATACAGATTTTAGTACATTCTTGAAGTGATCGAGTTACAAGCTATACGGGATAGAATTTATTTGTCACGGTGATTGTTCGATTTCCACTGACTAACCTTTGTTGCTTGTCCTTTCTAAATAAGTATCTGAGTTTAACACAAAACGGCGTCTGAAGCTCCCGATTTGCTTTCAAGCGCTGTTCCCTTTGCGGAGTTGTCTGTGTTACCCGCTTCTCTTCATGTCGCTTTCGATCGGCATTCATGCGCTGTTTTCTTTTCGGTCATAAATCCGTCTTTTGTCGAGACGAACTTGGCGCTGTTTGATCGTTTCACGATTCCGCCTTGCTCGTGCCTGTTCCCTTCTCTTTTGAAGACGAGCTTCGCGAGACTGTTGTGTTTCAAGTTTTCTATTTTCGTGAACACAGCTACGATATACTGTAGTTGCTTCGTTCAATCTAATTTCTTATATTGCGAGTAAAACTACAGGGCCACACGTGATCGATCCGGCCTTTGTTATTGGTTCTGCAGCGACGCGATAGGAATTGGGGACGAGGTCGCACGCAAGACTGACAGACTGACAGACTGACAGACGAACATTAGATTTCGAGATGGCGGCAGGCTTGGAGTCTCCGATAAGGCGATAATACTACTGCATTAGCGTCTTGAGTATTTCCCTCACTTCGTTCGGGGACAAAATTTAATTATTGCTAATTTGACTCTCTATTGCATATATTCAGATTTTGATCTACGGGACTATAGATACATTCAACAACATCAGCTACGCAAATCGTATATGATGAGGTCGTTTTGGTGCATCCCTTCAAGTGCGTACCACGATTTCTGTAAGTACTAAAAGGGATGCATCAAAACGACCTTTATGTTAACAAGCCTTCTTTAGTGATAGCACGGTTAAAAAATTTAACTACAATACTTAATTATTGCTAATTTGACTCTCTATTGCATATATACACTTGTTGTTCTGCAGGACTATATATAGGTTCAACAACATCAGCTACGAAAATCGTATATGATGAGGTCGTTTTGGTGCATCCCTTCAAGTGCGTACCAAGATTTCTGTAAATACTAAATGGGATGCATCAAAACGACCTTTATGTTAGCATGCGTTCTATAGTGATAGCACGGTTAAAAAATTTAACTACAATACTTAATTATTGCCAATTTGACTCTGTATTGCATATATACAGTTCTTGTTCTGCAGGACTATATATAGGTTCAACAACATCAGCTACGAAAATCGTATATGATGAGGTCGTTTTGGTGCATCCCTTCAAGTGCGTACCAAGATTTCTGTAAATACCAAATGGGATGCATCAAAACGACCTTTATGTTAGCATGCGTTCTATAGTGATAGCACGGTTAAAAAATTTAACTACAATACTTAATTATTGCCAATTTGACTCTGTATTGCATATATACAGTTCTTTTTCTGCCGGACTATATATAGGTTCAATAACATCACCTACGCAAATCGTATATGATGAGGTCGTTTTGGTGCATCCCTTCAAGTGCGTACCACGATTTCTGTAAGTACTAAAAGGGATGCATCAAAACGACCTTTATGTTAGCATGCGTTCTATAGTGATAGCACGGTTAAAAAATTTAACTACAAAATTTAATTATTGCTAATTTGACTCTCTATTGCATATATTCAGTTTTTGATCTACGGGACTATAGATACATTCAACAACATCAGCTACGCAAATCGTATATGATGAGGTCGTTTTGGTGCATCCCTTCAAGTGCGTACCACGATTTCTGTAAGTACTAAAAGGGATGCATCAAAACGACCTTTTTGTTAAAAAGCCTTCTATAGTGATAGCACGGTTAAAAAATTTAACTACAATACTTAATTATTGCTAAATTGACTCTCTATTGCATATATACACTTGTTGTTCTGCCGGACTATATATAGGTTCAACAACATCAGCTACGCAAATCGTATATGATGAGGTCGTTTTGGTGCATCCCTTCAAGTGCGTACCACGATTTCTGTAAGTACTAAAAGGGATGCATTAAAACGACCTTTATGTTAGCATGCGTTGTATAGTGATTGCACGGTTAATAAATTTAACTACAAAACTTAATTATTGCTAATTTGACTCTCTATTGCATATATTCAGTTTTTGATCTACGGGACTATAGATACATTCAACAACATCAGCTACGCAAATCGTATATGATGAGGTCGTTTTGGTGCATCCCTTCAAGTGCGTACCGCTATTTCTGTAAGTACTAAAAGGGATGCATCAAAACGACCTTTATATTAACAAGCCTTCTTTAGTGATAGCACGGTTAATAAATTTACCTACAATACTTAGTTATTGCTAAATTGACTCTCTATTGCATATATACACTTGTTGTTCTGCCGGACTATATATAGGTTAAACAACATCAGCTACGCAAATCGTATATGATGAGGTCGTTTTGGTGCATCCCTTAAAGTGCGTACCACGATTTCTGTAAGTACTAAAAGGGATGCATCAAAACGACCTTTTTGTTAACAAGCCTTCTATAGTGATAGCACGGTTAATAAATTTAACTACAATACTTAATTATTGCTAAATTGACTCTCTATTGCATATATACACTTGTTGTTCTGCCGGACTATATATAGGTTCAACAACATCAGCTACGCAAATCGTATATGATGAGGTCGTTTTGGTGCATCCCTTCAAGTGCGTACCACGATTTCTGTAAGTACTAAAAGGGATGCATCAAAACGACCTTTATGTTAGCATGCGTTCTATAGTGATAGCACGGTTAAAAAATTTAACTACAAAACTTAATTATTGCTAATTTGACTCTGTATTGCATATATTCAGTTTTTGATCTACGGGACTATAGATACATTCAACAACATCAGCTACGCAAATCGTATATGATGAGGTCGTTTTGGTGCATCCCTTCAAGTGCGTACCACTATTTCTGTAAGTACTAAAAGGGATGCATCAAAACGACCTTTATATTAACAAGCCTTCTTTAGTGATAGCACGGTTAATAAATTTAACTACAATACTTAATTATTGCTAAATTGACTCTCTATTGCATATATACACTTGTTGTTCTGCCGGACTATATATAGGTTCAACAACATCAGCTACGCAAATCGTATATGATGAGGTCGTTTTGGTGCATCCTTCAAGTGCGTACCACGATTTCTGTAAGTACTAAAAGGGATGCATCAAAACGACCTTTATGTTAGCATGCGTTCTATAGTGATAGCACGGTTAAAAAATTTAACTACAATACTTAATTATTGCTAAATTGACTCTCTATTGCATATATACACTTGTTGTTCTGCCGGACTATATATAGTTTCAACAATCTTAGCTATGCAAATCGTATATGATGAGGTAGTTTTGGTGCATCCCTTCAAGTGCGTACCACGATTTCTGTAAGTACTAAAAGGGATGCATCAAAACGACCTTTTTGTTAACAAGCCTTCTATAGTGATAGCACGGGTAAAAAATTTAAGTACAATACTTAATTATTGCTAAATTGACTCTCTATTGCATATATACACTTGTTGTTCTGCCGGACTATATATAGGTTCAACAACATCAGCTACGCAAATCGTATATGATGAGGTCGTTTTGGTGCATCCCTTCAAGTGCGTACCACGATTTCTGTAAGTACTAAAAGGGATGCATCAAAACGACCTTTATGTTAGCATGCGTTCAATAACATCACCTACGCAAATCGTATATGATGAGGTCGTTTTGGTGCATCCCTTCAAGTGCGTACCAGGATTTCTGTAAGTACTAAAAGGGATGCATCAAAACGACCTTTATGTTAACAAGCCTTCTATAGTGATAGGACGGTTAAAAAATTTAACTACAATACTTAATTATTCCTAATTTGACTCTCTATTGCATATATACACTTGTTGTTCTGCCGGACTATATATAGGTTCAACAACATCAGCTACGCAAATCGTATATGATGAGGTCGTTTTGGTGCATCCCTTCAAGTGCGTACCACGATTTCTGTAAGTACTAAAAGGGATGCATCAAAACGACCTTTTTGTTAACAAGCATTCTATAGTGATAGCACGGTTAATAAATTTAACTACAATACTTAATTATTGCTAAATTGACTCTCTATTGCATATATACACTTGTTGTTCTGCCGGACTATATATAGGTTCAACAACATCAGCTACGCAAATCGTATATGATGAGGTCGTTTTGGTGCATCCCTTAAAGTGCGTACCACGATTTCTGTAAGTACTAAAAGGGATGCATCAAAACGACCTTTATGTTAGCATGCGTTCTATAGTGATAGCACAGTTAATAAATTTAACTACAAAACTTAATTATTGCTAATTTGACTCTCTATTGCATATATACAGTTATTGTTCTGCCGGACTATATATAGTTTAAACAATCTTAGCTATGCAAATCGTATATGATGAGGTCGTTTTGGTGCATCCCTTCAAGTGCGTACCACTATTTCTGTAAGTACTAAAAGGGATGCATCAAAACGACCTTTTTGTTAACAAGCCTTCTATAGTGATAGCACGGTTAAAAAATTTAACTACAATACTTAATTATGCCTAATTTGACTCTCTATTGCATATATACACTTGTTGTTCTGCCGGACTATATATAGGTTCAACAACATCAGCTACGCAAATCGTATATGATGAGGTCGTTTTGGTGCATCCCTTCAAGTGCGTACCACTATTTCTGTAAGTACTAAAAGGGATGCATCAAAACGACCTTTATGTTAGCATGCGTTCTATAGTGATAGCACGGTTAAAAAATTTAACTACAATACTTAATTATTGCCAATTTGACTCTGTATTGCATATATACAGTTCTTGTTCTGCCGGACTATATATAGGTTCAATAACATCACCTACGCAAATCGTATATGATGAGGTCGTTTTGGTGCATCCCTTCAAGTGCGTACCACGATTTCTGTAAGTACTAAAAGGGATGCATCAAAACGACCTTTTTGTTAACAAGCCTTCTATAGTGATAGCACGGTTAATAAATTTAAGTACAATACTTAATTATTGCTAATTTTACTCTCTATTGCATATATACAGTTATTGTTCTGCCGGACTATATATAGTTTAAACAATCTTAGCTATGCAAATTGTATATGATGAGGTCGTTTTGGTGCATCCCTTCAAGTGCGTACCACGATTTCTGTAAGTACTAAAAGGGATGCATCAAAACGACCTTTATGTTAGCATGCGTTCTATAGTGATAGCACAGTTAATAAATTTAACTACAAAACTTAATTATTGCTAATTTGACTCTCTATTGCATATATACAGTTATTGTTCTGCCGGACTATATATAGTTTAAACAATCTTAGCTATGCAAATCGTATATGATGAGGTCGTTTTGGTGCATCCCTTCAAGTGCGTACCACTATTTCTGTAAGTACTAAAAGGGATGCATCAAAACGACCTTTTTGTTAACAAGCCTTCTATAGTGATAGCACGGTTAAAAAATTTAACTACAATACTTAATTATGCCTAATTTGACTCTCTATTGCATATATACACTTGTTGTTCTGCCGGACTATATATAGGTTCAACAACATCAGCTACGCAAATCGTATATGATGAGGTCGTTTTGGTGCATCCCTTCAAGTGCGTACCACTATTTCTGTAAGTACTAAAAGGGATACATCAAAACGACCTTTATGTTAGCATGCGTTCTATAGTGATAGCACGGTTAAAAAATTTAACTACAATACTTAATTATTGCCAATTTGACTCTGTATTGCATATATACAGTTCTTGTTCTGCCGGACTATATATAGGTTCAATAACATCACCTACGCAAATCGTATATGATGAGGTCGTTTTGGTGCATCCCTTCAAGTGCGTACCACGATTTCTGTAAGTACTAAAAGGGATGCATCAAAACGACCTTTTTGTTAACAAGCCTTCTATAGTGATAGCACGGTTAATAAATTTAAGTACAATACTTAATTATTGCTAATTTGACTCTCTATTGCATATATACAGTTATTGTTCTGCCGGACTATATATAGTTTAAACAATCTTAGCTATGCAAATTGTATATGATGAGGTCGTTTTGGTGCATCCCTTCAAGTGCGTACCACTATTTCTGTAAGTACTAAAAGGGATGCATCAAAACGACCTTTATGTTAGCATGCGTTCTATAGTGATAGCACGGTTTAAAAATTTAACTACAATACTTAATTATTGCCAATTTGACTCTGTATTGCATATATACAGTTCTTGTTCTGCCGGACTATATATAGGTTCAATAACATCACCTACGCAAATCGTATATGATGAGGTCGTTTTGGTGCATCCCTTCAAGTGCGTACCACTATTTCTGTAAGTACTAAAAGGGATGCATCAAAACGACCTTTTTGTTAACAAGCCTTCTATAGTGATAGCACGGTTAATAAATTTAAGTACAATACTTAATTATTGCTAAATTGACTCTCTATTGCATATATACACTTGTTGTTCTGCCGGACTATATATAGGTTCAACAACATCAGCTACGCAAATCCTATATGATGAGGTCGTTTTGGTGCATCCCTTCAAGTGCGTACCACGATTTCTGTAAGTACTAAAAGGGATGCATCAAAACGACCTTTATGTTAGCATGCGTTCTATAGTGATAGCACGGTTAATAAATTTAACTACAAAACTTAATTATTGCTAATTTGACTCTCTATTGCATATATACACTTGTTGTTCTGCCGGACTATATATAGGTTCAACAACATCAGCTACGAAAATCGTATATGATGAGGTCGTTTTGGTGCATCCCTTCAAGTGCGTACCACTATTTCTGTAAGTACTAAAAGGGATGCATCAAAACGACCTTTATGTTAGCATGCGTTCTATAGTGATAGCACGGTTTAAAAATTTAACTACAATACTTAATTATTGCCAATTTGACTCTGTATTGCATATATACAGTTCTTGTTCTGCCGGACTATATATATGTTCAATAACATCACCTACGCAAATCATATATGACGAGGTCGTTTTGGTGCATCCCTTCAAGTGCGTACTACGATTTCTGTAAGTACTAAAAGGGATGCATCAAAACGACCTTTATGTTAAAAAGCCTTCTATAGTGATAGCACGGTTAATAAATTTAAGTACAATACTTAATTATTGCTAATTTGACTCTCTATTGCATATATACAGTTATTGTTCTGCCGGACTATATATAGTTTAAACAATCTTAGCTATGCAAATCGTATATGATGAGGTCGTTTTGGTGCATCCCTTCAAGTGCGTACCACTATTTCTGTAAGTACTAAAAGGGATGCATCAAAACGACCTTTTTGTTAACAAGCCTTCTATAGTGATAGCACGGTTAAAAAATTTAACTACAATACTTAATTATGCCTAATTTGACTCTCTATTGCATATATACACTTGTTGTTCTGCCGGACTATATATAGGTTCAACAACATCAGCTACGCAAATCGTATATGATGAGGTCGTTTTGGTGCATCCCTTCAAGTGCGTACCACTATTTCTGTAACTACTAAAAGGGATGCATCAAAACGACCTTAATGTTAGCATGCGTTCTATAGTGATAGCACGGTTAAAAAATTTAACTACAATACTTAATTATTGCTAATTTGACTCTGTATTGCATATATACAGTTCTTGTTCTGCCGGACTATATATAGGTTCAATAACATCACCTACGCAAATCGTATATGATGAGGTCGTTTTGGTGCATCCCTTCAAGTGCGTACCACGATTTCTGTAAGTACTAAAAAGGATGCATCAAAACGACCTTTATGTTAGCATGCGTTCTATAGTGATAGCACGGTTAAAAAATTTAACTACAATACTTAATTATTGCTAAATTGACTCTCTTTTGCATATATACACTTGTTGTTCTGCCGGACTATATATAGGTTCAACAACATCAGCTACGCAAATCGTATATGATGAGGTCGTTTTGGTGCATCCCTTCAAGTGCGTACCACGATTTCTGTAAGTACTAAAAGGGATGCATCAAAACGACCTTTATGTTAGCATGCGTTCTATAGTGATAGCACGTTAATAAATTTAACTACAAAACTTAATTATTGCTAATTTGACTCTCTATTGCATATATACAGTTATTGTTCTGCCAGACTATATATAGTTTCAACAATCTTAGCTATGGAAATCGTATATGATGAGGTCGTTTTGGTGCATCCCTTCAAGTGCGTACCACGATTTCTGTAAGTACTAAAAGGGATGCATCAAAACGACCTTTATGTTAGTATGCGTTCTATAGTGATAGCACGGTTAAAAAATTTAACTACAAAACTTAATTATTGCCAATTTGACTCTGTATTGCATATATACAGTTCTTGTTCTGCAGGACTATATATAGCTTCAATAACATCACCTACGCAAATCGTATATGAAGAGGTCGTTTTGGTGCATCCCTTCAAGTGCGTACCACGATTTCTGTAAGTACTAAAAGGGATGCATCAAAACGACCTTTTTGTTAACAAGCCTTCTATAGTGATAGCACGGTTAAAAAATTTAACTACAATACTTAATTATTGCTAAATTGACTCTCTATTGCATATATACACTTGTTGTTCTGCCGGACTATATATAGGTTCAACAACATCAGCTACGCAAATCGTATATGATGAGGTCGTTTTGGTGCATCCCTTCAAGTGCGTACCACGATTTCTGTAAGTACTAAAAGGGATGCATCAAAACGACCTTTATGTTAGCATGCGTTCTATAGTGATAGCACGGTTAAAAAATTTAACTACAAAACTTAATTATTGCTAATTTGACTCTCTATTGCATATATTCAGTTTTTGATCTACGGGACTATAGATACATTCAACAACATCAGCTACGCAAATCGTATATGATGAGGTCGTTTTGGTGCATCCCTTCAAGTGCCTACCACTATTTCTGTAAGTACTAAAAGGGATGCATCAGAACGACCTTTATATTAACAAGCCTTCTTTAGTGATAGCACGGTTAATAAATTTAACTACAATACTTAATTATTGCTAAATTGACTCTCTATTGCATATATACACTTGTTGTTCTGCAGGACTATATATAGGTTCAACAACATCAGCTACGCAAATCGTATATGATGAGGTCGTTTTGGTGCATCCTTCAAGTGCGTACCACGATTTCTGTAAGTACTAAAAGGGATGCATCAAAACGACTATTATGTTAGCATGCGTTCTATAGTGATAGCACGGTTAAAAAATTTAACTACAATACTTAATTATTGCTAATTTGACTCTCTATTGCATATATACACTTGTTGTTCTGCCGGACTATATATAGGTTCAACAACATCACCTACGCAAATCGTAAATGATGAGGTCGTTTTGGTGCATCCCTTCAAGTGCGTACCACGATTTCTGTAAGTACTAAAAGGGATGCATCAAAACGACCTTTATGTTAGCATGCGTTCTATAGTGATAGCACGGTTAATAAATTTAACTACAATACTTAATTATTGCTAATTTGACTCTCTATTGCATATATACAGTTATTGTTCTGCCGGACAATATATAGGTTCAACAATCTTAGTTATGCAAATCGTATATGATGAGGTCGTTTTGGTGCATCCCTTCAAGTGGGTGCCACTATTTCTGTAAGTACTAAAAGGGATGCATCAAAACGACTTTTTTGTTAACAAGCCTTCTATAGTGATAGCACGGTTAAAAAATTTAACTACAATACTTAATTAATCCTAATTTGACTCTCTATTGCATATATACACTTGTTGTTCTGCCGGACTATATATAGGTTCAACAACATCAGCTACGCAAATCGTATATGATGAAGTCGTTTTGGTGCATCCCTTCAAGTGCGTACCACGATTTCTGTAAGTACTAAAAGGGATGCATCAAAACGACCTCTATGTTAGCATGCGTTCTATAGTGATAGCACGGATAAAAAATTTAACTACAAAATTTAATTATTGCTAATTTGACTCTCTATTGCCTATATTCAGTTTTTGATCTACGGGACTATAGATACATTCAACAACATCAGCTACGCAAATCGTATATGATGAGGTCGTTTTGGTGCATCCCTTCAAGTGCGTACCACGATTTCTGTAAGTACTAAAAGGGATGCATCAAAACGACCTTAATGTTAACAAGCCTTCTTTAGTGATAGCACGGTTAAAAAATTAACTACAATACTTAATTATTGCTAAATTGACTCTCTATTGCATATATACACTTGTTGTTCTGCCGGACTATATATAGGTTCAACAACATCAGCTACGCAAATCGTATATGATGAGGTCGTTTTGGTGCATCCCCTCAAGTGCGTACCACGATTTCTGTAAGTACTAAAAGGGATGCATCAAAACGACCTTTATGTTAGTATGCGTTCTATAGTGATAGCACGGTTAAAAAATTTAACTACAATACTTAATTATTGCCAATTTGACTCTGTATTGCATATATACAGTTCTTGTTCTGCCGGACTATATATAGGTTCAATAACATCACCTACGCAAATCGTATATGAAGAGGTCGTTTTGGTGCATCCCTTCAAGTGCGTACCACGATTTCTGTAAGTACTAAAAGGGATGCATCAAAACGACCTTTTTGTTAACAAGCCTTCTATAGTGATAGCACGGTTAATAAATTTAACTACAATACTTAATTATTGCTAAATTGACTCTCTATTGCATATATACACTTGTTGTTCTGCCGGACTATATATAGGTTCAACAACATCAGCTACGCAAATCGTATATGATGAGGTCGTTTTGGTGCATCCCTTCAAGTGCGTACCACGATTTCTGTAAGTACTAAAAGGGATGCATCAAAACGACCTTTATGTTAGCATGCGTTCTATAGTGATAGCACGGTTAAAAAATTTAACTACAAAACTTAATTATTGCTAATTTGACTCTCTATTGCATATATTCAGTTTTTGATCTACGGGACTATAGATACATTCAACAACATCAGCTACGCAAATCGTATATGATGAGGTCGTTTTGGTGCATCCCTTCAAGTGCCTACCACTATTTCTGTAAGTACTAAAAGGGATGCATCAGAACGACCTTTATATTAACAAGCCTTCTTTAGTGATAGCACGGTTAATAAATTTAACTACAATACTTAATTATTGTTAACTTGACTCTCTATTGCATATATACACTTGTTGTTCTGCAGGACTATATATAGGTTCAACAACATCAGCTACGCAAATCGTATATGATGAGGTCGTTTTGGTGCATCCTTCAAGTGCGTACCACGATTTCTGTAAGTACTAAAAGGGATGCATCAAAACGACTTTTTTGTTAACAAGCCTTCTATAGTGATAGCACGGTTAAAAAATTTAACTACAATACTTAATTAATCCTAATTTGACTCTCTATTGCATATATACACTTGTTGTTCTGCCGGACTATATATAGGTTCAACAACATCAGCTACGCAAATCGTATATGATGAAGTCGTTTTGGTGCATCCCTTCAAGTGCGTACCACGATTTCTGTAAGTACTAAAAGGGATGCATCAAAACGACCTCTATGTTAGCATGCGTTCTATAGTGATAGCACGGATAAAAAATTTAACTACAAAATTTAATTATTGCTAATTTGACTCTCTATTGCCTATATTCAGTTTTTGATCTACGGGACTATAGATACATTCAACAACATCAGCTACGCAAATCGTATATGATGAAGTCGTTTTGGTGCATCCCTTCAAGTGCGTACCACGATTTCTGTAAGTACTAAAAGGGATGCATCAAAACGACCTTTATGTTAACAAGCCTTGTTTAGTGATAGCACGGTTAATAAATTTAACTACAATACTTAATTATTGCTAAATTGACTCTCTATTGCATATATACACTTGTTGTTCTGCCGGACTATATATAGGTTCAACAACATCAGCTACGCAAATCGTATATGATGAGGTCGTTTTGGTGCATCCCTTCAAGTGCGTACCAAGATTTCTGTAAGTACTAAAAGGGATGCATCAAAACGACCTTTATGTTAGCATGCGTTCTATAGTGATAGCACGGTTAATAAATTTAACTACAAAACTTAATTATTGCTAATTTGACTCTCTATTGCATATATACACTTGTTGTTCTGCCGGACTATATATAGGTTCAACAACATCAGCTACGCAAATCGTATATGATGAGGTCGTTTTGGTGCATCCCTTCAAGTGCGTACCACGATTTCTGTAAGTACTAAAAGGGATGCATCAAAACGACCTTTATGTTAGCATGCGTTCTTTAGTGATAGCACGGTTAATAAATTTAACTACAATACTTAATTATTGCTAATTTGACTCTCTATTGCATATATACACTTGTTGTTCTGCCGGACTATATATAGGTTCAACAACATCAGCTACGCAAATCGTATATGATGAGGTCGTTTTGGTGCATCCCTTCAAGTGCGTACCAAGATTTCTGTAAGTACTAAAAGGGATGCATCAAAACGACCTTTATGTTAGCATGCGTTCTATAGTGATAGCACGGTTAATAAATTTAACTACAAAACTTAATTATTGCTAATTTGACTCTCTATTGCATATATACAGTTGTTGTTCTGCCGGACTATATATAGTTTCAACAATCTTAGCTATGCAAATCGTATATGATGCGGTCGTTTTGGTGCATCCCTTCAAGTGCGTACCACTATTTCTGTAAGTACTAAAAGGGATGCATCAAAACGACCTTTATGTTAACAAGCCTTCTATAGTGATTGCACGGTTAAAAAATTTAACTACAAAACTTAATTATTGCTAATTTGCAATCTATTTCAAATATACAGTTATTGTTCTGCCGGACTATATATAGTTTCAACAATCTTAGCTATGCAAATCGTATATGATGAGGTCGTTTTGGTGCATCCCTTCAAGTGCCTACCACTATATCTGTAAGTACTAATAGGGATGCATCAAAACGACCTTTATGTTAACAAGCCTTCTTTAGTGATAGCACGGTTAATAAATTTAACTACAATACTTAATTATTGCTAATTTGACTCTCTATTCCATATATACACTTGTTGTTCTGCCGGACTATATATAGGTTCAACAACATCAGCTACGAAAATCGTATATGATGAGGTCGTTTTGGTGCATCCCTTCAAGTGCGTACCACGATTTCTGTAAGTACTAAGAGGGATGCATCAAAACGACCTTTATCTTAGCATGCGTTCTATAGTGATAGCACGGTTAAAAAATTTAACTACAAAACTTAATTATTGCTAATTTGCAATCTATTTCAAATATACAGTTATTGTTCTGCCGGACTATATATAGTTTCAACAATCTTAGCTATGCAAATCGTATATAATGAAGTCGTTGTGGTGCATCCCTTCAATTGCGTACCACGATTTCTGTAAGTACTAAAAGGGATGCATCAAAACGACCTTTATGTTAACAAGCCTTCTATAGTGATAGCACGGTTAAGAAATTTAACTACAATACTTAATTATTGCTAATTTGACTCTCTATTGCATATATACACTTGTTGTTCTGCCGGACTATATATAGGTTCAACAACATCAGCTACGCAAATCGTATATGATGAGGTCGTTTTGGTGCATCCCTTCAAGTGCGTACCAGGATTTCTGTAAGTACTAAAAGGGATGCATCAAAACGACCTTTATGTTAACAAGCCTTGTTTAGTGATAGCACGGTTAATAAATTTAACTACAATACTTAATTATTGCTAAATTGACTCTCTATTGCATATATACACTTGTTGTTCTGCCAGACTATATATAGGTTCAACAACATCAGCTACGAAAATCGTATATGATGAGGTCGTTTTGGTGCATCCCTTCAAGTGCGTACCACGATTTCTGTAAGTACTAAAAGGGATGCATCAAAACGACCTTATGTTAACATGCGTTCCATAGTAATAGCACGGTTAAAAAATTTAACTACAATACTTAATTATTGCCAATTTGACTCTGTATTGCATATATACAGTTCTTGTTCTACCGGACTATATACAGGTTCAAAAACATCAGCTACGCAAATCGTATATGATGAGGTCGTTTTGGTGCATCCCTTCAAGTGCGTACCACGATTTCTGTAAGTACTAAAAGGGATGCATCAAAACGACCTTTATGTTAGCATGCGTTCTATAGTGATAGCACGGTTAAACAATTTAACTACCAAAACTTAATTATTGCTAATTTGACTCTCTATTGCATATATTCAGTTTTTGATCTACGGAACTATAGATACATTCAACAACATCAGCTACGCAAATCGTATATGATGAGGTCGTTTTGGTGCATCCCTTCAAGTGCGTACCACGATTTCTGTAAGTACTAAAAGAGATGCATCAAAACGACCTTTATATTAACAAGCCTTCTTCAGTGATAGCACGGTTAATAAATTTAACTACAATACTTAATTATTGCTAAATTGACTCTCTATTGCATATATACACTTTTTGTTCTGCCGGACTATATATAGGTTCAACAACATCAGCTACGCAAATCGTATATGATGAGGTCGTTTAGGTGCATCCCTTCAAGTGCGTACCACGATTTCTGTAAGTACTAAAAGGGATGCATCAAAACGACCTTTATGTTAGCATGCGTTCTATAGTGATAGCACGGTTAAACAATTTAACTACAAAACTTAATTATTGCTAAATTGACTCTCTATTGCATATATTCAGTTTTTGATCTACGGGACTATAGATACATTCAACAACATCAGCTATGCAAATCCTATATGATGAGGTCGTTTTGGTGCATCCCTTCAAGTGCGTACCACGATTTCTGTAAGTACTAAAAGGGATGCATCAAAACGACCTTTATGTTAGCATGCGTTCTTTAGTGATAGCACGGTTAAAAAATTTAACTACAAAACTTAATTATTGCTAATTTGACTCTCTATTGCATATATTCAGTTTTTGATCTACGGGACTATAGATACATTCAACAACATCAGCTATGCAAATCGTATATGATGAGGTCGTTTTGGTGCATCCCTTCAAGTGCGTACCACAATTTCTGTAAGTACTAAAAGGGATGCATCAAAACGACCTTTATGTTAACAAGCCTTCTTTAGTGATAGCACGGTTAATAAATTTAACTACAATACTTAATTATTGCTAAATTGACTCTCTATTGCATATATACACTTGTTGTTCTGCCGGACTATATATAGGTTCAATTACATCAGCTACGAAAATCGTATATGATGAGGTCGTTTTGGTGCATCCCTTCAAGTGCGTACCACGATTTCTGTAAGTACTAAAAGGGATGCATCAAAACGACCTTTATGTTAGCAAGCCTTCTATAGCGATAGCACGGTTAAAAAAAATTAAACAACAATACTTCATTATTCTAATTTGACTGTCTATTGCATATATACAGTTATCGTTCTGCCGGACTATATATAGGTTCAACAATCTTAGCTATGCAAATCTTATATGATGAGGTCGTTTTGGTGCATCCCTTCAAGTGCGTACCACGATTTCTGTAAGTACTAAAAGGGATGCATCAAAACGACCTTTATGTTAACAAGCCTTCTTTAGTGATAGCACGGTTAAAAAATTTAACTACAATACTTAATTATTGCCAATTTGACTCTGTATTGCATATATACAGTTATTGTTCTGCCGGACTATATACAGGTTCAATAACATCACCTACGCAAATCGTATATGATGAGGTCGTTTTGGTGCATCCCTTCAAGTGCGTACCACGATTTCTGTAAGTACTAAAAGGGATGCATCAAAACGACCTTTTTGTTAACAAGCCTTCTATAGTGATAGCACGGTTAATAAATTTAACTACAATACTTAATTATTGCTAAATTGACTCTCTATTGCATATATACACTTGTTGTTCTGCCGGATTATATATAGGTTCAACAACATCAGCTACGCAAATCGTATATGATGAGGTCGTCTTGGTGCATCCCTTCAAGTGCGTACCATGATTTCTGTAAGTACTAAAAGGGATGCATCAAAACGACCTTTATGTTAGCATGCGTTCTATAGTGATAGCACGGTTAAAAAATTTAACTACAATACTTAATTATTGCTAATTTGACTGTTAAAAAATTTAAGTACTATACTTAATTATTGCTAATTTGACTCTCTATTGCATATATACAGTTATTGTTCTGCCGGACTATATATAGTTTCAACAATCTTAGCTACGCTAATCGTACATGATGAGGTCGTTTTGGTGCATCCCTTCAAGTGCGTACCACTATTTCTGTAAGTACTTAAAGGGATGCATCAAAACGACCCTTATGTTAACAAGCCTTCTATAGTGATAGCACGGTTAAAAAATTTAACTACAATACTTAATTATTGCTAATTTGACTCTCTATTGCATATATACAGTTGTTGTTCTGCCGGACTATATATAGGTTCAACAACATCAGCTATGCAAATCGTATATGATAAGCTCGTTTTGGTGCATCCCTTCAAGTGCGCACCACGATTTCTGTAAGTATTAAAAAGGATTCATCAAAACGACGGTTAATGCAAGCCTTCAATAGTGATAGCACGATCGAAAAATTTAACTACAATACTTAATTATTGCTAATTTGACTCTCTATTGCATATATACAGTTGTTGTTCTGCCGGACTATAAATAGGTTCAACAATCTTAGCTATGCAAATCGTATATGATGAGGTCGTTTTGGTGCATCCCTTCAAGTGCGTACCACTATTTCTGTAAGTACTAAAAGGGATGCATCAAAACGACCCTTATGTTAACAAGCCTTCTAACTAACTACAATACTTAATTATTGCTAATTTGACTGTTAAAAAATTTAAGTACTATACTTAATTATTGCTAATTTGACTCTCTATTGCATATATACAGTTATTGTTCTGCCGGACTATATATAGTTTCAACAATCTTAGCTACGCAAATCGTACATGATGAGGTCGTTTTGGTGCATCCTTTCAAGTGCGTACCACTATTTCTGTAAGTACTAAAAGGGATGCATCAAAACGACCCTTATGTTAACAAGCCTTCTATAGTGATAGCACGGTTAAAAAATTTAACTACAATACTTAATTATTGCTAATTTGACTCTCTATTGCATATATACAGTTGTTGTTCTGCCGGACTATATATAGGTTCAACAACATCAGCTATGCAAATCGTATATGATAAGGTCGTTTTGGTGCATCCCTTCAAGTGCGCACCACGATTTCTGTAAGTACTAAAAAGGATTCATCAAAACGACGGTTAATGCAATCCTTCAATAGTGATAGCACGATCGAAAAATTTAACTACAATACTTAATTATTGCTAATTTGACTCTCTATTGCATATATACACTTGTTGTTCTGCCGGACTATAAATAGGTTCAACAATCTTAGCTATGCAAATCGTATATGATGAGGTCGTTTTGGTGCATCCCTTCAAGTGCGTACCACGATTTCTGTAAGTACTAAAAGGGATGCATCAAAACGACCTTTATGTTAGCAAGCCTTCTATAGCGATAGCACGGTTAAAAAAATTAAACAACAATACTTCATTATTCTAATTTGACTGTCTAATGCATATATACAGTTATCGTTCTGCCGGACTATATATAGGTTCAACAATCTTAGCTATGCAAATCGTATATGATGAGGTCGTTTTGGTGCATCCCTTCAATTGCGTACCATGATTTCTGTAAGTATTAAAAGGGATGCATCAAAACGACCTTTATGTTAGCAAGCCTTCTATAGTGATAGCACGGTTAAAAAATTTAACTACAATACTTAATTATTGCTAATTTGACCCTCTATTGCATATATACAGTGGTCATTCTGCCGGACTATATATAGGTTCAACAACATCAGCTACGCAAATCGTATATGATGAGGTCGTTTTGGTGCATCCCTTCAAGTGCGTACCACGATTTCTGTAAGTACTAAAAAGGGATGCATCAAAACGACCTTTATGTTAGTAAGCCTTCTATAGTGATAGCAGGATCGAAAAATTCAACTACAACACTTAATTATTGCTAATTTGACTCGCTATTGCATATGTACAGATTTTGTTCTACGGGACTATAGATAGATTCAACAACATCAGCTACGCAAATCGTATATGATGAGGTCGTTTTGGTGCATCCCTTCAAGTGCGTACCAAGATTTCTGTAAGTACTAAATCGGATGCATCAAAACGACGTTTATGTTAGCATGCGTTCTATAGTGATAGCACGGTTAAAAAATTTAACTACAATACTTAATTATTGCTAATTTGACTCTCTATTGCATATATACAGTTGTTGTTCTGCCGGACTATATATAGGTTCAACAACATCAGCTATGCAAATCGTATATGATGAGGTCGCTTTGGTGCATCCCTTCAAGTGCGTACCACAATTTCTTTAAGTACTCAAAGGGATGCATCAAAACGACCTTTATGTTAGCACCTTCTAGAATGATAGCACAGTTAAAAAATTTAACTAGAATACTTAATTATTACTAATTTGACTCTCTGTTGCATATATACAGTTTTTGCTCTGCCGGACTATATATAGGTTCAACAATCTTAGCTATGAAAATCGTATATGATGAGGTCGTTTTGGTGCATCCCTTCAAGTGCGTACCACGATTTCTGTAAGTACTAAAAGGGATGCATCAAAACGACCTTTATGTTAGCATGCGTTCTATAGTGATAGCACGGTTAAAAAATTTAACTACAATACTTAATTATTGCTAATTTGACTCTGTATTGCATATATACAGTTGTTGTTCTGCCGGACTATATATAGGTTCAACAACATCAGCTATGCAAATCGTATATGATGAGGTCGTTTTGGTGCATCCCTTCAAGTGCGTACCACAATTTCTTTAAGTACTCAAAGGGATGCATCAAAACGACCTGTATGTTAGCAGGCCTTTTATAATATTAGCATGGTTAAAAAATTTAACTGCAATACTTAATTATTGCTAATTTGACTCTCTATCGCATAAAATCAGTTATCGTTCTTCCGGACTATATATAGGTTCAACAATCTTAGCTATGCAAATCGTATATGATTTGGTCGTTTTGGTGCATCCCTTCTAGTGCGTACCACGATTTCTGTAAGTGCTCGAAGGGAAGCATCAAAACGACTTGTATGTTAGCAAGCCTTCTATAGCGATAGAACGGTTAAAAAATTAAACAACAATACTTAATTATTCCTAATTTGACTTTCTATGGTATATATACAATTGTCATTCTGCAGGAGTATATGTAGGTTGAACAACTTTAGGTATACGTATTCTATAAGTACTCAAAGGGATGCACCAAAACGACCTGTATCTTTACCAGCGTTTTATAGCGATATCACAGTTGAAAATTTCAGCTACAATACTTAATTATCGGGAGTTTTACTCTGTATGGCATATACATTTGACATTCTGCCGGACTATATATATATTCAACAAGCTTAGGTATGCAAATCGTATATGATGAGGTCGTTTTGGTGCATCCCTTCAAGTACGTACCACGATTTCTGTAAGTACTAAAAGGGATGCATCTAAACGACCTCTATGTTTACCACCGTTCTACAGCGATATCACAGTTTAAAAATTCAGCTGCAATAGTTAAGTATTGGATATTTATTCTGTATTGCATATACATTTCACATTCTGCCGGACTATATATAGGTTGAACAATCTCAGCTATACAAGTCGTATATGAAGAGGTCGTTTTGGTGCATCCCTTCAAGTGCGTACCACGATTACCGTAAGTACTAAAAGGGATGCATCAAAAAGACCTCTATGTATACCAGCGTTCTATATATAAGAAGTTTTGGTGCATCCCATGTAGGGTGTACCACGATTTCTGTAAGTACTCGAAGGGATGCATCAAAACGAACTTTATGTTAGCATGCCTTCTACAGTGTTAGCACTGTTGAAAAATTAAACTACAATAGTTAATTATTACAAATTTGACTCTCGATCGCATATATACAGTTATCGTTCTGCCGGACTATATATAGGTTGAACAATCTTAGCTATTCAAATCTTATATGATGAGGTCGTTTGGTGCATCCTTTCAAGTGCGTACCACGATTTCTGTAAGTACTCGAAGGTATACATCAAAACAATCTCTATGTTTGTCAGCCTTCTAGAGCGATGTCACGGTTGAAAAATTAAACTAAAATACTTAATTATTGCTAATTTGACTCTCTATTGCATATATACAGTTATCGTTCTGCCGGACTATTTATAGGTTCAACAATCTTACTATGCAAATCGTATATGATGAGGTCGTTTTGGTGCATCCCATGTAGTGTGTACCACGATTTCTATAAGTACTCGAAGGGATGTATCAAAGCGACCTTTATGTTTGCATGCCTTCTACAGCGATAGCACGATTTAAAAATTAAACTACAATACTTAATCATTGCTCATTTTACTCTGTATCGCATATACATTTGACATTCTGCCGGACTATATATAGGTTGAACAATCTCAGCTATACAAGTGGCATATGATGAGGTCGTTTTGGTGCATCCCTTCAAGTGCGTACCACGATTTCTGCAAGTACTCGAAGGGATTCATCAAAACGACCTGTATGTTAGGAAGCCTTATATAGCGATATCACGGCTAAATAATTAAACTACAATACTTAATTATCGCTAATTTGACTGTCTATCGTTTATGGAGTTGTCATTCTGCCGGAATTCAAATAGGTTCAATAATCTTATATATTGGGTTAATAAAGATTGTTTAGAATTTTCGGTTGTTTTGATACCTCAATGATGAAAACACCTGATCCCTGATTACGATTTGTGCCAGGCAGTATTGCTCTTTTGGGTCTTACATGAAAGGTCCACTCAGTTGCCCTACTTTGAGTTGTACATGAATGGTCCACTGAAATGTTTTTATATTGAGTCTTGCATCAATGAGTCCATTTCACTCACGAGAAATGATGTGTCTCTTATGATGCACGAAGGGTCCAGTGAGATGTCCCTGTATTGATTCTTACATAAAGGGTTTGATAAAACATGTTTCCAAGTTGAGACCTAAAATAAAGTCTTTTTACTTGCTCCGTTCACTTTTGAGAGAGATGACATTCATGTCTCCACATGGTCTCTTTATTTGTGCACACAAGTTTGGTTGCCCTTCGTTCTTCAAGTCTTTCTTTGCCTGCTTTCCGCTTCAATACAGTGCTTCCTTGCAGCCCGGATGCTTCCAGCATAGCAATTATCTCAGTTTTGTACTATGAAAACATCATAAAAAGAAAACAGCTTTGACATATATTCCTAATTTCCATTTGTCGATCCAACATTATTATCATTTATTTGTCCTGCAAATCCTGGGGATTCATATTTGTTGGTGTATGCGGTAAATTACAATAACAATATCATAATCACTTTTTTTTCTGCGAGCAACCTTTTCAGATGCCTGTCTTGGATGCTGGCCTCACTGTGCGTGCCTTTTGCTCTTTGCAAAAGCTAATATGCCTCTCGGCTGCATGTTCATTACAACGTCGGTCACAGTGAGGGCATTGCGGACATAGTCAGGGTTTACTGTGGGAGGAGGGGGTGGGGGAAGTGGCTCCCCCTTTTTTGAGCAGCAGTAACATCTCTAGCTCCCCTGATGTTTGATATAAACTCTTCATGCTTCTGTCTCCATTTTTCACAAGGAAAGAAACAACAAATCCAACACACCATATACTAACAGCGTTAAGTACTGTAATACCAATGTTTGCTCACTTAATTGCTGAATATACAGTAATGCCATACGTTATTTATTGGTATATACTCTATAATTATTAGACTGCACTCAAACGCTAATCAACACTAAATAAATGCACTACAGCAAACTCTCAGGACCTTGTCTAGTCCTGTCAAGCAAGTTTCTGTCTTGTAGAGGTGTCCCGCTTAAGCCCCATGCACACGAGCAAGTTTTCTATGACAAGTTTTCTGTGACAAGATTTTTATGCTCGTGTACATGAGAAAATTTGGGCAAATTTTCTTTGACAAATGCATTTGCTGAAAAGCTGGCGTGCTAGCTTTTTTATGACAAGGAAAACTTGTCACATGTGAAATTTGATTGTGTACACGAAAACTTGTTAAAGTTTTTCGGAAAACTTTAGTTCCCATGTCTTCATTTGCAAGCGTGTTCGCACGGTTAAGCAAACAAAGGGAAATGACCCAGTTTATTGAGAAACAAGACTGGATTTGCCAGTGAGCTCGTGGCGTGAGCTGGGTCGAGACCAGGATAAACTAAAATTAAAAGTAAGACAAGAGCGAGACTCCCAAGAGAGACTTTCAGTCCCCGGGGGAGGGGGGTACTCATCATAATTTTGCGTGGGTGTGCCCCCCGGTTCTGAAAACCCTTAACCTATTTCAGACCAAAATATCTGATTTTCTATAGACTATTTCAAACCTAACTTCAAAAATGTACACAGCACATACCTTACCCCACCGGGTTTCAGTCTCACCAGAAAAAATATTATATTAGAGAACTTGGTTTTTGAGACTTTGCTCAAATAAAACCTGATTAAATTATAAATGTTCATACAACACTCATAAGAGTAATGACGGATGGCTTGTTTCTGGCGAGTATATCGCCCGTCATTGGACTCATTTTTTCTACGAGATTATCGCCTGTCATTTGACTTATGTATCGCTGGTAAACAAATGGAGTTCACATGCGACGCGTTCACATAACCAACGACACAGCAGAGGTGATTCAAAATTGCAATTTAATTATATAATGATCTCTTAAGATAGTTGTTCAAAATACAGTGAAGTCTCAGCCGTCAAACAATATTGGCTAACATACCACATCGCATCGATGATAGAATTCTCGCTCAATTCCCTCACTTTTGGCTGCTCGCCATTCGATCAGAAGTCTTGAGAGAAATACGTCTTTCGATAAATCGCTTTTCATTGGGTTTTTACAAGAATCCTGGTCGGTACATACAGAAGGTTGGGGCTCCTATTCACTTGCTCAGGTCTTGGGCAGTGTTGATGGTTTCAGGACAGAGCTGATAAGAGAACAAAGATATCTAAATAAATATTCAACAATTCCTGCTTTTATACTTGTATACGTTATTATTTTTTTATATATATATACTGTTCCACTCCAGACTGCCAGCCAATTGATTGCACAGTACCATATGCTTCGGTTTTGTGTTTTGGAATGCAAGACTATTTACCGGGGCTGGGCCCGGTGTGCAGTTGGTGTGACGATGACATTGTGTGCAGTCGTTGAAAAGAAACACACAAAATTTGTCAAAAAACATGCCAATTAAATAAAAATTGCCCCAGCACTACACGATTTCGACACACTGGAGAAAAATTCTACAATTGCAAAATGTGCAACAAAGGTTTTATACCCGAAGACGGACAGAGACAAGGCCAACAACCCGCCAATCGCCGAGGAAATCGCAGCAGAGAATGCTGGAATTGTGGGAAGTTTGGTCATTTCAAGGCCGACTGTGTGTGGAAGGCAGGTTTTATAGTGAAGGTTTGAAACCTAAGGCGTACTCACCACGTATTCCGTCACCACGCAAAAAGCTGATTTGTCGTATCTGATTTTGTTGCTGCCGACTGCCGTGCACGCAAAGATGAGGAACGCACACAACAATGCATAGAGTTCCCCAAGAAGACCTTATCCAGAGCCACAATCCCATGTGAAGGTAGATGAAGGTGAATGAAGGCAAATGAAGCCATACTTCAGTCTTTTCACTAATTTTCTAGTATTATTCGTATCATCACGTAAAATTATCATCATCATCCAAGAAGATTCCTTCCTAACTTTTAAAAGTAAATTGAGAAAATATATGAATATTTAATTATTTTCATATTGTAAATTTTCTTGTAAATTGATATATCTTATTGCTTTTTCTTTTATTTTTATACGATATTTAAATTTTTGTATTACTAGGGAATGTCCTCGATAGGGATAACCTCAATAATTCCTTTTTATGAAAATGTTTATTTTTAGTTTTCATTTTATAAATGAACCTTGTCTTGTGTTATCATTTTCATCATAATCATCATCACTCGAATCTTGCACAACATTTTACAGTATTATATCTATCATTTTCATTTCGTCGAAAGTTTGAAAATTTCGTTGTGAAGGTAGATGAAAGTGTACTTGTCTTTTCACTAATTTTCCAGTAATTTTCTAGTATTATTTCGTAGAAATGAAAATGTAAAAACGATCGAATAGAGAAAGCCGATAGAGAGAAATAAAGAAGAGAAAAGAAAAGAGCTGATAAGAGGAGAAAAAAGATATTCAAATAAATATTTGATCAACATCAATGTGACAAAATTAAGAAATAACTGCGGCATTCACCGTGAAAGCTTAACTTGTGAACGAGGAATTCGGATGTACCTTCTAAAGTATTAAATTACACCCATGGTGCCGATGCCTGCATCCATGCAGCTGTAAACATTGCATAAAAACATTGCAAGCAGACTCATAACAGCTACCCGTTCAGGAATCCTGACACATGTCTTGTCTACTACAATTAACCCTATTTTTTCATTGAATTCACTATCTATGTGTCTACTTTATGGTAATATATGTTCCTCGGCAGAGGCTATATGAAGAGGGTTTTGTTATAAGTTATTTTACCTCGTTCTCCAGCATCTCTCCACGACGATGCATCCCTGGTGAGTCCGTCTCCGTGGCGAAAAAGTTGCCAACCAGAGCTCGCCGTCCGCTTGGTTCCTCGAATTTAACTTTGCCCTTGAATCTGCTTGTTCCAGTGTTGCAAGCCTCTGCTCATCAGTTCAAACGACTTGACAATTTCGCCGTCTCCCTCCAGTTCAGTGACAATGTTGCCAACCAACTTGCCAAGCCGTCCGCTTAGTTTTAAGAGTTAAAACTTGCCCCAGGAAATAACTGTGGGGAGACAATGAACTTCTTAGTCTCCTGGGTATCCTTTACCTATTCCTAAAAATTAAGGTATTCTATTTTAATAAAGAACTTGTAAAAACTACAGGAAAAATAGCTTGAATAAATTGATTGATAAAACTAGAGTACACACAGGAAAGCACTAGCTAATTTTGGAAAACTTGTAAGAAAGAGCCGCGTTATGATGAAAGTGAAACATCGTTTTGAAACTGTATTGTCATTATAAATTTAGGTCTTCTAAAAGTCAGAACTTTTCAAGCACTAAAATTAATTAGCTAGTGCAACCACTTTTAAGGTGTTAATGGAAAAGTCATTTCTCGGTTCGACAAACCGCAACAACGACATTTTACTGCTTGCTTCCCGGCCCCAGTTTTCAGGTCATTACAAAAGACATTACCTTTGTGTTGCATTCCTTCTCCCTGGCAAGGTCGTCTTTGAGCAGCCTGCACAACAGGCGCTATTTTACACGATGCAGTTCGTTGCCCAACCAGCTCGCCGTCCATTCCCCCAACAGCCGTTCCTCAAATGTTTTGTTTCATCAAACTTGCTGCTTTTCCCGCACGTAGCAGTTCGTTTGGTTGCAGTGCAGCTTGTAAAATGTGTCAGGACTTCTGTCGTTTTTCAGGAACAACCTCTTCCGCTCAACCACGCTGTAGTCCTTTCGTCTTCTGTCCAGTTTCTTTTGCAGACTTTATTCCGCGCAATGCAGTTCGTTGCCAACCAGCTCGCCGTCCTACTCCCAACAGCCGTTTCTTAAAAGTTTTGTTTTGTTTCATCAAACTTGCTGCTTTTCCCGCACGTGGCAATTCGTCTGGTTGCAGTGCAGCTTGTAAAAAGTGTCCTTTCGTGTTCTGTCTAGTTTACTTTGCAGACTTTATTCCTGCTACCACGAGTGGAAGTTATCTTCTCGAACAGAGCGCGTGTTAGCGAGCGCGCTGCACCTTCGTCGGACCAAGATGGATATTTTCGGCTTGGATTTGTCATGGATCGAGCTTCGTTTCTCGTCACTTCACAGAGTCATATCTGAAGTCGTCACAGCACTTCACGTAGCATCCAAATGGCCAGAATAGCAGATCACTATATTTACGTGTTTGGTCTCTCGTCGCTCATTGGTTCTTATTGGTTGCGCCATTTATCACCATATGGCCCGGGCGACAATCCAGGCCACATATTTACACAATGTTCCATTCGCCAGTTTGGAATGTACTGGCGGTCGTGGCCGCTCGAACACGTTGTTCTTCTTTCATTTTTTGTTTCCTTTCTGCTACACTATGCAAACATTGGATTATTATATCTGGGCACAAAACCCTTACATAAGAAACCGACAAACATATAAGAAAAATACCTCTGTGTAAGAATGCCATCTTATATAAGCGCTATAACTCCTAAACGCTGAAATGTAGGTGAGTATTGTAATGAATCTTACAAACGCCGATCTTAAAACAGCCGATTTGATGATCTTCAGACGGTAGCAGCGTCATGTCACGTGTTTCAGGCGTGCCTTAGATCACTTGTATAGTTACAGCCAGGTTTTATTTTGTCAGGTTTTTATTTTTATTTTTATTTTCTAGTTCTTATTATGTTCTGATTCACATGTCACAATACTTACTACCTCGCTGTTATCTTCGGCATGGGCCATTTCTTCATTTTTCGTATCTGACACCACACTTCCACTAGTCACACTGATTTTATCACTCAATACATTTTGTTTTTGAAACAAACAAACAATAAGTAATTAGGATCAGTTGCAGGTGTAGCTGTAACTGGGGGTCAATCACTGGTACTCAATAAAATTTTATTCGAGGAAGCTCCGCCCCGATGTCCAAACCCTTACCCTTTCATTTATCGTTTTTGAAAGGAAAGGTACCCCTAGACAGGGTAACAGATCCTACTGCCCACGTGTCGCAGTGCCCACGCACTGAACCGCCTCTTGACGAGGCGTTAAGGGAGCGGAACACTTGATACAGTTATCAGCCATATTAAACACAGATGAATTACAATCGAGAACATAGATGTCGTACTATTGCGGTAATACTAAAACAGTCATCATTATCGCAAATGAGTTTGCTTTTATACGTTTCCTGTGGATCAGCCATAGCGTTTTCATTGGTTCTTGAGCAACGGTTCAAAAAATTCGGTTCAAAAATTTTTCAACACCGTTGCGTGAATTTGGAGCCAAATCGGCGTTGCAAATCGTAATTATGCACGACAACTCGGTTCATTCTACTATTTGATTGATGATTAGTTGGATTAGTCCACGAGGACTGAGTTCTGCATGCGGGTGCAAGTATGTGCACGAAACCTGCTCATTTCATTTGATTGATGATTGGTTGGATTAGTCCACACGGACGTGACTGCGTATAATATTGTGCATGCGGGGCGTAAGTATGCACGAAACCTGCTCATTTCATTTGATTGGTGATTGGCTGGATAATCCCACGGGACTGAGTTGTGCATGCGCCGTTTGGTAAATGCAAATTGAAACTATAAAAGCCAAACCACGCGAGGAGGAGTGTCACTAGCAGCAAGATTGCTGCCCGAACAGGGAAAGTGTTTTGTCCCTGACGTTTTGGTCACGGAGCAAGCCGTGCGAGAGACTTCGTGTCGAAGTTTTTGAGGTTGTACAACGTAAGTTTACCGATATTAGTTTGGGCCGCTTTATAGTCAATGCATGTCTTTTTATGAAAAGGAAACTATCCAATACTTGTATTGCTGCAGATTTTATACCGTTTAACTCGTACGACTCTTTCTGTGTTCCTTGTACAAACAGGGGCAGTCAAGACGGCCAAACACACGTGCTGAGAAGGAGCTCTTTTGGCCTTGAAGAGAGCGTTTGGCAAGGAATGAGACCGCATTTGGTCGCAGAGCAAGCCGTGCGAGAGACTTCGTGTCGAAGTTTTTGGTGTTTTGTACAACGTAAGTTTACCGATATTAGTTTGGGCTGCTTTATAGTCAGTGCATGTCTTTTTATGAAAAGGAAACTATCCAGTACCTGTATTGTTGCAGATTTTATACCGTTTGACTCGTACAACTCCTTCTATGTTCCCTTTTATGAACGAGCAGGGGGCAATCCAGAAACACGTGCTGGGAAGCAGCTCTTTGGCCTTGAAGAGAGAGCGTTTGGTGAGCGTTTGGAGACCTCATTTGCTGCGTTGCCAGATGAAACGGAAGAGCAACTGAAGGCACACGTGGCACACGTGTCCAAAGCCAAGACCATTGCCATGAAGCTATCTCCGTCTTTCTCTGTCTCTGGTGTGTGGTGGCGGAGTCGTCATCATATCGGACGAGCGTCGGACCGTTTTGCTGCTGTTGGCCGGGGTGAACACTCTAAAATAACACCACGTGTTATAAACTTACGTCGATCGGTTCTGGCGTACTGTAGAACACTGAAAATGCGGCGTTTCACACTGACATAAAGTGCTGCACTGTTTAATCCGCGGTCTCCATATCCCCGATGTAGCCAAACAATTCCGTGAGCGCAAGAAAATTGCTGTTGATTTCGTTCATGAAAATGGCTCCAGTATGAGAAAAGTGACACTTATGTAACCTCGACGACTTGAGTGTTTTCTCACCTTGAAGGCCGGGAACCGCCTGATCTCCGTGATGATGATCTGGGCCGGGCAGTTGATTTTTTTTGTAGTTTGCTGTGAGCGATCACCATTCTCTGGGATTAAACGTTTATTGTAGCAATTACATTAGTTAGAGTGTTTCAAATGTGATAAAATCTCTTGATTAGGCAAAAGAGGGTAGCAGGCGCTTGCGACCAATTATATTTTTAGTGATTTTCGCCACCAGGGAGAAAAGGATTATCTATTATATATTATCTATTACTTTTAAATCTCTAGATTCTGTTACACTTTTTCTATTGTATTATATTATAAATCAAAATATACACATTGAAAAAATACATTATTTAGTTTAAGATTTTGGGCATAGAATACTTACTTTTATACTTCTTTTTTACCTTGGTACTTTATTATCTCTTACTTTATTTTGTAATTCTTTATTATTTCTATATTCTATTACTTCTTTTTTATCAGACCAGTTTCCTTGTAAGACACAACCAGCCATTGGGTAGCAGTGTTAGACTCATCAAAGAATATCTGGTGTCCTTCCACGGAGTGGGTAATGACCTTCTCCATGACCAGTTCCCTCAAGTCAAAGGTTTTGGAGGACACAACCCTTGGCCCACTCGATGATTTTAGCATTCATGGTGGCGCCGACTTTTGTGAAATCCCATCCTAAGCATTGCTATGCGCTCAGTCCAACAATAGCACAACAGTGTGGAATGTGGACCTCCAAACATTCTTGCCTGGGACTGTCCCAAGTGCGTGGAAGGACACCAGATGTTCTTTGACGAATCAAGCCGTTAAGCCGAGGGAACTGGTCGAGCCGGTGCAGAATCTATTTCGGTTTAAAGGTTTGTGCATAGAGCACTTACTTTTTTATACTTCTTTTTTACCTCGGTACTTTATTATCTATTACTTTCTTTTGTGTTTCTTTTCTATATTTCATTACACTTCTTTTTTTATATCGTATAATATTATAAATAAAAAATATACACATTGAAAAAATACATTAGTGCTAGATTTGTTAAGAGGAACAGCATGGGCAAATATGCATCTCTCTAGATTATAATCAAAAGCTTTAAAAGAATATTATTAGAATAATTATTAGAATATTAGTAGTACTATTAGAATATTTAGAATATCTTTTTGTGGGGCCGGCGCAGAATCTATTTCGGCCCTGTGCTTTGGAGAGGCTGCAGCGTATAATATTATAAATAAAAAATATACACATTGAAAAAATACATTAGTTTTAGATTTGTTAAGAGGAACAGCATGGGCAAATGTGTATCCCTCTAGATTATAATCAAAAGCTTCAAAAGAATATTATTAGAATAATTATTAGAATATTTAAGACTTGTTTTGGGCGTAGCTGAGTACTTTTATACTTTTTTTTTACCTTGGTACTTTATTATCTCTTACTTTATTTTGTAAATCTTTATTATTTCTATATTCTATTACTTCTTTTTTTATCAGGCCAGTTCCCTTGTAAGACACAACCAGCCATTGGGTAGCAGTATCCAACATCGGATGCAAGATGGGGAAAGTAGGCTATTTTGATAGTTTATTCTACGGCAACATCAAGCCGTACACCATCACGTTATTCGCAGGACTAATGACCATTGTTGCATGCTCAGTGCAGCAACAATGCAACGGCGTGGATTGTGGACTTTTTGCTATTGCGTACATAACATCTGTACTGCATTGCAAAAGCCCCCGGAGACTCCATTTGCTAGCTGCATTGCTTAAAGCAGAAGAGGCTCAGACACCGTTCCATGCACCAGCAGCATCTGATGCACACTGCCGAGAGTTGTTCCATATTGCTTGCCTTCCTTCCCCTCCCTGTCTTGCACCTCAACTGCTACCCAATGGCTGGCTGTGTCTTCCAAACCTTTAACCCGAGGGAACTGGTCAGGAGCTGGGTATAGAGCTGGTAGAATCTATTTCAGTTTAAAGGTTTGTGCATATAAGAGTACTTACTTTTTTATACTTCTTTTTTACCTCAGTACTTTATTATCTATTACTTTCTTTTGTGTTTCTTTTCTATATTCTATTACACTTCTTTTTTTATATCATAATATTATAATGGGCAAATATGTATCTCTCTAGATTATAATCAAAAGCTTTAAAAGAATATTATTAGAATAATTATTAGAATATTAGTAGTATTATTAGAATATTTAGAATATTTTTTTGTGGGGCCAGCACAGAATCTATTTCGGCCCTGTGCTTTTGAGAGGCTGCAGCTTTCATCAGCAATTTCACGTACTCCTCTTGTATACTTCTGACCCTTTGGAGGGTGGTCATGGAGAAGGTTTTGTGCGTAATGTACTTACTTTTATACCTCTTTTTTACCTCAGTACTTTATTATTTATTACTTTATTGCATAATTCTTCATTATCTCTATATTATATTACTTCTTTTTTTTATCAGACCAGTTCCCTCGGGTCAAAGGCTTGGAAGACACAACCAGCCATTGGGTAGCAGTGTCGACTCGTCAAAGAAAAAGATCTGGTGTCCTTCCATGCACTTGGAACATTCCCGGGCACATCAGCTTCAAGGTGATGATCTTGGGTGCACACATGTAGTTGTGTGCATCAGATACTGGTGCAGAGAACGGTGTCAGCCTCTTTTACTTTAAGCAACGCAGCAAATGAGGTCTCATTGCGGACTTGTCATATTTGATGGTTGTACGCTATAGCAAAAAGTCCACAATCCACACCGTTGCGCTGCTGTTTCACCGTAATGCTCTTGCATCTCATGTTGGATACTGCTAAGTGCGAGAGTTTATGGCGGAGTCAAACACCGCATTTTCCGTGTATTACAGCAGGACCGATCGACGCGGTAAGTTTTCCGTTAGTTGAAGCTTGTCAATCACAGCACTTTTTATGGAAAGGAAACTATCCATCACATTTATTGCTGCAGATTTTATAATGTTTAACTTGTACGACTCCTCATGCATATGTTCCTTTTTATGTACAAACAGGGGCAGTCAAGAAACACAAGGTTTTTTTCCAAGGAGGCCCGAACCACCTTGCTGGGATTCCATATGATGGAGTCCCATTCACAGTATGTAGAAGGAAGGTTTGGGACTGCGAGCATGGGGCCGATCGCCATGCCCGGGAGAAGAAAAAACCAAAAAAGGTAATTTGCGCATAAAACCGGGGAGGCCGGTACGTGTTTCCAGACCAAACCCGAACAAATTCAGAAATAGTTTATAGTTGTACTGCTTTACGGCTTTTCGTTTGCACCTTTAGGCTATAATTTCTAAATATGTTAACATTGAGAAATCAAAACTACTCTGTCTACAGTTGTTATATTTTCCTTGGTTATTTGCCACTCGGCAAACTTCAGGCAACAATTTTCTTTGTATGATCAGGTATAATATTCAAGTATGTCAGCGTTGAGAAATCAAAAGTTCTCTAGCCCACTGAGTTCTTTCAATTTCCTCGGTTATTCGCAACAATTTTACGATTTTCAAATGCTTTCTTTGTCTAACTAGCTTTCTGCCCTATTAAACTAGCTCAGAACAATCACTGATCTCATTCACACACGGTCAAAAGTATTTGTGAAAGTAAAACATTTATAAACCGCCAAAGCCGGCCGATTTGGCAGTCTGTTCGAGCCGCGACTCGCCTGCAAACGGCCCCTCCTTTTCTCCCTGGTGGCGAAAAGCACTAAAAATATAATTGGTCGCAAGCGCCTGCTACCCTCTTTTGCCTAATCGAGAGATTTTATCACATTTGAAACACTCTAACTAATGTAATTGCTACAATAATCGTTTAATCCCACAGAATGGTGATCGCTCACAGCAAACTACAAAAAAAATCAACTGCCCGGCCCAGATCATCATCACGGAGATCAGGCGGTTCCCGGCCTTTAAGGTGCAATTAGCTTGATGACGTGGGGCTTGATGTTACCGTAGAATAAACTATCAAAATATTCTACTTTCCCCATCTTGCACCTGCATGATGTTGGATACTGCTACCCAATGGCAGCTACCGTCATGGAGGATTTGACAAAAGTTGGCTCCAGGAGTGGCCCAAGGGTTGTGTCCTCCAAACCTTTGACTTGAGGGAACTGGCCATGGAGAAGGTTTTGTGCGTAGAGCACTTTTATACTTCTTTTTTACCTCTGTACTTTATTATCTATTACTTTATTTCATATTTATTTATATCTTCCTTTATATTCTAAATACTACACTTCTTTTTTTGTAATAATATTATATGATTGAAAAATACATTAGTTTTAGATTTGTTAAGAGGAAATATGTATCATGGTAAATAATTAGCATGGGAAAATATGTATGATTATAATCAATCAAAAGCTTGAAAAGAATAATATTAGAATACATCTTGATTACTAAAGCGTCTTACTAAGTGATAGGTCGCTTACTTTTATACTTCTTTTTTACCTTTAGTACTTTATTATCTATTACTTTATTTCAAAACGCTAAAAATGTACTACACACAATCATCTTCCGATACTTACCTCGTTAGAATGGCCTTTATGATGTTCCGCCGTGGGAAACAAAATAAAAATTCGGCTTTCGCCCTCCAAACTTCCTTCGGCCAGAGCTTTTTGGATGAGCCCTGCTGCTCTCCTTCTTTTTTCAGTATTGATGTCGATCTGCAAATTATCATCAAAGTATGTATTATGATGTTCCTCCGGTTTTGTGCATAGAGCACTTATTTTTATACTTCTTTTTTACCTCGGTACTTTATTATCTATTACTTTATTTCATATTTCTTTATATCTTCCTTTATATTCTAAATATTTCACTTCTTTTTTTGTAATAATATTGTATGAGTGAAAAATACATTAGTTTTAGATTTGTTAAGAGGAAATATGTATCATGGTAAATATGTAGAACGGGAAAATATGTATCCCCCTAGATTATAATCAATCAAAAGAATAATATTAGAATACATCTTGATTATTAAAGCGTCTTACTAAGTGATATAAGTCGCTTACTTTTATACTTCTTTTTTACCTTTAGTACTTTATTATTTATTACTTTATTTCATAATTCTTCATTATCTCTATATTCTATTACTTCTTTTTTTATCAGACCAGTTCCCTCGGGTCAAAGGCTTGTGAGACACAACCAGCCATTGGGTAGCAGTATCGACTCATCAAAGAATATCTGGTGTCCTGCGATCCACGCACTTGGGATAACTCCTGGCAGTTTTCACAGGACACACACTTGTCGCTCATCGGCTCCCATTACTGGCGACAGACGCACATCAACTTTGTGGCGATGATCTTGGGTGTGCACAGGTATTCTGTCTTGTCTGCATCGGTTGCTGGTGAGGTGCAGGGAACGGTGTCAGCCTCTTTTGTTGTAAGCATTTCAGCAAATGCGGTCTCGTTGCGGACTCGTCACATTTGACGGCCATTGGGCTTTGGCACCGTTGCACTGCTGTTGCACCGTAATGCTGTTGCATCTCGTGTTGGATACTGCTACCCAATGGCAGCTACCGTCATGGAGGATTTGACAAAAGTTGGCCCCCCCATGAACGGTAAAACCATCGAGTGGTCCAAGGGTTGTGTCCTCCAAACCTTTGACTTGAGGGAACTGGCCATGGAGAAGGTTTTGTACGTAGAGCACTTATTTTTATACTTCTTTTTTACCTCTGAACTTTATTATCTATTACTTTATTTCATATTTCTTTATTCTCTCTATTTTATTACTTCTTTTTTTATCTTAAATATAATATTATAAATCAAAATATACCATGACCATTGATTGGGCCAAGGGTGGTCTCCTCCCGAGGGAACTGGTCATGGAGAAGATTTTGGGCGTCATTTAGGACCCAGTCGTTTAGCATCTACCCAGTGGTTATGATGCCAAGGTTTGCCTCATCAGCCACTTTGCGCCAGTCGTGCTTGGGCCGGTTGCACGCAGAAACTATTTCGGCCCTGTGCTTTGGAGGGGCTGCAGCTTTCATTATTGATAAGCATTCCTCTTGCATCTTTTTTATTGTTTGGAGGGTGGCTTTGTCTTTAGGGAACTCGGGTCATGGAGAAGGTTTTGTGCATAACGTACTTATTTTTATACCTCTTTTTTACCTCGGTACTTTATTATTTATTACTTTATTTCATAATTCTTCATTATCTCTATATTCTATTATTTCTTTTTTTTTATCAGACCAGTTCCCTCGGGTCAAAGGCTTGGAAGACACAACCAGCCATTGGGTAGCAGTGTCGACTCGTCAAAGAAAAAGATCTGGTGTCCTTCCATGCACTTGGAACATTCCCGGGCACATCAGCTTCAAGGTGATGATCTTGGGTGCACACATGTAGTTTTGTGCATCAGATACTGGTGCAGAGAACGGTGTCAGCCTCTTTTGCTTTAAGCTATGCAGCAAATGAGGTCTCATTGCGGACTTGTCATATTTGACGGTCATACGCTATAGCAAAACGTCCACAATCCACACATGCATCTCATGCATCTCATGTTGGATACTGCTACCCAATGGCAGCTACCGTCGTGGAGGATTTGACAAAAGTTGGCCCCACCATGAATGGTAAAACCATGGAGTGGCCCAAGGGTTGTGTCCTCCAAACCTTTGACCTGAGGGAACTGGCCATGGAGAAGGTTTTGTGCATAGAGCACTTGCTTTTATACTTCTTTTTTACCTCTGTACTTTATTATCTATTACTTTATTTCGTATTTCTTTATTCTCTCTATTTTATTACTTCTTTTTTTATCTTAAATATAATATTATAAATCAAAATATACCATGACCATTGATTGGGCCTAGAGTGGTCTCCTCCCGACGGAACTGGTCATTTTACTCACTTAATACTTCAAAAGAAGATGATTAGAGTACTACTTATATTATCTATAAATAAAATTATTACATTCTTGAATTATAGAGAGCATACAGCTCCACTATACAAAAAAACCAGCAATGTTACCAGTAGAAGAAAAGAAATATGGAGCTACATAGTATAGCTTGCACATGTTTTGTCATCTTAATAACTTGCTTTCAGAGTCGTTCTACGGCTTCTTCAAACTTGTATAAGGAACTATTTACATAGTCGCAGCTGCAAAAATTGTAACAGGCTCTCATCATAAAGCTGAATAGGGTTTATTAAGAGTTCCTGAGAAGACTTGTAAAAAATATTAATATATATATATATATATATATATATATGAGGCAAATAAACATTGATTAGAAATACAGTATCAGTTGTTTTGAGACCTCGATGATGGAACCAACCTGATCTCCTTGGTCGTGATTTGTGCTATTGCTTTTTTGAGTCTTGCATCAGGGTTCATACTCTCTTGGGCTTTTGAAATTCCATGACCTCTTAATGTTTTCCACAACCTGAAGTTGACCAGTTTTCGAAAATTAAACTCTTGGTTCTATTTCCTGACTCGTTTCGCTTTTTTCATTCACAAGAAATATATTTCATACAATGGACTCCATTTTCCATGACTGTCCATGACCCACACTTAAATTCCATGACTTTCAAGGCCTGGAAAATAAAAATAGAAAATTCCATGACTTTCCAAGTTTTCCATGACCCATATGAACCCTGTACATGAAAGGTGCCCCAGTTGCTCTAAATTGAGCTGTACATGAAGTCCACTGAGATGTCCTTATAATGACTCTTGATCAACTAGTCCCCTTCACTCCTGAGAAATGTGTCTCTTTATTATATAGACACAATTGTTTTCCTGGAAAATATACCCTGCGTAAAGCGGCAAGTCACTCGCGAAGCGCTCTTTCGTAAAATAGTTTTTACCACTCGAAAATAAAATTCATATCTTTGTGCCGTCGTGTAATATCCTCTCTATATTGATCTTTGCACGAAGGATCCAGTGAGATGTCCCTATATTGAGTCTTACATACGCAAGGGTTCAATAACATGTCCCTAAGTGTCTTTACTTGCTCTGCTCACTTGTGAGAGAAATGACATTAAAAGATGAATTCATGCCTTCACATGGCCTCTTTATTTGTGCACACAAGTTTGGTTGCTCTCCCGTTCTGTTCCACCCATACCGGATCCTTTCGACCAGATAAATTTTAAAACTGAGAGTCTTTCTCTGCCTGCTCTCCGCTTCAATACAGTGCTTCCTTGCAGCCCAGATGCTTCCAGCATAGCAATTATCTCATCTGCAAACAACAGGAAGAATTTGGTCAATCATTATGCTGTTTGTTTTAACTTAAAATTAATAATAATAATGGGCTTATGTTATCATAGGAATTCCTCAGTCAAAATTGATGAGTCCATACCTGGGTTATTTTCTGTGATTACAAGAAGATAAAAGCATCCAGTTCTCGAAAGAAGCTGCGGGACAAGAGGGAGGAACCTGTCTGTCACCTGCAGAGTGAAACACAAGCTTCTTCGTATGACTTATTCAGATAGGATATCACATGGTCATGTGGGTAAAAGCATAAAATTCAGACCACAGCATAAACCATTAACCTCTTCACTCCTCAGCTCAAAATACAAATTCTCTCAACATCCAAGACAGATATCTATGGGCGGTGCAGTGATAATTAATAATAATAGTAATAATAATTATTATTATTATTAGGTCTCATTTGAGGACGCTATCAAATGCCAGGTTCAATCTCCATATTGTATGGTTTATCTTGAGTAAGAGACTGCAAATAGAAAGCCAAAGTTGATCATTATAATGTCAATACCTCTCTGCCTTGTTTTCCTCCTGCCCAGGATGCCTCAATCCCATGACTTCCTACCTTGAACAAACATTAAAAATTATATCTAGTAATCAGTCATGAGCCTGGACACATTGAAATTCCGAGAAAAAGATCTTACATATTCTTACCTCTTCTGATGGTGTGACAACATATGGAGGATTGAAGAGCAGGACATCAACTTTTCCAGATATGCAAGGCACCAGGCACTCAACCTCACAAGAACATGCATACCATAATCAAAAATAATACGTGCTGGTACAGTGAAATATACCCTCGATCCAGCTCTATACCCTCAATGTTGTTATATTATCCTACTAAAGTTGATTCCCACTATTTTGAAGTTCCACGGGACATGAAAATAAGTTTGAAATAGCAGGGTTCCAAAATAACCAAGCTATGTCAAGGTGGATAAGCTAATCCAAGGGGATTAATTTGGCTTGACTTGGAAATAACGGGGACTTCGAATTAACTGAGTTCGAAATAGGGTTCCACTGTAGCTCTTTGTGACTTTGTGTTAGGTGAGGTGCAAAATAACGTTGTAGATTGACATAATTTGAACACAGAACAGATTGGGAGGAAAATGTATTGTGGGGGATTCCCATATGTGCTTACCAGATCAGTAACTATTGGACAGACATATACTCCATTGTGTTTAGCTGTTCTTGCGGTGCAGTCAGCAGCCTTGGTATTTGTATCAGTTGCTCTGAGAAAAATAAATAAATAAAAATTGTAATAACAATAAAATAGCCAGAAATATACAAATTATTAATTTCAGATGTTCCAATGGATACAGTCATACAGAAAATGCCCGCCCCGCCAAAAAAATCACACAGTTTTATACACAGTAAGTATCGTCCTCAAGAATTAGATAGTGAGATTTATTAGTGTAAACCCAGGTTATGCTCGCATGGTACAATAGACTGTGTTCCAGTAAATGTATTATTACATAAAGTAAATCACATCAGTATACTCACATGTAATGTGCAAAAGGCCCCAAAATACTCGCCAAGAATGTTATAAGGGCTCCTGTTCCGCAGCCAACTTCTACACACAAGTCTGGTCTGCAATGCAAAAGAAGAAGCATTTCTATTAAACTTAGATTCGGGCTCTTTCGGGTTCAACTTAAAATTAACGACATTCTTTGATACCTCCGCTCTTTTATGAAGTCCAACTCTTTCTCAAGAGCATCCATCATCAGAAATGAATCCTCCGCCGGTTCGTAAACATCTCTGTAATCTTCTGCGGTCAGATGAGAAAACGAGGGAGTTGGGTGATGTCCGTCCGCCATCTTGGCCGCGTGATTTGTTAGAGTCCTGGATCCTCACTTGCTCGTGAGGGCTGGGAAAGACCGGAAGTAGCTTGCTAACCAACACAGCAGGCAAAATAAATACGATCAGTAACAGTATTTGTTTCGGCATTAAAATGGCGTCGGTGATTACAAGTGGAGAGCCTTTGCCCAAGCGCCAGAAGAGCGAAGATGAGAATGGAAACTCGACTACGAATGGTTCATCACAAAATCTGGATAATATTCATGACAAGCCAGACAGACAGAATGGAAGTCACGAAAGCGACATAAATATTATAAAGAACAATCAGACCGATTTGCCGCCTTGCGAGCAGGGAGTCGATTGCACAGAAGCTGACTTGATTCACTTTGCAGAGTTCTGGCATCCAACAAATTCTGACACGAAAGGCGATGACAGTGAAAAAGCTTCGCGTGACGAAGAACAAGAGGAGTGCGAAGTTGTTGATTTCGAACGCGAGACCACGTGTCTGGCTGCGCAAGAGGAAGCAACACAACCCGTATGTGAAGAGTTCTCTGATTCTGAGGAGGAAGACAGCGGTGTTACGGAAGAAAATATCTTAAGTTATGAGAGTGCAACATCCCGGTGAGCGTTCGCGCACGTAAAATAATGTTTGAGTGCGATATTTCAAGTAAATATAACAATGACTGTTGTTTATATATTAGAGGTGTTGGAAGAGGGATGTATTTATCGGAGTTGTTAATTGAGATGACAACTGCTTGTTTTGATCCATCAGAACTGCAATTATGGAAGCATTTTTTTTTTTCTTTTTTCGTGTTAGTAAAGATGGGAAGGCTTTAGAGCCTGTTTACAGATCAAGTTCTGATTTTTTTACCCAGGCTGTCCAAAAACGACACAGTCCTGAGCAGAGGGACAAGCATCCTCCGAAGCTACTCCATACTTTCAGAGAACGAGAGACGGGAGCTAATTAGAAGAGCGTTTGAACTCAAAGAAATGTTGAAGAGAGAACTCCACCAGACTCTAAACATCATCAAAGAGAAAAACCAAGAGCTGAGACGAGTTCATTCTGAACTAGAACATGGCCAACTAATGGTCGAAGGAGAAGTTGAGGCAATGGAGAAGAATGAACTGGTGTATTTCCCTCTGTTTGCAGAAAGAGAATACAAAGGCCGGTCGGCTGCACAAATCCATTTTAGACTTGCAGGTAAAAATGCATGCAATTTATAGTAATAACTGAATAATGAAAGTAATTTTTCAATACTAACATTATTTTGGGCTTGTAGAATGACCATTTCTGTGGTCTAGTAGTGTAAACATGTACTTTCTAATTCACTTTGTTCAAAACAGAATGATGTAAATTATTTTCCCCTTTCAACAAGAACGGCATGGATATATGGTTGGATTCTGCAGTGGATTGAATTGTAACCATGGGAACCACAAGTGAATTAACACAGACCAAACACTTGTGAAAAAGGAAGATTTTCTTTTTTACCATGAAAAAGCTGATGAGCAGAATCTTGGCTACTCATAGCCTTCTTATATTCATCCTGTGCTTGCAACTTCCCTGACTTTTCTCAACTTACCTCAGTCTTTTTATTGGTATAGAATCCCAGTTTTATCGACTGGTTGATACGGCCGACAGATACAGAGTGACCAAAGTGGATTATGTTGTAAACCCAGTGCACATACGACGATTCAAGAAAGCAAGGGAGAAGCTTGGAAAACTGTGGGGTGAAAATATGTCGTACCCTGTCTTGGCATTTCATGGAACTAAAGAAGCAAACATCCCTTCTATCTGCCAGGAGGGTTTCAGGGTTCCTGGAGATGCAAACTTTGAACATGCCACTGATAATGGTAAGCAGGGGACCCCAACATTTAAGAGTGCAGTATCAGTGTAGTGGGACATTCACTTGAGTGTATGTCACCTGTTAGTGCTAGGGGAGATCCAGGATTCCTTAAAAGGGGGTTTGAGTGGGAGTTTGTAGAGTTGTTGAGCTGTTGTTTAGAGGGGTTGCCCAATACACCCCAAGTGAGACAGATGGTGTCCCATTACATAGACAGAAGCAGCTGATTGTCCAATGGTGTAGTGAGTAAAATATTCCAAGTGGCACGTCTAGTACCCAGCCTCTAAAGTGTTGTCTGATGGACAAACTGACATTCATTGGACATTCTTTTTAGAATGAAGGAACACACTGAAGTGTCAATTTAGGCTCTAAAAGTGTTGACTGACAGTAACTAATGGACAGACCCTCAAACTTAATTTTCTACTTATCCACTGGACTCAGATTGGGTATGCTGGACATGTATGGTTTAAAGTATTATCAGGCAAACAAGAAGGTGTATGCGAGTTTATAATGCAATCTCAACAATGTACACAGTTGTAAGCATAAAATAAATGCACTATTACTGTACCCAATCAGATTGCATGTACTATCCACCTGATTGTGCATACACTACTGCTGTACCTAATCAGATTGTGTGTACTATCCACCTATTGTTTCTGTTCACTTAGGAGATTATGGCCGTGGCGTGTACTTCAGCGAGTTCCCATCATACTCAATGGCCTACATCCGTGGTGCAACTAAACTACTGTTGTGTCAAGTTCTTCCAGGGAAAGTGTTCAGATGCTCTCAGCTGATCCATGGCAACCCTTTAGAAGCTGGCCACAACTCCCACACCTCCCCTGACGGGAAGGAACTTGTTATATTCAACTCGCACTTCATTCTTCCATCTTACGTTGTCTACTATGGAGAGGCTAAAGGCGATTTTCAGTACAAAAAAGTACAAGTTCAGCAGTGAACACCCCAAGAATACTGCTCTTTAGAACATTGGGTAGAGGAATGCTGTATAGGAAACTCGACCCTGTTTCAAACCAAAACAAACAAATCTTCCATACCATTGTCAACACCTATCTCCCAAAACTCTTAGGCTCTTTTTATGGTCTCAGTAAATCCCAGTAAATGGCTGATTGTTCAGTTCCGACATTTTTTATTTGGGCCATGAGCTGTTCTGACGCCCCGTTATCGATTAGTTCAATTTTGTATCGATAAGTTAACACAGTTTTGGATTATACCATTGTGTCTGCTGCACATGCAAAGAATCACAAAGAATCTGTGGCAATACCCACAAGCAAAAGCAAAAGGGACAAACAAGGATGGTTAGCATGCTTTAGCCCCTGAATTGGCTGAACTTGTTGCAAAACTTACAGTACTCTTCTTTGATCAACAATTTAATCTAATTTTTGCCAATTAAAAACTGTATATCCTGGTTAGTTTTGAGTATGCAGTGTATAAATATTAATGTAACAGAAGCCAAGATTGTAAAAGTTACAGTTTGCCTAACATGCAGATTTATGGTGTATGTATTAAATCTCTTAATTCTCAATTGCACCACATGTGCCAAGCAACTTTATATGACTCCTACTACTGTTTGTGAATAGCTTTGCATCTGGATCAGCTTCTACGATCACATACTCCTCTCTGAAAGAATCTCTATCCATGCTGTCGAGCCAACAGCTTCTGCTGCAGGTGTAGACAAGTACCGCCCCAAACTCAATTGTCATGTCTGAAGAGCTTGTGTATTCTTCCATTAACTCCTTCTCATCAGCTATACAGTCACTTGATTCAGGGAAGCATTGTTCTGAAGAACATGGTTGTCTTTCACAGGAACTCTGTTTTAGTTGAAGGTCATCCTGAACAGAAATGGCATATTTCATCTCATGTTCTTGGGAATTTCCTTTTGTATGTGTGATGGACACATCAACAGTGCCTACTCCCATCCTCAAAATGTTCACTAGAGCTGGCATGAGCTGCATCTCAAACACTCTCTGTGACCCACAGAATGGACATGGTGGAACTCTGGTCTGAAATTCGCTGGGGGTTGTTGTGGTCAGTGAAAGTGGCACTCCATCTCTCTGGTACCTAAACCAAAATTTGGTATACTTTTATTACTTTGTTGCATACAGCATATACACTAGTGGTGATGATGGTGAAGAAGAAGAAGAAGAAGATGATGATGATGATGATGATGATGATGGTGATGATGATTATGATGGTGAAGATGATGATGATGGTGGTGGTGATTATGATGATGACGGCGATGATGATGATGATGGTGGTGATGATGATAGTGATGATAATGATGATGATGGTGGTGGTGATGATGATGGTGATGTTGATGATGATGATGATGATGATGATGATGATGATGATGGTGGTGGTGATGGTGATGATGAGATGATGATAATGATGATGATGGTGATGATATGCTGGTGGTGGTTGTGATGATGATGCAATTAAGGTCCAGTAGGTTATATACAGGTGTGGGACCAATGAGTGCATTCGCACTTTCATAGTCATATTAAACCATACACAACATGTACCTCAACACCTGTTCTGGGCACAACTGTACTGTTTTGTAGAACTTGTGGAAGGCTTTGTCTCCATGCTTCAATGATGGCTTCTCATATGTCTCCCCTGACCAGCTGTTTTTGCCATCATCACCAGATTCCATCACTTCATCCAACTTCACTCCTTCCCTCTGCTGATATTGTGCGAGGAGTCTTTGTTCGTGCTTCAAAGTCTTGGAGGCTGCAAGAGCCTTGGAAGGTTCATCAAGAACAGTAACATAGTAAGGTATGAAGTGTGGCACAGTGGAAATGCTGTTGCTGCTGTGTGATTCCAATTCAAGTGTAGGGGACTGTGTAGATTCCTCTGGTTTTGACGCCTCTGCACTTTCAAGAACTGACATCTTCCCAGCGTGCTGTTCCAACTCAGACATCAATGGATCATTTGTGAATTCTTCACTATAATGAAAAGAAACCAGAAAAGAAAAACTTGTGGATCAAGCCATAACTTAATGTTCAAGTGGATGATAGATGAGTGACTGAATGAAAGTGGGTATCGTTGCTTTCATGTCTGAGGAACATTTAGAAATGTACAGTACATACAAAACAAACTTAGTAAAAATTTCTGAAAGAGTGGGTGCACATATTAAGGATGAATGACTGGCAGTTATGATTACTTTGCCCTATGTGTACAGTACATTATGTATGTCATTACATTGTGTATGTCAACAACAGCTGGTAACAAGAACTTACTCTCCCCAGTCCCCTGCATCATTACACCAATCATCCACTTCAAACTGACAAGAGGTCTGGGGACCAAAATGATATGCAAATGAATTTAGTTATCTTTCATGTCTGCCTATTCATAGAGTGTAATCTGATTAGACTCCAATTTTTACTGTATGTCAAAAAATAAAACAAATAAATGTCAACAAATAAATAAATAATAATAATAATAATAATAATAATAATAATAATAATAATAATAATAATAATAATAATAATAATAATAATAATAATAATAATAATAATAATAATAATAATAATAATAATAATAATAATAATAATAATAATAATAATAATAATAATAATAATAATAATAATAATAAACAATAAAAACCTTTCCTGTAGATGGTTCTTCATAAACAGCACTTGTGTCTTTAGCCTGACATCTCAGCACTTTCCAACTGGAAATGTGATATTAATAATGAAGGTTCGCATGATCTATTGGCCTTTTTCAGCTAGTCTTCAATTTCACAATTTGCAAGGAGAGTTCAGTACAGATGGCATGATTCTACTATTATTTACCTTTGTGAGACATTCCAACACGCTGGTCTGATGCATCCGAACACATACAACACACGGTGATATGGGGATCCTGCAAGCGGGCAATAAACTTGCGACACCAACAACAGATGGGTGGCGCACACTGGACAGCGTGGAAAGTCAGAGGGCTCACCGAACATCCAGTTCTTTATAACACAAGACAGGCGGGACGTTATAAGAAAGAAAGAAAGTCAATTGCCACACCTGACTGAAAGCTACTGGTAAAACGAATCACGGAATAAGACAGGGAAATTCCACGATGAACTTCAGTTGATATGATTCCCTATAAAATAGTAATCCGCAACAAACAGAAACAAAATAACACTAGATTAGAAACTACAGTACATACGGGAGCTCCGCCAATCTTGTTAGTGCTCCAACCGCATATCCTGTCATCATTTTGTCCCATTTTTTCATCGGGAATACCAAGAAGCAATGGTTCGTCCGCCATCTTGGATAGTTAATCGGGCCACCGCTGACCAGTCAAACAAGCTCATCCCCAGGGCCATCCGTGAGGCCAAATGCCGAGCCCGCCGAATTCGTCAGCTGATTTTGAAAACTGGCTGCTCGAAATCACAGAATGGATCCCATAGAGCCAGGCCTAAATTCATCAGATTTTGAAAACTGGAATTGGGTCAGGTTATATACTGCTCGAAATCACGGAATTTATCTATGAGGCCTTAGAACCGTACCTAAATTCGTGATATTTTGAAAACTGGAATGGGTCAGGTTATATACTGCCTGAAATCACGGAATGAATCGATCAGGCCTTAAAAACGGTCCTAAATTCGTCATATTTTGAAAACTGGAACGGGTCAGGTTATAGACTGCTCGAAATTACGGAATTAATCAATCAGGCCATAGAAACGGTCTTAAATTCGTCATATTTTGAAAACTGGAATGGGTCAGGTTATATCTGCCTGAAATCACAGAATGAATCGGTCAGGCCATAGAACCGGGCCTAAATTCATCATATTTTGAAAACTGGAATGGGTCAGGTTATAGACTGCTCGAAATCACGGAATTGATCTATCAGGCCATAGAACCGGGCTTAAATTTATCAGATTTTGAAAACTGGAATGGGTCAGGTTATATCTGCCTGAAATCACGGAATGAATCGGTCAGGCCATAGAACCGGGCCTTAATTCATCATATTTTGAAAACTGGAATGGGTCACGTTATACACTGCTCGAAATCACAGAATGGATCTATCAGGCCATAGAACCGGGCCTAAATTCATCAGATTTTGAAAACTGAAATTGGGTCAGGTTATATACTGCCCGAAGTCACGGAATTGATCTATCAGGCCATAGAACCGGGCCTAAATTTGTCATATTTTGAAAACTGGAATGAGTAAGGTTATATACTGCCTGAAATCACTGAATGAATCGACCAGGCCTTAGAAACGGTCCTAAATTCGTCATATTTTGAAAACTGGAACGGGTCAGGTTATAGACTGCTTGAAATCACGGAATTAATCAATCAGGCCATAGAAACGGTCTTAAATTCGTCATATTTTGAAAACTGGAATGGGTCAGGTTATATACTGCCTGAAATCACGGAATGAGTCAATTTTCGCAGTTTCCTCAGGTCTCACTTGATTCCATTTAAGTGTTTGGGCTGGCACTCGAGGTAGCGGCTAGGAAATGGTAAACTGAAAATGGACTTCGACTTCTGCAGCATTTGGTGTGAGTTCTTTAGTCGCACTCAGACACCTACGTTAATGCTTTTTAATAACAGAAAAACTCTAAAAAGTAAATGAGGGATTTTCTTTTTTTTTTTTTTTTTTTTTTTTTTGCAAATTATTCAAAGCTGTACACAGATTTCTCGCTTCAAACTGAACACATGAAGAGGAACACTGGACTAATTGCTGCATTCAACTTGGCCGGCATTTCAAGGAGTTGAGTAGCCTAAGTATGTCGTTTTGTGATTTGCTTCGACAGACTCAAAGGAAATTAATTAGTACACGCCACACAGAATTCCAACAATTATTTGAGTAATTACTTTCTTTGAACAGCATTGGTTCTTATTCCTGGATAACTTTCAGTTACCACGTCAATTACATTTTGCCGAAAGTAATTAATCATACTACACGCTGTGACCGGAAATAAATGGGCTGACTCCGGCGTGGGTAGAATTTTTGGTCAAAGCGACGAAAACCGTTTTAAGTATTTGTGTTTTGGGTCAAATGTTAACGCTGCTGTCGTGTCGGTTTTCCTGAGTAGCGAAGGGGATATCTCCAAGTTCGAAGCCGTGAGTTGCTGCTTTCTTTGGCTGATAAATTGTATTCGCTGCAATCATCAATCTGTCAACTGGGCCACAAGTAAGCCTTAGTTGCATTCGCCCTAGGGAAGAAAAGACACTGAACTGAGGTGAGATTTTTTTTATTTATTTAAACAGTTTTTGTTTCTGACCCAGGCATTATTACTTGACTAACCTGTGTTCATAGCTTTTACCAAGAGAACTTGCTTTTGCTTCATAAAGCTCAGTAAATCTTTGTGCGGCTGTCGGTCACCACCATTCGGGTCAAAAATATTTTATTTTTCCTTTGGTGAAACGCTTTTAGTTGAACGCCACTTTTCCTTCATAAATGCAAATTACCCAAAGTGCCGATGTCCCGAACTGTTACGATCATACCCGACGCGACTCCGACATTGAACGAATAATCCCGAAATTTAGGCGCGCATGATTTAACCTTTTTGAAAACGACCGCCAACATGGCGACCACTTCGAAGTCTCCGCTTCCTCCACGGCCTCAGAGTGTTCCCCTGTTCCCTCGAAACATGTCTCCAGATTTCTCTCCTTGTAGAGCATCTCCCAAAAGAGTCAGGACGCCAATGGTAAGAAAACAAGCTTTGCTACATGTTGCTAGACAAATCAACTCGGATCGTGTTTGGAGAAATACCTCGACAACACTGAGCTAAAAATCATTCACATTGCATCGTGTTCAGTTTAAATTTTAGAAAGCATTGTAGCCTGATATAACCATCGTATTGGGACTTTGCTTGCAGACTGTACAGCCAGCATGCCAACGAAGAAAATTTACAACCTTATATTTATTTACAGCTGTTTCGAGATAAAAATATGTACACAAAGGACGCTGACTTGTCAACTGCCATAGTTTCATGCAGATGCGAACTCGATTAATAACGTCTGAATCTATTTCCTTTCTTGTTGTACCGATTCAGCTGTGTATAGACCTCGGAATTTTTAGCATATTGGGCATTCGACTGAACTGATTTAAGACTTCGCTGAATATCCTTCAAATTGGCGATTGATATTGCACAGAAACAATATTGTCGATCTTTAAGATACTGTTGATATAAATTGCTCCTCGAGGCTACAGTAACTTTTGTTTTTTGTCTTTTTGATTGTGATATTTACCTCTTCACCTCGATTTCTTGGGTGTTGTTGACACACCTGTCAGATACGGTATTTTGGCGGAGGCCGTTTTCAAGCGATATCTATTTTTGTTATGGTTGTTACTATTTTTACCTGCTGAGAAAAGCGATTTGTGCCGAAGGAGACGTCGTCAGATAATCGATTTTGTGTGTAGCTAGAAGCGACTGTATTTTGAAGAAAGCTTGAAACTACACAACGACAGTAATTAACGAAGTTAATAATTTATCTAGAAAAACTATTCACTGTTCACTACTCGAGATGATACGGGGTGCATGTACAGTGGTTGTTTATATACGCCAGGATTTAAGCTGATAATAAAAAGAAAAAGGTTACTCAACAACACACAAATCAATCACAGTGTACATACTTGTATCTTAAGTTTAGAGTTGATCTATGCACTGCATGTCCCCATTTACCACAGCGGGTACCCACATTTCCGATCAACACCTCGGAAATGGATTCTTAAGCAATTCAAATAATTGTTTTGTTCTATCCATTTGGACCCCAACACACTTATCTCATACAGTAATCCAAGCTATTATTATCATGCAATGGCTGTTATTGCAGTTGAGCCTGCAGTCCAATATTTGTTTGTTTTTTGAAGCATTCAAACGAGTCTTTTGGGTCAGTACAATGCTAAAATGACCCATTCACCTCGTTTGTATGTCAAACTGCTGACATCTCAGTGCTCGACATTAAGGTTTTAGGTTGGTTGCCCTTCGGACTGTAGATTGACTTCAAGCAATAGAAAGTTTCATAATTTCTAGTTGCCCGGCCCAGAATTTACCTGCCCGACCAAAAGTTTTGGTTGCCCCGGGCAAGCGGGCAACTGTTAATGTCAAGCATTGCATCTGCAATAACAGTTATTCATCTGGAGAAATTGGCAGCTGTATGATTCAAAGCTCTATTGTTGTTTGTTTGATTTCCATAGGGATCACTCTTGAACAAGTCGTTGCCTGTCAGAAGTGGAGTTGTAGGGCAGTGGCCTTTGTTTGGGTCTCCCTCATATCCATCTCCTCTGGACTGTGTCCGTTCTTGTCGACAGAACATGGACCTAAACGCAACCTTTCCAAAACTTCAGAAGGGCAAGATGAGAAAAGTGGAGTTCGATTTGGACATTGGCAAGTCAAAGCCAAACCTCAGCTCAATTTCAAGTAAGGGGCTGATTCATATCATTTTGATGTAAAATCTCAGAGCTTGAAAGTTAATGTTCTGGTGCTACCAAATAATGTGGTTGTTCCTTTAAATACCTATGTCTTTGAGAGCTGCATGGTGAACCTTCCAATGTTTTATGCAGCAGCCCTGACACTTAGGAGGTGTGGGGCAACCAAGGATTGGATGGGACAACTAAAATATTACATGTGGTTAATATCCAGAGACAGCTGAACACAACACAGTAAATTTTGAACCCTGTATATGCATTGTTGATTGAAGACTGAGATGGTCATGACTGGGATGTGAACTGTACTTTGTTGTGGCACTGTTCATTTATCCCTTTGATGCCTTGTTTTGTTTTGTTGCAGGTAAATCCCTTCACAGCTTCAGCTACTCTCCCGGTCACTCACGTGGATCCTTTCTCTCCCCCATGAGCCCTATGAGTCCATCACCAAACTTTTCAGCATCTTGGCAGTTCTATAATTTTGTTGGTGGAGCAGGGACTGGGACTGTTTTTCCTACAACTGTCAGGAATCCGGTGAGTGTCAATCTGTATAATTATTTAATGTTATATTTTTTCTGTTGAGCTGATCCAAGATCTGATGCTTTCACACAAACTGTATTTGTATTAGAAGTTAAGGCTAAAGGCCATTTCACACTGGACGCATCGCCACATGCTGTAGCTGCATGCGACAACGCGTCAAAATTAGATTCCGGTCATTCCTTCAATCCGATTCACACTGGACGTGGCGCGACATAGCGAATGTTGTGCCGCGTCCGGTGTGAATCGGATTGAAGGAATGACCAGGATCTAATTTTGTCGCGTTGTCACATGCAGTTACAGCGTGTCGTGACACGTCCAGTGTGAAACGGCCTTAAGTGTCATCAAATGCTTGAACTCTTATCAGTATTATTGTTTACTTTACAGTATAGTATTAGTTAGTTCAACTTAGGTGTAGTGTCTCCAGAGGTACAATCGTGCAGCCATCCTAAATTCTGTTGCTTTCTTTTGTGACTTCTTGTCTTTAGAACAAGGCCATTGTTACAATCGATGCTCGGACCACTGAGATCCTGACAGCTAACGACATGGCGGCGGAACTGTTCAGTTATCCACAGAAAGAGTTGATAGGCATGCATATGTCACAGTTGTTTACTGAATCATACAGAGAGAAACAAGAAGCTTTGATGGAACAGCACATTGATGAAAGTGGTGCTGTAGTTATGCTCAGTGGCAAAGTGGTAAGTAGATTCAATCTACTCCCTCTTAACCCTTCCACTCCCAAGAGTGATCAACTTCAATTTTCTCCTTCAGTTTCTCACTAGAAATATATACTCCCGTAAGGAGAACTTGGCATTTGATAGCTTGCTCAGATAATAGCTGATTGAACTATGAATTCTCATTACATCACTCATATATTTTCTTCCTAAAAAGTTGGTAGAACCTGAATTTTGAGCTTGGGAGGGTTAATGGACACCCATCTAAGGTGACACCTCTCTAAGGTGGAAGCCAATCAAGAAAACAAGGACTGTGGCTTTTTGTTGTAAATTAGCAGTAAGTGTAATTTACTGTAGAACTCAGCTCCCAGTAAATACTGGAAGGCCATTTCCAGGTTGCCTTTACCATAGCTTAGAAAAAAAAAACTGTAAAACTACATGTATCTGGGCTACTGACTCCTGGCTGGAGCATTCCCTCAGCCTGGCTGCCAAATTGTCTATCTTCTTTTTAAATAGATTTACCACCCTTAGAAAAAGGCCTACATGGGGTTTACTGTTAAGTGTTGTGCTCCTGAATTTTTTACTGGTCACCCCTTAGTTTTTTTGGTAAGAGTACCCCTTAGATTTCTTTTAGTAAGGGTCCCCCCTTGAGATTTTTTAGTAAGGGTCCCCCCTTGAGATTTTTTAGTAAGGGTCCCCCCTTGGTTTCATTAGTAGGGGTACCCCCTTGCATTTTTTAGTAAGGGTCCCCCCTTGGTTTCATTAGTAATGGTACCCCCTTGGTTTTCTTAGTAAGGGTACCCCCTTGGGTTTTCTTTGTAAGGGTCCCCCCCTTGGGTTTCTTTAATAAGGGTCCCCTCTTGGTTTTCTTAGTAAGGGTCCCCCCTTGGTTTCATTAGTAAGGGTCCCCCCTTTGGTTTTTTTAGTAAGGGTCCCCGCTTGGTTTTGTTAGTAAGGGTCCCCCCTTAGTATTTTTAGTAAGGGTACCCCCTTGGTTTTGTTAGTAAGGGTACCCCCTTGGTATTTTTAGTAAGGGTCCCCCCTTGGTTTTATTAGTAAGGGTCCCCCCTTGGTTTTGTTAGTAAGGGTCACCCCTTGGTTTCATTAGTAAGGGTACCCCCTTGGTGTTTTTAGTAAGGGTCCCCCCTTGGTATTTTTAGTAAGGGTCCCCCCTTGGTTTCATTAGTAGGGGTCCCCCCTTGGTATTTTTAGTAAGGGTACCCCCTTGGTTTTTTTAGTAAGGGTCCCCCCTTGGTTTGGTTAGTAAGGGTACCCCCTTGGCATTTTTAATAAGGGTACCCCCTTGGTTTTTTTAGTAAGGGTCCCCCCTTGGTTTCATTAGTAGGGGTACCCCCTTGGTTTTCTTAGTAAGGGTCCCCCCTTGGTATTTTTTGTAAGGGTACCCCCTTGGTTTTCTTACTAAGGGTCCCCCCTTGGTTTTGTTAGTAAAGGTACCCCCGTTGGTATTTTTAATAAGGGTACCCCCTTGTTTTTTTTGTAAGGGTCCCCCCTTGGTTTCATTAGTAAGGTTCCCCCCTTGGTATTTTAGTAAGGGTCCCCCCTTGGTTTTGTTAGTAAGGGTCCCCCCTTGGTGTTTTTATTAAGGGTACCCCCTTGGTTTTATTAGTAAGGGTCCCCCCTTGGTATTTTTAATAAGGGTACCCCCTTGGTTTTCTTAGTAAGGGTCCTCCCTTGGTGTTTTTATTAAGGGTACCCCCTTCGTTTTATTATTAGTAAGGGTCCCCCCTTGGTATTTTTAATAAGGGTACCCCCTTGGTTTTCTTAGTAAGGGTCCCCCCTTGGTTTCATTAGTAGGGGTACCCCCTTGGTATTTTTAGTAAGGGTCCCCCCTTGGTATTTTTAGTAAGGGTACCCCCTTGGTTTCATTAGTAGGGGTACCCCCTTGGATTTTTTAGTAAGGGTCCCCCCTTGGTTTCATTAGTAATGGTACCCCCTTGGTATTTTTAATAAGGGTACCCCCTTGGTTTTTTTAGTAAGGGTCCCCCCTTGGTTTCATTAGTAGGGGTAACCCCTTGGATTTCTTAGTAAGGGTCCTCCCTTCGTTTCATTAGTAAGGGTACCCCCTTGGTTTTCTTAGTAAGGGTCCCCCCTTGGTATTTTAAGTAAGGGTACCCCCTTGGTTTTTTTACTAAGGGTCCCCCCTTGGTTTTGTTAGTAAAGGTACCCCCGTTGGTATTTTTAATAAGGGTACTCCCTTGGTTTCATTAGTAAGGTTCCCCCCTTGGTATTTTAGTAAGGGTCCGCCCTTGGTTTTGTTAGTAAGGGTCCCCCCTTGGTGTTTTTATTAAGGGTACCCCCTTGGTTTTATTAGTAAGGGTCCCCCCTTGGTATTTTTAATAAGGGTACCCCCTTGGTTTTCTTAGTAAGGGTCCTCCCTTGGTGTTTTCATTAAGGGTACCCCCTTGGTTTTATTAGTAAGGGTCCCCCCTTGGTATTTTTAATAAGGGTACCCCCTTGGTTTTCTTAGTAAGGGTCCCCCCTTGGTTTCATTAGTAGGGGTACCCCCTTGGTATTTTTAGTAAGGGTACCCCCTTGGTATTTTTAATAAGGGTACCCCCTTGGTTTTTTTAGTAAGGGTACCCCCTTGGTTTCATTAGTAGGGGTACCCCCTTGGATTTTTTAGTAAGGGTCCTCCCTTGGTTTCATTAGTAGGGGTACCCCCTTGGTTTTGTTAGTAAGGGTCCCCCCTTGGTATTTTTAGTAAGGGTACCCCCTTGGTTTCATTAGTAGGGGTACCCCCTTGGATTTTTTAGTAAGGGTCCCCCCTTGGTTTCATTAGTAGGGGTACCCCCTTGGTTTTGTTAGTAAGGGTCCCCCCTTGGTATTTTTAGTAAGGGTACCCCCTTGGTTTCATTAGTAGGGGTACCCCCTTGGATTTCTTAGTAAGGGTCCCCCCTTGGTTTCATTAGTAGGGGTACCCCCTTGGTATTTTTAGTAAGGGTCCCCCCTTGGTATTTTTAGTAAGGGTACACCCTTGCTTTCTTTAGTAGGGGTACCCCTTTGGATTTTTTAGTAAGGGTCCCCCCTTGGTTTCATTAGTAATGGTACCCCCTTGGTATTTTTAATAAGGGTACCCCCTTGGTTTTTTTAGTAAGGGTCCCCCCTTGGTTTCATTAGTAGGGGTAACCCCTTGGATTTTTTAGTAAGGGTCCTCCCTTGGTTTCATTAGTAGGGGTACCCCCTTGGTTTTCTTAGTAAGGGTCCCCCCTTGGCATTTTTAGTAAGGGTACCCCCTTGGTTTCATTAGTAGGGGTACCCCCTTGGATTTTTTAGTAAGGGTCCCCCCTTGGTTTCATTAGTAGGGGTACCCCCTTGGATTTTTTAGTAAGGGTCCCCCCTTGGTTTCATTAGTAGGGGTACCCCCTTGGTATTTTTAGTAAGGGTCCCCCCTTGGTATTTTTAGTAAGGGTACCCCCTTGGTTTCATAAGTAGGGGTACCCCCTTGGATTTTTTAGTAAGGGTCCCCCCTTGGTTTCATTAGTAATGGTACCCCCTTGGTATTTTTAATAAGGGTCCCCCCTTGGTTTCATTAGTAGGGGTACCCCCTTCGATTTTTTAGTAAGGGTCCCCCCTTGGTTTAATTAGTAGGGGTACCCCCTTGGTTTTCTTAGTAAGGGTCCCCACTTGGTATTTTTAGTAAGGGTACCCCCTTGGTTTCATTAGTAGGGGTACCCCCTTGGATTTTTTAGTAAGGGTCCTCCCTTGGTTTCATTAGTAGGGGTACCCCCTTGGTTTTCTTAGTAAGGGTCCCCCCCCTTTGTATTTTTAGTAAGGGTACCCCCTTAGTTTCATTAGTAGGGGTACCCCCTTGGATTTTTTAGTAAGGGTCCCCCCTTGGTTTCATTAGTAGGGGTACCCCCTTGGTATTTTTAGTAAGGGTCCCCCCTTGGTATTTTTAGTGAGGGTACCCCCTTGGTTTCATTAGTAGGGGTACCCCCTTGGATTTTTTAGTAAGGTTCCCCCCTTGGTTTCATTAGTAATGGTACCTCCTTGGTATTTTTAATAAGGGTACCCCCTTGGTTTTTTTAGTAAGGGTCCCCCCTTGGTTTCATTAGTAGGGGTAACCCCTTGGATTTTTTAGTAAGGGTCCTCCCTTGGTTTCATTAGTAGGGGTACCCCCTTGGTTTTCTTAGTAAGGGTACCCCCTTGGTTTTTTTAGTAAGGGTCCCCCCTTGGTTTCATTAGTAGGGGTAACCCCTTGGATTTTTTAGTAAGGGTCCTCCCTTGGTTTCATTAGTAGGGGTACCCCCTTGGTTTTCTTAGTAAGGGTCCCCCCTTGGTATTTTTAGTAAGGGTCCCCCCTTGGTTTCATTAGTAGGGGTACCCCCTTGGATTTTTTTGTAAGGGTCCCCCCTTGGTTTCATTAGTAGGGGTACCCCCTTGGTATTTTTAGTAAGGGTACCCCCTTTTTTTTTTAGTAAGGGTCCCCCCTTGGTTTCATTAGTAGGGGTAACCCCTTGGATTTTTTAGTAAGGGTCCTCCCTTGGTTTCATTAGTAGGGGTACCCCCTTGGTTTTCTTAGTAAGGGTCCCCCCTTGGTATTTTTAGTAAGGGTCCCCCCTTGGTTTCATTAGTAGGGGTACCCCCTTGGATTTTTTGTAAGGGTCCCCCCTTGGTTTCATTAGTAGGGGTACCCCCTTGGTTTTCTTAGTAAGGGTCCCCCCTTGGTATTTTTAGTAAGGGTACCCCCTTGGTTTCATTAGTAGGGGTACCCCCTTGGATGTTTTAGTAAGGGTCCCCCCTTGGTTTCATTAGTAGGGGTACCCCCTTAGTTTTCTTAGTAAGGGTCCCCCCTTGGTATTTTTAGTAAGGGTACCCCCTTGGTTTCATTAGTAGGGGTACCCCCTTGGATTTTTTAGTAAAGGTCCCCCCTTGGTTTCATTAGTAGGGGTACCCCCTTGGTTTTCCTAGTAAGGGTCCCCCCTTGGTATTTTTAGTAAGGGTACCCCCTTGGTTTCATTAGTAGGGGTACCCCCTTGGATTTCTTAGTAAGGGTCCCCCTTGGTTTCATTAGTAGGGGTACCCCCTTGGTATTTTTTTGTAAGGGTCCCCCCTTGGTATTTTTAGTAAGGGTACCCCCTTGGTTTCATTAGTAGGGGTACCCCCTTGGGTTTTTTAGTAAGGGTCCCCCCTTGGTTTTATTAGTAATGGTACCCCCTTGGTATTTTTAATAAGGGTACCCCCTTGGTTTTTTTAGTAAGGGTCCCCCCTTGGTTTCATTAGTAGGGGTAACCCCTTGGATTTTTTAGTAAGGGTCCTCCCTTGGTTTCATTAGTAGGGGTACCCCCTTGGTTTTCTTAGTAAGGGTTCCCCCTTGGTATTTTTAGTAAGGGTACCCCCTTAGACTTTTTTGTAAGGGTCCCCCATTGGTTTCATTAGTAATGGTACCCCCTTGGTATATTTTGTAAGGGTACCCCCTTGGTTTTTTTAGTAAGGGTCCCCCCTTGGTTTCATTAGTAGGGGTAACCCCTTGGATTTTTTAGCAAGGGTCCTCCCTTGGTTTCATTAGTAGGGGTACCCCCTTGGTTTTCTTTGTAAGGGTCCCCCCTTGGTATTTTTAGTAAGGGTACCCCTTGGTTTCATTAGTAGGGGTACCCCCTTCGATTTTTTAGTAAGGGTCCCCCCTTGGTTTCATTAGTAATGGTACCCCCTTGGTATTTTTAATAAGGTACTCCCTTGGTTTTTTTAGTAAGGGTCCCCCCTTGGTTTCATTAGTAGGGGTAACCCCTTGGATTTTTTAGTAAGGGTCCTCCCTTGGTTTCATTAGTAGGGGTACCCCCTTGGTTTTCTTAGTAAGGGTCCCCCCTTGGTATTTTTAGTAAGGGTACCCCCTTGGTTTCATTAGTAGGGGTACCCCCTTGGATTTTTTAGTAAGGGTCCCCCCTTGGTTTCATTAGTAGGGGTACCCCCTTGGTTTTCTTAGTAAGGGTCCCCCCTTGGTATTTTTAGTAAGGGTACCCCCTTGGTTTCATTAGTAGGGGTACCCCCTTGGATTTTTTAGTAAGGGTACCCCCTTGGTTTCATTAGTAGGGGTACCCCCTTGGATTTTTTAGTAAGGGTCCCCCCTTGGTTTCATTAGTAGGGTTACCCCCTTGGTTTTCTTAGTAAGGGTCCCCCCTTGGTATTTTTAGTAAGGGTACCCCCTTGGTTTCTTTAGTAGGGGTACCCCCTTGGATTTTTTAGTAAGGGTCCCCCCTTGGTTTCATTAGTAGGGGTACCCCCTTGGTTTTCTTAGTAAGGGTCCCCCCTTGGTATTTTTAGTAAGGGTACCCCCTTGGTTTCATTAGTAGGAGTACCCCCTTGGATTTCTTAGTAATGGTCCCCCCTTGGTTTCATTAGTAGGGGTACCCCCTTGGTTTTCTTAGTAAGGGTCCCCCCTTGGTATTTTTAGTAAGGGTACCCCCTTGGTTTCATTAGTAATGGTACCCCCTTGGTATTTTTAATAAGGGTACCCCCTTGGTTTTTTTAGTAAGGGTCCCCCCTTGGTTTCATTAGTAGGGGTAACCCCTTGGATTTTTTAGTAAGGGTCCTCCCTTGGTTTCATTAGTAATGGTACCCCCTTGGTATTTTTAATAAGGGTACCCCCTTGGTTTTTTTAGTAAGGGTCCCCCCTTGGTTTCATTAGTAGGGGTAACCCCTTGGATTTTTTAGTAAGGGTCCTCCCTTGGTTTCATTAGTAGGGGTACCCTCTTGGTTTTCTTAGTAAGGGTCCCCCCTTGGTATTTTTAGTAAGGGTACCCCCTTGGTTTCATTAATAAGGGTACCCCCTTGGATTTTTTAGTAAGGGTCCCCCCTTGGTTTTCTTAGTAAGGGTCCCCCTTTGGTTTCATTAGTAGGGGTAACCCCTTGGATTTTTTTGTAAGGGTCCTCCCTTGGTTTCATTAGTAGGGGTACCCCCTTGGTTTTCTTAGTAAGGGTCCCCCCTTGGTATTTTTAGTAAGGGTACCCCCTTGGTTTCATTAGTAGGGGTACCCCCTTGAATTTTTTAATAAGGGTCCCCCCTTGGTTTCATTAGTAATGGTACCCCCTTGGTATTTTTAGTAAGGGTACCCCCTTGGTTTTTTTAGTAAGGGCCCCCCCTTGGTTTCATTAGTAGAGGTAACCCCTTGGATTTTTTAGTAAGGGTCCTCCCTTGGTTTCATTAGTTAGGGTACCCCCTTGGTTTTCTTAGTAAGGGTCCCCCCTTGGTATTTTTAGTAAGGGTACCCTCTTGGTTTCATTAGTAGGGGTACCCCCTTGGATTTTTTAGTAAGGGTCCCCCCTTGGTTTCATTAGTAATGGTACCCCCTTGGTATTTTTAATAAGGGTACCCCCTTGGTTTTTTTAGTAAGGGTCCCCCCTTGGTTTCATTAGTAGGGGTAACCCCTTGGATTTTTTAGTAAGGGTCCTCCCTTGGTTTCATTAGTAGGGGTACCCCCTTGGTTTTCTTAGTAAGGGTCCCCCCTTGGTTTCATTAGTAAGGGTACCCCCTTGGTTTCATTAGTAGGGGTACCCCCTTGGATTTTTTTGTAAGGGTCCCCCCTTGGTTTCATTAGTAGGGGTACCCCCTTGGTTTTCTTAGTAAGGGTCCCCCCTTGGTATTTTTGGTAAGGGTACCCCCTTGGTTTCATTAGTAGGGGTACCCCCTTGGATTTTTTAGTAAGGGTCCCCCCTTGGTTTCATTAGTAGGGGTACCCCCTTGGTTTTCTTAGTAAGGGTCCCCCCTTGGTATTTTTAGTAAGGGTACCCCCTTGGTTTCATTAGTAGGGGTACCCCCTTGGATTTTTTTGTAAGGGTCCCCCCTTGGTTTCATTAGTAGGGGTACCCCCTTGGTTTTCTTAGTAAGGGTCCCCCCTTGGTATTTTTAGTAAGGGTACCCCCTTGGTTTCATTAGTAGGGGTACCCCCTTGGATTTTTTAGTAAGGGTTCCCCCTTGGTTTCATTAGTAGGGGTACCCTCTTGGTTTTGTTAGTAAGGGTCCCCCCTTGGTATTTTTAGTAAGGGTACCCCCTTGGTTTCATTAGTAGGGGTACCCCCTTGGATTTTTTAGTATGGGTCCCCCCTTGGTTTCATTAGTAGGGGTACCCCCTTGGTTTTCTTAGTAAGGGTCCCCCCTTGGTATTTTTAGTAAGGGTACCCCCTTGGTTTCATTAGTAGGGGTACCCCCTTGGATTTTTTAGTAAGGGTTCCCTTGGTTTCATTAGTAGGGGTACCCCCTTGGTTTTGTTAGTAAGGGTCCCCCCTTGGTATTTTTAGTAAGAGTACCCCCTTGGTTTCATTAGTAGGGGTACCCCCTTGGTATTTTTAGTAAGGGTCCCCCCTTGGTATTTTTAGTAAGGGTACCCCCTTGGATTTTTTAGTAAGGGTCCCCCCTTGGTTTCATTAGTAGGGGTACACCCTTGGTTTTGTTAGTAAGGTTCCCCCCTTGGTATTTTTAGTAAGGGTACCCCCTTGGTTTCATTAGTAGGGGTACCCCCTTGGATTTCTTAGTAAGGGTCCCCCCTTGGTTTCATTAGTAGGGGTACCCCCTTGGTATTTTTAGTAAGGGTCCCCCCTTGGTATTTTTAGTAAGGGTACCCCCTTGGTTTCATTAGTAGGGGTACCCCCTTGGATTTCTTAGTAAGGGTCCCCCCTTGGTTTCATTAGTAGGGGTACCCCCTTGGATTTCTTAGTAAGGGTCCCCCCTTGGTTTCATTAGTAGGGGTACCCCCTTGGTATTTTTATAATGGTACCCCCTTAATATTTTTAGTAAGGGTCCCCCCTTGGTTTCATTAGTAGGGGTACCCCCTTGGATTTTTTAGTAAGGGTTCCCCCTTGGTTTCATTAGTAATGGTACCCCCTTGGTATTTTTAATAAGGGTACCCCCTTGGTTTTTTTAGTAAGGGTCCCCCCTTGGTTTCATTAGTAGGGGTAACCCTTTGGATTTTTTAGTAAGGGTCCTCCCTTGGTTTCATTAGTAGGGGTACCCCCTTGGATTTCTTAGTAAGGGGCCCCCCTTGGTTTCATTAGTAGGGGTACCCCCTTGGTATTTTTATAATGGTACCCCCTTAATATTTTTAGTAAGGGTCCCCCCTTGGTTTCATTAGTAGGGGTACCCCCTTGGATTTTTTAGTAAGGGTCCCCCCTTGGTTTCATTAGTAATGGTACCCCCTTGGTATTTTTAATAAGGGTACCCCCTTGGTTTTTTTAGTAAGGGTCCCCCCTTGGTTTCATTAGTAGGGGTAACCCTTTGGATTTTTTAGTAAGGGTCCTCCCTTGGTTTTTTTTTGTAAAGGTCCCCCCTTTGTTTTGTTAGTAAGTGTGCCCCCCTTGGTTTCATTAGTAAGGGTACCCCCTTGGCTTTTTTAGTAAGAGTCCCGCCTTGGTTTTGTTAGTAAGGGTACCCCCCCCCCTCCACATTTAGGCCCTCTTAGAATGTCTGCCAATAACATTGCATATTGCACACCACACTTTAGTTTCTGTACAATCAAGTAGTTACATTTCATTACTTATTTTGATAGCTTGAGGCCATGGATGGCTGTGGGATTGTGTTTCCTGTCTCAATATGGATGAAGAAGCTGACCTGGGATGACCAGCCCAGATGTATTGCTGTGATGGAGCCAGTGGAGCGAAAGGTTGCTGTTGTGGTCTTTGATAGCAAGGTATGATGTAGGCCTGATTTCGCCGCTTTCTGGAGTCCGGTCTTGTTTCCTCCCCGAGAAGAAACGGCTGGACGCGTGAGCTGCCAACCGTGTCTGTGGCGTAATTTGAAAAATAGTCCCGTTAGCTGAATTACGAATACATCTTGCCCGTTAAATAACTTTTGCAACGCTGGCCGTAGCAAATCTTTGAGGCTTTCAATCTTAAACTTTTCTACAACACGATCGCAAGCTTCATGGAACAAATTCTTCCCATCTGCCATTTTGAAATCAACTGTCTGAAAGTTAATTTATGCCTGCTCGATTTGAGCAGGCGTGTTTCTTATTGCTGGAAATTAACAATGCCAAGCTCACGCGTCCAGCCGTGCTTTTGGGGAAGGAGCGCGAGCTCAGTTTCCCGAGACAGCAGCTTATAATCGAGCCTAGGTGTGATGTCCAGTACATCCCATATGAGTCTGACAGACAAGTAGGGAATTCAGTTTAATCATCAGTCCATTGGTCACGGTTGGTCAACATTTTAGGGGCCTGTATGGATATTTACAAGGACGTCAGTTTATCCATCTGTCCATTAGGCACTGTTAGTAAAACTTTAGGGTCCTGTTGGCACGGTACTGTTTGAGCTGTCTGGACTAGTAAGTCATGGCAAAAAATTTCTCATAATGAAGGAATTAGCAACGGTTGTATCGTTATGGTAGTGTTCTGTCTTTTTGTATTTGTTCTTTTTCTTTTCTTTTCTTTTCTTCCAAGTCTAGCCAATTGGAAGCCAAAGGAATTTGCGTTTGGTTTTACTTTCCAATCAGCAGTGCGAGTACACGCCATTGCTTGCGTGAGAAGTGTTTGGTTTTGGTTTTGGTTTTGTTCCTGTTTGGCTGAGCATGCTGACAAACTCGCGTGGACCAATCCGAAAGCGAAGCAAACGCAAAACCAAAGCAATCACACAATTACTTTCGACAGTCATCCGAAAACCGCTCTATCTGCGCCCTGATAGTATAATTTTGTTCTAGGGGACTATTGCTGAGTGCGATACAGACTTTGCAAGACTTCATGGGTACTTCACCGAAGAAGACGTGAACGGCCAGAACATCAAGAAGCTCATTCCAGCTCTCACTCTACCAACTGGAGAAAAGCTAGAGAAGGTAACGAGTGTACAGTAATTAATGTACAGTCCATGTACAATATTATATTTATACACTTGTGTCTATAGAGTGATCAGTTTGGGACATTTCAAAAGTGACTTCCAAAGTTATGGGATTCATTTTGGCAGCTCTTTTAACCCTTTCACTCCCAAGAGTGATCAACTTCAATTTTCTCCTTCAATTTCTGACTATAAATATATATAATACAGTAAGGAGAACTTGGCTTTTGATAGCTTGCTCAGATGGTAGCTGATTAAACTATGAATTCTCACTACATCACATATATTGTCTTCTTAAAAGGTTGGGAGAATCTGCATTTTGAGATTGGGAGTAAAAGGGTTAAAGAACAATGTGATGTACAGTACTTGTGAGAGCTACAATCATGGTCAAAATTGTTGGGACGATTTCAAGTTTACCCCCCCCCCCCCCCCCCCCCCCATTCAATGTTGGGTAGTTGAGCATGGTTCGGCTTATAGCTGCACCACGGGCCAACATTGAATGAAAGGGAGGGGGAGGGACTTGAAAACAAGAAATATAAGACCCCCATAGGTTGTACGGATTTACACTGTGCTCCGGATGTGCGTAAGGGGAGCGTCCCAACGACTTTTGACCATGATTGTAGTTTTGACTACTGACATATTGACTTGAGGAACTAGAAGCTGAACTTATTCATTCCTTTTTTACTTTCATCAGAGAATTAGAAAACAACGAGCAACCGGCAGGACGAGAGATGGCGCAACGTTTCCCCTGAGCATTGAAATCAGGCCACACTCTAAAAAAGACATCAAGAAGATCGATAGAGACAAGTCAGACGGCGACATCTTGTACAGAGGGCTTGTGTGGGTATTCACCAACATTAGTGGCATGATAAGCTTCAGCCAAGATGGAACTATACGTAACTGCAACCACAACTTCTCGCTCATGCTGTTTGGTTATTCTGAGAAGGACTTAGTTGGGCAGGTGAGTGATTTGTAGAGACCACCACAAAAAGTATGTTTACGCAGAAGAACTCTTCGATACGAAGTTTCCTGATATAACTGTGTTTCTTATACGCAAATGAGTGCAACCTGTCTCGCAACGTTCACGACAGCATTGCGATGCAAGTTGCAAAGTACATACGCGGCTTTGAGAGAAGCTGTTCAACTTTTCCTGCAACTTGTCTCGCAGTTTTTTGTTGCGTTGCAAGTTGCAAAGAAGGGATGTCACACACACAATTTCTTCTGCAACTTGTCGCGCAACGGCGTTGCGTTGCAAGTTGCAAGAAAAAAAAAAGCCCGACTTAAACGGCCATAAGTTAGCTCCACACATTTTCTATATTTCCACAAGTTGTGCTTACGAAAAACGGGGCTTGATCATCGAAGCACCGTAGAACCTACCGTAATGGACTACTCTTTGTTCGTCTTTAAGTTGTCACTTACGGGAGGTGGTCGCTTACGGGAATTTCTCACCATGGGAGGCCTGAGTGAGATCCAGCTTTGATACACAACCGGTGTCAAATAATGCAGCTTTTTTGAATGAATAACAACTTGAGTTGCAAGAAATTAATTTTGTGTCGTGTTGCACGTTACATTAGATATGTCAAAGTTTTGGCCGGTCGAGTCTCTACAAGGGAGTTGGCCCTTGCTCAGGAAGGTGCTCGCTCACGAAAGGTGCTCACTTGAGAGGGAGGGGGGGGGGGGGGTTTCCTGTATTTATTGACTTGACTATTGTGTTTATCCCACAGCATATCACCAAATTACTGCCAAACTTCTATGACGACATGGACTTGATCGATGACAACAGCATGCCGCTACCTCCCCTGGACGATGATGACGAGGTAGATGACTTAATAGAGGAAAATGAGCACAAGAGCACGGTCGTTTATTCACGTGAACTCGACTCCAAGGCCAGCAACTACTCGGGCTGCACGGGGACAGACCCAGGTGAGACATTTCAACTGGGTGGGGGAGGGGAGGGGAGGGGAGGGGGGCGGGAGAAGAGAACGCGGGATTTCTTAGCGGCGGGATACGGAATGTCCGTGCAAAATCTTTCTGCCAAAGACGTAACGTCTAGTAAAATGGCAAGATCGCTTCTGGTGAATGTAGGGGGCGGGAAGTGAGAGTAAAGGGTACGGGAGGCGGGCACTGTATGTGAGAGTCGGTGTGTGGTCGGTACAGTACGTGGTCGGTATGTGTAGACCATCAATATCTTGTTTAATATTTCTGATGATGTCCACAGACTACAAGAACCTTGATGATTCCACGAGTTCCTTGAGCACAAGTACTGGCCTGAGCTGTTCAAATTCAACAGTGGAGAGTGTCAGAAGGACGGGTGTCGGTGAATCGGGCCATTCATGGAGTCTTGGTTAGTCTCCGTACACAGGCCTCGTACTTTCCCTTGCCTTGCTTTCTCCCGCGAACGTCCTGTATTGTTTCCCTTCCGTTTACTGCACTTTCTCCTGCCACATAACATGTGAAGCTACCACTCTCCCTCCCCTCTTCCACGTTTTGGCTTTTTGGCTGAAAAACACGAGTTATTTCCAATATATTCAGCGTTGTGATATGTCTTTCCGAGAAAAGTTAGAAGTTCCATAAAAGGCTCCAAGACAGTCGAGCTGCCTCATTTTCTTCATGATGTGACTACTCATAACCATTCATTGCGCGCACAAAGCCTAAGATTGCTGACAGTGTTTCTCTTTGCTGTCACCTTTCTTCAGGTGAATCAGGGAGTTCGCACTCCGCCTTGGCCGACAGCACACAGCAGTCTAGCATAGACAGCTTGAGAGCGACACTGGGAGACAGTACACGATTTGACGCCAAGCTAAGTGACCTGAGCATTTCGGGGCATGCAAGTCCCAACTGCAACGCAGAAACTCCTGGAGACAGCGGAATTGATGAACGGAACTCCAGTCTTGATAAAGGACCGGCTGAAGAGCATGGCAGGCTCGGCTCAGCGGGTTCGTCGCCCCGGACTTTGTTACCTTGTCCGAACACGGGAGGAGTGCCTGAATCTCCAACTGTCGCTCCACTGGATGGCTCACCTGAGTCTGGTGTGCATCTGGAGAGTGGGAGTACAGGATACCAAGAGGGAGAAATGGAAGGTGAGTGTGTGAATAACTCACTAGTCAGGTCTTGTTGGTAATGCACTTTAAATCTTTAAATCGTTTGATCTATGGATCATTTGAAAACCGTTCATGTTTCTGCTGCCTCCGGGCCTACACAATGATGCATTCGCATACACTTATCCATGCGTGTGTATGTCGGTGTTCTGTTTTGCGTTGTCACACTGCGTACACAGCTTTAGTACGTAGTCTAAGCGTCGTATATGTTTTTTCCGGTAAAGTTACAGAAAGCCCTGCGGTGCCGACTGATGCTTCAAACTCAGGCCGAACCAAATCGCCCGATGACAAACCCAGCATTCCGAGGGACATTTTACCCAGTGATTCTCCTCGCAAAGACAGTAAAGATGGCTGTTCGTCAACACCTCCCACGGCCCGCCCATTTGGACCGGAGCGGTTAACGTCCACACCAAATCTGGCGTCTTGTAATCAGTTCACGGAGCTCAGTTGCCCTGAGCAGCCCATCTGCGAAGGGAGCTTCGTGGGAAGGGCAAGACACAGAGATGGCTCGCCTCTGGGTGTTATTTTCCAGGTACAAATTCTCCCAACCATAAATAAGGAAATGTATGAGTGATAAAAAGAGAATTTATGTCTTAATCAGTTGTCATTTGAGCAAGTTATCAAATGCCAAATTCTCCATACTGTATGATATGTTTCTGGTGGGAGACTGAAAAGAGAAAAGTGAAGTTGATCACTCTTGGGAGTGAAAGGGTTAAAGGGGCCCACAGTCCTTTGCGCACCGAAATCCTCCATTTTTAGGGTCATGAGTTAGCAATCCATTCCATCCTACTCATCGTTTAAGAAAAAGAGATTATAGCGCGCGGGAAGCGGATCGGCTTGCGCGCGTTACTCTTCTTACACGATCTTGGAGGGAAAGGGAGGGGTTGCGCGCAGTCTAACTTTTACTCATATTGGACGACTGGACACCGCTAGTTTTGAGCACTGTCTCAAGTCTTAACAGATCGTTTGCATGTGTTTCAATGTTTCCAGATCAAGAAAATCGAGCTTGCTGACGAGCAGGAGTTTTTCTGCGCCTGGATATCGCGAGACCCGGAGGAAGAGGGCGAGGGTGGCCGCTCCATTATGGGTCTGTCCATGGCGTCGAGTTTTAACAGCACAATGGATAACTCCTTGATGAACATAGGAGAGGTACGCAAGCACCAAACAATAAGCAGGCGGTTAGGATACCTGGGCTCGTCAGATAACCTCGTTTTATTATATAGACACGAGTGTTTTACTGAAAAATATACCATGTGTAAAATCCATACGAAACTACATCCGGGACCCGAGTGGCGTATTTTCCATATCCTCACTAGTGAGGATATCGTTGGCATCATTTTCCGCTTTTGCACGGTTGTTTGTGCAATTTCTCGTAAAACACTCGTGTCTAATATAATAAAAAGAACATTACACGGCGGCTTGAAGATATAGATTTTATTTTCTCGTGGTAAAAACAATATTTTACTCACTCGCGAAACGCTCGTTCGTAAAATATTGTTTTTACCACTCGAAAATAAAATTGATATCTTTGCGCCGCCGTGTAATATCCTCTATATCCTTTTTTCTCTTCCTGCGAGAGGACTGTTTAGTACCTGGTTTTTTCCTTACTTTCTGCGTTTTAATCCTCCTTGTACTTTTCCTGCATTCCTGCCTTTGCGTGCTGCCTTGTCTGCCTGTCCTCCTTTAACAGTTTGTGCATTTCTATCTTCCCTCATTCTTTCCTTACCAACGGCCCCTCTCCTCCCATCCTTCGTTTATCGGTCTCGTCATTCATTCATTCGTTTATTCATGCATTGATTTATATTTCCCTTACTTTGTTCCTCTGCTCTTTCCTTCCTTCTACCCTCTCGTAATACCCCCTTCCCTCCCCTCCCCCGTCCTCTCTCTTTTTGTCTGTCGGCTCACGGACTCGTGAAGACTGTTGTCTCTTTTCGTGATGTCCGTTTCAGGCCATTCAAAACATGACTGACCTTACCATCCCTGAAGAACCTTCACCAGGAAGAGGGCGGTACGATGAGCGCTACATCACCTTGCAGTCGATTGGCAAAGGGGCTTTTGGATTTGTCAAGCTGGCACAGAGAAAAAGTGACGCCTGTCAGGTGAGTTGCCTTGTGACTGTCTCATCTTCTGTCTGTCTCTGTATGTTAGTTCCAGTCTTTTAGGGAGCTCGTGTTTGGCGCGAAATTCCTTTTGTTGCGTCATTATAAATAGCCCGGTTATAAACACGAGTATAACACGTGTACTAAGTAATAATAATAATAATAATAATAATAATAATAATAATAATAATAATAATAATAATAATAATAATCTTTATTCAGGAAACCATCATCACTGGCTAGTGTTTTACAGAAGGGACCTTTTTGATTTCGTAATCACTCGTACGATTATAGACCAGATGAGACTTTACTCAGTCCTCTTACCATTGTAAAAAGAGGTTATTACACGGGAAGGAGTGCAATACGGCGGAGTATTTTTACGAGTCGGTTTTATTTTTTCGAGCCTGCTTCAGGCGAGAAAAATAAAACTGACGAGTAAAAATACAGCCGTATTGCATGACTCTTTGCGTGTAATAAATTGTTTATTACACGACAAACGAAGCAGGGCAAACATTCTCGCCGCGCGCAAAATGGAACAAAAAAATGACGCGTTCGTAAACTTTGCTTGCGAAAACTGATCACGTAAGCTAATAAACCAGTTGATCTGGTTCCTGACGAGTGCAATACGCTCCCATCTTTGCACTCGTTTTGGCTCGTATTTGCACTCGAAAATGTGAAGTGTAATAAATTGTGAATATTAGTTATCATTTGTTTCATCAGGCCGTCGTGAAGTTCATTAGGAAAGCCAAGATCTTAGCGGATTGCTGGATAGAAGACCCAAATCTCGGATCAATTCCGTTGGAAATAGCTCTTCTAGCGAAGCTAAAGCACCTGAACATTGTGAAGGTAAAGAGGGCTGTCGAGAGCCTGTTGCTTTGCGAGGCCGAAAAGTACAGTCTGCTAAACCGAGCCGACACATGACTTCCGTGACGTGATAGGCTGCCTCCGCAGCGGCACAAAAGAATGGTGTTATCTTTGTTTTCAGTGGTAGCAAAATTGCTATTGGACAAAGCCTGACTTTATAGTACCCAACCTCCCCTATTCTCTTGCTCTTGAACTTTGCAGTGTTTTAGAGTTCAAAAACCAGGCGAGGCTGTAGAGCAACTGTAGATTTTTTTCCTCCAAAACGCCGATTTTCCTTCCCAATCTTCTATTCCCGTCGGTCTATTTAACTGACGAGGTCTTCCGAGAACCCGGCTGTGAAGCAGTTGACGGTCTGAATTTATAATAACTTTATTAAAAGTGTCAGAGTGTTTAGCTTCCCAGCTAATTGTGGACACTGAATTTCAAGAGAATGAAGTCTATAAGAGCTGTTTGACACCTCTTTCTTTTGTAGATGCTGGAAGCTTTCGAGAATGAAGACTTTTTCCAACTTGTGATGGAGAAGCACGGCAGTGGGATGGACTTGTTTGAGTTTATTGACAGACAGCCGGCTCTAGATGAGCCACTCTGCAGCTACTTGTTCAGGCAGGTACGGTAACCACACGGTTTATCCTGTAATACACCTGTCTGGTTATGTTGTTGTTGTTGTTGTTTTTCCTTTTCTTCTTTCGTGTCTTGGAAGTGCCTCTTTATCTCCTAAGCGGTCGAGTTTTGTTTCTCCGTTTTCAAGGTCGTGTCAGCCGTTTCCTTCCTTCACAACAAGTCAATCATTCATCGTGACGTAAAGGTATGCAAATGTTACCCACCCCCCCCCCCTCCCCCATTACTTGACCATAGTTAGTGTGTGTGATACATTAAAAGCTAGTACTCAAAAAAAACTAGTTTTTTACTGCGCTCGGCGTGGAGTAAGACGTCTGATGAATGGACTGTGAGGGTCGATGTGTGAAAACTTGACGTTTTGAGCGTCAGCCTTTCATCAAAACAAGTGTGTCATATGTTCCTGTGCGTGTGTAACAAGATGTGTGTGGTAATCACAATATTCTCTTTCCACATGCTCCTTTCGTGTTTAAGCTCATACATGCCGGTGTATGATAATGTATGTGAGCAGTAATGTGTATATATGGCTGTACGTATTGAAACTTTTAGACGTGTAATATTTGTGTAGTATGTTGTCTGGTCAATCTTGTAGTAGGCGCATGCGTTTTCTGATTCTTTGTCCACTGGGCTTAAACATCGCGTTACGTTTTGTTGTTTGAAGGATGAAAACATTATTGTTGATGACAAGTTCCACATCAAACTGATCGACTTCGGATCGGCTGCTTACATGGAGGAGGGCAAGGTGTTCTCCACATTCTGTGGGACTATGGAGTACTGTTCCCCTGAAGTGCTGATGGGAAATAAGTGAGTAGGCCCTGCAAGACAAGCTCATGCTTGAAGTATGTGTAGTCCTGGTGGGAAACAATTGAGTAGTCTCTGCAAAACAAGTTCATGCTTGAAGTCTATATAGTCCTGGTAGGAAACAAATGAGAAGGCCCTGCAATACAAGTTCATGCTTGAAGTCTATATAGTCCTGGTAGGAAACAAATGAGTAGTCTCTACAAAACAAGTTCATGCTTGAAGTCTATGTAGTCCTGGTAGGAAACAAATGAGTAGTCTCTACAAAACAAGTTCATGCTTGAAGTCTATATAGTCCTGGTAGGAAACAAGTGAGTGGTCTCTACAAAACAACTCGTGCTTGAGCTATATAGAGTACAGATATTGTGGAGGCATTAAACCCTGGCCACACGGACTCCCATGTCGAGCCAACTCGACCTTGGTTTTTGAGATATTGGAATATTAGATGTTCTAATGCTGTTATACTAATTAGTCGAGCTTAATCTTTAGTTTACTTGTTGTGATGTCTGGATGGTTTCATCTTAATTCTTACACTCCTGTTTTCAGGTACCGTGGTCCAGAGCTTGAGTTATGGTCTATTGGCGTCACACTCTACACTTTAGTGTTTGGTGAAAATCCGTTCTATGACGTAGAGGAGACTGTGAAAGCCGAGCTTCACCCGCCCTTTGCAGTGTCACATGGTACGACTCTTCATGTTACTAGAACTTTCCCGTACATTTCACCCTCTAGTTTCCTCGCTCTCCCTGGCAACCGTAAGCAATCGTGCATAAGCCGCACGATGGGTTTGGAAGCTTGAAATTGGTATCAATACGAGATTCAGAGCTTCGAATAAACCTGTTTTGACAAACTATCAAAAACAATCTTGCAAAACAAAATTTGGCATTTAATGTCCTGTTGTAACTTCATTTAGTTTTCATTCTGGTTTATTCGTGTTAGAAAAAATTCTGGGTGACAAGAGGCCATTATCACGATCTTGCGTGCATATTCAAGCTTGTCGGAGCACAGCTAACAAGATTAGAGTTGTTTGGTAAACTCACGAGTGAATGTTTGAAGTTGTTATATTTTACTTGTAAGACATGCCCTCGCCCCTTAGTGCTTAGTACAGAACTCCCAATTAAACGATCATGGATATCTTGATGACCATCTGATAACCACGGCAACTCGCTTTGATGTTTGTTTGCAGAGCTGATAACCACGGCAACTCGCTTTGATGTTTGTTTGTTTGTTTGTTTGTTTGTTTACTTGCAGAGCTGATGTTTGTCATTTGCTGGCTGCTACATCCGGATCCACGCTGGAGAGCCACCATTAAAGACCTGGAGGAAAACGACTGGGTCAACAAGTCCATCGACATCGCTAGATACTCATTTGATGCAGTTCTCTGTGAGTTGATGTTACTGAATGAATTTATTCTTTTTATCCTCCCCCAGTTTCCCACACCACCCCCTCTGATTTTACATCCTCGTTCCCAGGCTCTTTTTCCGAACCCAAGAGCCTGGGAACGAGGCTGCTGTTTTTATTGGAGCATACCGTGTGGCATGAAATTTTCGCGGGACTTTATTTTCGCGAAAATTAAATCCCGCGAAAAATAATCCCCGAAAATTTACTCCATTTTATACTTAGATTACTGAATTTCAATTAAATTAACTGCAAACCAAATCACAGCCTTCTTCTTTGCAATTGAAACAAAATGAACATTGTCTTCGTAACAGCTGTAATAGTGTTGCTATGTACCAGTGCCGAACGTGAAATACCGGACAAAACCTTGTGTGAAATCCGCGAAAATTTGTTCCCAACAGTAAAATCTAAATTCGCGAAAATTTCTTTCCGCGAAAGACAAAAAATCAGCAATCCGCGAAATTAAACTCCCGCGAAAATTTCCCGCCACACGGTATACCCTGAAGTTGCCTATAACAACCCCGTGTGGATGTCATGTGTGGCATTATTTAACTTCAGCCCTGTGTTTCTGATCGCACGCTTAGTTTTTCTTGTCTCTATTCCGTCTGTAGGCGACCCGCTCAGCAACTCGTTCTCCCTCAGTCAAAGCGGTGCGGACGCCAACGACGGTGAAGCGGGGGATGATTTGTCGCAAGACGAGATCATCGATTACGAACAGCGGGAAGACAAGACGCTGCAGATGGCGCTACAAGATTATCTGAGGAAGATCGACGAAGAGGAAAACGATGACGAACAATCGTGACACCAGAGTGAGGCTGTGTGACGTCACAGGTACTTACCGCCAAAACTGCACTCGTGTGGCAAGATATCGTTCCCGTCCTGAAATGCCAGTCCGAGCTGAAGCAATGGTGTGCACCTGCATATGGTTTCACTAAAACCGCCGATGACATTTTACTCACCAAACTGTTCCCAGCTTCTCCTCGCCGATTTTGTTTTTCGCAGAAGAGACATGTCTCTTTTTGTGCAGGCCTCGTCCGAGTGGGAGGAGTCTGGGAACGACTCTCGGTACTTGGAAAACAGTACGTCTATCTCGATTCGAGTGATATTTATTTTCCGTCTTGTAAGATATGGTTTTTTTAAAAAAGGTTTCTCATCTGATTAATATATCGATGTGAAAGGAAGAATGAGATGTATGTGACGAAGTTCAAATTATTTAAAGTGACAGTTGAAGTTACGATAAGAAATGAAGTCATTTTCTTTCTTTAGTGTAGAGACATGAATTTCACTAGTTTTAATTTCGTATCGGACACGGGGCTCGTGTAATTCGTCTTGATTTAGGGCCCGGTCGCACTGGGAAGTTTAGTCGACAATAACTCAGCATCGAGAGCAATACGACGGTTTCTTCAATGTTTGGTAGCAACTTGCTCACATATATTTCTGGTGACAAGCGCTGTTTGCACTTCAAATGATGCAAATGTCGATATTAATGTCGTTAAAGTTACCAGTGCGACCGGATCCTTACTGCTAATCCGTCCCCCGGACAACTCATGTGATCGCGAAAAAGGCTCGGTGTCGCAAGTTAAGTTTACAACGAACAATGTAATACAAGCTCTTAAGAGAACTAGGTTGACTGCGTCGGCGTGGCGGAAGACAAACTGGTGTATCAACTAAGTGTTGATGGGGGTAATGGAAAGCCGTCAAAGAGACAATAGCTAACAGTAATAGACAATAGCAACTTGTCTCTTTGACAGCGTTCCATTACCCTCATCAACACTTAGTTGATACACCAGTTTAAGTTTACAACGGGCTCTGCACTCCCCACCAGTGCTGGTCATATCAGTGTCCTCTACAAAGAAATGTTATTCCAAGGCTGCACTTTCCGCCAATGGCCCAATCAGAGATGATATGACATTACATCCTTCTAACGTCGACAACTTTTCGTGAATATCAGTACATTCAGGAACGTCTCTGTTCTCGAAAACATGTGGCTAGAAAATTGCTGATGAACTTTGCGGTGTGCAACGTTTGAGTTCCTTCGCTGGTTTTACTGTCAAAGAGAAATGGATTGATAATCTTTGTGATTCATCAGATTATATTGTAAATAGTAGCTAAATGTCATGCACTATTAAAGAGACTGTTGTGGTCTATGGATATCTCACGCATGGGGAATCAAGTTGGTTGTAATCAGCTCGGTTGTGATCACGAACAGGAGACGTTGGGAAAGCAAGAATTACAGAAGGGCGTTACGTTTCAAGCAAAGGAGCCAAATTTAAGCTGCTATATCTCGGCAACGGATGAAGATAGATAAAGCAAATGTATTGCAAAAGTTCTTGAAATAGTCCAAGGAAGGTTTCCTGAAAGTTTCAAGAGTTTTGGATTTTTGGCCAAAATCGGCAAAAAACCCTGTGCTATAGCCTTAGTATTTTGTCAAAATTCCAAGATTTTTCGACCATCTCAGAATCGCATCAAACTTTCAGGAAACGTTCCTGGGACTATGCCGACAGGTTTTGCATAGTTTTTGTAAACTTTTAGCGCGCGCGTCGTGAGAAATTAGAGCAAATTAGAGGAAATCATGCGCTAATTAAAACATCACACCTTTCGAGCGAAGGAGCAGAGTTTAAGCTGCTATATTTCCGCAACGGATGAAGATAGATAAAGCAAATGTATTGCAAAAAGTCTTCTTATAGTCCAAGGAAGGTTTCCTGAAAGTTTCAAGAGTTTTGGATTTTTGGCCAAAATCGGCAAAAAACCCTGTGCTATAGCCTTAGTATTTTGTCAAAATTCCAAGATTTTTCGACCATCTCAGAATCGCATCAAACTTTCAGGAATCGTTCCTGGGACTATGCCGACAGGTTTTGCATAGTTTTTGTAAACTTATAGCGCGCGCGTCGTGAGAAATTAGAGCAAATTAGAGGAAATCATGCGCTAATTAAAACATCACACCTTTCGAGCAAAGGAGCAGAGTTTAAGCTGCTATATCTCCGCAACGGATGAAGATAGATAAAGCAAATGTATTGCAAAAAGTTTTCTTATAGTCCAAGGAAGGTTTCCTGAAAGTTTCAAGAGTTTTGGATTTTTGGCCAAAATCGGCAAAAAACCCTGTGCTATAGCCTTAGTATTTTGTCAAAATTCCAAGATTTTTCAACCATCTCAGAATCGCATCAAACTTTCAGGAATCGTTCCTGGGACTATGCCGACAGGTTTTGCATAGTTTTTGTAAACTTTTAACGCGCGCGTCGTGAGAAATTAGAGCAAATTAGAGGAAATCATGCGCTAATTAAAACATCACACCTTTCGAGCAAAGGAGAAGAGTTTAAGCTCCTATATCTCCGCAACGGATGAAGATAGATAAAGCAAATATATTGCAAAAAGTTTTCTTATAGTCCAAGGAAGGTTTCCTGAAAGTTTCAAGAGTTTTGGATTTTTGGCCAAAATCGGCAAAAAACCCTGTGCTATAGCCTTAGTATTTTGTCAAAATTCCAAGATTATTCGACCATCTCAGAATCGCATCAAACTTTCAGGAATCGTTCCTGGGACTATGCCGACAGGTTTTGCATAGTTTTTGTAAACTTTTAGCGCGCGCGTCGTGAGAAATTAGAGCAAATTAGAGGAAATCATGCGCTAAGTAAAACATCACACCTTTCGAGCAAAGGAGCAGAGTTTAAGCTGCTATATCTCCGCAACGGATGAAGATAGATAAAGCAAATGTATTGCAAAAAGTCTTCTTATAGTCCAAGGAAGGTTTCCTGAAAGTTTCAAGAGTTTTGGATTTTTGGCCAAAATCGGCAAAAAACCCTGTGCTATAGCCTTAGTATTTTGTCAAAATTCCAAGATTTTTCGACCATCTCAGAATCGCATCAAACTTTCAGGAATCGTTCCTGGGACTATGCCGACAGGTTTTGCATAATTTTTGTAAACTTTTATCGCGCGCGTCGTGAGAAATTAGAGCAAATTAGAGGAAATCATGCGCTAAGTAAAACATCACACCTTTCGAGCAAAGGAGCAGAGTTTAAGCTGCTATATCTCCGCAACGGATGAAGATAGATAAAGCAAATGTATTGCAAAAAGTCTTCTTATAGTCCAAGGAAGGTTTCCTGAAAGTTTCAAGAGTTTTGGATTTTTGGCCAAAATCGGCAAAAAACCCTGTGCTATAGCCTTAGTATTTTGTCAAAATTCCAAGATTTTTCGACCATCTCAGAATCGCATCAAACTTTCAGGAATCGTTCCTGGGACTATGCCGACAGGTTTTGCATAGTATTTGTAAACTTTTAGCGCGCGCGTCGTGAGAAATTAGAGCAAATTAGAGGAAATCATGCGCTAATTAAAACATCACACCTTTCGAGCAAAGGAGCAGAGTTTAAGCTGCTATATCTCCGCAACGGATGAAGATAGATAAAGCAAATCTATTGCAAAAAGTTTTCTTATAGTCCAAGGAAGGTTTCCTGAAAGTTTCAAGAGTTTTGGATTTTTGGCCAAAACCGGCAAAAAACCCTGTGCTATAGCCTTAGTATTTTGTCAAAATTCCAAGATTTTTCGACCATCTCAGAATCGCATCAAACTTTCAGGAATCGTTCCTGGGACTATGCCGACAGGTTTTGCATAGTTTTTGTAAACTTTTATCGCACGCGTCGTGAGAAATTAGAGCAAATTAGAGGAAATCATGCGCTAATTAAAACATCACACCTTTCGAGCAAAGGAGCAGAGTTTAAGCTGCTATATCTCCGCAACGGATGAAGATAGATAAAGCAAATGTATTGCAAAAAGTCTTCTTATAGTCCAAGGAAGGTTTCCTGAAAGTTTCAAGAGTTTTGGATTTTTGGCCAAAATCGGCAAAAAACCCTGTGCTATAGCCTTAGTATTTTGTCAAAATTCCAAGATTTTTCGACCATCTCAGAATCGCATCAAACTTTCAGGAATCGTTCCTGGGACTATGCCGAAAGGTTTTGCATAGTTTTTGTAAACTTTTATCGCGCGCGTCGTAAAAAATTAGACCAAATTAGAGGAAATCATGCTCGAAAGGTGTGATGTTTTAATTAGCGCATGATTTCCTCTAATTTGCTCTAATTTCTCACGACGCGCGCGATAAAAGTTTACAAATACTATGCAAAACCTGTCGGCATAGTCCCAGGAACGATTCCTGAAAGTTTGATGCGATTCTGAGATGGTCGAAAAATCTTGGAATTTTGACAAAATACTAAGGCTATAGCACAGGGTTTTTTGCCGATTTTGGCCAAAAATCCAAAACTCTTGAAACTTTCAGGAAACCTTCCTTGGACTATAAGAAAACTTTTTGCAATACATTTGCTTTATCTATCTTCATCCGTTGCGGAGATATAGCAGCTTAAACTCTGCTCCTTTGCTCGAAAGGTGTGATGTTTTAATTAGCGCATGATTTCCTCTAATTTGCTCTAATTTCTCACGACGCGCGCGCTAAAAGTTTACAAAAACTATGCAAAACCTGTCGGCATAGTCCCAGGAACGATTCCTGAAAGTTTGATGCGATTCTGAGATGGTCGAAAAATCTTGGATTTTTGACAAAATACTAAGGCTATAGCACAGGGTTTTTTGCCGATTTTGGCCAAAAATCCAAAACTCTTGAAACTTTCAGGAAACCTTCCTTGGACTATAAGAAGACTTTTTGCAATACATTTGCTTTATCTATCTTCATCCGTTGCGGAGATATAGCAGCTTAAACTCTGCTCCTTTGCTCGAAAGGTGTGATGTTTTAATTAGCGCATGATTTCCTCTAATTTGCTCTAATTTCTCACGACGCGCGCGATAAAAGTTTACAAAAACTATGCAAAACCTGTCGGCATAGTCCCAGGAACGATTCCTGAAAGTTTGATGCGATTCTGAGATGGTCGAAAAATCTTGGAATTTTGACAAAATACTAAGGCTATAGCACAGGGTTTTTTGCCGATTTTGGCCAAAAATCCAAAACTCTTGAAACTTTCAGGAAACTTTCCTTGGACTATAAGAAAACTTTTTGCAATACATTTGCTTTATCTATCTTCATCCGTTGCGGAGATATAGCAGCTTAAACTCTGCTCCTTTGCTCGAAAGGTGTGATGTTTTAATTAGCGCATGATTTCCTCTAATTTGCTCTAATTTCTCACGACGCGCGCGATAAAAGTTTACAAATACTATGCAAAACCTGTCGGCATAGTCCCAGGAACGATTCCTGAAAGTTTGATGCGATTCTGAGATGGTCGAAAAATCTTGGAATTTTGACAAAATACTAAGGCTATAGCACAGGGTTTTTTGCCGATTTTGGCCAAAAATCCAAAACTCTTGAAACTTTCAGGAAACCTTCCTTGGACTATAAGAAGACTTTTTGCAATACATTTGCTTTATCTATCTTCATCCGTTGCGGAGATATAGCAGCTTAAACTCTTCTCCTTTGCTCGAAAGGTGTGATGTTTTAATTAGCGCATGATTTCCTCTAATTTGCTCTAATTTCTCACGACGCGCGCGCTAAAAGTTTACAAAAACTATGCAAAACCTGTCGGCATAGTCCCAGGAACGATTCCTGAAAGTTTGATGCGATTCTGAGATGGTCGAAAAATCTTGGAATTTTGACAAAATACTAAGGCTATAGCACAGGGCTTTTTGCCGATTTTGGCCAAAAATCCAAAACTCTTGAAACTTTCAGGAAACCTTCCTTGGACTATAAGAAGACTTTTTGCAATGCATTTGCTTTATCTATCTTCATCCGTTGCGGAGACATAGCAGCTTAAACTCTGCTCCTTTGCTCGAAAGGTGATGTTTTAATTAGCGCATGATTTCCTCTAATTTGCTCTAATTTCTCACGACGCGCGCGCTATAAGTTTACAAAAACTATGCAAAACCTGTCGGCATAGTCCCAGGAACGATTCCTGAAAGTTTGATGCGATTCTGAGATGGTCGAAAAATCTTGGAATTTTGACAAAATACTAAGGCTATAGCACAGGGTTTTTTGCCGATTTTGGCCAAAAATCCAAAACTCTTGAAACTTTCAGGAAACCTTCCTTGGACTATAAGAAGACTTTTTGCAATACATTTGCTTTATCTATCTTCATCCGTTGCGGAGATATAGCAGCTTAAACTCTGCTCCTTTGCTCGAAAGGTGTGATGTTTTAATTAGCGCATGATTTCCTCTAATTTGCTCTAATTTCTCACGACGCGCGCGATGAAAGTTTACAAAAACTATGCAAAACCTGTCGGCATAGTCCCAGGAACGATTCCTGAAAGTTTGATGCGATTCTGAGATGGTCGAAAAATCTTGGAATTTTGACAAAATACTAAGGCTATAGCACAGGGTTTTTTGCCGATTTTGGCCAAAAATCCAAAACTCTTGAAACTTTCAGGAAACCTTCCTTGGACTATAAGAAGACTTTTTGCAATACATTTGCTTTATCTATCTTTATCCGTTGCGGAGATATAGCAGCTTAAACTCTGCTCCTTTTCTCGAAAGGTGTGATGTTTTAATTAGCGCATGATTTCCTCTAATTTGCTCTAATTTCTCACGACGCGCGCGTTAAAAGTTTACAAAAACTATGCAAAACCTGTCGGCATAGTCCCAGGAACGATTCCTGAAAGTTTGATGCGATTCTGAGATGGTCGAAAAATCTTGGAATTTTGACAAAATACTAAGGCTATAGCACAGGGTTTTTTGCCGATTTTGGCCAAAAATCCAAAACTCTTGAAACTTTCAGGAAACCTTCCTTGGACTATAAGAAAACTTTTTGCAATACATTTGCTTTATCTATCTTCATCCGTTGCGGAGATATAGCAGCTTAAACTCTGCTCCTTTGCTCGAAAGGTGTGATGTTTTAATTAGCGCATGATTTCCTCTAATTTGCTCTAATTTCTCACGACGCGCGCGATAAAAGTTTACAAAAACTATGCAAAACCTGTCGGCATAGTCCCAGGAACGATTCCTGAAAGTTTGATGCGATTCTGAGATGGTCGAAAAATCTTGGAATTTTGACAAAATACTAAGGCTATAGCACAGGGTTTTTTGCCGATTTTGGCCAAAAATCCAAAACTCTTGAAACTTTCAGGAAACCTTCCTTGGATTATAAGAAGACTTTTTGCAATACATTTGCTTTATCTATCTTCATCCGTTGCGGAGATATAGCAGCTTAAACTCTGCTCCTTTGCTCGAAAGGTGTGATGTTTTAATTAGCGCATGATTTCCTCTAATTTGCTCTAATTTCTCACGACGCGCGCGATAAAAGTTTACAAAAACTATGCAAAACCTGTCGGCATAGTCCCAGGAACGATTCCTGAAAGTTTGATGCGATTCTGAGATGGTCGAAAAATCTTGGAATTTTGACAAAATACTAAGGCTATAGCACAGGGTTTTTTGCCGATTTTGGCCAAAAATCCAAAACTCTTGAAACTTTCAGGAAACTTTCCTTGGACTATAAGAAGACTTTTTGCAATACATTTGCTTTATCTATCTTCATCCGTTGCGGAGATATAGCAGCTTAAACTCTGCTCCTTTTCTCGAAAGGTGTGATGTTTTAATTAGCGCATGATTTCCTCTAATTTGCTCTAATTTCTCACGACGCGCGCGATAAAAGTTTACAAAAACTATGCAAAACCTGTCGGCATAGTCCCAGGAACGATTCCTGAAAGTTTGATGCAATTCTGAGATGGTCGAAAAATCTTGGAATTTTGACAAAATACTAAGGCTATAGCACAGGGTTTTTTGCCGATTTTGGCCAAAAATCCAAAACTCTTGAAACTTTCAGGAAACCTTCCTTGGACTATAAGAAGACTTTTTGCAATACATTTGCTTTATCTATCTTCATCCGTTGCGGAGATATAGCAGCTTAAACTCTGCTCCTTTGCTCGAAAGGTGTGATGTTTTAATTAGCGCATGATTTCCTCTAATTTGCTCTAATTTCTCACGACGCGCGCGATAAAAGTTTACAAAAACTATGCAAAACCTGTCGGCATAGTCCCAGGAACGATTCCTGAAAGTTTGATGCGATTCTGAGATGGTCGAAAAATCTTGGAATTTTGACAAAATACTAAGGCTATAGCACAGAGTTTTTTGCCGATTTTGGCCAAAAATCCAAAACTCTTGAAACTTTCAGGAAACTTTCCTTGGACTATAAGAAGACTTTTTGCAATACATTTGCTTTATCTATCTTCATCCGTTGCGGAGATATAGCAGCTTAAACTCTGCTCCTTTGCTCGAAAGGTGTGATGTTTTAATTAGCGCATGATTTCCTCTAATTTGCTCTAATTTCTCACGACGCGCGCGATAAAAGTTTACAAAAACTATGCAAAACCTGTCGGCATAGTCCCAGGAACGATTCCTGAAAGTTTAATGCAATTCTGAGATGGTCGAAAAATCTTGGAATTTTGACAAAATACTAAGGCTATAGCACAGGGTTTTTTGCCGATTTTGGCCAAAAATCCAAAACTCTTGAAACTTTCAGGAAACTTTCCTTGGACTATAAGAAGACTTTTTGCAATACATTTGCTTTATCTATCTTCATCCGTTGCGGAGATATAGCAGCTTAAACTCTGCTCCTTTGCTCGAAAGGTGTGATGTTTTAATTAGCGCATGATTTCCTCTAATTTGCTCTAATTTCTCACGACGCGCGCGCTAAAAGTTTACAAAAACTATGCAAAACCTGTCGGCATAGTCCCAGGAACGATTCCTGAAAGTTTGATGCGATTCTGAGATGGTCGAAAAATCTTGGAATTTTGACAAAATACTAAGGCTATAGCACAGGGTTTTTTGCCGATTTTGGCCAAAAATCCAAAACTCTTGAAACTTTCAGGAAACTTTCCTTGGACTATAAGAAGACTTTTTGCAATACATTTGCTTTATCTATCTTCATCCGTTGCGGAGATATAGCAGCTTAAACTCTACTCCTTTGCTCGAAAGGTGTGATGTTTTAATTAGCGCATGATTTCCTCTAATTTGCTCTAATTTCTCACGACGCGCACGCTAAAAGTTTACAAAATCTATGCAAAACCTGTCGGCATAGTCCCAGGAACGATTCCTGAAAGTTTGATGCGATTCTGAGATGGTCGAAAAATCTTGGAATTTTGACAAAATACTAAGGCTATAGCACAGGGTTTTTTGCCGATTTTGGCCAAAAATCCAAAACTCTTGAAACTTTCAGGAAACCTTCCTTGGACTATAAGAAGACTTTTTGCAATACATTTGCTTTATCTATCTTCATCCGTTGCGGAGATATAGGAGCTTAAACTCTGCTCCTTTGCTCGAAAGGTGTGATGTTTTAATTAGCGCATGATTTCCTCTAATTTGCTCTAATTTTTCACGACGCGCACGCTAAAAGTTTACAAAAACTATGCAAAACCTGTCGGCATAGTCCCAGGAACGATTCCTGAAAGTTTGATGCGATTCTGAGATGGTCGAAAAATCTTGGAATTTTGACAAAATACTAAGGCTATAGCACAGGGTTTTTTGCCGATTTTGGCCAAAAATCCAAAACTCTTGAAACTTTCAGGAAACCTTCCTTGGACTATAAGAAGACTTTTTGCAATACATTTGCTTTATCTATCTTCATCCGTTGCGGAGATATAGCAGCTTAAACTCTGCTCCTTTGCTCGAAAGGTGTGATGTTTTAATTAGCGCATGATTTCCTCTAATTTGCTCTAATTTCTCACGACGCGCGCGTTAAAAGTTTACAAAATCTATGCAAAACCTGTCGGCATAGTCCCAGGAACGATTCCTGAAAGTTTGATGCGATTCTGAGATGGTCGAAAAATCTTGGATTTTTGACAAAATACTAAGGCTATAGCACAGAGTTTTTTGCCGATTTTGGCCAAAAATCCAAAACTCTTGAAACTTTCAGGAAACCTTCCTTGGACTATAAGAAGACTTTTTGCAATACATTTGCTTTATCTATCTTCATCCGTTGCGGAGATATAGCAGCTTAAACTCTGCTCCTTTGCTCGAAAGGTGTGATGTTTTAATTAGCGCATGATTGCCTCTAATTTGCTCTAATTTCTCACGACGCGCGCGCTAAAAGTTTACAAAAACTATGCAAAACCTGTCGGCATAGTCCCAGGAACGATTCCTGAAAGTTTGATGCAATTCTGAGATGGTCGAAAAATCTTGGAATTTTGACAATATACTAAGGCTATAGCACAGGGTTTTTTGCCGATTTTGGCCAAAAATCCAAAACTCTTGAAACTTTCAGGAAACCTTTCTTGGACTATAAGAAGACTTTTTGCAATACATTTGCTTTATCTATCTTCATCCGTTGCGGAGATATAGCAGCTTAAACTCTGCTCCTTTGCTCGAAAGGTGTGATGTTTTAACTAGCGTATGATTTCCTCTAATTTCTCACGACGCGCGCGCTAAAAGTTTACAAAAACTATGCAGAACGTGTGATGCAAATTAGAGAATCTCACAGAACGTGTGATGCGGGCGCACTATAGCGAATGTTGGGCAAATCACAAGATATTTTCAATTTGTTTATTTATTTATTTATTTATTTTTCTTTTAACTGTAATGCGTGTCTTTGTCTTACTGATTTCTTTATTATGCTTAAATTATGCTTGAAAATTCGGAATTATGCCGGGATAATGCCCGATGCTCGAAGTAATGAATTATATTCGAAATTATGCCGGCATAATTTATCCAAGCCTAGGAAGCATTTGTTGCGTCAGAAATTTTCTAATTGCAGAAATGCCATTTCGTCACGCAAACGATAAAAAAGGAAAAGCAGTAGACACATGCACCTCTTAGGTGCCTATTTTTCAAGAACTTGGGGCCATTTCTGAAATGCATGTTGCTTCTGTTTCAAATCTGTTCATTCTCAAGTAAATAGAGGATATTACACGGTGGCGCGAAGATATGAATTTTATCTTCGAGTGGTAAAATCAATATTTTACGAACGAGCACTTCGCGAGTGAGTAAAATATTGTTTTTACCACGAGAAAATAAAATCCATATCTTCAAGCCGCCGTGTAATTTTCTTTTTATTACATTAGACACGAGTGTTTTACGAGAAATTGCACAAACAACCGTGCAAAAGCGGGAAATGATGCCAACGATATCCTCACTAGTGAGGATATGGAAAATACGCCACTCGGGTCCCGGATGTAGTTTCGTACGGATTTTACGCACGGTATATTTTCCAGTAAAACACTCGTGTCTATATAATAAATTAAACTAATTCTCATAAGAAAGATTTTGCACTAACCCTTGTTTTGAAACCAAGGAGGCAGGCATCTTAGAAATGGTCTGTTACTACAGAATTCACTGTACGTTAACGTCTTTGTTTACAAAAGTCACTTGAAACGTGCCCCAGGCAGGACCCATTGAACAAGGAAACACATCCACCAGCTGTGGGAGTCATTGTTTGTTGCACAATTTCATTTTTTGCTCCTTTTACCAACTGTGCTGGAAAACGATGAAAGGTGCAATAAATATCATTGTTGTACCTTTGGTGTTTGCATATGTCCATGTATCCAGCAGTGAGTGATGTACATGCATATCATCTTGTGCATCCATTTCACATTCATTCATGGTTCCTTCCCATGTCTATATGATCTTCAAAGATTCCAGCTGTAAACTTGCACTCTATTTCTTGTCACTCTTCCCTTTTCCTTTACCCTTGCCTTTGCCCTTCCTGCTAGCTGATGTCTCCTGTGACTCAGATTTCACCCCTTTGCCCCTTTTCCCTCCTCCTCCTCCTCCTCCTCCAGGCTTGCCCTTCTGTACTTTGATCATGGCATTATTTTCAAGTCGGTCATCCACCTCCTCTGCTTCCTCCTCATCCACTTCACCTTCCTCCATCATCTGCAAGTCACCAGAGGCTGTTCCAGCTCCTTTGCGACCTTTTTTCACCGTACTTTGCATGGCATATGGTCTCATGTGACTGCTTTTGTTGTAAGCTCGCGTAAATGCTGACTTAACCTGAGGGAGGGATATAGGACTTTCATCAACATTGCTGCAACTGGAACAACTTGCCACCCAGCTGAAGTTCAAGTTGGTCAGATGATCTATTCTCCTAAAACTACTCATACAATCTGTTCCAGGTAAGATGGGAGAAATTAGGGCCTAGGTATATCCCAGTAACACAGACCTTTGATGGGATGGAAGCTACTGGATCCCTGTGACCCTCAAAGTGTCCAACTTCCACAATAGAATCCCAGTCGTCTTTTGTCAAGTCATACTGTTCCATGAGACCAATCACACGAGCAACACCACTGCTTATTTCATCAGATTCCTATTAAACATTGAAAAAACATTATAGAGTAGGTCCAGTCAAATGTAAGTCAAGAGTCTCATCTCTAGAGTCAAGTGACTTGTCTCAACATATGAAGAAATAATCAAAGTGTAACCTTTCTCTTTCATTTAATAATCAGTAGTACTACATGTGGCAGAAAAAGAAGAATCTAAAACCAAGACCAGAAACTGGGATAGATAGATAGGTAGATAGATAGATAGATAGATACCCATTTGTTTCTAAACGTTTCAAGCCTTGAATCTGTGAATCAAAAGCAAGTGACTAAATACAAACCTGGGTCATAAGAGGACCTGTCATTGCTCTCCGTAGGTGAGGTACATAGTCCAAGTTGACTGCCATCTTGCTGCCTGATGCACTAAGGGTTCAAAGGTCCATTCAGTCAGCACATATGATTACATTTACTGTAAGTTGCCAGGTCATTGGTAGGTTGTCAGTAAGTTTTCAGTATACTGTTGGTAGGTCGTTGGTGTAGGTTGTCAGTATGTCATCAGTAGACTGTCCATATGTTTGTTAGTAAATTATTGTATAGTACATAAAAGTTGTCAATGTGTTGTCAGTGGATTGTTAGCAGGTCCTTTGGAATGAGTGTAATGTCAGTTGGTCATCAGTTAGGTTGTCAGCAAGTTGTCAGTTACTTGTCAGAAGACTGTCAGCAGGTTGTTGGTAGGTTATTACTGGTACTGCAGGTGATGGTAGATTGTCAGTAAGTTGTCAAAAGACTGTTAGCAAGTTGTTGGTAGGTTATTACTGTAAGTTCGAATGTTGGTACTGCAGGTGATGGTAGATTGTCAGTAAGTTGTTGAAAGACTTGGTAGGTCGTTGGTCAGTTGTAAGTAAGTTGTCGGCAGGTTGTTGGTAAATGTATAGTAGGTTGTCAGTAAGTTGTTGGTTCAGTTGGTTGTCATAATCAAACATGCTACATATATAGTTGGTAAACAGGCATATATACCCATATTGTACCTCAGTCTCAGGTGCACTTGCAGTTCTTGTAGAATTCTGCTGATTCTTCCTTTCTTGGAGTTCTTACCCAACCACTGTGGAAAATCAATTCTTCCTCCCATTCCACCACTGATCAAGTCAGAAGGAATCACACAAGAGAACATCGCCTGTAGAGGACCATAATGCAGGTTCAGAAGGATAGGGAGGGAGGGAGGTACAGCCAGCAAGATATGAGGCTACTGTAGAAAGCCTTTCTCAACACACATCTTCTCCTAACTTTGCTAAATATTTTGAATGATGTAGTGGGGATTAACAGTTCAACAATCAACTGTTATCTGAGCAAGAGATCAAAGACCAAGTTTTCTATACTGTATGAGACATTGTACAGTATATTACTGGTGAGAGACTGATGAGAAATTTGAAGTTGATCACTTCTAGGGAAGCAAGTGAAGTGTTAAAATGTTTGTAACCCAAGTTAGATTTTTTTTACCTGAGTTGGGAGCAAGGACCACTGCCCTCCGCTTCTGATGTGATTCTCAACCAGATCTCCATCACATAAAGCATCTGCAGTTTTACTCATCAGTTCCAGAGTTTTCTTCACGTTTCCACTGCAACAATCACAAGAAAAACAGCAGCTACAGTATTTCTGTGCTGGCCTTCCTGCACATAAGCGCAGTATATGAATACTAAATTGTATGCATCTTCTTATAAAGAATACTGAAACCACTACCACCAAATGTAAATTTGACTCAACTTGAAAATGATTACTGAGCTGGACTGTCTATAACTCTCCTAGCCTGTCCTATACAGTTACCACTCAAACTATCGCCACTAAATGAACACATCAGAAAAGCGGTATGTCTTATTCACAGAACCAATGGAACCATAACCCTAATCCTAACCCAGAGACAAGCAATATGCTGGGATTAGGGTTATGGCTATGGTTCCACCATTTCCTGCAGTTCTGTGAATTAGGCATTCTGTTACAACAGTGTTCACATTGTTGGGAGGGTGTTGGGATGTCTTTGAGACTTACCCAGCCTTGTTTGGCATAACTGAGAGGTAGTTTTCCTGCACAAAGAGCGGCATAATGGAATAATCACTGAAAAACATGTCTGACTTTTCATTGATGCTCAACTTTGAGCTCTCTGCTCCAGAGAGGAGCTTCCTAACTGCATCAAATGATCCCTGCATTGAAGAGAAAAGGAAAAAATGTTATTGCATCATTCAGGTAATATAACACCCCATCTTTTCGCACTCTTCGTGATATATGGAGGCCTGACCACAATGGAGTTGTCCAGCATTGAAAAATTATTTCTTTTGTGTATCAAGGATGATACTGCAATTTTATATAGCTTTTCTTTTGCAACTTTTAACAACAAAATGTCCACCATTATTATTTTTATGATTTGTCAAATCTTGCAATTCCACACTTGATTTTGCAGTACAATGGTTATAAGGAAAGTGAATCAGTGAAGCATAAATATGTTGAAAATATAACAAGCCTTAAATTTACAGAGAAAATTCTCAAAGTAACAACCACCAACCATTTTAATGTCCTTCTGTGCTTTGCTTGCATCTGCCTTTGCTTGATCATAGCTCATGACCTTTTCTGTGGCCGTCCACATAGCAAGGTTATTTAGTACCTACAATGTAATGCATAATGGAAAAAATTACTCAAATTACTCTATTCAAATGGATAATGATGAGGACGTTAATTTCCTTTTAGTGAGAATCGTTCAACACACAGGTACATGTAACATCTCTATCCAAAGACAAAATACCATGAAATGCATTACTGCAGTGGAATGTTACACTCATTTGTTTTTTCACAGTTCAGGAAGTGGACATTTCCTCAGTCAAGGGAAACTTTACTCAAAGACTTCACCCTTTCACTTGTAAGCTCATCATGCATTTAACTCTTCACTGTTGAAAGATGTGAGAAGACTTGATCGCACCAACCTGTCTGATGTCCTGGTTGGCTCCAGTGATGATTTGGTCCATAGCTGGAGCTGGAATCTTGAGACCCTCTTTAAAAGCTATACTCATCATAGCCCCCTGTTAACGAAAAGAAGTCATGGTACAGTGTATGCCATTCCCATAGATTTGAGAAAGTGGCCAAGTATGAATAGTTGGACTGCTGGCCACAAACGATTGCATGTAAACAGTCAACTAAGTGATAGAGCACCTTCAAAGAAGTACAAAATTTGATTCCTTAGCTTGTATTAGTTTTTTTGTGAAGTCAATAATATTTTTTATTACTATTATTACTTTTTGTTCGCACATGTGGAGTCACAAAACACTTGAGAATTTTAGAGACCAAACTCACTTGTTCCAATCAACTGGCTTACCTTGATTTGCTCGACTCTGGGACGCTGGAACCTCAGGTCAAAACAGTAGTTGGCCAAACTGCGGATTTTGGGACTGTTTCTGTCATTGCACATGCATATTACAGGGATCTTGGAGTTCTTAATCAAAGCTATCAGTTCCTGGGAAGACATTCAAGTTGGATAAATCACTGAAACCTAAACCATACTCGGGCGGTAGGATGTAGGGAGCCTGACAAACAACAAGTTATCGTAAAGTAGTCTTTGATCAAAGCAAGGTCTTTGCAATGAAGTTAACAGATACTGTGTTCTCCCTATACTATACTGTACTATTTATCTCTAGAAGAAACTTTTAAATTCTAAAAAACTATTTTTCACTGTACCTGCATACCACCTCTGTCCTCATTGCCGGCCATTCCATCCACCTCGTCCATAATAAGGGCATGTCTTTCTGCTTCCGTTTTTGTTCCTACCGAAGATTGATGAAAATTGACTTGAAGCCTTGGATTCCAGGAAAAAACCCTTAACCTTCAAAATATCATCCTGAGGTGAAATAGTGACCCTTTTACAAACATCTACCTAAAATGTGCCCCTTTTATACAGGCATATATGCCTACAAAAACCACACAAGATGGCTCAGCAACATGATTTTTGGACAGGTCTCAATCAAAGAACAAGTTTTAGAACCCTTAAGAAATGCATATACAATTTTCTTTTCACCAGCCACTTGAGATACCTTTTTACACCTGAGGCTTGAAAAGGGTCTACCCCTTTCAGGTGGAGCTCCTCCCCAAATAGCCGATCATAGGGATTACCTCACCCGGACCTTGAATATTTGGAGATTAAAGGGTGATAACACAGACAACATAAATATTATTCACCTGTCAAAAATCCATCCATGCTTTTGTTATTCAGTAGTTGTGAAACAGATTGTTCAAGGGTCTTCTTGTTTCTAGAGTCACTGGCATTCATTTCTATGTAACTGAATCCCAGCTCTTGGCAGACAAGTTGAGATGTGGTGGTCTTGCCGACTCCTGGAGGTCCGGACAGCAGAGCTGCTTTGAAAATCTTTCCATCTTGGTCCTTCTGGAAAAAGGAAGCTGAAAAATATGAAATAAGAATGGGAAATTGGACTTCAGGAAATAAGAATTCCAAACAACACCCAAACCATACTGATCCAAATCTATTTCCAAAAGATTTCTAAAATGCTTTCATGATGTTTTTATACTACAGAATAATAACCCATAAAATGGAATTTGCCAATCACATCTTCATCGACCACCTAACTTCATGCACCCATTGACAGATTGATCAATTAGCTTACATTTATTATGTGGTTTGTTTCTGTTACTGTGCCAATCCTTCAACCATTTCAACAACTTTCTCATGTTGCTTTTGTCTCCTTGCTGTCCAATGATGTGTTTCAATGTGCTCGGTCGATATTTGTCCACCCACAACAGACTTTTGTCCTGACCTGTTGTAAAACAACAAAGATTTACTAAGAACTCACTGGATCTTTAGAAAATACTCACACTTCTGGGAGAGGAGGAAAAAACTAGCATCATTTACCTGTAGACCCTTTTTAGGTGATGTCAGTCAATCCAATTTGGAGGATTGAGCAGTAGAAGTTTCTAGGAATTATTGGAAATCTATTCTCTTATTGTTCCTATCCTACAAATTGGCTGCATTCCCACGATGTGAAACGGGGTCTCCTGCTTGGGCAAGATCTGAATCTAAACTTTTATGGTAGCAACTCAAAAGTGAGTATGCACCTTTAAAATGGCTGTAAGTACAACTATTTTGCCAATTAGACACATGCAGCATACCATGTTAACCCTTTTATGTCTCACCAATACACAGACACAGACTAACATTAGCTTCTTACAGTGACCAGTATTGCATTGTATTGCTCACACTACTTTCTCCCGAGACTTCACTTACCGTGGTCAAGAGATGGGGAGGAACCTGGAACTCGTGTCGGTGTGGAAACAGGACCTGACGGCACACCTTTCTGAGGTGACTGGCTTGCTTCTGACTGTTGACTGTTAGACTTAGACTTCTTTGGAGTCACTGTTTTCTCACACTGCACCTCGTGCACTGACTTCTTGCCTGGTTTTGTCCTCACCAGCTCCAAGAGGCCATCCTCATCAATCTTCTTGGTTCCTACTTGGTCAGCCTGCAAAGGAATCGTTGACATCCAAATCAGTTTACTTGCTTTGGAGTTGACAAAGGAAGCCACCCTGGTGACATTCAGTTTTGAGCCATGCCACAGTGAATAAATGGATGAATGAATGAATGAATGAATGAATAAGTTATTTAAGTGTTGAATAGTCCTTTAGCATCACCACTAGTTACACTAGGGGACACTAGTTACTAATTGGGGACTGTAGAAAACTAAATGTGGAAACTAGAAAATTGACACTTGAAACTGGGTACACTAGAAATTGGAAAATCAATAGTAAATCAACCTTACCTTTTTAGTCTTGGACTCACCAGGATCCCTTCCCACAATTAAATAGCTGGTCTTTTTACTGACAGCAGAAGTCACTTTGCCTCCGTACCTCTGAATCAAGTCTACTGCATCATCTCTCTCAATTGCATCAAGGACACCAGTGATTACAAAAGTCAATCCTTCAAAGCAGTTTTCTGCACCCTGTCATGTGAAATTCTCAGATGTTACAACCAAAAAAATGTAGATTGAGACATGACAGTCCATCATAAAAAATGGCAGCTAGAGCTACCACCAAAGCAGCAGTTACTATCAAGGCTGAAAATGGCTTCATTTGGATATACAAACATAATGAGCCAGCTCTGGAGACACAACCACGGAAATATCAGCAGAACACCAAGTGAAACAAAAACTGTGCATATTTCTTGATTCAGATGAACCACTTGCCTGGGGAATCTCTTTAGATCCAAGAGCTCTGGGTCCATCCCTCATCATAAAACTGCGATATCCTGACTTCTTCTTTTCTAGTGATGGTGGAATGACCATCTCTTCCTTATCTGTTGTCTTTTCTGGTTTTGAAGGTGTTATCTGCTTCTTTGGTGACCCCTCCTTGGCAGTTGTCATATGGGTCTGCTTTTCAGGAAGTGCTTTCTTTGGTGATTTCTCTGGGGTTTCAGCCACAGTAAATTTAGTTGTCGCTGCTGCTTTTGCTAGTTTACTTGCAGGGGTGGACTTGGGTTCAGCTTTGGCTGTGGATTGCTGAACAAGGAAAACATTTTCAGAAAATAGGTTACTGGTACTTACGTCCAACATAGAAACATAATAATAAGTACAATTAATATGTTCTTGTATTCATGTTAACATCTGACAAAACCCATGATGTAGCTGTTACCTTTTGCTTGGAGGCAGACTGCTCTGAGGAATCATCCTTTCTCTGTGAGAATTGTGAAACACATTAATGTAAGGACCAATGTACAGTGTTCATAAACACAACTTATTCACCAGGATTTTCAGCTTGAATATTATAGACACTTCTCAAATTAAAGAGGAATCAGATGTCAAGCAACACCACTTGATGGGAGACAGCTGTATTCACAGGCTAACTGTGATCTATTACTACATTGCTCCAAACTCGGGCTCACCTTCTTGGCAGGACGTTTTCCATCCTTAGAATCCTTGTCATCACTTGTGACTACCTTTGGTTCAGAGGAACATTTCATAGTGTCTTCATCAGATGGCTGTGAAAAAAAGAAAGCATTTTAGGTCATGAATTGTGCCAGTTTAGACCCTCAATACGACCTTTATTAGGAAACCCTTCACAGTAGATGTACCCGTACATCTGCAGACCCAGACCCACAGGAAATAACTGTACTATAATAATAATAATAATAATAATAATAATTAATATAAGTTTCCTTTGTTTTCCTGAGGTGATCCTTACAGGCTTTTAACCCTTACACTCCCAAGAGTGATCAACTTCAATTTCCTTTTATTCAGTTTCTCACCAGAAATATATCATACAGTAATGAGAACTTTGCTTTTGATACCTTGCTCATATTACAGCAGATTAAACTATCAATTCTCACTACATCACTCATACATTTTCCTCTTAAAAGGTTGGGAGAATCTGCATTTTGAACTTGGGAGTAAAAGGGTTAAAGTGTACATTCAACTCCCTCTGGACAGACACCTTCGGGACCAGCTCCGTCCATCTTAAAGAGGTGTCCATCTAAAGGGACGTCCATTAATCAGGAGTAGACTGTAGTGTAAGTCCTTGATCGATAGCACACTATACAGCACCTGTTTTCTCTTCACTGCAATTGCCCTTCTGCTGGACGTCCTTTCAATCGGTGATGCACCAAAGAAATCTGCAGCAGTTGTTTCTTTCAGGGGGGAAGGGGAACTCTTTGATTTGGAGGGACTGCAAATAAGAGCATTAGGAAAGGAAATGTGGTTACAATGCTGTACAGTACTAATAGACGTAAAAGGAACTCACCTCAAAAATCATGGTTTTATACATGCATGCCCAGGGCTTGAAAAATTTTTCTTCTGCCTCCCTAGCCATAGGGCTTTAGTACACAGTAGGTTACACAAGACACGGAGGTAGCCTGGATTCAGGGAAATCTAGCATTGAACATAACACTCTTCTCATATATGTTGTTCTTTTGGACCAACTCAAAAGCTTCTAGCTCTGCACACTTGTGTACATACTCTTTAATTCCTCTTAATTTATTAGTGAGTGTTAAATTCTTCATTGAAACCCTAACTTGATGTATAGAAATATGTAATAGAAATAGTGTGAAATAAAGGAAACTTGAACTTGAACTTTTGTATCATGTAAGTTGTCTAGAAATCAATCAATCCGTCAAGTTGTCAACTTGCAGATGTGACTTACAGCAACTGAATTACATTCTTGTTTCATATGGTTCATTTTACACCAGCTCACCTGACTTTCTTTGTATCTTGCAATTTTTTCTTTCCATCCTTTGATTCTTTCATCAGCTTTGGAGGAAGGACTTCCTCTTCATCTGAAAATTCAAATCAAATTTATTGGTACTGCCAAGCTCTAAGTAAAGTGGAACACACATTTATAACTCCATTGTTACAGGTCCAGAAACAGAAAATTGTTACCATGTTCTCCTATCCTCTCCAATCCAGTAGGGACAGTTGTACCATATGATATCTAGCTATCTATCATTTTGCTAGCCACTAGACGTCATAAACTAAGAAATCTGTAGCTCACCTGACTCATCAAAGTATGAGGACCTTTTCTTTTTTGTAGTTTTCTTTTTGGCTTCCACCACTGTGTCTTTTCTATTAGAATAATAATATTTGTCTCATTAAATCAAGCATATCACAAATGCATAATATTATAATAAAGTTCTGTAAGTTTGAACACTCAAATTACATTCTGTACCTTAGCTTTGACGAAAGCGGCTCTTCATCAGAATCTGAGAGAGAGAGAGAGCTACAAATGAGCCTTTTGTGCTTATGCCTGTATATTGTAGGTGTCAGACATGATCCAGTAACTTCTCCAGTTAACTGGTTGAGCAGGACAAAATGTCTAATCCTCATGTTCTGAAAGAAGTCCAAAGAAGTCCAAAGAAGTCCAACACTGTGACCTTACCTGAGCCGACCTTTATCACTTGCTCCTTCCGAGACTTTTTGGTTTGCTTCTTAACTTCAGCTTCATTGTCTTCACTGCTTGATGTAGCCTTTGCCTAGAGATCATGAGCATTTTGTCATAATAGTAAGTATTAAATCAGCAGCCCAGGTGATGTACATTTGAACATGTACTGTAAGACTTGGTCACATCTAATAAACTATAAAAGTATGGGACAGGATATGATTTTGACAGGGATGATGAGACCACAATATAAATTCTGGGGAAATATTGAAAATCGAATCTAAAGTATTAAGGTCAGGCTAAAGTACTAAGGTCCCCCAATCCCATTCCCCTCCCCTTTCCCAACTCCTCTCCCCAAGCATTTGGTCGATCGTCTCCATCAATATTACTGTTTCCAGGGCTTCCTGGAGACGTTACCTTGCTAGCCTTTGGTTCTTTCTTGTTCTTGCCTCTCCCCTGACTTCTGCTTCCATTCGCACTGCTGCTGCTACTGCTGTTCTGTTCATCTTTCTTCTCAGAAACGTTCTTGTTCTTTGGTTTTGATTTTCCCCCAGGTGGACTAAAAAACGCACGTATATCCTGGAAATAATTACAAACCGGAGATCAATAAGTGTCCACACTAATCTGGGTTGCTAATAGAAAACAGAAATGTACATGGAGATTATAAACAAACCATATTTTGTAGATTGCTCTTCGCTACACTAACTTCCCGCCATCTTGCACGTTTTGTAGGCGGAGGACTCGGTTCTAGTGCAGCATGTGACTAGTCACCAGGTCAACGTGCTGAGCTTCGATCGCGTGACGCGTTATTCCACTCTGTCCTTCCAGCTGGTACGATCCAAAGACAGCGTACCAGCGGAAAGGACACCACACTTTACTATACTCTACTTCACTGTGAGGCTCATTTTGTGTCAAATATAATTCAGTCAAGCAATTCTACTCGAGTTTCCGATGGTACATTTTACTCTGTACCAGCGGGAAGGACACATCACATTTTCCACAGTTTAGTTCACCTCAGTTGTCTAAAATCACCATCAAAGGAAGAGATGCCACTTGATTTTATTGAAGAGTACACTTACTCTTCACTTAAAATGATCCTCGACTAAAATAGTCGAGTTATTTCACTCTGTCCTTCCCGTTGGTACGACACGATTACACCGTACCAGCGGGAAGGACACGTCACATTTTCTACAGTTTAGTTCGCCACGAGGTTCAATATGTATTATAATCGTCTGAACTGTGATGAAAAGAAGCGATGCTATTTCACTTAACTCGATAAGGCTTGTTCATTTCGTCGATCGATGAAATACACAGAAGACAGCCATCTTGCATTTACCGACATCGTCCGATTCTCGGTCGTGAGGCGATCGGGTCTAAACTCGTTTTCAGCCTTGCGCGGCTGTCCTTCCCGTTGGTACGATTAGGCACAACCATTATCAACGGAGTCTTCTTCCACTACGCGACAATCAAGTTGAGTTGTAAGTGTACTTAGAATCCTAGTGTCAAGCCACCTCGATTTTCGAGATTCTAGTGTTAAAACCGAGTGTCAAAAAATTGCAAAGAAAAGGTTTCACTAAACCAAGAAATTTTTTGAATTTTTCTTAACGTGCGCACACCACTCGGTGACCGGGAACGTTGCTGGCCAGCCTAAACTGATAAGCAACAGTGCTCCAGAAAACCGCCTCGCAGCTGCTCGACGACCCAAACGGCTTTCGATCCGCGGAGAACTTGGTGGAGATCGAGGTTCATCATTTTAATCTCCATCCCGTCTGTCACGGCATGGTTTATAGTCACTTGACACTCCTGGCATCTGTTGGATCGGCTGAAATTTCAGATAGCCGGACGCAGTACAAGCTATAGCTGCCATATGCCACAGTCGACTAGCTATTCAGCCAGATACGATTCGACGGTAAGAATACAAAAGGTTCCGAACATTTCGTGGAGATTCCTGCATACTCAACGTGGTGCCATGCAGATATCCTAACGTCGTATAAATGTATCAATCTCTGTCTGCACGCGTGTTATCATCCTTTTTAGACAGCTGACACTTTCACGCCATCGACGAATCTTTGCCAGACGATTAGGCGTCAGTAATTCCTATCGATACGTTGTTTATAGACACTAAGGTTCGGTTCAGACGTCGCTGCTCAATCATGCATTTTTTATTTATTTATTTATTTATTTAAGCAATATCTATTCTTAACATTTGTTCCAAGCACGAGGCTTATCTAGGGAACTTATGTTATATGAAGTGAACTTTTTATGGGACAGATGTACGGCACTAACACACACTCAGTTATAGAAAGGAATGAAAAAAGGCCGGAAAACAGCAAACAAAGAAAACAAGACAATCCTGCATTTGCTGAATTTAATGCAAACGAGCAAAACCCATTTCTCTTTAGATAGTTTGCATTAGCCTGTTTACAGCCTGCATGAATACATGAATGTGTACACTTTGTAGAGGGCACCTGGATTAGGGCTCAGCCATAGGTCTAAAGCATCTAGCCGGCACAGGTTTCATAGTCCGGTCTCTACTGACAAGATATACAATTTTACAAACGCAGGCTTTCTTGTCGTTATACTTGTAGACTCCATAAAAATAATCAGTGGTTATTTTGTGGTTCTCTTTCAGGAGACTCACTGATGACACTACCAGGAAAAATCTTTCTTTACATCGCACTTTTGACGACAGCAATAATAGTAAAAGTTCTTTATGATTTCGCCACAAGTTCACGAAGCTCCTTAAATTCTACGAATGGAGGCACCTCGATTGATGGTGGAGTGTCACTGGATGACAAAGAAGATAACATGAAACTCGATGAAGAGAAGATAAGTCGAGAACTGGGGGTTATCGAGTTTAGCATTTTAGTGAACGGTAGGTCGACTTCAACACACACCGTACTTAGGAAGGAAAAATAGAAAGGCAAATAAGAGCAGGTTAGAGCAGGTTATCTTATCATTACTATAAAAAGTTTTGTAATCTAATCAGCTGAGAGCAAGTAAGTTAAATGGTAAATTACACTGGTGAGTATGCCATGATAGTAACTTTATAGCAACTCTCTGTAGCTTTTCCACGAAATGTGCCTAATGGCTCGGACCGAAAACTTTTGGTACCACTGTTTTCAAACATCACTCGTGATGTAATCGTTGCTGTACATGCACTCCTATAATTATCTACAACAATTCCATTAGTGTCCTCGTCTGCTCGAGCCCGTTTTCTCTTTGGTCTCAAAACGTTGGCTACATTTTGGTATGACCTGGCAGAGGAGCAGTTCATGAGAGCCCAGAAAATTGAGCCCACCTTCGGAATGGCCTACTGGGGACAGGCCATGTGCCATATGAAGTTCTTGTGGGCCACGAAAAACTCGGATGACGCCTGTGAAATATTTGAAAAAATGGAGTCTCATAGAGCTACTGTGGATGGCAAAAATGTGTTTTACATCAACTCGACCAAGGTACTTGTTGTTAGTATATACCACACAAGTGAATAGTGCTTTTCGCGCGCTCTGATTGGCTCCTCAATCCCGGAATTTCAACTATTCACCTCCCGGCGGTTTCCGGTAAAACAAAATGGCGCGCGAACCCAATTTTTGCCCACTTTTGTCGGAAATAAAATAGCTATTTGAGAGTTGGCTATTAAACTTGTGTGGTATATACTAAAACAATTATTCTCCTCAGTGTCGGTGAATAGCGGTGGATATTTACCTCGCCAAAACGGCTCGGTAAATATCCACCGCTATTAACCTCCATTTCGGCGAATAATTGTTAATTATTACAAAATAGATACCTGTTGCATGTGCGAGGAAACGCCGTCGCCACTTGTTTGCTTGCGTTAGAACATCGCAACTACGTTTTGCTTTTGCTTCCGATTGATAAATAATGCCACTATATTTTGTTTAGTGGTCCAACCCGAAAGCTTAGCTAACGCAAAAAAAAAAACAAAACAAAACAAAGAAATCACACGTCGATTAGTTTCGACAGTCATCCAAAAACAGTTCTAACCTCAGAGCACTAAATAGTATCTTTAATGCAGCGTTTTGTTAACGCAGCATGTAAACTTTTTTTACTTTCGTGTCAGACATTATTTGGCTGCGATCATAAAGATCTGACCGAGATCCAACGCCTGCAAGAGTTCTCGAGGGTGTTAAAAGACGCCCTGCAGAGCAGACCTCGAGACGGGTTTTTGAGTGCGTTGTATGCGTTGTCACTGATGGAGCAGAACTATCATGGTGCTCACAGTCCTCAAATGGCAGAAGCTCGCAGTGTCCTCAAGGCCGTGTTGAATCTCCAGCCCAGGCATCCGTTCGCGTTGCACGCATATCTGCACGCTTACGATTACCCAGGTGCGTTAGATTTAATAAGTAGTTTGTCAACGGGATCAGTGAGTACATGCTAATAGCGGTGTTCACATCCTATTCCTAGACTGTCGAATGAAACATAAAATATGGTAGGCAAGCAGTGTTTATTACCTACTCCTGAACTGTCAAATGAAACCTCAGATGTGTGTGACCACTCAGATGAAAGCTCTCAAGGAGTACATTCTGATAGCACGTCGAGTGTACACGTTGTTTGACAAAGAAAATATATTGTTTAATTTTCGTGACACTAGGTTTGGCACATGAAGCCCTTGATGAGGCCCGGATGTACAGGGAAGTGGTGACGTCAAGCGTACATGGCCTTCATATGCCCACACATATTTTCAACCGACTGGGCATGTGGGAAGAGGCGGTAAGACAACAAAAGTAGCCAATTTAAGCCGTCGCTTCACTAACAAAAAACTTACTAGTCCACGGTCTTCTCGATCTTTGATTGGGTCAGATACGAAATGAAAGAGCAGCGTTAAAGGTGGGAAAGGACTTTGCCAGGAAATACAAGAACAACTCATATTCTTACGACGCCGAAAATCGCTACCATTCACTGGAACACCTTCAGTATTACCTTCTTCAAACGGTGAGCCTGTGGGTGTGTGGTGTGTGTGTGTGTGTGTGTGTGTGTGGGAAAGGGGGGCTTACTTAAAAGATGGGATGACAGCAAAATGTGATGCTCAAAAATACGTTACCAAACATCTGATGCGGCGACATTCGTCTTGTTTGGTGCGCGCGCGCAGTCGCCAGGATGAAAACAGAGTGTGGGGAGGGGGAGGCTTATTTCAAAAAAGACCTTGTAGAGAGGGGGCCTTATTAAAGAAGGAAGGGGGTTATTATGGAGCATTTACGGTATTTCTAAATTAATCTGCTAGTCGCAACTCTAATTCAGGGAAACCGCAAAGAAGCAAAAGATCTGTTGGATCAGATGCATTATGTTGTGATGAGAGACAACTCTACCCAGTTTCGTGAGTGGCACTACAGAATGGCAGCTCGTCAGTGGCTTGAAACTCGTCACTTCAACACGGAAGTCCTCAAGAAACCTGTACCCTTCACAAAAAATCTGTTCTTCTCCATGCACTCCGAGACTATCTACCTACTTGCATATGGTCTGTCCATCTTAAAGAAGTCAGTCCCTGCAAAGTACTCTGAAGTGGAAGGTGTGTACCTTAAATGCAAGAGACACTGGGCCGATTTTTTAAACAAGGTTTGGACCGCAGATAATAAAGTCCTGGTCTAAACAAGGTTCAACAGTAGCCATGCTTATCGGACCATGGCTGTAACGTGGTACTTATAAACCGACGCCGATCCCATGTTCTAAAAATGCAATTCAGCCTTTGGCAAACCCTGGTTTACAGGCTCTGTTTGACTTTCAATTTAGCGATAAACCAGGTCTGAGTTAGGCCCATTGTCTCTCTCCTCCGCAGGGGAGGGGGGAGGGAAAAGAGGGCACGCGGGGTCAACCGCAAAACGAATATAGAAGCCTCTGTGGAGGAGAGACACTGAGTGAAGAGACAGAAAAGTCGATGCCAAGGGAAGGAGAACTCACGAGAATTATTTATTCCACATAGATACCATTCGCCGTCTTGAAGAAATAACCAAGCAGACGAAACCACTATGGAGATATCTTTCCAATAGCACTGTAGTAGCAAAGCTCGAGCTGCAATCTCAAATGGAAGTCTACCGCGGTGCGGGAGATAAGAAGCAACGGTATTTGAGGGCGTTTGAAATAATGGAGAAAGCAGTCAAGGTCAGTGATTTATAATAATTATGTGACCATGGTGAAAATGCTGCGACCATAATTATAGTGTTTCAGTGTGACCAAAACGTAATTAATAACGTAATTAGAATTAATTAAACATAATTAATAAATAGAGCCGTTTTCGGATGACTGTCGAAAGTAATCGTGTGATTGCTTTGGATTTTCCGGTTGCGGCAGCCTGTTGCGAAAGGTTGGCGATTAACCTTGTCAAATAGCAATCCACAATCAAAGGGCACCTCGCTCGTGTCTCTAGCTATTATGGCGCAATTTATCAGAACCTGAGTTAAGCGGACACTACAATCATGGTCAAAAGTCGTTGGGACGCTCCACGTACGCACATCCGGAGCACAATGTAAATCCGTACAACCTATGGGGGTCTCACATTTCTTGTTTTCAAGTCCCTCCCCCTCCCCTCCATTCAATGTTGGCCCGTGGTGCAGCTATAAGCCGAACCATGCTCAACTACCCAACATTGAATGGGGGGAGGGGGTAAACTTGAAATCGTCCCAACAATTTTGACCATGATTGTAGCTAGGGTCCTGAGGGTGTCGTTATAGGTTTTGTCTGTTAGAAAACGGGCATCCCATTAGGATTGTACTAAGTATTTTTCTTTTATATACCAGATGCAAGACAGCATGACCAGGACCCCAATAGATCCAATTCTACCTTTCGTACCGTCGTGGGAATTCTACGGAGAAATGATTATTTCATCCAACTTCACAGAAAATACGTGGCCTGAAAAGGTTAAAAACGGATTCGTTTGATAACAGAGAAGACAGGATTTAGTTTTTGATTTGAACAGTGTGATATGGTCACTTACATATTGCTGAGATGACAAGAGAAAAACCTAAAATAATCTACCGATTTGGTTGCATGCATGCACTATAGAGCACTTTAGCAGACTCAGTTTGAATTCCATGAAATTGAACCCAAATAGAGCGGTTTTCGGATGACTGTCGAAAGTAATTGTGTGATTGCTTTGGTTTTGCGTTTGCTTCGCTTTCGGATTGGTCCACACTAGTTTGTTAGCATGCTCAGCCAATCAGAGACAAAACCAAAACCAAAACCAAACACTTCTCACGCAAGCGATGGCGTGTACTCGCACTGCTGATTGGAAAGTAAAACCAAACGCAAGACCAAACGCAAATTCCTTTGGCTTCCAATTGGCTGAACTGTTTCCTCTCAGTCTCTGTGATTGGCCTGTGTGATTACTTTGGTTTTGGTTTTCGACAGTCATCCGAAAACGGCTCGCGTAATACAGGCTGACAAAAGAAAATGTCCATGCGTTCGAGGCTGCCTCTTTCACAGGCCCTTCTCAAGCGGAGCACGACTGGAGAAACTGGGCATGAGTGCGAAGCGCGAACAAAGGTTGATGAGAAGCGCATTCCCATCTTTCCTCGCGCGCCCAGTCCTGTCCCACGTGGGAGGCCGAGAAACTGAGGACGAGGCATCGTTCGAGGCATCAACCAAATCACAGATAAAAGAACATAAACAAGCAAAAAAACAAGCAAACAAATCAAAGATGGACAGGTATTTTGTACCCCAAAATATTTCCCACAGGAATCTGTTCACATGACCATTTGGTATCCATTATTTCTTTTCCCACAGGCTGTGACTTTGTTCAAGCGAACCCTGGAACAATACCCAAAACGATCATCCTCCCTATTGGGACTGGTGCGAGTGTATCTCATGAACAGGGACTGTGCCCAGGCCACTCGCTGGTATGACGAACTGAAAAAGCACTGGAAACCACTCAACTCGAGTCAAAAGCAAAAGCAGCTGTTTACCGACAAAAACTGGATTTCATCATGTATGAGCCTCATCACAAAAAGACGTTGAAGTTTCTATTTAGTAGCGCTCTAATAGTGGATTAGGTCTGAACTTTGTCTTTTTTAATCTGAAAACAAAGTGCTTCACTCACGACACGATTTTCCTGACGTGTTTTGAGCTAGAACAAGCTTTTTGGTTACTTTGATCAAATTCCAGCAGTTAGAGATCGAGATAAAGAATTTCGTTGACACAGGGCAAAGACACATTACCCCCTCAGTAAGAATAAACCCCATTCAAATGAAATCTCTCAATGAGTGCATTCTAAAAGCAGTGTTCACTTCCAATTCTTGAACTGTCAAATAAGAGTTAAAGGTTTGACCACTCAAATGAAAGCTCTCAATGAGTACATTCTAAAAGCAGTGTTCACTATCAACTCCTGAACTGTCAAATGAAACCCAAAGGTGTGACCACTCAAATGAAAGCTCTCAATGAGCACATTCTAATAGCAGAGCTCACGTTTTCTTACTCTTTAAATGACTGAGTGACAGAGTGGGCAGCACTGAAGAGAGGCGATCTCTTGTTCGTAAGCGCGGTGTTTGCACGTGCTGCACATCCAGAACTGATAATCCATGAGCGGGCGGCCCGTCACAATACATGTGGGGAACTTTGTGTCACAGTTCGGACAGACATGGCTCCTGTGAAGGAGAGGCTGGTGTAAAACTTACGCATTTATAGTCAACTCCCTTTAAGACGGACACCTTCGGGACCAAGTTCCAACTGTCCTTTTTAGGGAGGTGTCCGTCTTAAAACTTTCAAGAGAGTCAAAGTAAATGATTGAAGAAACGTCAGGGATCGCTCCTACCAGGTCTCCGTCTTAGAAGGGTGTCCATTAAGAGGGAATTGACATTTCTTCATAGCATCGGCAAATAATTGATCTGCTCGCCACTGGCAAATCACGATATTTTGCTCAACCTCGCCTCATCAGCCGGGTGTCACGTGACCTCCCGTACAAGCTTTGGATTGGTCAATAGAGGGTTTGCACGGCGGCCAGGAACAATAAAATATTTTTCCATAACAATAGCATTTCTTTCCCAGATGAATTAAATTCTATTGTTCCTGCCATCCAACATGGCCGCCGTGCAAACCCTCTATATTAAAACATGCTTACCAGTCGGGTATCACGTGACCCCCCTTACGAGCTCTGAATTGGTCAATACTAAAACATGCTTACCAGTCGGGTATCATGGTCTCACAGTTGGTACACTCGGTTTTGTTTCCCCTTGAGTTCTTTGGAGAATGCCTGCAAAAAGCACATCGAACGGTTTATAAATCTAACGACGTGAAAGGAGTCTATAAATGGATCAAACGGCTACCGGCTTTATAATTCACTTACTTGGTAAAAATTTCCAAGGCCAGTTCTTCATAAGCTTTCCGTTGTTCGTCTCCGATGTTTTCTAGCGACTCGAGTTTAATGAAGGCCTACGAGAAACCAAATCATTCAACAGTTATTGAGTAGTGAATGCAGTACTTGGACATTCTTGTAGATTCTCCACTTCTTAGTGACCCTGGCAAGCTGGGTTGCGCGGGCAAGCTTAGTTAACCCGTTCACTTACAAGCTCAAAATGCAGATTCTCTCAACTAATCAAGAAGAAAATGTATGAGTGATGTAGTGAGAATTAATAGTTCAATCACTTCGATCTGACAAAGCTATCAAATGCCAAACAGCGGAACTGAAACAACTGAACACAAACCTTGGAGCAAGAACCAAATGATCTGTTCGCACAGCTGACGAGGGCGAGCAGGGAGTAGATACACATAGAGTCGATGACGTCTTCGTAGTCACACAAATGAAGAGCCTGAAAGTATCGCATTTCATATAAACTTATCATGTAGATTCCAACATTATTACCACTCATTAGTGTTATTATTATTATCATTGATATGCAGTACAAATAGCCTGTTCCAGGCTCTCAGATACTGGAAAAAGGCGCAGAGAAAAGGCGCAATGGCCTGGGGCGGGGACGCGAGAGGGCTGGGGCGAGTGAGGCGAGGTGGGGAGAGGCCGAGGTGGAAAAAGGCGCCTTTTTCCAGTATCTGAGAGCCTGGAACAGGCTACAGTACAAATCGTATACTAGTAAAAGTTTTAGTGTGTTGTATAGCTTATGATCTCTTAGTGATATTAGCTTTTAGCTACTCTGTAAATCCGAGTTGAAATAAAACTCATACGTCAGACATTTGCACTGCTTACTGAGAACGAAAAATGAGAACAGTGAATATCTAGAACTGTCTTGAGTCTGAAGTATGTTCTCCCCGATTGTCCGTAGGTAACTTTCGTAAATTTCTTGAACTTGAAATTTCTTGAAAGCTGATCAGTTAGGTGGGCATCAGTACCCAAGCTCTGCCAGAGCTTAGAATACAAAATCTCCAGTCTCTCACCAGAGATAATATCATACAGTATGAAGGAGAAAATTGAAGTTGATCCAAACACGTCCACAAGCTCTAAAAATACAAGCAGCACTTTGCGTGAAATATAATTTCTTATGTATTATGTATCAAGACGACCATATTATACAAGAAAAACTTACTGTCTTCAATGCGGCGTCCACATAGCCTTCATACAACTGTCGCTGGGCGAGCAGGAAGAGATGGTACGCCTGCGACACAAGAATTGTGAACACCACACTTTTACTACCAGGGCACAGAGATAATTGAAGGCTTAAGGCCACTTCACACTGGACGCGTCGCGACACGCCGTAACTGCACGTGTCAACGCGACAAAATTAGATCCCGGTCATTCCTTCAATCCGATTCACACCGGACGCGTCAACTCAGAGCGACGCCGTAAAAAATAGAACAAGGACTAATTTCAACGCGACAACGCGTTCAGTTACGGCGTGTCGCGACGCGTCCAGTGTGAATTGGCCTTTAAAGTGAAAGAGGTTACCTCAGCTCCCCGCCAGGCATTATCAATGACCTTGCTGTCCGATGTCGCGACGGAGTCTTCCACCAGTAACCCAGCCAGTGCTGATACCGCCTGTTCAAAAAAAAAAACAACCATTGAGCACCCAAATATTTCAACATGGCCGCAATGTCTTTGTATTGCGAATCTACAGGAATTGCTTTGCAAACCAAGAATACGATTACAGCCATTGAAATGTTTTTAAGATTGAAAACCAAGGTTGTATTTAAAACGGTTACAGTTTCTTGTTGCTGGGACGAACGGAAAATACACACAAAGTAAATGAAGTGTCACGATTAATTTTATACCTTCCTCAAACAGATCGAGACTACTCGATGTAGAGATATGTAAATTACGGTCATAACGGTTTCTACACTACACTGCAATCAGGTGCAAATCTCTGTCACATGGCGCAGAGAAGTTCGCTTGTTTTTCATTACGTAAAACCCTATATACTGTACCTACAAGAAGGATACCGCAAAACAATTTCACCGCGGGCGGCCAAGGGCGTACGTACTGAATAAGACGACTTGCGCGCCCGCGATGAAGTTGTCTTGCGATATCCCTCATGTAGGCACAGTACATAGGCGTTTACATGATGGGAAGCAAGAGAACTCGTCTGCGTCTGTGTAGCTACTCTGAGGTTCTAACTGTAGCTTACCACTGCCTTGGGTTTAAGGTGCGCACAAGCTGCCTACATGTAAGTCTACCTGTCTACGCGTATTACCTCACAGAACATCCACTGCAAACAAGATGAAAGCGAGTTATAGGCAGCAGCAAGTGAAACCTGATTACTTACACCATTACTTTCAACAGTCGTGCGAAAACGGCTCTAAAAGCAACATTAAAGTTGTGCGTTATTCTGGTGAGCAGTTGTTTCTGTGTTTGAAATTCAGAACACAGTTATTCACGGTAAGTGCGGCTCATTCTTTAAACTTTTCCCTATGAACATTGCCCTCTAAGCAAGGTTTTGTGTATATTTACCTCTCTCTTGGTCTTCCTCTCGCTTCCGCCCGCCGTCTTCATACTCGACATCTTGACGTGCTCGTGATAGTCCTCAACCTACACAGCAGAACGTCGTGTGGTTAATACAGCAAGCCTTATGCACCGATTAGTGAAAATCACATTAATTGTTTTAGTATATACCACACAAGTTTAATAGCCAACTCCCAAATAGCTATTTTATTTCCGACAAAAGTGGGCAAAAACTGGGTTCGCGCGCCATTTTGTTTTACCGGAAGCCGCCGGGAGGTGAATAGTACTTGATATTCCGAGATTGACGGGAGCCAATCAGAGCGCGCGAAAAGCACTATTCACTTTTAATGTGTGGTATATAATGATGATAACTCTTTTTCTTTTTCTTTTTTTGTTTTTGTTTTTGTTTTTTGTTTTTGTTTTTGTTTGTTTGTTTGTTTGTTTTTGTTGTTGTTGTTGTTGTTGTTGTTGTTGTTTTACTAAGCCTTGCCATATAAACTACACTGAACTACTATCGCATTATTACATAGGCTGGGGGTGAAGGGATTTACCAACAATGCAGCCAGCACGTAGAGTTTCTTGGTCCGGAGTGGATTCGTCTTTGCATCACCTGTCTCTCGCGCAAGCTTGAGAGAAATAAAACACGTAGACCTCAGAAAAGCAGAGCAGGCCAGAGTAAAGAACAAAATAAAGGAGAGGAGTAACGTAGGTAAGGACGGGACGGGACGGGACGGGACGGGACGGAACAAAAGAGGACAGAACAGTCGGCAAACCACAGAAGAACCGCCGAGCAAGGATCGAGCACAGAACAGCAAAGCAAAGCAGAGAAGAGCAGCAATAGAGGAACAGAACAGAGCAGGGTCGAGTAGAATAGAGAACATCTAAGCACAGCAGAGCGGAGCCGGGCAGAACAGATTAGAGAACAAAGAAGAGACGACGGTAGATCAGGGCGTGGAAGAGTAAGCTAGTGTTACCTTGAAAAGAAGCTTGGCAGCAGGTATGAAGTGATTCGCTTTGCGATATCTAAAATGCAATGGGTTAAGAAAATACACTTGTTTGTTTTAGGCTAAACCATTTCAAGCGAGCTCAATGGCCCAGTATCCAGAAAGGTTTAGCGTAACTGCACCGGAGCTGAAAATAGAAAAGAATTGTTCTGTAGTCTGTGTACAGTAACAAAAGGATGAGAGAGCAAAACAGAACAGAACAACAACAAAGAACAGAACAGAGTACAGAAGAGAAGAGAAGAGAAGAGAGAAGATTGTTCTGTAGTCTGTGCACAGTAACAAAAGGATAAGAGAGAGCAAAACAGAACAGAACAACAACAAAGAACAGAACAGAGTACAGAAGAGAAGAGAAGAGAGAAGATTGTTCTGTAGTCTGTGTACAGTATCAAAAGGATGAGAGAGAGCAAAACAGAACAGAACAACAACAAAGAACAGAACAGAGTACAGAAGAGAAGACAAGAGAGAAGATTGTTCTGTAGTCTGTGCACAGTATCAAAAGGATAAGAGAGAGCAAAACAGAACAGAACAACAAAGAACAGAACAGAGTACAGAAGAGAAGAGAAGAGAGAAGATTGTTCTGTAGTCTGTGTACAGTGTCAGGACATGCCTTAAAGGAAAGGATACAACTCAATGGCGCTCAGAGTCTTGTTCTTGTCCAGCAGGTGAGTCGCGTATTTGGCCAGCAGTGTGTCAATCTCCTTGATATTATGTTCTTTGGCCAAATCTATGGCCAGGTCCCACTGGTTCAACTCGATGCAACTATCTATGGCCTTTTTCACCTTTCCTGTCTGATGATAAAAATACAGAGATTGGGCCGACTGCATCAGAAGTGGGAGGTCACTGCCAAAAGGCGAATTTGACTTGCGCTAGAAAACTTCTAACTTCTGCACTGTTAAATAAATGTGTGACCACTCAAATGAAAGTTATCAAGAACCCCTGACCTGTCAAAGGAAACCTAGAAGATGTGACCACTCACATAAAAGCCCTACGCAGTGAACGCAAGGAAATCGCAAATGGAAACGTTACGTTACGCGCAAAGGGAAACGTTTGTTACCTTCGTCAGCGCCGACACGGCCTCTTCACACATCCCGACAGACACAAACATGTCGCCAATATCCTGCAAAAAGGAAAGACAGAAGGATTGTTAACCCTTTCACTCCAAGGGTGACCAACTTCAATTTTCTCCTTCAGTCTCTCACCAGAGTTCTATCATACAGTAAAGAGAACTTGGCTTTTGACACCTTGCTCAGATAAAAACTGATTGAACTATCAATTCTCACTATGTCACTCATACAGTTTCTTCTTGAATGGTTAGGAGAATCTGCATTTTGATCTTGAGAGTGAAAGGGTTAACTCAAGCAAGTTGCGTTTTTCTCGTATTTGTGTGTAGTTGGTTCTCCATGTCCACCTTTCTTTCTTTCTCTCTGTCGATCCATCTCCTTCAACTATACAGTCAACTCTCTCTAAGCGGACACCTCTCTAAGGCGGACAGCATGCAGATTTGGTCCTTGCCGATTTTCACTTGTTTCTCTGTAACTGAACTCTCTCTAAAGCAGACACCTCTCTAAGCCGGACAGCATGCAGATTTGGTCCTTGCCGATTTTCACTTGTTTCTCTGTAACGAAACTCTCTCTAAAGCAGACACCTCTCTAAGCCGGACAGCATGCAGATTTGGTCCTTGCCGATTTTCACTTGTTTCTCTGTAACTAAACTCTCTCTAAGGCGGACTCTAAGGCGGGCACTAAATCTAGAGAGAGTTCACGGTATTTAGTTTGAACAATATAGTACGCAAACACCCCGTAAAAATTTAAAGTATACGACATATAAAAACTTCCTTTCCACAACAACCGAGCGAGAGAGCAAGCTCACCGTGAGTAGCGCGTGATTCTCGGGCAAGCTATTCACCATCTTGCTAAGTCCAGCGTAGTCCTCCAGCATGTAGTAACACTCAGCCAGGCGCTCCTGATTCCTGCCCTGCACGTAGTAAGTGACAGCCTTCTGCCACTTCTGTCGGTCAGCCCAGTAGTCACCAATGGCGTTCCACGCTTGCTCCAAGAGCTGGTCATCTCCTTTGAGAAAGTAAGGGAGAAAAATAATCAACTTCAATTTTCTCCTTGAGATTCTCACCCAAGATATATTATAGAGTATGGAGAACTTGGCTTTTGATACTTTGCTCAGATGTAACTTAATTAAATGATCATTTCTCTGACTTCATCAATCATACAATTTCTTCTTAAAAAGTTGATAGAATTTTAAATTGCGTCAAGGAGTCTTCAGTATCACCACCAAGAATACCTACCTCCTCCCCCACCGGTCTTCAGCAACTGCACCACTCGAAACCAGTCCCCCAGTTTCAAACGCAAATCCACGGCCAGATCCCTGAACACAAAGTTAACACAAGAAAAAGTTAAATAGGAGACAACGAGGGGGAGCGAAATAAACTGAGATGTAACAATAAAATAACATAAGTGACGAGATACAAAGACTGAAAAGAGTAGCCTGCGTATAGCTGGCTGTTTCAGTAAATGTGGGTAAAACAACGTCCAGGCGCCATTTTGTATTTTGCTAGAGGAGAAACTGAAGACGAGCGACAAGTCTCTCTTCCGGAAAAATATAAAATAGCGGCTAGACGCTGATTCAACCGCATCTACAGAGGCCGCCAGCTATGCAGGATAGAGACGAGAAGATTCTGAGACGGAAAAAAGTGTCTCATGTTCTTGAAATAAAGACCAAGAAATTCGTAAAAATATGGATGTCAAGACAAGGTTCCCACCTTCTGTCCATCTCGAGGTAAAGTCTTTCTGCTTCTTCGAATCGCTGGAAATATGCAGCAATCTCGGCTCGCTTCTTACTCTCATTCTAAAGTTTTCAGATCAACAAAGAGAGAAACTTTAGATGTAAGCCGAGATAAGAAACTCAGAGCTAAATGCGAACCGAATGTGAACAGTCGACTTTTCTTGCGATCGATCTGAGATCAATTTCGCTGATTTGCATCAGTGTGAATCACCAATACGATCTCAGATTGGTCTCACTTTAGCGATTCAAGTGTGAAAGAGACCAGAGAAAGAAAAAGAAACAGAGATTGAGAGAAAGAATTCATTAGAGAGGGACGAAGTATCAATATGATTAAAAAAATCCACGTTGCGGACCACTGTTTTACAGTCAACACAAAACATCCACTCACATCTAGCTTGGTGAGTCGCTTCACAAACTTGATTCCTTGGTAATCCTGACACCTCACGAAAGCCTTCTCTGCCACGTCTAGTTGCAGTCTCTCCAGAGAAGACTCGGCCAACAGACGCCTGGTAAATAAAGACACAGCGATGACGAACGCATGCTCCGATACAGATTCACAGCAGACCAGTGAGAACGCAGGCATGATAACGGTAAACGCCAAAACAGCCCTAGCCTTGCAGTGTGAAATAATTTCAATAAACTATTATATTTTTGGTTTCTACTTTACCATAGTCTCGGGTGTGGGTTGTCCTCAATGAACTGATAAGCGTCTGGAATTCCCACTTTCTCCAGGAGATCACGAGCATCTCTCAGCGACTGTAACAAAAAAGTGCAAGTTCGGGATTTGTTGAAGAGTTGAATTGAAGTGCTCTGACGAAGGTCAACGCTTGAAACATCAGTCAACACATTCTTTGCGGCGCTTAGTGTATCCATTTGTTGAGACCTTCGCAGATTTACAGTAAGCAGTGCCATTTTGTCCTTACTAGATCAACAGGATAATCATTGAATAAACGTCTACTGACCTTAACCTCCAAATCAATCATGTTCTCTTTCGTTGGGTGCTCCGGATCCTGCAAGAGAACAAACACTTGCTTAGTGGAAAATCTCGATAATTTAGTTTTGTTTTGCTGATGTAAACTCACCTTCATGACTTCATCCAAGAGCACAGCCTTAACTTCAAGATCATTGAACTGACAAATGTAGCCTGAACTCAAAATAGGCTCCTGGGACAGACGAGATATGGAAAGTTACTACCACTGGTATCGACACAACAACAACAACAACAACAACAACAACAACAACAACAACATTGCCGTCGTCCTTGTCAACATCATCATCACCATCGCCATCATCTATGTGTAATCATCATCATCATCATCATCATCATCATATATATCATAACCACTGTCATCGTCATCACCATCGTCACCGTCATAACCGCCATCGTCATTATCGTCGTCGTCGTCATCGTCACCGTCACCGTCGTCGTCATCATCATCATTATCACAGTTGTGTCCTCTCAACAACGCTCGTTGAACATACACACCTCGGGATCCAAGTTTCGGAAGATGTACATTCTTGTCTTTTCCATCATAGCAAAAAGCTCGGAATTATCCTGAAAAACAACAAACAAACGAAAAAAAAAAAAAAAAAAAACGAAAGAGTTAGAGAAACTCGTTCATTCCTCCTCCTCAAAACGGTCCTTACGACAATTGTCACAGTTAAGTCACGGGTCCACAAACATCAGACAAGACGAGTATCTGTGTTCAACGTACATCAGCCCACTTCATGTCCCACACGTCTTTTCTTTCAAACTTCAGGTGCTCGCCGACTACTGTCTCATTCTTGGTTGGGTCCACCTTCCTTACATCCTGAAAAAAAGAAAAAGAACACTTCGGTTATAAAGAAATACCACGCGCTACGTACACATGACGAGGAGGTTCGACTTACCAGATCAAAGAAAGAGAGCACACCAGAGATATCGATGATAGCCAGGCGTCTGTCAGGCAAAGAAACGAAAATCATGCGGAGCAATTTTTAGACGACTTTCGTAAACCAAAACCAAAACCAAAGTATAATTCCGCTGGCCAATCATAAAGGAAACTTTCAACCAATCAAAAGCCAAAGTAACTTGCGTTTGGACCAATCAGGAGTGGGAGGACACGCCATGGGCACTTGCTTGTTTTCGCGCGATCGAGCATTGATACCTTAATAAATTTATTAAAAAGATATATTGAAAAATTCACGTCACAGGATCGGCTCTTGGCAATACTGTGTTGTATTGTGGGTCAACGTACTCAGACAAGTTATTACTGACTAATAACTATAGTGGTAAGTTCTTACGTAGAGTTTGAGTTGAGCGAGAGCTGGTACGGCCGACAATTCAGCACGTGCTTCATCTCCAACGCCAGTTTCGGCAAAGAGTAGCGATGGATGGTGCCTGACTCACGACCCTGTGACAAAAAGTATAGAAACACATAAGGTCAGACAGACGAGGAGAGAATGAGCGAGCGAATGAGTGAGCAACCGAGGAGAGAGAGGGGAAGACCGAGCGACAGAGGAGGGGGGGGGGGGGGGGGGGGAGGGGAGCGAAAGAGCGAACGAGTTGAGAGACAGAGGAAGGGGGGTGAAGGGGAGTGAGCGAGTCGAGAGACAAAGAAGGGGGAGGGGTGAAGGAAAGCGAGCGAGTCGAGAGACAGAGGAGGGGGTGAAGGGTAGCGAGCGAATCGAGAGACAGAGGAGGGGAGGGGGGTGAAGAGGAGCGAGCGAGTCGAGAAACAGAGACAGAGAGGGGCGAGGGAGCGAGCGGGGAAGCACGAAAGGCGAAGGGAGAGAAAAAGTACAAAAAGGACTTACCACAATGACCATTTTATCAGAGGCACAGACACAGCACACCGGATCTTGAGTTGGCTGAACAAAATATAACAACAACATACTGACTTCACTGACTGGTGAAAATTGCTGAAGTTTGCTGCATGTACGTGCAGCGTAAACCGACTACGAATTGACGTCAGTGTGACAGGAAAACACTGATCCTGTGAACAGAAGCTTCAATTGCTATGACAAAGGGCTAAAGCTTGAATCGTCCGTCAAACCATACCATATCCACACAAGCAAATCCTGTGCAGGTATTTCCTTCAGACAGTTGATAAGAGTTGAAGGCGAGTGAAGTTCAGAGAGTCACGTACCGTGAACGCCTTCTTCATGTCCTTGATTCCTTCTCCGGCTCCCGACGGTACGTCATCGATGTGGAACATCCTGTTTACATGAAACCAACCAATGCACATCGCATCACATCACACTAAACCACATTGCTCACATCACGTCACACTGTACCGTATTACATCACATTACATCACAACACAACACAACACAACACAACACAGCATATCACATCACATCACATCGCTTCACATCGACTCACATCACATCACATTACATCACATCACATCACATCGCGCCATATCACATCGCATCGCATTACAGCACATCAGAGAACTCCACAATACAAAAACACGTTCAGAAAGATCCCCAGCTTTGCTTCAAGTGCTTTTGATAAAATTATTATCGTTATAATCATCTTTTTATGATAGGCACGCTCAAATTTACTTTTAAACTCTTTCAAATATTTTTAAAACTCTGTTCAAATTAAAGTAATATATATATATATATATATATATATATATATATATATATATATATATATATATATATATATATATATATATATATATATATGTATGTATACTCCGCTTTACAACAACGAGAACACTGCTATTAGAATGTACTCATTAAGAGCTGGTGGTCAGTTTTGTGGTCACACTGTCTGGTTTAAATCAAAATATGTCAGTGAAAGAGTCAAATAATCAGTTCATCCTAACTTTATACGATTTAAGTGTTATGTGTTGTATCTTACCGAAGGCTTGAGTAGACTGGTTGAGAGGACGAGTCACTGCTACATGACAAGAAAAGTCGGATACAGGTTAATGAATTGCATGGACTGATTAGAATGCCTGTAAGTTAGTATTTTCTATTCTCGCTTTATATTTTAATCATAAAATAACTAGTACAGACATACTGTTGTAAACGTTTAAAGTTATCTCCAAGATCTCAGAACACTTCAATAGTTTTACTGGATTTCCAGTATTAAAACTAATGTTAATGGTTTATTGGGAAAGCTCTCTTAGTAAATCCAACGACAGCTTATTTTTGGTTCCATTTCAGATGATTGGGCTGATGTATCTTTTGCGGCACATTGGCCAGGCGTAATTGCACCTCGGTGGACTCAACGTTTATGGTTACATTTAAATGAAATGTGTTCAACACTTTTAGACCAAATGAAAACAAGAATTTCGGCGCTCTAAGGACTGTTAACAGGACCTCTTTAAAAGTCCAACTAGCCTAACTACATGTACTCAATTATCTAACCCTACACGGCATACCTTTCTCGAACATCTTTTCTTTTGCTGGTGTTCTGGAGCTCAAGAGCCGTCAGTTTCTTTGGACTGCGGTACTGCCACGTGTAGAACGCCTCCTTGGACGAAGCGATCACATGACTCCGAGTCATGGCCACGAACAAAGGCTCTGTTGGGTATGAAGCAAAGTATCAGCATGATAGACGCGCAGGGGGGACGAATCCAGGAGAAAATCCCACAGGTTCCTAAATGCACAAGCCAAGCTTATAGGGCGGTTCGCGGGTATGCTCCGCCGGGAAAATTGTGGTACAGTCGAACCTCTACGCAACGGCCATCATGCAGCCAACGTTTTGTGGTGCAGAGGTTAATTTAAGTGCATTTTTTGGAGGAAACGAACTGCTGGCCGTTGCCGCTGTTTAGAGGTGGCCGTTGTGGGGAGGTTCTAATAACAGTAAATGTTTAGAGTGGCCAGGACAAAATTTCGTGGCCGTTAGTGGAGATTCAACTGCATTTGACTTTCCAAACGCCATTTTCTAAGGCTGAGAACTAAATTTTAAAAATCCGACTGGTTTCCGTAAACCGGTGTAAACCGGTTTGGATCCGGTCAACTCCAAAATCGGAGTAACACTCAAACTGGTTTAAGGTGATTCCCTGGTTTTGCACTGCGCATCTTTACTGCGCATAACACTTTCGAGACAGTGGACATTGGGGACCACTAAATTTTCAAGAACGAAATTTCCTTCATTTTGTATGCAAATATGTTTTATTTTTCATCACTCAGATTGAGTTTGCAGGAGGTTTTAGTTCACGCGTTATGGCTCGCGTCAGCAATGTCCGCCATTTTGAAAATCTGGTCGTATGATACAAAACAAGCAATAATTCATAAATTGTTCACACTGAATGCAGAGAGGAGACATGAAAATACACCTAAGGCTTTCTAGTACATAATCGAACTTGAAAACCTTTTGAAAACGATAGAAACGCTGTTTTGTTGCTATCATATCAATGAGGGACCTGGGCACTAGTACACCAGTAGAGACTAATCTGCAAGCGCTGCCGTTATAACGAGTGCGGTGACCCCCCTTTTTTATTTAATATATTTTAAGAAAATAAGACTCTCCATTACATATCCGAATTTGAATAAACTTTCACTGCTCAATTTTGAAATATTCCCATTGAATCACTGTTACGATGTGTTGCTAGGTGTTTCACAGGAAGCGTGAAAATGAACAAATTGCCTATTATATCATTATCTTGATATATTTTTTAACTTTTTATTTTTCATTTTTTGCTACTTTAGGCGTTTCACAGTACTGATGTTGTGTTATCACAATAACAATACTACATTCTCTCTTCTGGCACTTTTTTCATATTTTTTCCATATTGTTGTGACATAGCAAAGTAGGTCTGAACCACAGCCATGTAGCGCGGAAACAAGTACCGTAACCCCCTTTTTTTATTTTATTTTTTCCAAGTACTATAACTAATTAATAATTGTGCAAAGTTTCAAAAGAAAATCACTGCAACTTCATTTTCGATGGAATCACCTTAACGGGTGTCGTTCTGCTTTTATACAAATTCATACGAATTGCTTACCGATTTCAATGTACTTCGAGTCCAGCGGCGTTCCGATTGCATTGCAAAGAACAAGAACAAACTAAAACAAACAAACGTGGTGTTAAGAACGCTAGACGTTTATGAGGATGTATAGGAAAAGCCTGTGGTGGCAGTCAAGTGCCAAATATTGGTAAGTGCGAAATCGACATCGCATCACATCACATCACATCACATCACATCACATCATAACGAACATCACATCACATTGTATCACACCGTCATATCACATCACATCACATCACATCACATCACATCACATCACATCGCATCACATCACATCCACCCCTCGCGTCTACTGAGACCGTAAAGCGGCTATACGCAGTCTAGCGGGGCTCTGTTCAATATTTATCCTCCGTTTCGTCACGTAAATGTCACGTACAACGGACCGTGCTTTCCCAACTACTCACCTGGCCGCTGCTGTCATCAGCTCTTGTAGCCAACACACAGTGTTCCCCACACGCAGTGATCGACACCAGGTTTCTGACGTACTTCACAAATTTCTGCGGTCAGACAGATACAATTTGTTAGACCGTGTTCCTTTAAGTTAGAAGCAGAACCCCATGCTTCTGCGTTCGCAAGACCGTTTGGAAGGAATAGGAGGGAATAGGAACGACGTGCAGATCGAAATATATACATTGAGCTGTTTTAGCAAGACAATGACATCCATGCTTTTAGTAGACAAATCTAACATGACAAACGGTTTGAGCCAAGGAGTGTGAAAAGTAGGTTGGTTGTGATCGTCCGGGTTAGAGTAATCTCCAAGAAGACTGCTGTTGGTGCTGACGTTTCGACTCCCTGAGCGGAAATCATCTTCAGAGTCAAGTTAGGCAAATCTAATGGTACAGTGTAGCAAGGCAACAGGCGAGTTCAACGTGTACTGTAGATGTGCCACCTTCAACTTACCTCGCCATTCTTGGTGTCCCAGAAGACAACACAATGCTCCAGCCGCTCTGGTTTGTTAAACGCGTACACGACTGTGTTGGAGAAGTAGCCCCACTACGCAAGAGAGAATGAGATAAACTCAAATCACTACATACCTAGTGACCAACCACGTACCGATCACACTACCTACCACATACCCGACTACGTTACCGACCAAATTCCATCCACATTACCGACAACATAACCGATCACATACAATTGTGCCACTCATATCATTCACATTACTGACCACACTACAACCAAGTTCTAACCACATTGCCGGCCACACTACAACCAAGTTCTAACTGCATTCTAATCACATACCGACAACATAACCGACCACATACATTTGTACCATCTACCTCGATCAAATTTACCACTATATACCGACCACATACCGCTAAGATTCCGATCACATTACAAGCCACATAACCACACTAAACCGCCAATCACAATACTGACCACATACAACGCTACGTGTTCAGTATTAGCGATAAAGGAACACCTATGCCTATGAGATTAGACTGGAAAACACGAGCTACAGGCAAGAGTGCTTAATTCTGACGGCACCTCACACATAAATTTACCTTGTAGTTCGGCCTGATGTTGGCAAAGTAGATGAAGGAGTCGACCGCTAACGCGATCCGGAGACTTCCTCCTTCCCAGCATGCACAGCAAATGTTTTTCCCTGGAACCTTCAGTGTACGCAGGTGCTAAATGGAAAATCGCGAAAAGGAAGAAAGAATGGAATGAAAAAGGGAGCAAAGAAGAAGGGAGAAAGAGAGACAAGTGAAGGGGGAAATGAAAAGGAAGGTTGGAAGCGATACTGTTTTGATACTCGTGCCCTTTCATACGCATTTCAGTACTAGCGCTTTGTTATTTGTAATAATTGGTCTTCTTTGTTCACATTTTCAATTACAGTGAATTCCCTCTTAACGGACACCTCTCTAAGACGGACACCTGGTAGGAGCGGTCCCTGCGGTTTCTTCAGTCATGTACTCTAACTGAACTCTCTTTAAGACGGACACTAAAACGGACAGTTAATGGTGTCTTAGAGGGAGTTGACTGTCTTTCACATTCCGACTTATTGTCCAAGTCTTCTTTGTTCGCCAACATTTCCGTGTGATGAGCACGAACAGCATGTCAGCTCATTCACTCACCTCTCCAAAAGGCGTGTAAAACTGCACAACATTGATGTCCTTATCCTTGAAGCAAAAAAAGAGGAAGCAATGAGCAAATAAATTGTACGAACCAAAGGTCTGATATGATGTGAGTACTCAGCTAAACTATAAGACTTTACCTGATTGGCTGCCCTCTGGGAGCCAAACTATAAGACCTTACCTGATTGACTGCCCTCTGGGAGCCAGCTACAGCAAGAACTGACCCAATGTGATTCCACTGAATGCTGACCACACTCATAGATGTATCGATCAAAACGGGACCTACAGCAAAATGAAGCCCACGTTATATTATAAAAGCTGTGCTCACACTGAGATTGATCGGAACCAATCTAAATTTGAGTTGAATCAGATAAGACTGGTTTTGTTCACACTGGAATCAGTCTAGACCAGATTAAACAGTTCAGAGTGGATCTTGGTGTTCACACTCGCAAGTTCATTGAGCCGTGCCCTCTTGATGCAGGTTCAATGCATAACCATTTAGATAAACCAGTTTGAAAAAAATTTTTACGAAGTCAAATGCTTTTTAAAAGCTTTAAAATTGTTCACATTAATTGTGAAACAAGAATGTACCAGATACCAAAGAAATACTGCACCGACAGAAAATTTAATACTTTCAGGAAGCCGGATAATTTAGCAACTCTTGTCTTGAGTTCTGTAACGGTCTTACAGAGATCGGTTCTGTTTAAGCCACAGATCGTTCAGATTTGTGTTGAATCAGTGTAACTTAGATCAATCATTTTAAAACTACTCTTTTTTTGGACTATTTTGTATCATCATCTCTTGCCAACTAAACATCATTACTTACTTTCATCCAATTCGTGACGCATGATCTGCATTCTTCCATTGTCAAAACACACAGCAAGACATGGACAGTTGGAATCCATAAAACCTTCTGCTCCACTGTACCTACATAACAAAAAAGCATTTTCACAAACCAGCAGGATTTTCGTGGGGTTTTTGTGGGTTTTTTATGGGTTTTTCATGGAGTTTTCATGGAATTTTCATGGGGTTTTCATGGAATTTTCACGGGGTTTTTCATGGTGTCTGCATCTGTGTCATGTTATGCTATGTTATGTCATTAAATCATTACAATAATTATAATTTTTATTATTGTTATTATTCCAGGACTCACCAAGAAACTCCAGCAATTCTGACTGCTCCAGTAACATTGGTTAAACAGTATATTGTCATTTTTGTCTGAAAGGATTAACGCAGTGAGAAATGAGAGTGTGTTGGGGATGGACAACCTCAGCCCCAGCTGCAAACTTCTGTTTTAGGTAGAAGTAATCTCCCTCATCCACATCGAACTCAAGTATATTAGTGATGGGGAAGTGCAACAATGGCCAAACTTTTAACCCAAGATAGTCTCAATAACTCAATTCCTAAACAATAAACAAAACTTACACAGAAATTGCCCTGGTTGTCAAATATCTGCACTTCTCCACTGGTTATGCCAAAGATGATATTTTTTCCATCTGGGGACCATTCTACATTTGACAGCTGCAGACCTTTAAGTTCTTTTCCCCAGATTCTGTTGCCATCAACAGACCCAACAATGACAGCACCTTCAGAATATTAAAAAATTACACTTCTGTTTAGACTCACAATGTCACATAAAGATAGAAAAATCTTATTACCAAATGTGTGATCTGTGCAGGAAGTGATGGACAGGGTATCTTTCTCACCCCATGCACCCTTGGGGGGGGGGGGGGGGGGGTATAAAAATGGACAGGGATGCTTGTCGTACCTCTTAGGGGTCAAACCAGAGGGTTTTTGTACCATTTAGGGTGCTCAACATTTTTATGTGACATACTACCAGAGAAAACTGTTATCAATGCACAAGTGTACGCACCATCCTCATATACAATGCATATCCTCTGACCATCAGCATTCCACTTCATGTCCCTCACAACACTTCTGTTACGGTTGTTAATCATCTCTTCATACCAAGATCCTGACAAGAATCAGAGAAATTTACTGTTACAACTAGTGCCAACAGGCTAGTATCAAAATATTATAGAATATGCCTTGTTTATACCTTTGTACAAGATCCACACAATGATGAGACCATACTGGTCACTTGAAGTAAGCTTTTGGAAATGTTCATTCCATGTCACAACCTGTACAGCACCTGTAAACAACAATCAACAACAAATTTACACACTGTCTTATTACTAGAATAATTCGGTAGTTTTATAATAATACAGTCCAGACCTATTTTACTGCTGAGTCATCCCCAGTCGTCTCTCTTATTCACGCAGGGAGTGACAGGAAGGAGTGATGTCGTCCTGCACCAACTAATCTCTCCTTCCTGTCACTCAACGCAAGCCCCCCACCCCCCAGGTGGATAAGAGAGACGACTGGGGACAAGGCAGCCTACTGTACTTTTGGCGAGTTGCCATAAGCAAAACAAGTTTTCTGCAGCCCATTTACACACATGGCATGTACTTGATTGAGCACACTGTATGTAGCTGTTCAAATTTAATTTAGTGTACACTGTAATAGCACTGCATATTCCTGTACCTGTATGCCCCTCCAGAGTTTGGTTCATGGACAGATTACTAGGAGCAGCCAGACCTTTCACTTTGTTGTCTTTTCCTAAAAAATAGCACACAAAATAAGAGAAGCATGGAGGCGAGCACCTAAATGCTAACATGGTCAGATCATTATCTACAAAATATGTAACTGTCTGCATGGTCTATCTGTCATGTTGGATCGGGTAGCTTATTTTATCGTTATGTCTTTTTCTTGTTATATTCATATCTTTGTTTTGCATTGTTGTAGCAAATTAGTCTATAACAAAAGCAATTGTATTGTAATTATTATAATACAATAACAATATAATCGTGTAAACATGCATATGGGACGGAATCTTAAGTGCAAGTTAATTTCGCAAATAAAATACAAAATGCTTGCAGTTGGAAATTACTGTACGATAACTGTAATTCTAAAAGAGTACCTGTTTGAAATAACTGATCAATATAGTAAATATTGATAGTCACATTTTATTAATACCAGTTCGATACTCGCACGTTTGTTGTACCGTACCTTGCTGAGTTTCCAGTTTGAGTACTTTGAGAAGTCCATCCTCTCCACCACAAGCTATATAGCCTTGCTCCCGATTCCAACCCAAACATCGCAGTTTGGTGCTGTTGGGAATGGCAATCTGGAGACAGGCCACATAATATGCATCAGCTGTACGTTTTTTATGAGCTAATTTAGGATTCGAAAACTCTTTTCAGTAAAATACAGTCGTTTTGAGACACTCCCTGGTTTGAAAACAATTCTCGGTCTGTATAAAACATCGCAGAGCAAGACGTGGCTTGATTTATTCTGGCCTTGACAACACAAACCCGAAGATAAACACAAGCTAGTAAATGCTCTGTTTTGAGTTACAACAAAATAACTTGCCCCGCAATATATAAAAAACCTACGTCTTACCTTTTTGCTTAAATAAATGAACATAGCTCCAGCAGTGGTTCCGCTTTCTGTGTAAAATATTCAACTAAACAAACTTTCTTGTATCCGCCATTTTCCCAAACTTTGTACCAGGGCCTTCTCAGATTTGCGCCCATATCTCCTGAAGACTGGAACTCAGTGTCGCGTGATGACGTCATTGCATGGCTCACCAGGCCCCCGCGAGTGATGCTTACTCGCGCAGAACAACACAGATGCCTTTCAATAAGTACAGTTGGTTTATTCAGTTTTGATTTGATTATAAAGTCACGGCAACATAAGTCAAGTTTGTTTTCTGGCTGTTTTTTTTTTATCAAACTTGGACGTCTGAAGTTAATTTTTCTGTGATTTTTTCTGGTCACATCAGGTGCGAAAAGATCAGAATTCGGGATGCAGACATCATTAAACTTGCTTGTTGGTGTAAGTGCAGTTGTCACACAAAAAACAGTTTCATGCCTGCCGGCACAACATTACACCAGAAATCATCCCGTGAACTCATTAACTCATTATGTTTCAGGAAAAGCGTTGGTTTGTTTTCGTGTCGCAACAAGACATTAATGAAACAAATAAAATGTACTGAGTTTATTTGAAGAGTTCAGTTGCTTAGTTTCAAAATCAGCGCCATCGCTCTTCTCCGGTGACTTCTTTTTACGTGCGAGTTTTGCTCTTATGAAAGATCCGACGCTTGAAAACTCAGTAAGTTTTTTCCTCTGCCGTACATTTATTAAATTTATTGTTCTAAAGCCGCGGCACACAGGGTCCATTGATTAGCATTCCATTGTAAAAATCTTGAAACGGGGCCCGATAGCTGTCCCGATATATATATATTTCTTTTCACGAGTTTGCTTGAATTTCTTTCCACGCTCAAATAGTCATCATTCTCAAAGTACATTCAGCACTTTTGTACATTTGTCAAGCTGTTTTCCTGCAGCCGTCGCATTATTGAAAAGCCCGCAACACTTCAAGGTGCGGATTGGCCAAGCGTGGAAATCCATACGGAGTAACGCGAAACACTATAAATTCGAGGGGCAAGTAAAACAGTTCATTCTTACAGTTGAGGTGAACGCTTCTACAGGAGGATAAGGTCAGTACGAACAATTTTTAAACTTTAAATCTTCGATGGTTTCGAGATGTTAAGTTACCTTTTAGTTACTTCCTTCTTTGAATGTGAAGTCTGCATAGCCAAATCAACGATATTTTGCGCAGTTTGCTGAATTCGAAACCGAAACAGCTCAATTTACTTTTCACTCTAATTGGTGTTAGTTTCTTTCTTACTACCTGATTTGAGTGCCTTTTTCGTCCAACTCTGAACTGTGCCAAGCGAAAACTCTCGATAAAGTGCACTTTTCTTGATTAATAGCAGTCAGTATTTCCGAGCGGAGTTAATGTCGTTTATCTTATGTTCTAGTGGCAGTCGACTAAAACGTGAATTGTATTCTGTGCTATAGTGTGATGGAGACTAGCAAGATGGTAGCTTTGTCGGTTGCTCTATTGACGACCCTATTTCTGGAAGTCGCTGTCGGGTCATCATTCTTCGCATTTGATGTCCAGAGCAATGGAAATGTGATCGTTGATCCAGAACTCCTTGCCAACATAAGTAACGGAATGCCAGATGTCGCCGCCTTCCCTACGCCCAAGGATGGTAAGCTAATATTACCACGTACATGAAGTGGACTTTCAGATTGATAAGCTTCTGTCGATAAAAGCGTCGTTTCTCTCACGTTTCCTGGCAATTGAGTCCATGAGCCAATATTCAACATTTCTTTTAATGTGAAAATATGCACTATAAAGCCAACAAAACTTCTAGTGACGACTTAGCTCGAAACCTCCATTTAATTACTGCCTCTTTCATTCTTTCTCAGTAAACCAAGAAGCTACTTTGGACTCCTTCTACGTGGGCCTAAAAGGGATCACGTTTTTTCGATACGACTTGGCTGAAGAGCAGTTTTTGCGAGTGCAGGGTTTGAAACCGTTCTTTGGAATGGCGTACTGGGGCCAGGCCATGTGTCAAATGAAGTTTCTCTGGAACGAAAAGAACTCGAAGAAGGCCTGTCAAATTCTCAAGAAGATGGACGAAATCAAAGCTGTTATAACTAGCAACAACACCTTCTACGTAGAAGCTGCTAAGGTAAAGCAAATAAGCAAACTATTGAGTGCAGTTTGCAAAACATTTCGTGAAATTTTGACTGAATTTATTCGATAAAAGCTTCCATTTGAGTGTTCACACCTTTAGGGCTTTGTTTTACAGTAAGATTAGCTTGGAAGTTTTCTAGGTTAAATCCAGTACGGTTTGCGCTGGTGGCGAAAATGAATTATTTGAAGATGGTCTTAGCCAGTCCTTTATTGCCAGTAAACTAACGCGTGCCTCTCTTTTTAATCTAGACTCTGTTTGGCTGCAACAACGACTTGGCAGAAGCTGAGCGTCTGAAAAAATACTCGGACATCTTGAAGGGAGGTATTGTCACATATCCAAACAACTTGCTGATCCAGAGTTTCTACGCTCAATCGCTGATGGAAATGGCAGCAACCTATTCTTCCGCTCAGATGGTAGAAGCGCGCGGCATTATCAACAGGGTCTTAGTGAAAAGCCCCAAACATCCACTGGCCATGCATATGTTCTTGCGCTCCTTGGATACTCCAGGTATGTTTGAATTATTGCAAGTATGACTTCACGAAATCGAGAAATTGACCGCGTTCTGGGATAATTCGAGTTAAATACTCCATTTTGAATTGGTATTTTAGGAACTGATGGTTTTGACCTCGGACGATAATACAATTCTATTATGACGGCTCGTGAGTTCAATAAATTACATGAACTTCTGGCTCGTCAGGCTTCGATGACGCGCTGACTAAAAAGATAATTATGTTAATCGGTTTGAAAGTAGTTGTTTAGAGAACGTAAAATAGTATATGCAGATAAAGAAAAGAACAAAGAAAATTAAGCGGTGATCTGTTAAATCATGGGTAATTCGGCAGAGATCAGAAATGAATCGCCGGTCGCTTTTCTGAAGAAATTGGGAGACAAACAAGAAATCATGAAAAACTAGTAAAAGTAAAAGATGTTCGGTCGGATGTCAGCTGTTTTTTGCTTAACTTTTGTTCAAAATCAAAACTGTTTTGATTTTTTTGTCTGCTATTTTTTATTTTATTTTATTTTTTGCAATGTCTTGTTGTTTTGCTCTCTGATAGAACTGGCCCCACTCGCCTTACCAGTTGCCCGTGTTTTCCCAAAACTTGCCTATGGTCCCAGCATCGCTCCCCACATGTCTGCGCACATCTACATCCAAATGGGATTATGGAGGGAAGCGGTAAGAAATATTTGAACCACTGGTTCATTAGCTCAACCTGGTAAACGCATTTGTAATTTCGTTTTCATCCCTGGAGGAAAACAGAACAGTCTAAAAACAACTCGATCATTCAGCTGCGATTTAGCTTTTCTAACTCGAGGGCAATCAACTTCAATTTTCTCTCTTCAGTCTCCAAACAAAGGTATATATTCTAATTTAATGAGCATATGGCAAACCTGGCCATTGATATCCTGCTCAGATGAAAGCTAACAGAAATACTAAATGCTCAGTTTGAACTGCTGGGAGCTAAAGGGTGAAATGGTTGCTAATTCTCCTTCTTATTCCTAGTCATTTATGGCCCCGAAGCACTTAATATCATACCCTGCAAATAGACGTGCTCCTTTGAAGTTTTTTTCTTACGAAACTAAACGGTATTTCTTTAATTTTGTCTCAGGCGAAAAATGACAAGGAGGCTTTGAAAAGGGTGGAAGATTTTTCCAAGAAATACAAGGACAACTCGCTGAGTTTCGATGCCGATAACCGCTACCGCGCCTTGGAATTCCTTCACTACGAACTTCTTCAGCTGGTAAGGCATAGTGTTATTTCAATGGATAAAATATCGTGATTACTAAATTACTAGATATGTGTAAAATATTCACGAAAAAACCTCGGAGCTGATCAATTCATTTCAACATTCCAAACGAAGTTCAGGCAAAAGATGGAACAGAAAGTTGTAAAACTTGAAACTTTTAAAACTTTTTATAAAACATCCAATGTAATTGATTAATGTGGACAAAATGGCAATCACAATTTCTCTAAACACTCGAATGCGTTTTGTTAAGTGCAGGTTCGGATATTTAGAGGTTTGGTCATAGGGATTTATAACCCATATTGTTTTTTATCTTGTCAGGGAGATTACAAAGAGGCTAAGCGACTGCTCGATCAGATGAAAGCTGTGGCCAAGAAGCTAAAAGCGGCAAAATATCTGCAGTGGTGCTACAAAATGGAAGCCCGCCAATGGCTGGAGACTCGTCTGTTCAACACAGAGGTTTTGGGTGCGATTTCCGCTCTGGATGAAAACACAGTTGCCTCTGCAAATGCGGAGAGTGGATATCTGCTCGCTTATGGTCTCTCCTTGTTGAAGAGTCGTGACCCTGAAAAGATTGCTAAAGTGAAGGGTAAGGGATGAAATTATATAGTACATATACTATTTCGTGTCTGTGTAGATGCGTTGAATAAATTCCTTGTTATGCATGCAACAAACCACATCAATTAACCCATTCACTCCCTATTTTGTGTTCTTCAGACGTTATCAATCGGCTGGCCAAAATATCCACCGACGTGAAGCCGCTGTCCACTTACATATCCAAATCCGCTGAAGTGATTCAGGGAGAACTGATGGCTCTAATGCAGGTTGCACGCGGTGAAGCAGACAAAGCTAGTTATTTGAAAGCGTTTGATATCATGGACAAAACCATCCAGGTAAGTCATAGAGTTAGGGAAGAGGATAAATTTTGAGGCATCATATAGTCAAGAATTGATGTATATTAAACGTCACATGGGCGCTTCTCTCTACGATTAATACGATTAATATTAATATTAATATTTAGAGTTTGTTATCTATGCAATATCACAATGCGTTGCTTCATTTGCATTATTCGGAGCTCAGCGTTTTCTCGCATGCTCTTTGCTTCTCCTATATTTTCCCTCGTGCATCAGGCAGTAACTAACTTCCAAAATATACCTTGACCTTTTGTGTTTTTAGATCCAAGAAACTATGGTTCCAAGTCCACGTGACCCCACCATTTTGTTCGCTCCTTCCTGGGAATTTCTTGGTCAATTGATACTGTTATCAGAAACAAAAGAGACGCCGTTATTGGACAAGGTAAAGTATTCGTCTTAGCTGAGTATGAACGCAGCTACCGTCGTTTGAAACAATTTTGAATTAGGCCGGCATAGAGCGGCTTTCTTAGTAAAGACTAAGAAATTACAGCGCTAATCACAAGAGACCAGTTAGAGGGGAAAAAACGTCATCCCCACTTGCTTGCTTGCGTTAGAAGACCGCAATCAGATCTTGCTTTTGTTCCTTATTGGTCAATAATGCTGGCAAACTTGTTAGGAAACAATTTAAAGGAGCTGTTACAAAATAATTTCTTTCTAAAAATACCAGAACACACTGACTCGCATTCAAAACAAGCCTTGTATAACTGTACATTACATCAATTTTGTGAGCCAATCTCTCGCTTTTACTATTGCAGTTAATTGACCAAGTTTTATGTCTTTTGTTTTTGTCAGGCCATCGCTTGTTTCCAGCGATCTCTTCAGAAACGACCCAATCGTTCTCTTTCACTCCTGGGCCTCGCTCGAGCATATAAGTTGCGAGGTGACGATGCCAATGCCATCAAGTTTTACCAAGATCTGAAGAAGCACTGGAAACCAATTCGTCCTTAGACGTCAATGCAATGTTAAGAAGATAAATTTAGCATTCTCTAGTAAACCATTCTGGAACTATTTCTAAGCTGCACAAAGGACTTCATATTTGGCTACTGATCCAGCAAAAAAAAAGAAAAAGCAAATCTGCGACTTTAAATCGCTAGCTGAGAGTAGTGGGCATGTTAAAGCTGTGAGCATTCTAATGTAATTTCGCCTGCAAGTCCCAGTGTGAACGTATAAACAAAATAAAAAATGTTTTATACTCCATTTTGCCGTTCTCGTCATTTCTAAAACAATTTATTTGAAAGAAAAAGTAAATTCAGAGTCGTGCTGTTTATTCTTGCCTATTCCTCCCCTCCCTCCTTACTCAGAACATCCACTTGTATTCCATTCAACACTTTCACTTCTCAGTCTTAGAACAGTCTATTTAAAAAACGCACAGGAAGGTTTCAGGTCAAATTTTAGTGGTTTTCTTTAAACCAATCATGTGCGGATCTAATGTTATAACTAAAAATGACAAGTGTCCTAGTCCTGTTATGCGGATGACTGGTTCATGCATAGTGAAGGACGTGACTTTATTAGAAAAATAAATATTCCGGAAAGCGGCGAAAAATCCTGAACTACTTCAGTTATTTTGAACAATAACCGACTAATGTAGCAGAGTTTTAAAAACGGTATCCGTCAGGTGTCAAATGGCGCAGTCAGTCTTTCGATTTTCACTCTGGTTCCTCCGGCAGGATGAGAGTAGCTGAGAGTGCGCAAGAGGTTCCCACTTCAATACTGCACACTAAACATATATATACGAACAATACACAACTGCATATTTTAAAACATCTTCAACATATAGAAAAAAGGATAGGACTCAACATCTGCTGGAATTATTTTCAGTTTATGTAACCATTCACCACTCCCAAGCCCTGAAGCAGAGCAAATTTGTTTTCACTGTGTGCAGTTTAAAATAGAATTCTGTCAAAGAAGCTGGAAAGAAATGAAACTAGACGCTTTTCTGCTGCGGTGTTCTCGACAATTTCAAGACAAAGCTCAAGGAGTTTCGCCTCTGAACACTTCTGGTTCTCTACTTCAATTCCGAATGTCGCTTTTGCAAGAATTGAGGTAAAATTGAAGCTGAATTCACCTTCTTCGTCCAAATCACTGTCGTCAGCACTCGATTTTGTGTCCGTCCTCTTATTGATGATGAAAATTAGCCAATCACAATGCGAGAAACTGACGTGTTATATTGTAAAAAAAGGTAATGTTACACACCGGCAGGCATATTATACTTTGTACAGGGTTGCTTTCATGATATGTCGTTTCCTTGAGATTCAGTTTTTATATCGCTATAGATGATGATCAATTATTCTTCCGCCGTGGTATAGATTGCGTCTCACCCACATATATATTCATTTCTATAGGCGCATTTTTTTTTTTTTTTTTTTTTTTTTTTTTTTATCAAATACAATTTACACTAAACATTACAGCGGTGTGGTTATAACGAGCAATTACAACGACAGCTTTGGGGACAAAATCATTCTGGAAATGAAAGCGCTAAACTGATTTTTATGGATCACTTTTCATATAGTCAGTTTTGAAATCTCTTTTTAGTCATGGTAAAGACGACAAAATTTAAGTCCGACTCAGAGACACAATAGTTACCTTCAAATGGTAAATATTTTTTGACAACAAATCTCCTAAAATTTTTACATCCAATAAAAACCAGCCACTAATTGCTACCAAGCAATAGAATGGCTGATATTTTTGTTCCTGCCTAAAAGAGTTGCGCTATTACATAGGTTTTGTTCCCAATTTAAAAGCTGCCCTCTTAACGTAGGTTTTGTTCCAGCTTAAAAAGCTGCCCTCTTAACTTAGGTTTTGTTCTTGCTATAAAAAACGCTGCCCAAGGTTTTGTTCCTGACATTGAATAAAGTAGTTAAAGCGCGCCAATCACATAGGCTGCATGTGACAGGCCTTTCAATCAACAATTTGCGATTGGTTTTACGTCTTTGAACAGCATTACGCAAAAAAGAAAAAAGAATTACTCTTTGTGACTTTAATCGTTTTCCAAATTCAATGATCGATAAATGATTGTACAGAATAGGACTGATAACTAAAAGAAAATTTGGCTTTCTGTTTCTCGGGCATTTTTGCGAGTTTGTTTCGGTGTAATGGAGTGAAGCCAATCAGAACGCGCGTAGTATCATAGTTATTCTATGATACAAAAGAAGCATACGAACAATACAAATTTTTCTTATCTAAAACATCTTCAACATAGGAAAAGGATGGGACTCAACATCTGCTAGAATTATTTTCAGTTTATTTAACCATTCACCACTCCCAAGACCTGACGCAGAGCAAATTACTTTTTATTGTGCGCAGTTCAAATGGTTAATATACGAAACTTCTACATCCAATAAAATCCAGCCATTATTTTTTGGTTGATGCTTTTGTTCCTGCTTAAAAAAAGTTGCCCTATTTACATATTCTGCAAATATTATGCGGGAAAAAAAAAGAGTTACTATTTATGACTTTATTCGTTTTCCTAATTTTAATCGATAAATGCTTGTAAAATATGAATGATATAACTTAAAGAAAATTTGGCCTTTTTTCGGACAGTTTTGTAAGTTTGTTTCGGTGTTATAGAGTGGAGACGACTGCCATCGAAAAGAAATGCTTTCGGTACAAAATTCATATTGATTACTTTATGATTGTGTTCCCATTTACTTTAAACAAAAATTGAAAATGTAGCAGAAGGTTTGCGTGTTTCGCTTCTTGTAGTGACAAGTGTTAAATGGTCCTCTTTTTCAATTCTTAGTCGGGCTTCCTTATTGCATGAGCCAGTTGACAGCATTTCCGTTAAACGTTTTCTGAGTAGCTCGGAGTGTACAAAATGGGTTCCCGATTTCTTTATTTAACATTTCTGCCCAGCCAATGTAGAATAATGATCGACTTGGGAAAAAGATCGGACTCGACACCTGTTTCAATTTTCTTCGATTTACTTTCATTGTCGTGAGATGGTCAGTTTTAGAGTATAAAGTCTGAACTCTATGGCCTAAGAAATCATTTTTGATTTTCAAAGAAAGCAAAAGGAACTCGCAGTGGTACTAGCATCAATTACGTCGGACTGACCCAAAGGGAAGATTTTCAAAGAGCAAGTAATCGTCACAGACAAATCCACTAACGAAAACTACGTTCTGAGCGACGGACAAGGGCAAAAGTTTCGGCACCGAATCTGTGGCGTTTTAATGCTGTCCGACGGTCAGAACCATTTCAAAAGCCACCCTCGTGAAAATCAGTGTTGAGGCAGAACTAAAACATGTCGAACAACAACTCATCTGCCTTCTCGTGCTCGCGCGAACTATGGATCTGCCTTGGAAGCATGGACAATATTAATGTTCATTACATTATAAACGCTGTTATCGGCTTTCTCTTGGGCTTAACTGCGATGCTTGGCAACGGCCTCGTGTTCGCTGCTTACTACTACAGCCCGTCCCTCCACAGGCCCGTCAACATGATCTTGCTGAGTCTGGCCGCGACGGACTTTCTCACCGGAGCTGTAACTCAACCGTTGTTCGTTTGGGAAAAGATGCTGATGGCCTTAGGGAATTGTGCCAGCACAGTATGCATCGTATCCGAGATCGAGAAATACTTTTTGCTGTTTCTGGTCGGAGCAACGGTTCTTAATTTGTCAGTTACCACGTTAGACCGCTATATTGCTGTTTTCTATCCTTACAAATATCCAGAGCTTGTCACGAGCGGTCGAGTCAAGAATGTGTTAGGGATTATATGGGTAACTTGGGCAACGATTTCTATCGCAACATATTTTAGTTCTAATATCGCAATTTCAACTGCTGCAGTTCTTTTCGTTAACATAACAGTCATCGCTGTTTTGTATTTGAAGCTTTTTCGCGAAATTAGGCGAATTGAAGGAAATGCAGTAGTGCCTTCGGGGCTGGTCAACCAAGAGGAAGAACGAAAGGCGGCAGACAGAAAAAGCACAATCACGGTGGGTTATATTCTTGGGTCACTTTTTCTCAGTTTTGTTCCCTTCATAATTTCTGCATTCTTAAATAAGAGAAAGCTTCTGAAAAATTCTAAAGAAAGCAAAGAGGTTCTTCTTCTTTATGGTAGCACTGCATCGCTTTCCAACTCCGCCACTAATGTCTTTATTTATTACTGGAGAAACGAGGAAATGCGGAGAGCCATGAAAAAAGCTGTCAGGAAAATAACCGGCAAATCCAACCAGATTAATACTCGGTAATGAGCGCAAAAAGCGCAAAGAAAGAACGCAAACACACGCAGGAAAATAGAAAAATTCGAAGAACAGTTCTGAAAAAATCCGTTACAGCGCTTCCTTTTACAACCAAAGATTTTTTCACATTCTTCTGTGCGAAAGCAAAACCTCTATTATGAATCGGGCAATTTGATGACTCCCCCAGGCTAAAACTCCATATGAAACCAAGTTATTTAAAATATATCACCAAGGATCTGCCAAATGTTCAGTTTCACTGTATACATGTATGTGAAATTATTTCTGTCGCTAAGTGTGTATTGTTAAAATATTTTCAAAGCTGTATGTTAAAGTAATCCAAAGATGTTTATTGTCGAAATAGAGTTGTCGTGAACTACATGTGAAATTAAATTAAGGGAATAGAGTTTGAAAGTTACATGTTAAGTATGTTACTGATGGTTATGGTTAAATGCAAAGCTAAGCTTGCTGTAAGGCGCAAGGGCTTATTGTTGATGCGGAACTCAACAGTTAATAAATGTAAAATTGAGTGTTTAGTATGGTGTAGGGAAAGCTTTTATTAACAGTGTAAGCAATACCTCATCTCTTGTACATAAAATACATTATTTATCCGTCAAAATGAACAATAAATGACGGTTAACACATGTGGTACAACTTGTCTACTTATAAAACCATGCTGGACCACCACAAAGGAAGTAATAAAACTAAGAATCTTTTACATGCAAATAGAAGGACAAAAAAATATATGCATGCAGTTCATGTACATAAAGGCACTTATAACATGCTCAATTTTACTCCACACCATACAAACTTGTATTTATGATAGAATTCATACAAGTATGAAACATGAAACAAGACTACTTAGTGAAAGAACCCTTACATGAAAGCAGTGATCAAGCGGTAGCCCAATTTAGTGGAATATCTTGGGCAAGATTTCGGTGAGATACTGTATGTAAAATATCCATTTTTTTCTTGCTGCTGTAGGCTACAGTAGGTTAGCAACAATATCGTGCAGAGATCCTGTTGAATCCCTAGCTCCATTTATTCAAAGCACAAACTTGATGCTGGATTGGACCTTACTCTTGTTAAAGATTTCATCAGACACTGTACAAAACAAAAGCTGAAAGAAGCTTCTCAATAGTTTTGACCAAAGCAATATTTGTTTAATGATGAATTAGCTAAGTCAGAAAGTTTTGCTGATAACGTAACCATGATGATCAAGACAGTCAATAGGGATAACCAGTGGAATTTCCTCTTTCAGACGGTCCCCACCAAAGATATACACATACAGAATGATGTACAGTACATACAGATGGCTGCTGATAAAAGACGATTGAACTATTGATTCTCATGACATAACTCATACATTTTCTACTTGAGTGGTTGGGAGAGTTTGCAGGTCAGCAAAAAATATGGACTACTGGGCCAAGTAGCTTAAGATCAGAACTAAACTTTTTTGTCAATTTTAGCTTAAAGCTTTCATTTACACTATTAGCTGGCTGTGATATATGGATCTACAAAATGTCTTTAGTTGGTCCTTTTTCAAAACTTTGCCAGTTCATTGGTTAATCCAAGGGTTAGCTTAATCGGGCTTGAACAACTGGGCTCTGTTTACTAAAAGTTCAAGTTTGCTTTCTACCTGAACACTCTCCTTGATCTTTTCTCTTCTCTTGGTCGTCCTCGATCTCTGTCTTCTACATCTCTTTCTCTCTCTTGCTTTTCTTCTTTGACAGTGGTTTCATTTGTCTCTTCCTGTGAATAAAAAGGTAAATTTGTGAGGCAAAGTTAGTAGTAGTATGACATTACTTTAGAATTTTTTTTCAAAGATTTTGAAAACATTTTTAGGCCTCTTTTGATGATAATGTACCAATATCCTTGAGTATTTGTATGATTATGTGATTGAAGCTGCAAACCAATATTATTGCTTTGGTTTGGTCTCATCAAATCAAAAACTGCTATAAAATATAGAATAATTTAATGTCACTGGATTAATCAACTCTATCAATCATTATCCCAACATTTTTAGAAGAAAACGTTTAAGAAATTTTGTGAGAATTAGATTGCAAAAGCTCTCTTACAGGTTCATCTTCCTGTGCAACTTCTTCCCACATGTCATGTGACCAGATAGGGCTCCTGGAACGAGCTCTCCCCATCGACCTCCTGGGCATTTCTCTGTCATCATGCTGAAAACAAGGAGGACAGACAAGAATTACCACTACCATACAGTAACCTTAAATAATTGACTACTGTACAAACGATCTAAAGTGTTTTAGAACTGGTAAAAAAGTAAGTTCTTTCCCTGACAAAAGCTTTGTGGTAACTTAAACATTTTAAACCCTCATCTTTTTCCTGGGTTATTTCATACAGTATTGTAACTGTGAAGACCGATATGGTATCCAATAGTAAATTACAAAACTAAGAAAATTTGCAAGAAATTGTTCTAATTTGTACCATAAAGTAACGCTTTCCACGAGGGACATCTTGAGGATTCACTTCAACCTCTACCATGCGGTCATCCCTGAAGTCTTCTGCCATCTGCCCTCTCCCCATTGGACGGTTTCTCCGGGGGCCTTGCTCATGACGATCAAGGCGGTCAAAGACAGAACGTCGCTCCTGGCCAAAGGCAGATTTTGAGTCTCTACCTCTTCGGCCTGCATAGAGAGGACATTCATTTTAACCCACAACAAAACAATGTCATCATACATGGTGGGACCATTTGGTGGAAAATTTATAGAAGATACAGTAGATCAATATTGTAAGCTCAGAATCAATTGAAGTTGTCTCTGAGTAAAAAACTGCAATGATTGCATTGACTGACCGTAACATGACTGTGTTTGCACAGTGCTATGACCTAGCAGCAACCCATGAACCCATGTGATTACGAGTGTAGCTGTAAACATTGATGTCTAATATTATAACTACCATGTTTACATGAGTAATAAAACTACAGCTGCAGCAAATTTGTATTTACCATGCCTTGCAAGATGGTAAGTTGGCATTTACTACACTGTAAATTTTCTCTTGTTATGAACTACATTTACCAACTAAGGTTTTGTAAATTGTCTACATGAGTGGTACATTTCAATGCAGTAAAGTAAATGCTTTCACCAAGTTAAATGTGTCTCGTGTAAACACAGCATAATATTTACAGTTAACTAAAGGTTTGTAAAGGCAATAGAGTACATTATTTTATACCTGACCCACCTCTCCAACTATCAGCTCGTTCACTCTCCACATTTCGGCCGTGATCTCGCCTGCTGTCTCTACCTCTTCTTTTGTCATTATCATTTTCCTCTTCTTTGTCCCTAGTGTGACGTGAGAATCTGTCTGAAAGCTTGATCCGCTCCCTATTTCCACCCCTATCAGGACTGTCTCGCCCCCGTCGCTGATGTCTCCTACTTCCCAAGGTTTCATAATCATTGTTAGATGTTTTTCTTGATCTAAAGTGTCTTTCTCTCTGCTCTCTTGACTGGTCCCTAAAAGTCAACAATACTCACTTAACTTTTAACTCCCAAGCTCACAATGCAAGTTCTCTCAAGCATTCAAGACTAAACATTTCTCAACATTAACCCTTTCAGAGTGATCAACTTCAATTTTCTCCTTCAGTTTCTCAGCAGAAGCACATCATATAGTAAGGAGAACTTGGCTTTTGATACCTTGCTCAGATGATAGCTGATTAAACTATTAATTCTCACTACATCACTCATACATTTTCCTATTTAAAGGTTGGGAGAATCTGCATTTTGAACTTGGGAGTGAAAGGGTTAATGGTTACCTGCCATACCCGGGGCAACCAAAAATTTTGTCGGCAGGTACAAAGTAAGGTAAAATTTTGTCGGTTTTTCATAAGCACAGCAAAAGTACATCAGAACTCACAATAGACTTATTCGTCATACACGTCCTCTGTTACGGCGAAGACGATACCACAGTACATATACCACATTCCAACTCAATTCAGTCCCAAGTTCAAAGAAGCGATGGCTGGAAAATTCGAGACACGGAGCATGATATGGTGCGGATCCCAAACAAAAGTGATCACAATCGCCCATATTGGAGTTTTACAGATATCTTTGCTTTCAGAGAGCAATTTTCACAGAGCGTAAGAAAACCATGACCCTTCTACCTCTTCTCTCGCTCTTCTCTGAAGGACTTGGACATCACGACAGTTGAAGTAATTTTCTTCTTCTCCATATTCTCAGGCATGGTGCAGCTGTGAACAGACTCAGCAGAAACTACTTCATGTGAGCGGAGACGAGTGGAACAATGAGCCTGCGAGTATCTCAGCGGTAGTAACTGCAGCCCGGTTTATTCCGTTGTTGCACTATTATGCTAAAATAATTAAAGCACTCGTTAGAGAGTTCCACAATCTGATCTTGAGACACCCTTTTTATGCGATTCCCTGCAGCGACAGGTTGTCAAAATCACGCATGCAATAAAAATAAAGCCGAATAGAAATTCTACAAAGACCCAACCCCTTGGCCGCGTGGGGCCCAGACCCCTCGCCCCTTGGCCGAGTGGGACCCAGGCCCTCGGCCTGAATCTCACGCATGGAATTTTTTGGGGGTTGACGTGTCTGAAGCCTTATTGAGTTAAGTGAAATAACATCGCTTCTTTTCATCATAGTTTAGACGATTGATATGGTTGGGGGTTTAGAGTGGGGGGAAGGAGGCCTTCTTATGTGGCAAGGGGTCATCAATATTCTTCCCAGTTATCTTGCATAAAATGTGGGAAAATGCATTTGAGAATCTAAATTTTTCTGCCCCGACCCATGCAAACAGGATGGGGATTCTCAGAGTATGACTGTTATGAAATGTTAAACAGAAACCAGCATCACAATAAGGGGGGAGATGGGGTGGGGGGATGGGGCTTCTGCCAGTCTCATTATCCTGAATTCAGTTTTCATTTCCGTACATTAAGCAAAGCTACGACCGCCTCCTTGGCGAAGAATAGTTGCTCTTTCAAATTTGTTCATAATTTTCACCTTTGGTGCAAGGACCAAATAAGGTGGTGCAAAGGGTCAGTAATTTAAAAAAATAATAATGAACTCCAAATTTTGGTGCTTTAGCTTTTTGTGTGTGTGTGCCTTAAGTGTTGAAAAAAAAAAACCGACCGGAAGTTGAGTTTTAGAAAGTTACACAGGCCTTGAGGGATGTCAGTCGTCATTTTTGGCGGGAAGCCGTACGGCTGCGCATGTACAGTGCGTTTCATCGCATTGTCTCTCTTGCTGGCAAGGCAGTGACCTCGTTTCCAGGGCTTTTTCTTTCTTTTGTCCGCAGGTTCCCTGCGCGCTCCGCATCCGAACTAAAGTACTATGCTGTCTTTAAAATTGCAACCATTCTGACATACTATAGTTTAAAAAGTGAATTGACAACATGATTTTAAGCTAAACATAGTTTTAATTGCGCGCTGTCAATAAGACCTAGTCCATACTCAATATCGTTCAGAAATGTCCCCAAAGCAGTATTATCATGGGGTGTCTTCAATTGAAACCGGTTGGACATATCGGCCTTTAATTTCGTTATATACACTTTAATGCAAGAAGACTTTAAACATACAAACTGAGGTCTAGGTCACAATGCAGAATTTAATCCATTGATCTCTCATGGTCGATTTTCATCTAAGATTAACATATCGTCAAGATCTATTGGGCTCCTATTATTACGGCCTTTTTTGTTGCCTTTTTGTCAATTGGGATGGAGATTTCAGTGGTAGACAGTGCAAAACACGGAAATTACTGAAATAATTTACTGTACAGTATTTACACCAGATCATACAAATCTGGGCCCGGTTTTTCAAAGCCAATGCAAGTGAACTAAACTGTAACGTTATAATTTGTGCACCCAATTTCAGCTTAAAAACGACAGTTTATATATCTAACCCATGTTTAGCCTAATCCGGCGTGCTTTGAGCAAATGAGCCTTGTAAAATATCAATCCTTTCTTTCATAAAACTCGCGGCCACTCACTCGCGAGATAGTGAGCACGTCAGAAGCTATGGTTCGCTTGTTTCCGCTACAGCATTAGTTGGTCGGACTCTCAGAGACTGAATTATGGTGGCAAAAAAATCCAGGAATTCAAACAAAGTCAAGACGCTCATTCCTAAGAAGAGGCCAAGGTAGCCACCAATGTTCCCTACAAAAACAAAAACAAAATCAATATCTCACTGTCGTCATTTGCAAGAAGCCGAACTTTGCAAAACATCCTCTTTTTGTAACTTTGAGTACGTGCAACCTCTGACACGTAAATTGAAAAATTCAACCAAATGGTGTTGATGTAAAGAGTCAAATGAACCTCCTGGCAACTACATCTTATCAACAGTTTTCAGCTTGTAGTTTGCAATAGGCATAGACATCTGAAGAGTACGACTGTAATCCTCTCTTGATACAGATAAGTATGACACGACAGCAAAAATCACGGTTTTTGCCCATCATACAATTCGGTTCGTGTTCAGCAGCAGGACTTTCCGTGATTTCAAGAGGCAGCCATGTTTTTTAGGCTAGCATTGCGATGTCACTCACCTATAAGGGATAACAAATCAAATGCACTCTGCTGTTTGATGTGATCTTGACTGAGTTCCTCGTAATAGATGTCTAAGCCAACGATGTCATCCCTTGAATAATAATAATATAATGATAAATGCTTGATTATCAGTTTGTTGGTTTTTATGCGTTTGTTACTGCTTTTTGGGGAGGTCAAAATATAATTGATTTCAGTGGGATTTCAATGGACTACGACATTCATGATGACGTTATGACTTACTTGGACGTGTTGAAGATTTGGTCTGTTGTTATTTCCTTATTGGCGCTTTCCCAAAGCAGGGGATACGATCCGGTGAAAGCGTTGCTTAGCACTGTTGCGTATGACAACGTGGTATCGTACTTGACACTGATACAGGGCTCTGGGCAAGTGTCAAAACAGTCTCCTGTCTCCTCGTCTAGCTCATCTTACAGTTAGAACAAACAGTTGATAATGATAAGTGTACATGCATACAATTATATGTATAGGCACACACACATTTTACATAAGTCTAGTCTAGTTACATAACACACTAGTTACCTTACATGTCCATGCAGCAATAACTATACAAACACGTATGAAAGTAGTCACACACAGTCAGAGTTAGAGATAAGTCAACGACACCCAAAACCAGAATATGAAACGAGGGAAATGTTTCAATAAAAATGCTGCAGTAAAAAAGTGGTAATGATAGGCTGGTACAGTATACGTACAGCAGTGTAGTAGTGGTGGTGGTGGTGGTGGTGGTGGTGGTGGTGGTGGTGGTGGTGGTGGTGGTGGTGGTGGTGGTGGTGGTGGTGGTGGTGGTGGTGGTGGTGGTGGTGGTGGTGGTGGTGGTGGTGGTGGTGGTGGTGGTGGTGGTGGTGGTGGTGGTGGTGGTGGTGGTGGTGGTGGTGGTGGTGGTGGTGGAAGCAGAAGTATAGTTATAGTACGTTAGTAATGTAATAGAACAAGAAGCAAGAGGAAGTTGTATGATCAATAGGAGATATGGGGAGAATACCAAAGTAAATCACTGAGGCAATACAGTAGAAATATTTCATACCGTATGAAGGCAACACACAATTGGCCAATGTTCCCACCGTACATAAGTCAACTTAAAGTGAAAAATGAAATAGATCCTGTAAGGCTTAGATCACGTTTCGACTTATAAGGCAAATGAAAGCGAACAAAAGCGGACCCATGGAAGAGGAGAAGGCAAAAATGAGGAAGACCTGAGACGGGAAAGAAAAGTATACCAGCAATTACCATCTGGAAAGATCTTTAGAAATGGCTGGCAGCTGCATCTTCTTATGATACTGTCAAAGACGCATTCCCTGAGGCAGGCGGGCCTGGAGTAAATAGTATTGAAGTGTGTCATAAACCGCAACTTCTTTTCTCCGCAATTCGTCTTGAAAGGAGAGGGGAGACTTTTAATCTGAAACAGGTGAAAAAATATGATATTTAAAGCTTAATTAAAGTAACGTCTTATCACATATCACGCGAATTACAGTAACCTTCGAAAGTAAAAATTGACTTAGCTTAGAAAGGATGGAATCGAAGTAAAGTAGCAGTAAAATAGATCCCAAAGGCCGTGTGACCGCTCAAATGACAACTACTCCCGATGAGCACATTGTGTTATGATTGAACGGACGTAATGTTAATATGGGAACTTTTGTCAAATATTTCTAATTTAGCTATTGATGGAACGGCCGGTTCATCAAAACACCGAACAGCTGCCAAATAACTCTTTTGTTAAAATAGTTCAATGAATTGCGAGTTTTTTTTTTTAATAAACTTTATATTAAAGTTTCTTGTTTTAACTGTTTCACAACAGGAATTATCCTTTGTGAATTAAAAAAAAACCCTTGGATTATTCATAACTACTTGTACATGTGGAGTGGGAAATGCATTTATTCAAAATTAGAATAACCCATCTTTGACTTGTAACATGATTTTTGTCTCATCGCCTGCATTTTAGGCGAGTTTTAACCGCCAGTTTTAATTTAGTTTGTCGTATGAAGAGTGCTTTGTATGTTTAAAATGCACTGCACACCAAATATTTGCACTCAAATATACTGAGTTCGATGTCCGTTTCAGACTTCAAAATTCAATTTGAAGTCAGCTTACACTTTTGATTACAGATTTTGCTGAATACGAGGAAAATGCGCGCAATAAAGCACATTCAGTTTGTCAAAAATCACTTGAAAATTCATCGACGTACATATGATAACTAAAATATGAGTACATCTAAATGTGCAAGAGCACAGAAAACGCTGATAACACAACATAACAAAAAAAATAAAATAAAATAAAAGTTTCACACCTTTTTTCGTCGAATCGCACAAAACGTATGAGTTCCCGGCTGAACCGCAAACCCCAGCTCTTCAACAAATGGATATTCTTGCTGATGGTGGATTAAGACTTTGAACCCGGCTTGTGGAAGAACAAAGTTTTTCACAGCACTCATCTGATCCACGAACAGCGATAACCGTAACCCGTGGTTTGAACCGACCATTTTTACTTTCAATGGTGGCCATTCTCTGCCTGAGTTGAAAGTATAACACTTTCCGAGTCGTTCAGTGCTGATTGTAGTGAAATTTTGTGGGCCGCACTTTTGTCCACTAAACTTGCAAGGAACAGGCCATTTTAATGAGAGCATATCTTCAATTGGTTGGCTATTTTGGGCCATATCCTCTGCTGACGCAGCCTTCCCCTGTAAAAACTTTATTATAGACTCTATATCGGCGCTGCCTTGAGAGGAGAAAAAGATTGCTGTCTGTAAAGCAATTTCTTTCCAAGCTTTTCTTTGCTCCGTCGTTAAATTCGCCCTTTTCATAGTTTTTTCGGATTGCCTCGCATTTAATACGTTGAAGTTGCAAATAGTGACGGCTGGAAAGGTCAGTTCCTTCTTACTTTCTTGGGTGATGGAAGTTGAGATGGGCCAAGAACTAAACAGTTTGATGGAAGCGTAAACTTGCCAGGTACACACGCCAAAACAAGAAAGAATCGCTAAGCCCCAGAGAAATCTTCTCGCCACGTTCCCCTTGCCGAGATAACTAATACCGTGTAGAGTGGTCGATTCAAAGAACTCGCTCACTGCACTTGAGAGAGGCTTTCGCGTGACTACTGGATCCATTTCAAAGTCGCTACTTTTCGAAGTCGTCTGTTTGCGCATCGGGAAAACATCTGTTTTCTTATGCACTTTTCTCAGCATTATAGCTGTGAAAATCGAGTCATTTGCATGAGAACTAACGATGACAACTTAAATGTCGCCGCAGGTGCATGCATACTGTGCGTGCGCGTGTACTTACTTTTAGAAGGGAACAGGAACGAGCAGTTCAAGCCCAGGTTTAACCTGTTACGTTTAGAGGCGTGGCTACCCAGTCCTCTTTTCTCCTCCAAGGTTCCCACTAAATATCTTTCTGAAAACTGCTGAGAATTTCTGAGAATTTTATCAAAGAGTGATTTACACTACCTGATTCCTCACAAGAGAATTCAAAGAAAATAATACAACAGAAATAAACAAAGAGCCAAGAATACAGCAAACTGCTCCAAGCACTGTAGAAACATCAAGTCAAGTTCACAATGAATTAGTCCGGCTGCTGAAAATTTTGTTGCACCATTTTAGAATGCAAAAACCCTGGACAGCTTTGTCCCAAGTCTTCCATCTTATAGATCTGAGTCACCATGAGCTTCACTCATGTGATTGACTTCATTTTTCTCCTTCCGTTTCTCAATAGAGATGTGCCATACAGTTTGGAGAATTTTGCTTTTGATACCTTGTTCAGATGAAAGCTGATTAAACCATGACCTCAAGTTACATCACTCCCATACATATTTTTTCTTGATGAGAATTTATTTTATGAACTGGATTAAGTGGACTTCTTCCCAACAAGTTTCTCCCACCATGTCTTCCTTTGTTTCATTTCTTTCTGATAATCTGGAAACATAAAAACTGGTATTATTGCTATGATCCAAACAGTGACCAATTTCAATTTTTTTTTTCAGTCTCTCACCATGCAGACAACATGTTGAACTTGGTACTTACAGAGATTCTGAGGTGGAAGCTGACTGAACTATCAATTCTCACTACACCAATAATACACATTTTATTCTTAGATATTTGGGAGAATCTGCATTTACGATCTCTAAGCACATATATATGTAGCCATATATCGGAAGGAGAACAGTCAGCATCCCAGACAATGTGATTAAACTTCACGGTGGATGCATGACTTAATTATAGCAACCTTGACCTCCCCACCCCTCCCCACAAGGGCTCTGCTTCTGGTCCATACTTGAGCCAAGATCTTTGGATGCATCGACCAGCTTACAAAAAAATATGTTTAACACATCTGTAAGTATTAAAGTACCTGTTGATAGAATCCAGCCAGCCTTCTTCATGAGATCACCTGTAAAGGCCACATCTTTCTTGCGGGGATACTGTGATAAAATATATAGAGGATATTACACGGCAGCGCGAAGATATGAATTTTATTTTCGAGTGGTAAAAACAGTATTTTACAAATGAGCGCTTCACGAGTGAGTAAAATATTGTTTTTACCACTCGAAAATAAAATCCATATCTTCAAGCCGCCGTGTAATTTTCTTTTTATTATATTAGACAAGAGTGTTTTACAAGAAATTGCACAAACAACCCTGCAAAAGCAGGAAATGATGCCAACAATATCCTCACTAGTGAGGATATGGAAAATACGCCACTCCGGTCCCGGATGTAGTTTCGTATGGATTTTACGCACGGTATATTTTCCAGTAAAGCACTCGTGTCTGTATAATAAATATATCTTATTAGACACTTAGGTGTGTAGTACGGCTGTATATTTTTACGAGTCGTGCAGTATTTTGGCGAGCCGCTTCGGCGAGCCAAAATACAAACGACGAGTAAAAATATACAGCCGTACTACACGCCTAAGTGTCTAATAAGTTATTTATTATACAACTCCCTTAGTAAAAGATGTACATTATTTTTAAATCGCGGTACGTTGTGTGACCAAAGTGACATGTTTTCCGCGCGCGATATGTCAATCAAGTTTAGTGCCGTGTGCAGTGTAAGGAAGCACGGATTTTGTACTTGCAGTACTTCTAGTCGTTGTTTTCCGAGCCGAGTAACATTGAAGCTGAAAGAGGTACTTTAAACAAAGTTTGCGGGGAGATCTGAGATCATACTGCATCACATAATGTGGTCATAAACAGAACAAATTGGAGGAACGAGATGTGTCAACAATTTCATTTTCGTCGAGTGCCATGAATCAACAAACAGCCAGTTCTCGCCTTCTCCTCGCTCATGAAGTATGAAAAGGACTTTATCTTGTGACCAGTGGTGGTACAGGCCGCATTGCCGTTTCTCGATAGAGGTAATCATTGCCTGTTGTTGCAAGTCGATGCCAGATCTTGGACTGGAATTACACGTCGAGGCAAATCCAACGGCTGCCGTGTTGAATGCCGACAAAAACTCGTTTCGAGATTGACAGGGATTCTTAAACTTCTCTCAGAAATATTGATCTGGCTGGAAACACTATGGCCTGATAACCGAACTGTGGTGTGTGGTCCGACATTTTGTGGAACGGAAGATTAGTTATGTTGCGGCAAATTCAGTTGATTTTCTGACGAAGAAGCTGGTCTCCGTGCTCGATTTTGCGTATCGGATAGTAAGCCAGGTCAGTTTAAATTCTGTGCTTCTTTCTTTGCTTAATAATCTCTAGAAGTGATGTAAATACCAGCTGTGCACAGGGTGACTTTTGTATGAAAAGCGAAAGAAAAGAATTAACGGCAGCGAAAGAAGAAAACGTTTTTTTTTCCTTAGCAACGTTGAATACGGCTGTATCTTTTTTACGTGTCTATGGAGTTATTCGCACGTTACTATGCGGTATTTTCACGTTACTAAGGGAGTTGTATAATAAATATATTTAACGACTTTTATTTAATACAAGACTCAATCTAACAGGAAAGAAATCCTTCTTAGTTTGCCACAATATGACGCCAGGTCTAAACCAGGCCACACTGGTGAATATGTGGCATGCTAACTGCTCTGGCCACCTGAACACCACACAATGTTTATGTTTAGGAACAACAAATCAACAACAAACAAACGCATCTCAATGTTTACGTAAAGAACAACAAACAAACAAACAAACAAACAAACGCACTTGTAAAGAATATTTTGGGCAAATTACCTTCTGTTTGTAATAATTTGAGCTTATCTTCCCCAAAGCATCAAGAGCCCTTTCTGCTTCCTTTGGCTAACATCGAATAAAAACGGTTTAATATAAAGAATCGAAGGATAACCATTGGTCGGAGCTCATCCCAATAACGCACTTACGTCAATCTCTGCGTTCTGAAGGCGATTGCCGAAACTTTCCTTAATGTGAGCACCAAGATCTCTTCCAATTCTGGACTTATCGACGGGCCAGAGTTCGCAAACCTGCAGAAACCTCTGATAAACTTTTGGAGAAAGGGCTTTCCTCCCCGCCATCTTGAACATTCATACTCGTGCCAGGCTGACTCGTCCGGGAAGGCCTGGCAACGTAAGCCGTGATATTTACTGAAGGGATGTAGCTTTTAATTTCCTTCTGGGTTATCCCCTCTTTGTATGGTCTCGGCTCAATTGCGATGGAGTTTGTGGAGTACATAAAGTCTCCAAGTGTCGAGAAAGTTCTTTTGAAGAGATCAGGGGATCAGTACGTCGAGGGTACGCTGTGTGTAACGGGCCATCATTTAATATTCTCTTCACGGAAAGAGCACAACGATGAGCTAATCGTAAGTTTTATATCCGTTGAATAGTTCTTGATTGAATCTATAAGAGTGACTCGATGCTTGGGCTTTAATAGATCTTCGATCGAATGCGGGCAAACACTTTTGAGGAATTTTAGCGTGAGAATCATGTGAGCTTACGTGGTAAATATTGCTCTTTGAATATTATTTACAACTCTCAGAATATTTAGTGCAAAGATTGCCGTCAATGGCAACAGAAGTTCCAAGAAAATATGTGAATGGTTAACGTTCGCAGACAATCATTTCTCAGGGATTGGCGGTGGGTGGTGACATCGCCACCGTTAATGATTAAATAATATTGTTTTTAGAATCTAAAAGCTCTGATATCACCCAGTTTATTTAAAAGACGTGGAGTAATATTAAGGACAAATTGCCCTAGCCTATGATAAACAAATGAGGACATATTCAGTATACTGTAGTCAGTGTTAATTACTGACAGGAGCTGGAGAATAAATATTAGTCTGTCCAGCTATATCAAACCAAAGCAAGAGATAATATGATGTGTTCTCCATTTAACTGAACTACGTACTGTAAGATTGTCTAATATAAAGAAAAATGCTTCTCCCTTTTGTATGTTTAGCTTCTCCACTCCAGTGTTGAACACATGAAAAAGAAGTTTGCTGGGCAAGAAGGAATGCTCACTATCCGCTGCAAGAATTTTGATGTTCTGAAACTCAGATTCAACTGTATGGAGGAAGCTCTGAATGTTGCATCATCAGTGGAGGTCCTCTCGTTTATCGGTGAGAATTTTTACAGCAATTTACAATCCTCGAAGTTTTAGAATTAAATAAAGCACTGGAATGGTGTTGTTTCACAGTTGTATGTAATGTACATTAACCAGACATGTAACCCTATTACTCAAACACAGCTGGCATAGCTTAATTTGTAACTCACACCATTTTGTTCATGATCCACAGAGAATGCACAGTTGAAGTACCCATTCTTTTATCCACACCCTAAATGCTTGGCTCAGGAAGATGGCTGGGGTTTGTTCAGCATTAAAAATGAATTTTCAAAATTGTCTGCTGTCAGTCCAAATAACTGGAGGATAAGCAATGTAAACTCTGAATACCAGGTCAGTAAAATACCAACTTACATACTTTCATTCCTTGCACTGACTTGTAATGTAGCCTGGTTCCAGAGGTTCCTTGCTTGCTAATGAAGAGTGGTAAAGGCTTGGCAGAGAGGGGCAAAGGCAAATGGTGGTGAGGGAATCTCTGGGCAGACAAGGTAGCAATGAAATTCAGCTGATCTCATGGAATTGAGGTTGCTACCTCGCATACCTGGAGGCCTTTCCACTTGCTTCGTCACTGCTGTTTTTGTCAGAAAACTCTTGAAGGAGTAATATAAGGACCTCTGGAACCAGGGTACTTGCAATGCTGATGTTATTCGAGAAATCAATCTAATGATCCTTGATAGTATACCACAAATTATTCTTACTTATGTCTAATATTGATGACTTACTATTATAAATTCTTGTTTGTCAGATTTGTTCATCCTACCCTGCTGCCATTATTGTACCATCTGGTGTAAGTGATGATGTCATCATTGCTTCGGCACGATTCAGACACGGTGGAAGATTTCCAATCCTCAGTTACTTCCATCAACCAAGTGGGGTGAGTAAACATTGACCCTTTCACACCCAAGTTTAAAATACAGATTCTCCCAACCTTTTGAGAAGAAAATATATAAATGATATGTAGTGAGAATTGTTAGTTTAATCAGCTTTCAACTAAGCAAGCTATCAAAAGCCAAATTCTCCTAACTGTATGATATATTTCTGGGAATAAACTGAATCGGAATCTGAATTTTCTTGGAAATGAATTTGGTTGAAATTTCCCTTTTGGTAGAAACAAACTGTTCACTTCTTTTGAGAGTTTGAGATGGGGGGGGGGGGGGGGGGGGGTTAATGTACATGTAAATAACTTGAGGTAAATTTAATATGTTGACCCCTCATCTAGCTATCTTTATAGGCCAGTGTATTAGATGCTCTGTTGAAGTGCAGTCTTTTGGCATTTGTTAGGCTGTCTTGATGCGCAGTGGACAACCTATGACTACCATTGGTGGGAAGAGGAGCAGACAAGACGAGAGTCTTGTCAATGCAGTTGTGAGAAAGGACTTGAAAGGAATAATAGTGGACACAAGATCAGCAACTGCTGCTATGAACAGCAGAAGCAGAGGCAATATTACAATATTATTATATGTTTACAGATAAATATCTGTAGCTTGATAATTGTACTTTATTAGTAGAGTATTAATATTACTTAAAATGTTATAAATAAATAGAGGATATTACACAGCAGCGCGAAGATATGAATTTTATTTTCGAGTGGTAAAATATTGTTTTTACTACAAGAAAATAAAATCCATATCTTCAAGCCGCCGTGTAATTTTCTTTTTATTATATTAGACATGAGTGTTTTATGAGAAATTGCACAAACAACCGTGCAAAAGTGGGAAATGATGCCATCGATATCCTCACTAGTAAAGATATGAAAAATACGCCACTCGGGTCCCGGATGTAGTTTCGTATGGATTTTACGCATGGTATATTTTCCAGTAAAACACTCATGTCTATTTAATAATAGATTTTATTTCATTGTTTTCAGGAGGTGGAATGGAGTCTGATTCACATTATCCACGTTGGAAGAAAAATAACCAGAATATTGAAAAGTACACCGTCTTAAATGATAGCATTGCAAAGTTAGCTGAAGGTAACAAATTTTATAATATACCATATATACAGTACACATGTAGACTTTCAAAGTTTTAAACTAAACTTTTTGTCCTGGACATAAAAAATGTTTCTGAAAAGTAGCGCGATATCTGTGTATCGCTTGTCAATATTATTATTTTATTATTATCATTATTATTATTATTATTATTATTATTATTATTATTATTATTATTATTCATTTTTTTTTTTTTTTTTTTTTTTTTTTTTTTTATTTCTTCCAGCATGTTTTGACCCTAAGATCAACATGAACTCTTGGTTCTCAAAGCTGGAGTCGAGTGGTTGGCTGGATCACGTCCAGAGCGTCTTGACGACCGCATGTTACACTGCCCAGTGTCTTGACAAGCAAGGTACAGAACAGCAGGAGCATGGGCTTAAATTATCTTGACGTTCAGAGTTATTGCGGAATATCCATTCTGCTTGTTTGTTATTTTTTCGTCATTTACGTGCTCGAAAGGGCTAACATGCACATTGACCCTACCTTCATACAATTTGCTGTACCATTTCTCTTGACTTCTTCGTCTTCAGGCACAGCTGTTTTAGTTCACGGCGATGAAGGGATGGACACAACTTTGCAAGTAACGTCTCTGGCCCAGGTCTTGCTCGACTCTGACTGTCGCACAATCAAAGGGTATGGTCCCTAAAGCGCTTCACATATAGTTCCACAAAGTGTTGTTCACCGACGGTGCCCGATCAACGAACAGTGACGTCTGTCACACTTTCTTTTAGACCGAAGCTTTATGCAGGCCCCGAAGTGTTGACAGACGGTAAAACTAGATTCCCTATTTGTTCGTCAGACTAAGTTTTGACATTTGTGAGACTTTTCTTGTGTCTTTTTCTTGTGTCAGATTCGAGGCTTTGATTGACAGAGAGTGGTTACGAGGTGGTCACCCGTTCGCTGAGCGCTGTGTTAAAGTTGGTGTATCTCCTGTCAGATACAAAGGTCAAGGCCCTGTCTTCCTATTGTTCCTTGACTGCGTTTGGCAGGTAAGAAATGAAGATTGTGGGCGAAATAGTTTATACTGTCTTGTATGTACTTATCTAACAGGCTATTGACCGGGGCCCGGTTGTTCCAAAGACGATTAAGCTAATCCAGGATTGACGAAATTCTTTCTCTCGACCTCTCTGCCACAGTAAGATGTGACCACTCAAATGCCGAGAGTATAAGAGTTTTAACACGAGAATTAATTTCTTGTTGCTTTGCCTCCTCAGATTTATCAACAGTTTCCTTGTTCGTTTGAGTTCAACGAGAAGTTCCTGATCACGCTCTTTGAACATGCGTACTCTTCAGAGTTCGGTAAGCTTTGCGTGTACGCAAAGTGTCCGTCTTTAGAGCGGTGTCCGGTGAAAGAGAGTTCACTGTACTGACATTTCTTGTCTGGTCTTGTTATTCAGGGACTTTCTTGTGCAACAATGAGAAGCAGCGTGTTGCAGCAGAGCTGCACGAGAAGACGATATCTCTCTGGTAAGAGCGGCTAAAATGATGCATTGATAATAGACCATGGTGTCTCCGCTTCTAATCGAGGCCATCTGCAATTCCTTGAGTTCGACTTACGCGAAGATGAATTTACGAGTAACAATATGTTTCATAGCCAAGGTTTTGCCCCAACAGCATCTCGGAAATGCTTATTGTGCGGCAGCGCATGTAGAAAGATGATTGAGTGATCCGGTAATTCTTTCTGTCCTCAGGTCGTACTTGAATCAGAAGGATACGCTCAAAGTCATGATAAATCCGATGTACGAAGCCAATAAGTCAGTGTTGTGGCCTTCTGTGGCTTCACAGAGTCTCGTAAGTTGTAAACATAGTGATAAGTAATAAACATATTGATTGGTACAAGCGGGATAGCTATAAGTGGCGGGCTGTGCATGTCAGCTACATCTGTCTCGCGGCATTTTGTGTTTACTTGGTTCGGTTTCTTATTTCTCTTTCCTCCCGTCTTTATTCAGGTTGTCTGGTCAGGACTGTACCTAAAGTGGCAAAAGGGGACGAGAAACGAAGAAGTGCTATGGACAGAAGTCCGTAGAATCCAAGAAATTAACAAGGAATTAAAGAGCAAGGCAACATCTCTGAGAATGTGAGTCGGACTTCCGATGTTTATCTGACAGAGAGCTCTAATCGCTACATCTCTATCTTTCCTTTTTTCTCATCTTCTTCTCAATTTATATGTCCTCTGACTAGTTTCTAGACACGAAGAAAATTAGATTTAAATTTAAAACGGTTAATTCTTTATGAAAGGGAGTATGCCGAACTTCAAGCGAAGGTCCTGGAGGAGAGACGCAAATGGGAAGAAGAACAGGAGATACAGGCAAAGAGTTCGGTCTAGATCATTCCAGATCGTTCCAGTTGATCACCGTGAAGCGCATGAGCAGTCGAGCCCTGCGTAACATGACTGAGACGAACCTTGGAGGAACCAGGGTTATTTCCAGGTGGAGACTAACAGAGCTCGAACTTTGACTCCAGGGTCGTGTTTGCGCGTCTCACGACCGAAATAGTGCTTCTCGTTGAGGTCAAGATAGGAGAATTTGAATCAAAATGCCCCAGATCTGAGGTATTGAAGATTTCAACCAGGATTTTATTCAAGTGATTCGGTACGACGTTAAACTAAATAGTGCATAAGGCAAAGTGTTTTCAATCTGTGGTGAATTGTAGCAAAGTTGCCACTTTGGCTGGAAAAGCATAATAACCGATCCTTAGATAATTTATAAGATTTCGCTCAAGATGTTACAAAGTGATTATCTCTTATACGGCCTCACAATCACGAATATAAGTATTTGACATGGAAACTAACTTTGTACATGGTTGCTTCAGAACATGCAAGTGCAAACAAGAACTTTGCTCGGAATACTGCTGGCCTGGTCAGCGATGTCCTCGAGCATGTAACACTGCGCGCACAGAAATGGTCGTAAAGCGATAAATATATGTTAAATAAAATGTGTTACACATCTGAGCGTTTCATGTGTCAGTTCCGCTGCATGGCGATGCTTTTGGTTTTTACTGAAGGCGCGTTCGATTGGGTCTATTCCGGAGTAGCAATAACGCTGCTGATCGGTGAAATTCGTTGGTTTGGAGCTGATTATGGTTAGGATGTACCGGGAGCTGTTTACCAAGTGCAAGCATAGAGGTTAGTTTGAACGGAATCTCCAGAACAAAAGAACTTTGTGTCATTGTAGCTATTTCTATTCCGGAATGGACCAAATTGAACGCACCCTAAGTTCAGCAGACACGTTAGAACATGGGTGACATTCGGTTTTAACGTCCTTTCTTGGAATTCTCCTCACAAAACCCGTCGACCAGCTGATCAAAGTTGATGTGTTCCCATGCCCCACTGCCATCATCAACCAATCGGAGTTGCGCTTTTTGACCAGTGTGAGCTGACACGTTCCACTGTCTGGCTTCCATAGTCTCGTTGCACAAACCCGTTTCCTTAGAAACTGAGACCCCGCCCACCAAGAGTTCCGCATAAGCGACGCTGAGGTCGCAACCTCCACCAATGAGGAACGACAACGTTCTCCCTCTGATTTGGAACTCTGGTGACGTCAGTGTGCCCATTGGCGCGTCATTTTGTACCTGCCCTGGGGTCACGGAGGGACTGGTCCTATTCTCGTAGGTTCCAATCCACCAGTCTCCCACTTGATTGGCCGGTTGACCTCGACTTCGTGCCGTGGGGTTGTCTCCGTAAGTCGGTTGCGTATCAAACGCGATGCCTGTTTTGTTCCAATCAGAGATGCCGTTCTCGAAGTCAAAAACGACGCATTCTGTGAAGGTTAATCCATTACTCCGTTAAACAGACTAAATTCCCCCAATCACAAGAAAATGTATGAGTAATGTAGAGAGAATTTCTCACTAAACAGGAAACTCCTGTCATGTTGTGCATATGTTCATTAGTGCAAAAAACCTACCCATCTGGCAGCGCGCGCCTGTATGCACGGAAGAGCATGCGCACTTGAAGTAAGGAGGTTCACTTGTCGGTTGACAAGTGCCTTCATTTCGACAGGGATTGCTGTCGCACGATGTCTACAACACGAGATCGGAAAAAAAAAAAAAAAAAAAAAAGACAGTTCATGTAGGCCTGTTAATTTTTTAAAAAGGCCATACAAACGCCAGCCGTCATGAATATAAAGTTATGGAATGCTGGTCGGCCTTGGTCTTTATCGACGTAGAGATAAAATGTATGATGTACCAACCTACACTGGCTCTATAAGTAAGTTTCACGCCGTAATCATATCAGAGTGTACCCCACCCAGGGGCAGATCAGTGAAAATCTGACCAGTTTATGCTAGGTCCTTCCACTGAGCTTATGAAATAGTTGATGAGTCTGTTTTGAAAAATGACTGGCTTAATCCTCCATTATCAAATCACCTATCCACACTCTCCACTTAGAGAACCGTTTTGTTTTTTTTTTAACTTCTTTTTCATAAACCTCCTTTTTCAAGCCATTGTTTTACGTTTTGTGTGGACGGAAAGCGAAAACGCAGAATAAAAGTAAGCATGGCTAAACCCTTCATGTTATAACTCACCGCTATTCGAGCATGTATGAATCCGACTTTCTTCACAAGATGGCTTTCACTGAATTCACTGCACGAGAACATTTCGCATAGAATTCCTCCTGTTTTTTCCGTCACCAAACCATAGTTGATAGCCCAGCAGCTTGGCTCAGCTAGACAGAGGAAGGAGCAACCAAGAGAATCGCGGACTATTTGACGAGAAATCAACTCTCCCGACTTATCGTAAACTTTGTCGCGGATACCGATTGAAAACGAAGCGTATCTCCTGTCATCCCGCCTCAGCAAAAATTCATTTTGACTCGAACGCTTGTTCAAGAAAAACACAAGTAAGAAAACTACTCGTAGAAAAAATACTGCATACCGTAAACCCCACATCATTATAAACGGAAAAGTACTTTTTAAGCCAGTGGTGTCACCTGTCCGGCGATCGCTTGAAGTGATATTTACTTAGGCATTTTAATAACAACGTGTAAACATAATATGAACTAGTTAGCGCAACCTAGATTTGCATTTGAAATTACTTTCCTAATTGTAATTTATCGCATTACTGATTCGCCACCTAATACACAAAGGGCACAGTGTCTAAATCTTTGCTGTTGACTTAACTAAGGATTGCTGCCATTGGCTGCGCAAAGGAATATTCAATATTCAAGCAGGTGGTATCGTTTGAAATTTTCCCATCTCTTCACTTTCTTTACTGTCAAGAAAACAATAGGAAACGGTCTCTCCCTCGGGCAGTAAATTTTACTGACCTCAGGCACAATATATAATTCTTGTGCTTGCGTCGCCTGTGTTAAACTTTTAGCCAGTGGCTAAAGCCATTGTCAGCTTTGCGACAGTTCTCCATTGTTTCAAAGATATAATAGTTGTACTTTTTTAGCGCTGAACTATTTCTCAAGCCGACTTTCTGCAGCAGAATCTCTGTAGATGTTTAATCTACAGCCTATTTTCACCAAAGTCCTGTGTCTCTGACATTTTCCTCTCTTTCTCAGAAAGCTTCGGCAGTATCTGTGTATTTATAGGGTCATGCTAATAATACGTTTGTCAACTCAACTATCCCTCTCTCTCTCTGTCTGCATTAGTGCTTTATTTAAGGCTCGTTTCCCGACGAGTCAAGTACGCTTCCCTCATCTGACTGCCGCTGTCCTCCTGCATTGTGGCCATGGGGATACATAATCGACGTCTTTTTCTTCTTTCTCAAAATGCCCACTTTCTTTTCACTCTCGCTACCCTGAGGACTGGAAATAAATTCTTTGAGATGATTAATTACTATTGCCTTGTGTTTGTCAGAGGGGTTTTTTGTCACCTTTGAGCGAGAAAACGCGGGCAAATATGCCGAAGGACTGTTAACAGGAGAAGAGCTCGCACCGCAACATTCAGGCTTACATGAAGCATCGCATGAATAAGAGCAGTGCGATGGACAAGCGCTCACTGGGCGCGAACAACAGTATTGTGGACAAGAACTATGGCAGGTATATTTGCAAGAGATTGGACACCACTCATGGGTTGAAGGCGGGAGATAAGGCGCATGAGTTGTACAACACGCCGCTGGACAAGAAGGATTGCAATTAGCGGCGCAACTACCAGGACACGACGATGACGCATGCGCGTTATCAGCTATGCAGCAATGCATTGGACATGACGGCCCGCAGCGTCCGGAGGTACACGTGACTGGACAGGCGCTTAGAACAGATCCAGGGGTGGCAGGTTTACAGCAGTGGGAAGGGCATGAAGAACCGCAGTTTAAAGCGCAGTTTGGTGGACACGGGGCAACTGTAACGGTGCAACAATGGACTGGACAGGAAGGGCTACAGCTGGCTCCGCATTCTATTGGACAATTCAAGGGTAGCATAGTGATTTTACAGCAGCGTGCAGGGCATAAACTGTCACAGTCGGTGGAGCATGTTGCTGGGCAAGGAGCAACAGGTAAAATAGCTGGAGAGATGAAAAGTAGAAGAGTTAGCAACCTAAACAGAAACACTGTAGTCTTACGGTTTTGATAAGGTTGCAGTTTTTTTTCACATTAGTCACCAACATAAAACGAAAGACTGAGATGTGTATAGCCATGGCCAGCTTCAATCAATTTAGGTCAAACCTGGGACGTCAATCGAAAATTTCGAACGAAAAAAGTATGTGGGACACTTACCGGCACATTTATGACCGTCAAAATGAAATCCATTCGCACAAACGCAGACTCCTCGCGAACACTGAGAATTTTGAGGGCAGCCTGCACTGCATTGGTCAGCTGTTGGAAGATACACTTTCAGACTGAGATTTCTTGGCACAAACTATGTAAACATAACTCTTCTAGTTTTCATCAAATAAATATGTACATACAGTAACGGTAACAGTACTTTGATTTGATTTCGTGTTTCGTGGACAATAAACGGCGAGGTAAATATCCATCGCTATTCACCGACACTGAGGCGAATAATTGTTTTAGTATATACCACACAAGTTTAATAGCCAACTCCCAAATAGCTATTTTATTTCCGACGAAAGTGGGCAAAAATTGGGCTCGCGCGCCATTTTGTTTTACCGGAAGCCGCCGGGAGGTGAATAGTACTTGATATTCCGAGATTGAGGAGCCAATCAGAGCGCGCAAAAAGCACTATTCACTTGCGTGGTATATACTAATATAAGCTAACACGGTATTAATCAGATATTCTATGAAGTATTATAATTGGACCCACAAAGCTGGCTTTCTAGCTCTAGTTAGTGTCTGTAGTTTCACGTGTATGTACAACATGAATGACTCCATATATATTTGCTACAACATATGCTATGAATAGTGACCCAAAAGTAGTGTTCTGAAGTACGTGTATTGTCTAATGTGCAAGTATCCCATGCACCTATAAATCTGCCAAGTGAAGTAATCTTATTGATGTCTCTAACCAAGCTGGACACACACACACACACACACACACAAAATTGCTTTTGATACAAGTTTTAGTCCAATTGTTGAGTTTTGTTCTTACTACACTTACGATGGCAATGCTTTCCATTTCCGGTAAAGCCTGGCTTACAGATGCACTCGTTGCTTACACATGTTGCTTGGGGACTGCAATTATGGCAGTTACCTACTGCAGATCAAGACAACCATTAAAAGCTGGAAAATAGTCTTTTAAATTTTATCCAAACCACATTACTTCATAACCATGCTGACATGCAGAACCTACGACCACAGACAAATTGTCTCTTTCACTTACTTTTTCGGCACTCTTAATTTCATCAGCACAGAACAACTAAACGCAACTTTTGCTGACCTAAATATTAACTTTGCTGTTGTCTAACTACTTACTTTCTTTGCAAGTGATTCCATCTCCCTCGTATCCACTTCTGCATTTGCAAGCTCCAATCTCACAGATAGCATGAACATCGCACTCTTCACATTCGTCCACTACGATTTAAATAGATGATGTATATAGTAAGGCTATAGTCTCAACTCCTATATACACGAGGTCACGTCTTGAATTATAACCCGTTTGTTTTCCTTTACTTTACTGTGCTGAGTAACTCACGTTCACAGTTGATGCCTTTGTATGCTCCGATGCAGTTGCACTTGTAGCTGTCACCAAGTTCTTCACACAATCCGCCATGTAAACATGGATTAGGATGACAATGGGACTTGGCTACAAAAACGAGCACAATGTATCATAGACAACTATAAGACAACTTCTCATTCAGTTCGTAAAGCAAGAAGCTGTTCTGTACAAAAGGACTTAATACAAAAATTTAATAGATTATAGAGCAAATTATCCGACAAAATATTCAGGGTCGGCTGGGGTGTTGAGCTAAATGTAAAATTTTACTTTACCATAAACCGCCCGGAGTTTATGGATCAATAGGTCGAGGGGGAAATTTTGGTTAATCCTGGGTTAGCTTTCGCCTTAACTGAGCTTTGCATTTGTCCTGACAAAGAGCTCACGCTTGCAACCACAGCTCAACCTTCTTAACGGCATCAAGTTGCACAGGCATTGATCTTTAGGCGCTTCATTATTCGGCAACGCAGTCAAAAGCTAATCCTCCCAAGTACCAACTTTGTATTGAGCTTTGAACAACTGGGCCCTGTAGAAAGCTAAAAATTCTTGACGTCTGACTCTTACCATGCTGCTCACATACAGGTCCTTGAAATTCCTTGGGACAGATGCATTTAAAATGGTCCCCTCTCACTCCGCAAATCCCTCCGTTTTTACAAGGCTGACCAGCACACGGATCTATCGGACCTGCAAGTACACAGGTTTGAGTTCATCGATTTGCTTGTTCATTTGCAACCTTCAATTCAATACATGACTCTGTGTATTCAATTCAAACAAGCCATGCTCTTTTACAAGATTGAAGCAATCCATTGAACATTAACAAAAAGTGTGCATACGCAATTTGTATATGCCGCCAATAAGATTGCTCATGTAAATTTGTGCATGGATTTCAGCTGATCATAATACTGTTACATTTGACGGGAGGTCCCTCTCATGTTCATGTAAACTTGTTTTCTGTGTGTGCAATATCCAGACACTCAGTTCAGTATCTCTTAAGGTTGAAGTAAACATCACACTTCCTTCTCTACAACCACTCGAGGTGTCAGTGGGTTACAGTTGTCTCACCTCACTTACCAGCACTCACAGAAGCGTCGTTCCTAGCATTTCCTTGAAGTGCTAACGGCACGTCTTTTAACGATAAAGACGAACTTTTTTGTCCATAGATCATTTTGCCCTGACCTGAGGATAAAATACAACATTTGTACATATAATCTATCGTCATTCCTATTGTGTTGAATTTAACCCTTGCAATGCCAAAAGCGAATTTGACTCAACCTATTAAACTAACGCCTAACTTCTGAAATATCAAGCAAAATTGTATTTATGGGAAACTTTCACGCTAGATTGTGACCACGTGATGTGACCAATTTCATTTGACAAGGTTCTTAGCAAGATTTCTACCCAATAAAATACCTCGTATCGGCAGACATTGCCCGATAGTTCCTTGTCCTGTGTAGCCTTCGTTGCAACTGCATATTCCGTGAACACAGTGAGCTTTCAGGTCACAAATATCACATTTGTCATCTGAAAGGAGACGGTGTTAATGAAAAAGATATCAAGAATTGTACAGAGACCAAATAGAACAAAAGTCCTAGCTAATGCGAAAAACACAACCACATTTCATCTATCGTGCAACATTAGTTACTTTTACAACGTAAACTCCTTGACGACGACGACAGCAGAGACAACAACAACAACAACAATAACAACAACAACAACAACAACAACAAAAGCAACATTAATAGGGAAGGTTAAAGGCATAAACAGTACCCCTCATTTACCTTCGCAATGTGGACCTTCGAAACGGTCACTGCATTCACAAGCGTAAGTATCGTGTGTAGTAATACAATTGCCTCCATTTTGACAGGGGTTCGATGAACAGGCGCTTGATTCTGTGAAGTTACACAAGCTTTCTTCTGAGTAAGCTACCAAAACCCAATTAGTTCTTCAGACTGCATGAATGTATCTTTATAGTGCGTGAACGTAGGGGAAAAGTGAAGTTAATAGTCACTTTTGAGAAACTAGATTGTCGAGTGGAAAAAGAATCGTGATATCCCAAATTACAGTCTTCTTAACTCAGAACTATTTTTTAGACTTACAATCTAACAAAATATAAAGTCGTGATGATAGTTATTATTACGTACCTTCACAGGTTTTTCCGGTAAATCCTTCGGAACATTTGCACGTGTATAAGTGTGCGTCGTCCTGTCCGTCAAAGCAAGTACCACCGTTCTTACAAGGTTGACTGAGACACGGCCTGATATCTGAGATGAAGAGCACCAATCACAAAGAGCGTCTAACTCTTGATGCGAAACTGTCAAACGAGACCCGATAAACTGCAAACTCAAATAAACCTCGCGATGGGTAAGATGTAGAAGTGCATGTTAACGCTGTTGTACGGAGTCCTCATATTTTCTTTCGTGTGTATTTAATTTGTACGGCAGTAAGGGAAGTCTTGAATAAACATTGGCGCAAAAAATAAATAAATAAATAAAATAGATAGGCCAGATGGTAATCGATGCAGCTCCGTCATGCTTTTTCTATAAACAATAACAAACAATCAGTTGTAGCAGTATGGTATTTGTACGATTTTATAAAACGCACCTTTACAAACTGGTCCCACAAAGGCTTTCGTGCATTCGCAAGCAAAGCCGTTGTTGGGCATCTCACTACACGCTCCTCCGTTGTAGCACGGGTTGGGATGACACAGGCTCCGCGCTAGAAAGTAAAATTCATTGACAATATTCATCATTAGCGTCTCGAAGAAGCGAGATACCCCATTAACGTCTCAATTATTACCCTCGCAGAGCTCGGGGTGAAACAAAACCGCAGCGTTTGTTCTTCAATTCATTTGTTTGTTTGTTTGTTTCAACTAAACTTATCTCTTGTTCTTCACCTCATTGTTCAGCTGATCACGGCGGAACTGCATGTGAGTGGTTTTGAGTTATGATCGTTTAGTTTGTCATTTCCCGCCAATGTGTTAAAAAAATCTAGTTACAAAAGGTGATTTATATTTTACTAACCTTCACAAGATCTGCCGTCTCCAATAAACCCGACTTTACATGCACAATTTCCCATAAGACAATAAGCGTTTAACGGACAGTTTCCGCATTGCCCAGTCGACACAGGTCCCTCCAGCGCCACTGCAAGTGTAAAATAATTTTTATTCGACGCAAAAAATCTTTGCAAAACTTACCCAAACTTTGATTTTGAAGGAAAATGGCGATAAAACCAATTAAAACGATACTTCTTTATTTATAAATGTTATACAGTCAAACCTGTATTAAGCAGCCCTTTATTAAGCGGACACCTTTTATTAAGCGGACAGTTGTCCAAGTCCCGAAAATCTACTCCCCAGTAAAATACTGAAAACAATACTTGTATTAAAAAGGCACTTCACAGTTCTCCAAGGGTGTCCGCTTAATACATATTTGACTGTATCGATATAAATATTGAGTTGATTGTTTTCACCTTCGCATGTTGTACCCGCGTACCCAGGCAAGCACTCACAACTGATACCGCTAGGAAGCGCCACGCACTTTCCACCGTGTTGACAGTGATTACTTGAACACACGCCTGCTCGGTCTGAGATAGATCAATGAAGCAACAGAATTCAGTGTATTGAAACAAAATGAATTATCTACCTTCAATACTCTCAAGTTACTTAGGCAAGCGAATATACCAATTCCTGCGGGACACAAGAATACCCAACGATGGAAATATTAGGCTATTTTGGGCAGGTGGGCAAGTCGAATATAGCGTCCAGTTAGGACAATGCGTTTATTATTTGGTTTTCTTGTTCAAACTACGTGTTTTTTTATTCAAAATATTCAAAGAAATGATAGAGAATGAGGCAAAAAATTCCAGTGTCATGCGGAGACGACTTATGAAAGTAACGTCTTTGCCTAATAAATTTTAACTGTTTGCTATACCTTTTATAGTTGTTTGACATGAATAACTCACTCATTAACACAAGTAAAGCTCAGAGACTATATAATATTAAGTACTAGTCAAACGCAACTGTTGTGATGCTGATTAGTATCCCATACCCCGGCAGTGTTTTCCTGTGAACTTGTCCGAACAAATGCAGTGGAAACCTTCGTCGTCGCTTTCGACACACGTTCCTCCGTTGTCGCAAGGCTGGGAGTCACACTTTGATATCCTTTCTGTGTAAAGAATGGAACATTTCTATTGTAAAGCTTACTGTTCCTATGTTTTTATGAGGTAATATGTGACTACTGGCTGCGAGGCTCCACCCAAGCTCTCAACCCCTTGGGGTCGAAATAGTGACCCTTTCATATACCTCTAGTACAAACTTGCATCCTTTTTAATCCTTTGAACCGGAAAACGTCCAGAAAAACCAAACACCACTCGCTCGGGAACACAACTTTTGCGAGCTTCTCAGTCAAGAGATGAGTTTTAGAACTTCTACCAATACGACTTTTCTTTGGCCAGCCCTTCTTACCGACACTTTCAAATATCAAATAGTCTCGTTTTTCTACGCCCTTTTTAATACCAGAGACTCAAAAAGGGATCCCTTTTGGGCGGAGCCTCCCCGTACTGGGGCATGTGACACACGGGCTGTGACTTTACAATAGCTGTCTCGTCACTGGCTGAGCAGCTCATGCATGAATTCTAGCAAGTGCAAAGCCAATCAAAGCGCGCATTGTATCATCAGGTATGCAGTCAGCTCACCTCCGCAGGTCTTCCCCCTGTATGACGAAATGCACTGACACAAAAACTGTCCTGCACCCGTGTTCATGCACGTGCCACCATTCAGACAAGGTCTGGAATAACACAGGTCCATATCTTGGAAAGTAAAGGTAAAAAGAGGTCATTAAATAAAAAGACATCCAATGTCAAAAGCTTTTAAACAAGAAGAACACCACGCTGTGAAAGTGGTTATTGTCACTTTATTACACGACTTCACATTTTCGAGTGTAAATACGGGCCAAAACGAGTGCAAAGATGGGAGCATATTGCACTCGTCAGGAACCAGATCAACTGGTTTATAGCTTAGGTGATGAGTTTTCGCAAGAAAAGTTTACGAATGCGTCATTTTTTTGTTCCATTTTGCGCGCGGCGAAAATGTTCGCCCTGCTTCGTTTGTCGTGTAATAAACAATTTATTACACAAAAAGTCGTGCAATACGGCTGTATTTTTACTCATCAGTTTGATTTTTTTCTCGCCTGAAGCAGGCTCGAAAAAATAAAACCGACTCGTAAAAATACTCCGCCGTATTGCACTCCTTCCCGTGTAATAACCTCTTTATACAAAGCCGTTTGACTGTCGAAAGTAATCGTAAAAATGCTTTGGTTTTGTGTTTTTAACACTTTTTGGCGGGCTGGTCTGACCGGCAGCCGGCATTCTTGGCCAATCAAGAACTGAAGCAAAACACAATTGCAATCTTCTCACGCATGCAAGCAAGGGGTGGTGATGGCGTTTCCTCGCACTGTTGATTGATTTCTTCTTTTTAAACTAAAACCAGGTGTAGTAATCATTTTGGCTTTTGATTGTTAGAAAATGTTTTCTTACGGCCTTTGTGTTTGGCGGGTACCTCAGATGTTTCAGCATCTCACGCTTTAAGAAGAAAACCTTTATGGACAAATAAGGACACGGAACTTATATCAACTGAATCACGGCACATTTTTAAATATGTCTCATTGGAGTTGAATGTTTGCATTCCATACCTCCGCAGTCTTTTCCAGTAAAGTCCTGTGGACACTGACACTCATAAGATTTTTCTCCATTGATGCACGTTCCTCCATTCTTGCATGGATTAAAAGCTTCGCAGTGGTCAGAGACTAAATCAAGAGGAAAGGTCGTGTATAACGTTACTTGCTGTCTATTCCGAGTGACGGCACATAGAACAGCGGGGCTCGCACACGAGGAGAAAATGGGTACCTTGAGCTAGATATCAATGGCGACGAACGTTGGGCAACGAATCTTTACTTCAAGAACGTAATTCCGCGGTGCTAGTCTTGACTAAGATAAAGTCAGATGAGAGGAGTATTCGACCGCAGATTTAAATATGGCAAATTCTTCTTGAGTTGTTGGAAGACAATAATTTGTATGATTAGGAGCAAAAAAGGCTGCAAGGAACAAACTAAGAAATATTACCACGGAATATGGAGTCTGAATCAAAGCCACGGTTTTACATGCAAGACTTTTACCTTCACAGTAGTACCCTTTGTATCCTGGGACACATTTGCAGCTGAATGAATCGCCAGTAGCAAGTTCTTCGCAAACTCCGCCATTTTTGCACGGATTCGGAACGCACCTACTAATAGCTTAATCGGATAAATGGAGATTTAATTAAAATCTAGCAGTACGTATCTTAATTTCATCATAACGTACTCGGTCAGTCTTCTAGCGGCCACCTGACCACCCGCACAGAACATGAGTTGGTCCAAATATATTTTTACCACAACACACTAGTTTCTCGCTCTCTGATTGGTCGATTAACCGTGGTAAATAAGAGTCCAGACAACGATGTGACGCCAGCGTGTCACGTTTTGCAACGAAATACAGTGAAATTTTCTTGTATATTTCTAGATAGTGTGGTAAAAAACAAATTTCCAGTGGTTTGCCGTGGTGTGGACTCTTATTTACCACGATTTACGTCATCACATGGTCAAAATGTTGTGGACTCACGAGGCGCTTCGCCGAGAAACTTATTAAATTCTCTCTACGTCACCCATACTTTAGGCTGGTTCACACGGTAAAGCAAGCGCAAACGCAAGCGCAAGAGAATGAAAACTTTTCCATTCTCTTGCGTTTGCGTTTGCGCTTGCTTCACAAATTTTATCGTGTGAACCGGTCGCTTTCGCTTGCGCTTGCTTTACTCGTGTGAACCAGGCTTTTCTGTCAGATAAACACAAGTCAGAACAATTTTCAGTATACCTTCACAGTTTGATCCTCTGAAGCCCTTGACGCATGTGCAAGTGTAACCACCGCTGGTTGGATAACAGTTTCCTGAATTCTTGCACGGGTTGGGAAGGCAGTGGTTTGTCTCTGTCAAAAAAGATAGCTTGCATTTGTCACTATTTACTTCATTCTTTTTTTGTCGTCTGAAAAGGTCCATTGCTTTTAGTAATTGTTGGTCTATAACATGTCAATCTCAAATAGACCTTCCAATGGCAATGAATTTGACTCAACCAGACGACTTTTAACTCCTATACAGCTGTTAAAATGAAACCTGAAAGGTGTGTCTACTGAAAGTGAATGCTCTCAACATTTACGTAAATTCAAATAGCAGTGTTCAACTTCAGTGAACTGTCAAATAAAACCTAAAGATGTGACAAAACTATCAATTCTAAAGGACTCTCAGTCACGTTGTGTTCGATTAGAACTTACCTTCGCAGATTTTGCCCATGAATCCCAATGGGCATGTGCATTCGTAATGGTCCCCAACTGCCGTGCACGTTCCAGCGTTCTTGCATGGATTGGGACTGCAGTGAGCTTTTGCTAAAGAGGCGAAGAAGCAGTTAGTGTTTAGTAACAAACTAATATTCTCCTGGGGTAAAATTTTTGAAGAGTATAAAGCTTTCCTTTCACCTGTGGGGAAGTAATGATGATGATGGTGATGATGGAAGCGCTGCTCGTCATAAGGCAATTGCTGTGGCAGCGCCTCTTGTTCCGCAGGGACTACGTCATAGTCCGCGCCATGTGGCTCCTCAAACATTTGAGGAGGAGGTTCAGGTGGGTAATCTGGCAATTCTGGCGGAGAAGAAACCTGTGGCGGCACTGCCTCAGGTGCCATAAACTGTTCGGGTTCCTCGTGGGTAGTTAATTCATTTACCGTCAATGGAGGAGGAGGGTGAAGCGGCGGCGGAGGAACAAATATTGTTTCAGGTTCTGTCTGAACAGGAGGTACTGGATGTATTTGTGGCAGGACAAAATGTCTCGGAGTTCCACCTGGGACAGTCTGCTTGCCAAAGGGGAGAGGCAGTCTATTCCGAAACTTGATCAAAGGTTGGCTTCGTTCTTGAAATATCTGCTTCGCTAATGGTCCAATTAATCCTAACCTTGCATTTGGAAGCATCAACCTTTTCACCTCCCCTTGTTGTCTCCTCAGATTATTGTTCAGGTTTGCAAGTTTCTCCATGATTGTCTTAAACGGAGTCGGACCCCAAATATGTATTGCTTTTGGCATAGTCAATGTAGCCGGTTTTTTCCCCTTGTTTTTAATCACCGCCGAAGTGGCCACAACATGAAAGGGTTCCATGGCCTGTGGAAGCTTGCTTTCTGCTTCCGTGACACTTTTTGGAGTCCCTTTAAGAACAATATTATTGTCGGTCTTGTTGTTTTCTTGTGAAGCTCGTATCAGTCTGTAATGAGGAGCAACATCGTCTTTGATGGATTTCTGGTTGCTCTTGACCTTTCCAACCGAACCACCAACTTTTTTCAAAGTTGTAACTCTCTCTTCTTGCTCAGTCAGACGAGAAACACTTTCGTCGCCATTAGTGATACTTCCTACGTACTTCCCTTCGCTTTGAGTGTATCTTGATTGTGTTGACACAAACAAACAACACAGCAGCCAAATCAAAACTTGAACCCTGTAAAGCTTCATCGATTAAATTACTTGGATATCATCATTGCCACATCTTGTGCCCTAAAACACACTCTGAGGCCATTAAGTCCAAACTTAATTTACCTCATTTAAATAGAGAATTTAGATCGTTTAGGCGGGAAATAGCGGCCATACTTTCAATATATTTTCTTTTAAATAACTATCGCTTGTATTTTATCGGTGTGACTTAATCAGTCAGACTCAACAGGTAGGTCATTATAGAACAATAGAAAACCATAAAGTTACCAGCGTGTGATCAACTGTTTATTTTGTCTGTCTACATGATGTTAGAATTAATCAACAGTCAGATCTGAATTTGTCTCAACAGGTTCGCAGAGATTTTACTTAAATAATGACCTGGGAAAGAACGAAGACAGTAAAAACGGCAATGGAATGTAAAAAGGTGTTAAAACTATTATTGTTTAACCTTGGGTTTTTAGTAGTTGTAAATGGATTGCTCTTGAAGATTGAAGTTTTGTTAAGTTTACTTTTACTTGAAGTTTTATACGCGAGATGAAACTGAACTGGTTTGCAACTGCAAATTCATGGCTATACAAATATTTAGGACAGTTTAGATTACATTGAACTCCTTTAAAGTGGGCACCCTCGGGAGCTGGTCTTGTGTCCGGCTAAGAGAGGGTTTAGATACAGACAAATATGTAAAGTCCAACAGATCCTGTGCGCGGCTTATAGAGGTGTCTGCAGTCTTATACTGGTTTCCATCTTAAGAGAGTTGACAGTATGATAGTAGTAGTTGAGTTAAGTTCTCCCATTGCCGAGTCTGCCCTGAAAAATCTCACTTGGCAAATGCTTCTCACAAAAGATTCCATCGTAACTTGGTTGGCAAAGACAAGCAAAGCCAGTTCGACTGTTGGTATTGTCACCGTCCACACAAGTTCCATCGTTCTGACAAATGTTCCTTGTACACGAACTTGATCCTATAAAAAAGGCAACAGGGTGCTGTGTAAGTTGAGGTACTGACGATCAAATACCAAACCCAAAGTACAGACTATCCCAGCCTTTTAAGAAGAAAACGTATGAGTGATGAAATGAGAATCCATACTACTGTATCATATAACAGAGGGAGGGGGGGATGGGGGGGGGGGGGGGGGGGGGTCGAGGAGGGCATCGAGGTGAAAATCTGACCGGTTTCCAAATGTGAGAGTGCAGAGTGTGCGAGCTTCTTGGAAGTTTCTTGGAAGTTCCCCCCCCCCCCCCCCCCCCCCCCCCCCCATTGTGACAGCCGGACAGTTTGACCTCTGTGGACATCTCATTTACGTCAAGACTTACAGGGGGAGGGGATGATGGAGAAAAGACTAGGTGACTGTTTATGAGATTTGACGTGAAAACAGAAAGAGAAGACTGCTATCATTCGAAATGTGTTGTCATGCCCAACTCGTTTCTAGTTAATGCAGCTCATACCTTTCCCAGGCCTAATCCATCACTTTGACGTCATACCTTCACATCGCCTTCCAAAGTATCCGGGCTTGCACTGGCAGGAAGATTTTGCGCCAAACTTTAGACATGTTCCATCATTTCTACATGGATTAGGTTGGCATGCACTAGCTAGGGAACAAATCTCGCAAATTAACACTTCACATGGCTATATAACAACCAACTTTTAATCATCTTGAGTAACGACACTGCACTCACTACTAATAACACTAACTTCGTCGGAGTAAGCTCGACGGCGTTCAGATTTCCCATCAACCTCAGGTTAATTCACCTTACCGATCTCTTTTGCTAGCTGACGCAGTCACACAATCTAGTTTTTACGAGTACTGGCATTCCATCTAATTCACTTGGACCTTATAATGTTGATAATATCTTTTTTATGGCTGATATTTAAACTGCGCCAACTCGGACCACAACTAGTCATTATAGGATGTAATATTTCGTTGTAGCTTGGACATACCTTCGCATCGTTTACCGGAAAATCCATATGGGCAATTGCATTTGTAGCCGTCTTGCTCATCACGGCATGTTCCCCCGTTTAAACAATATACCGACAAACACTCACTGATCACTGCAAATAAAACCATAACTTTATCAATCCGGCTAATGTTGTAAAATGACCCAAAAATGCAAGTTGATAACCCTAAACTCTAAGCCTTGACAACTGTGCACGAGTAAAAAGGCGGTCGCTTTATTTACATGAATTATGAAACAGGAGCAAAAATAATAAATGATTTAACATGCCTTGTTTTTAATTGTAATTGTATATCATATCATAGATGTTTTGTCAATCTGTGTTTGAAATTATTAAACACCCATTTTATGTATTAAAATGAATTAAAACTATAAGGCAATACCTTGGCATATTTTTCCCTTGTATCCCTGCGGACAGTTGCAAACGAAGTCGTCGTTAAGCTCAAAACAAGTTCCTTTATTCTTACACGGATTTGGGGAGCATTTATTAATCTCTGAAATATAAGAACAAAGAGATCAGGCCATGCTTGACACTGCAGTAAAACCCTCTGAGCATACTAAGCCCCAAGCCATACAACACAATAAAATATTATTACACCATACCATTTTACCAACCATATCATAACACACCATACTATACCTCTATAAACTACTATTCAATACCAGATCATCCTGGACGTAGTTTTTTTTTTTTTTTTTTTTTTTCACTGCTTTCATATTAACGATAAAGTTCATGTTTTGTGAATCAGTTGTACCTGCGCATGTCTTTCCTTTGTACCCCTCTGGACACAAGCACACAAAGCTCTCGTCCGTTTCGCTACACGTCCCGCCGCTGCGACATGGATTAGGATGACAGCGGCTAAATTCTAACGCAAGAAAAAAATAAACAAGAAGAGATACAAAAGGATACAAAAGGATTTACAGTCAACTGTCTCTAGGCAGACACCTCTCTAAGGCGGACAGCATGCAGATTTGGTCCTTGCCAATTAGTCAGGCTTGTATATCTGTAACCCTATCTAAGGCGGACACTAAATTTAGTCCCGATGGTGTCCACCTTAGAGAGAGTTCACTGTATGCATAGATCCAAAAGGTGACGTCATCACTTTCGTACTGTATGAAGACCAACCTTCACAGTTTTCACCACGATAGCCGACAGCGCATGTGCATAGGTGCCTTCCCATGGCCATCTCGGTGCACGTTCCTCCGTTTTTGCACGAGTCAGGTTTACATTCAGTCTTCACTAAGACAAACACCCATAATTATCAACACAGCATAATCACTAACCTCAATAAAATATATTACTTATACTGACTCGGTATAAGACTTACTCGATCAGTTCCTGAGCAGGCTGTCTATGCGGTGTAAAAATAGTTCTCTCGAGTACTAGTATTTCATATACTGACTTGGTTCTTGAACAGGTTGAGATTAAAGCTGCAATACCTTCACACCTCGTTCCCATGTACCCGAAGGGACAACTGCAGAAGAAGCCATGACGCACCCTCGGAATGCAGCGTCCGCCATGATGACAAAAGTCTGTTGCGCATGGCCCTGAAAATCAAAAATAAATTCTCTTAACCTTTTAAGAAGAAACTATATAGGTGAGGTAGTGAGAATTAGGAATTTCGTCAGCTGACATCTGTTCAAGGTATGATCATACTCTCTTGTATAAACATATAGGTAAAACAAAGTGTAACGGGGATCCCCTTAGAGAAGTTTGAGAAAACTTGCTGGGATCTCCTGCCAACAATATCATTACAATGTAAAATGAGAATTGTAAGAAGAAACGGGGCAATCAGGAGATTAAGTGCACATTCAATTATTTGTTTCTTAAGTACACGGTGGCAATAACAAATATTGAATATGGACATCTGCTTTTTTTTAACGGTTGTTCCTTTCAGAAGTAATGGTCAAGACAAATATCATAAGCTATCTTACCATTCTCATTTCTGCCGTGGAACATAGCCATTCTTCTCCTTTCCGCAACCGTGTCCTGCCTGTACAATGGCGATTGTCTATAGAATAATTGCCTCTTATTTCGATGTTTTTCCTCTCTTAGTCGCTGATTACTTTCCTCAAAAGCCCTTCCAGCTGTTTTAGACACAATTCGAACACCGTAGTTTGGCGTAATTTGTTCTGTGAGTCCATCATTATGATGTCTTGAATGCAAAGCGTTGCGGATGTGTTCTGAGGCTGTCCCATTACCTCGTATCTCTGTATGTGAGCTATCCCGGCGCTCTAAAGAGTTTTGACGTTCTTGGGATTTTATGGCATTCCTTTCAGAATGTCCAGAGAAATGCGGGCTTTCCGCGCCTTCTACAACACAAGTCAAAGATAACCAAGCAGCGGATGCTATCAAAGCCAAGGCACAAAAACCCATAACAAAAGTTAAATTGGAAACATTTAAATTTTGATTTACGGTCACATCTTCATACGATCAATTTTGCCCTTGCCCAATTATAAACAGCACGAAGCTTCAAAGTCAGAATACGCTAAGAAGAATGCGTTTTATGCAATGAATATTTTATAGCCGACAAATGGTGTCTCTATATATCTACTTAATTGAACTGATTGTTTTGACTGTCAAAAGTGCAGGTGATGGTAAGATCCGTAACCAGGCGATAACTTATTACTATTAGAAGTCACGGCTCATCGCTGCCTACTGAAATAAAGACAGGCTGGAGATGTGCACGGAACAAATTGCAGAAATTCACAATATAATTTCTGTAAATCAACTGATTCATGGAAATGTGTTGAGCACAGTATTCCCGAGAAATCGCGGTACAAAGGGAGGTGGGGGGGGGGGGGAGAGTTTCGCTAGATAAGAGCCCTTTTCACGTATACTTAAAGTATGCTTAAAGTGCAAGGAAAAGTGGTTTATCTTTGACGTTGAAAGGGACGCTCAAACTAAAGAAGAAAGGTTGAGAGATTTGATTTACTATAGTCTAAACGCCGCTAAGAATTCAAAGAAACAATGAAAGAAAATGCAGTTTCCTCTGTAATGATGTGCACCCAATTAACGGCATCAGGGACGGGACATTAGGAGTCTTCCAATCGCGCGGGTTGTCCCGTGTGTCTCGTAACAGGTGGACAAGTTCATTACCAGCCTTCCATGGGAGCGAAGGGGGGGGGGGGGGGGGGGGGGGGATAATTCAACAAAATTACATAAAACACATGTGCATAGTTTACGCTTAGCTGAATAGATCAATTTCAAGAGAAACGAACGGCCCTAAACAATATATCACAATTACCGACGGTCCTATGTTCATAAAACGACTCAAAATATATTTTATCATCTACTTGTTTTAAAGGTTAAAACATCACGGCTAAACGTGTACTATGATCATTCATAACCCAAGTATACGTGACGGATTAATTATAGGCTAGTAATGGCTAGTTCTCCCACCTACTAGTTGCCAAAGCTAGATTACTTGATAACGTCCGTGATTTGTTGTGACTGTTGCGCTGTTTGACAGTCAAATCTGGCATTATACTTACGGAGCGTGTTTTACAAAAAATATAACACAGTTTAGGATATTAAGTGATTGAGAGGAAAAGGTGATTAACTATTAATACCACAAGACCATTAGAGAAGATGAGCTAACTAATAAAAAGTGTATTTTTGAACTGTGACTTCTCCAAGGCCTTCCTAGGACGGGTGCAAGAAAAAGGACAGGACAGTCTTCTCCGTTTCAAATGAAGGCGACTTATGAAGTCTTTCATTCGACTCGGCATTTTCTTGTTGGGTTTTCTGGTGTCTCATTGTATAGAGAATACAAGTTCCGCCCCCGGATCAGAAGATTCTCATCAGGATAGTAACTCAATCCTCAGCTTCATACTGACCAAACGAAAACCGAGACCAAACAAAACAGAACAATCAACGGACAATAACTTGAAGCAACGCTACGATACGCTAATCGGAAGTCGTACTAACCGTAAACTCGACCACCTGCAAGAAAACAAAGGAGCTCCGTCGAGGTGTAAAACTACCGACTGTTCTGCTGAAGTGCAAATTTTGGTTCAAGCAAGGAAACTAAATAAGATTCAACGACAAAATGGCTTATTCTTATCGAAGGCAATGGGTGTCTTGGATGATTCGGATCCTATTAAAGTTGCACGGCAACATGTTTTTCACCATAAAGAAAAAAACGCGACTATACCGAACTCGAAGAAGTCACCCAAGAATGCAAGTACCACGGTGAAAGGACCTGGCAAGCAGAAAAGAAAATATGGAAGAATGAATGAACGATTAAATGCACAGGCAAAGTTTGCAAATGATTGGAAGCGGCCCGGTACAGAAGGTCATCGCCCCAGTCTTGGTAATATATTACCACTGCTGTCGGACCAAGGGAAACGTGGTCCCGTGGCAAAAGGTCCTGCTCCCATTGAACATTTCCAGCCTGGCGCTATCCATTTGATGTTACAACCAGGAAAGGGTCGTCCCACGTTTAAACTGATGAAATCTTTGCATCGAAATCCTGAGAAGAAACAAGTGGGAATTCAGGGAAGGGGCCAAAAATACTTGGATTTCTTGGGACCGCATTTGGGCGCTGGAGGTTTGGGTGCTTTGCCAATGAACAAGCCCAAAACACCGTTGGATAATTTTTTCATGGAGCCTGATTTGGCAGGAGACATAGCTGGCGAAAATGGGCCGAATCAAATGCAAATTCACGTGAACGCGCCAACTGTGATCCATCATAGGGTGTTTCCTCTGGGTGTAGATGCTGGATCGGCTAGCAGGCCACTTAACCATCCCTCGCTTCTTCCATTACATCATTTTTCAGCTCCAATTCCTGCGTTTCCACACTCCCATCACTTCCCAGCACGAATTCCAGCATTTCCAGTTTCAACGCATCATTTTCACGCTGTGGGAGTCCCGTTCCCTGTAGCAGTCCAATCTCCACCAAGAATTGAACACGTGGGTTATCCAATCCCAGTACCAGTGCCAGGACCACCGGCGCTGCACCCGGTCATGATCCCGGTGAAAGTTCCCTCGCCTCCAAAAATACAGAGAGTGCCCTTCCCGGTGCCTGTTAGAATGCGGCCACAAATCCACCGCGTTCCTTTCCCGGTTCCAGTGGTTGTTCCAGCACATCCACAAATAAGGCACATCCCATATCCAGTTCCTGTCCCCGTAAAGCAACCTCCCCAAGTCGAGAAGTTCTTTTATCCCATTCAGCTGCCGCAACCTCCACAAATTCACCACGTGCCTTTTCCAGTGTACATCCACTCTCCCCCTCAAGTCAAGCGTGTTCCTTTTCCTGTGCCTTCCCCACCTGAGAAGATTCCCGTGGCCATTCCTGGACCAACCCGGTACATGATCAATAAAGTGCCTTTTCCAGTTATTGTGCCGAGGATTCAAAACGTTCCCTTCCCCGTTCCTGTCGATGTTCATCATCATGAGGATGACGACTTTGATGAAGGTCAGTGTTTCAGCTTGTTAACTTATCAATCAGCTCGTTCATAAACGAATAAACGGATTCAGGCGTAACCGAGCCCTTGTCAAAGATCAAGTTGTATCTACTGCTAATCATGAAATTGCCCTTAACACGTTGTCACGTTTTTGGAACTGAAAACGGCAAAATAACTTTGTTTACAGTTTGATCTGCTTTGATGCCATGGTTCGGGTAAACGTTTATGCGGTCCTTTCTGGGGGTTCATATAAACTTTCTAACAGATTCATTCCTCGCTTAATCCCTTCGACTGCACCTAGGTGCTTGTCCCAGTGCACTCAGCTCATTTTTGTAATGATTTATGTGTCAACCCAACAAGTTTGAGAATTTGCTACTTGATTTTCAAGTCGTATAAATAAACGCTGCGAGTCTGTACTTTCAGAAATGTTCCTGCCCGATTCTTCGCGGGGCACGTATGCAATTCCTGGAATTTCGGCTATGAACCGATATTTCCAAGAACATGCACAAGGTCGAGACTCGAAGCCAGGTCAGTGGTGTCCAATTCTGCATGATGCATGCAGAAAGGCAACGACCTGAATTCTTGGAAAATCTGAAGACATTTTTTTTGACTGGTTTTTAACCCAAAGGCGAATTGACCACTGAAATGTAAGCTCTCAAATTTTTAATAGCAGTGTTGTTAGTTATGAAACTGGTATTTTGAAGTTCAAGTTTGACAGAGAAAGCATGGCAGTAAAAGGGTTGTGTTCAGCAAATTCATTTTATGGGCAGACGACCCAAACCATTCTATCGTGAAAATTAGCAAGAGAATCGCATTCGCAGTTTTTTTTTCTTCTTGCACAAATTGACATCTGTTTTCTGATTTTCTCCTTGTTAGTTCTCATTACGGGCCAATGCCTCGTCAGCCCTTGTTTAAACGGCGGGACCTGTACGGCTCATCTGGACACGTACCGCTGTCATTGCACAAATGGATACAAAGGGCTCCACTGTGAAGGTACGTTCTTAACCGCGCAAGCCAATGAATGTGACAGGAACGAGGTGAGCTTCTCTTTTCACTCTCGCTCCATTCTTTACCTCCCGGGCCAAGGCTAATGGCAAATTTGTACGGAGGACAACGCAATACTGTAACGCTAATAAGTTTGGCAATTTATCCGCCAAAATATCCGCAACTCGCAAAGCAACTTTCTTGATATGATATGGGCAAAGACAAGCTTTCTTATCTGCAAATCTCTATAGAATTTGCAAAAAGTAAGCTAACTAAATAATGGTTAACCCGGGGCGAAGTAATATTCGACTTTCAACAGCCTGAAAATAAGGTATAACTAACACCTGTTGTTTCAATTGTTTAAAATGTTTTTTTTAAACAGAGCAAGCATCCTGCCAGCCAAATCCTTGCAAGAACTTTGGTAGTTGTACCGAAGTAGAAAAAGGTTTTGAATGCACATGCAAGAAGGGTTACACTGGAAAGTATTGCGGCAGTAAGTGCAAACAAGGCGCTAGGCCTTCCTAGTTCCTCTAACTAGTTATTAACCAGCTTTATCTTCTCTGTCTGTATTGACTTAAACAATGCTAAATAAAAAGAGGTTATTACACGGGAAGGAGTGCAATACGGCGGAGTATTTTTACGAGTCCGTTTTATTTTTTTGAGCCTGCTTCAGGCGAAGCAAAAACTGACGAGCAAAAATACAGCCATATTGCACGACTTTTCGTGTAATAAATTGTTTATTATACGACAAACGAAGCAGGGCAAACGTTCTCGCCGCGCGCAAAATGGAACAAAAAATTGATCACGTAAGCTAATAAACCAGTTGATCTGGTTACTGACGAGTGCAATACGCTCCCATCTTTGCACTCGTTTTGCCCCGTATTTGCACTCGAAAATGTGAAGTCGTGTAACAATATGCGGATATTCCCGGCATACCTTCTGGTCCCAGTAACAATTTCACGTCTCTGAAAACTTCTCAGAACCGGATCCGTGTTACCCTTCACCATGCAGTAACGGAGGAACATGCGTGCAGACTGGTAACTCGTACAGCTGTAGCTGCCATCTCGGCTGGATGGGCAAAAACTGCGAAGGTATTGCAAACGTTAACATTGCAGAAAGTCCTTCAGAAAATCAATTTTAAAAATCACAGAAATCAAGTGTGGAAAAGTCGCTTCGACGCTTCACAGGTAGAGTTAGGGAGAAAGATCATGTTTTGGAGGAACCTCAATAATTGTTAACTCCTAATGCAATTTTCTTTGTTTGTTTGTTTTTGTTGCTGTTGTTGTTATTTTCTGTAGATGAATCAAAGTGCCTGCCCTTAAATCCGTGTCAAAATGGCGGAACTTGTTCGGAGGGAAGCGGTTCATACAAGTGTGACTGTAGTCCCGGCTGGAAGGGCATTAGCTGTGAAAGTGAGTGCCCATTGACGACAGTCCTTCATTATTCTGAAACTTTACAGCGTTAGATATGCTTACGTGTTTTCTTCAATTAGTTACAGCTCCAGAGACCGTTTTGGATAACACAGAACATCCAGGTAACTTTTCGCAGTGCATCGCTAGTTTTATAATTTTTAAGCTAAACGATGATACTTAACAATAATCTGGCGTACATTATAAGATCTTCCAGTACATAAGTTTCTTTGTTGTTGTTGTTGTTGTTGTTGTTGTTGTTGATTATTTTTTTGTATTTGCAGAAGCCTGTGCGTCGTGCCATATCCACGCAATCTGCACGAGAGGGCATTGTATGTGTAGGCCGGGATACACTGGAGATGGACTGAGTTGTCACTTATCAGTGTACCGGTAGTTGCTAAAAAGTTAAAGAACCACAAACTCTTGGAGCTAGAACGGTAAAGATTGAACTGAACGAGTGCTGTGTCACTGCTGCGCCTAGGTAAACAGGAATGCAACAAGGACGAAACATGGTTGGCTCTAACCACGAACGGAGAGCAGACTGAACCAGGAGAAACAAGAATAGTTTTTGTGACGTTAGTCCAGAAAATTTCGCAGAAACTTGTTTGACTGTTTTTCAACTTGCCAGAGCCTTTCACGATGCATTGGAAAAAGAACCTCGAAGTCCAGAAAATAATCATCGACTGAGACAAATCAGTGTGTAATCGTAGGCCCGCAACTGAAAAGCATGAATCATACTAAAAGTAAAAAAAAAAAAACAAAAACAAAAACAAACCTAGAAGCCCTCATTCATTGATTTGACCGTAGAAATGAGAACCAACGTTTCGTTAAGATTTTGTAATTTTTGCGATATTTTCCAAACATTTAGGAGCTTCAAGTCTCAACATTAACTATTATAGCGACAAAGTAAAATTGCACTTAGGCTAATGCATAATGCTCGTTACAAGTATCTGTTTCCAGCTCGTTATTGATGCCGCGGTTTAGCAACAAATAAAGCATTTTTGTTTGACAGTTTCTGAGTTTCTACGCCCGAATCTCTTGATCAAGTCGCCCTTTTTAGCATGTGCTGAACTAATACACTGCGCCCATTAATTAAAAGGCAACATTTTGTTTACATAAGTCTCAATTCCATGCAGTCAAGTTCATTCAAACGAATAAACCCCAGCAGATTGCCTGACGGAGCAGTGAATTTACAAACAATTATGTCACCGACAGTAATCGATGTATTATTCAACATCGCAAATCAACACAAGAAACACTGGGAAACTAACCTCCTCCTGAAACATGAAAAGAGTTTGACGACTCATAACAAATCCTACGAGGGGTACAGCCAGTACAGCGAGGCCGCCATGTGGCCCCCAACACTGTGTCTCTTCGTCGCGTTTGTATTCCACGAAGAGTGGATTCCAGGAATAAGCGAAGCGGCAGCAAACACCAGACACAGGGACGAAAATAACAACAAGCATCGATCAAGAAACAACGTAAATTTTGATAGTGTTGTCAGTCAAAATAAATCCTTGGGAAAATACAATCGCCTTGCCGATATAGAGGTGCAACAACAACGATTTTTCCTCAAAGCAAGAAGACAAACAAGGGGAAAAACATATTTAAAGAGTGGTTTTATGAAACGAGATTTAATTAGTAAGTCACTGGGTACTGATGATACAGAGTCAAATCCATTACGAGGAAAACAGAAGAGTGTAGTTTCTGTTTCAGGAGCAAGGAGTCTCAGGACACACAATCTTGGGCTCGACAGAAGAGGAAAACAGAAGAGTGGAGTTTCTGTTTCACACAAGTTTGGGCTCGACGAAGCGGAGGAAATCTTTTACAAGCGTTCTCGAAATCGTGTTAAATCAAGCCATCCTCTTCAACGAAGTCACCCTCTTCAGCGAAATTCTGCGCGCAAACAAAAACGGCCAAACCCTAGTCATCAGCTCAACCATACTCCAAAGAGGCAATACATTCAAGGAGACTTTTCCCTACCGATGCCGGAAAGACTTAACGATGTCGCTCCCTTCATAAGAGGTGGTACAGTTAAGGGTGTCCCTACTGCCACACCTGCGGGTATAAACAATCCAGCAGAAAAAACGAACAACTTCGCAGTTGAACTAGCTGAGAAATCAACTCCTACAGCTCCTTTTTCAGACTCGTTGAACTTGGGAGCTCCCCAAGCGATTCACCGCTACCTGCCGGAGGTTCAACATCGCTATCTTTCAAAACCGATGGGAGGCTTTCCATTGCTGGGAGGGGAAAGATCTATGCAGGGCAACGTCCCAATTCCATTTGGTGCTGGCCCGATGATTTTCAGGACTCCATGGTCCGGGGGACCAAATTTCGGGGGTGCACATGGCCAGCATGTCGTCGTTGTCAACCGGCCCGTCAAGACACCAGTTCCTGTGCCCGTACCAGTGCCCTCGCGACCTAATGTCGTCTACGTTGATCGTCCTGCGCCTGTGTCAATCAGGAAGGTCCCGTTTCCTGTCATGGTACCCGTCCCACAACCCCCACGGAATTTCCTTATTGTGCATCATCGACCAAATTACGATTCAAGTAATTATTATAAATTTATATTTTATCATTTGGGTATCTGAGGTTGCAATCTATTCCCATTCCCCTCCACCTTTGCACTCTCAACTCCTCTTCTTTGCAGTCATAGATCCTTGTGGAGTGAATCCTTGCCGAAACGGCGGAACGTGCACCGTCCTGGGAATGGAGTTTCAGTGCATCTGTTCCCCTGGTTACAAAGGTCATAGATGTGAAGGTAAATTGTTCTTCTCCTTTTTACAATCAGGGAATAGTTGTTCAAAACGCGCGCGATTAGGTTAATTCTGGACTAGGCCAACAAATTATTTACTTCCTTCTGTGTTTGCTTAAACTTTCTATCACAAATACACAATTTTGATTTTCTCTCTGAAAAGTGGATAAAGTGGTGTTCTACTCTACCAAAGACTTACAGAAAGACTGTTAACCACATAACGGTTCATCTCACAACGCAACTTTCAAATGATTATTTTGTAACAAGACAAGTTTTTCAGTCGATATTAACAAACGTCGCATGCCCAATTTGTCAAAGGAAAATGTAGACGGAAGGAAGTTGTGCTTCGAACAACTGGACAGTAGTCCACAGCAACTGACCAGGGTATTTGTTTGTTTGTAGTTTATAACTTTTGCTTTCTCCCTTAGATCAGAGTATGTGTATTCCGAATCCATGTACCAACTTCGGCAAGTGCACAGAACTCCATGACGACTATGAATGTACTTGTCACACCGGGTATCATGGGAAAAACTGCGATCGTAAGTAATATGGCTCACAGCGTAGTTAAACCCAAGTTAGAGCAAGACAAAACGAGGACACATTGTGGCAGCTGCATTGTGTTCTTCGACACGCTCAGAACGAACGGTTTCGAGGTGGCAAAACGCCCGGCAACATTGTTGCGCTCAGCGCAGACACAAAAATGTTTGAGGTTTTTCAGAAACATTCTTGTGCCCAGGACAGAAATTTGTGTCCACAACAAATGTTTCGCGCGTGGCAAAACGAGGCAACATTTGGGCAACGGGCGCACTAGCAATGTTGCCACCACAATGTGTCCTTCGTTTTGACAGGGTTTATACTCGCAAGAGCATCATTTCTATTATTTTTCTCACTTTATATCAGAGGAAAGCAAGTGTGAACCAAACCCTTGCAACAATGGAGGAACCTGCACAGAAACCCTGGAAACGTACATCTGTTCTTGCCCGGCAGGTTACATGGGAAAGAATTGTGAACGTAAGTACCGAAACATTCACTGCTGTTTTTGACTCAAAGGAGTCATTTCCCAAGCTCAAAATGCGGACTGTCCCAACCATTTAAGAAGAACATGTATGAGTGATGTACTGAGAATTAATCAGTTTTCAGCTGAGTAAGTAATCAAAACCCAAGTCTGATCTATACTGTGTGACTCCTGTACATCTCAATTTGAAACCGAGTTTACTTGAAACGTTATAACCTTAGACAAGTTCTTCGGTTAACATTTTATTCATCAAGAGATTGAGCGAAAGAACCCGGCTAATCCGCCAGAACTAAGAAGTTATATCTGTAGCAGTTGTGAGTCGCATAATGAATGCTTTTCCGTATTCTGATGTAGAGGAGGCGAAATGTCTGCCAGTGAATCCTTGTCAAAACGGAGGAGTCTGTAACGAAGATATGACCGGATACAAATGCAACTGCAGGGACGGGTATCAAGGAATCAACTGTGAAGGTAGGATGTATCATCATCTATACACCACACATGTTCATGCAAGTACGAGTTCTTCCGCGCATGTAAAAATGAATCGACGCACGGCCGAGTTTAACTTTAGGCCACGCCCAAGTTATTGCAGTTTCGTTTGAAAACGCATTTTTTGAAAACGAGTTTGCTGTGCTTACGGGTTGCCCCAACTGAGCGTGCCAGCATTAATGGCCATCCACACTCAGAGTAAAAATGGACGACTGTGGACGGGTGATTTCGATCGAAAGCGAAGGGTATCGTTTTAAATGAATAATTCAGTGTGAAGGTAATTTTCCGAAACGCAGGTTTTTGAAAACCGTGCGTTTTCAAATAAAAACGTATTGATGTGGACGTGGCCTTGTGAATGCTAAGAACATGTGTAAACTGCGCTGATTTCATTCACTAAAATGTTAACTACATTTCCACAGTGCGGGAGATTCCCGACTCATGTGCGAACAATCCGTGTAAAAACGGAGCGACCTGCATCGCTGATCCTGATGATACAGAAAAGTTCTCCTGCTACTGTGCTACAGGTTTCTCTGGAACAGCGTGCGAAGGTGAGTTTTAATTCATCTCAGGAGCCACGTGACATCGAGAATACATACTGATTGGTTCAAGCAAATTTTTTAACCATTTCTTGACCAATCAGAAGCTTACGGCTTCTGTGGCTGGCTCTAGTTACTGTGTACAAACGGAAATACAAAGAAACTCTTAAGCTAATGGCTCGATACGGAGAAAAAGCGTTCAGAAGTAAAACAAAAAAAACACTAACAATATCAACAGGTCCAATGTAGCGTGGCGTTTAATATACATCACAATTTGTAACAAAGTCTAGAAAAATACCTGGTCACATTGCCCCTTTAAATGCCTTTTGTTTGTTCAGATGCAACGTGCATGAATTGTCCTAGTCCTGGTCGCTGTCTGCATGGAGTCTGCATGTCAATAAATGAAATACAAGGTAGTTAAAAAACTCGGCCATTTTACAAAAGAGTGTTAACCTATTTACATTACATTATTATTATTACTTTGAACCAAGTATTACTAAGCAAACAACTGTGACACCATAGAGGAAATTGTTGCAGTTGTCTCTTGGTTATAAGTCGTGAGCTCAGTCATAATGACATTACAATTTGACACACGTAACTTCACTTCTCATCCATTGTAAGTGTTTGGTTTTGAAAGCTCATAGTCCCGACAGACTAATGAGAACTAAACGCATATATATTACTTGCTTCTCTTTCAACAGAAGGTGCAACCGCGGCAACTCTGCCTTCATTTGGTTCCCCGTGCGATTCTCACAACCCGTGCCTTTTTGGTGGCACTTGCGATCCCTTTGAGGAATCTTACATCTGCGTCTGTCCACAGTCTCGCGGAGGCAAGCACTGTGAAAGTGAGTCAGAGACTGAAAAAACAAAATATTCTTGGTTAGCAGAACATCAAAAGAAAAAAAGAATTGTCTCCGCCATCATCATCATCATCATCATTATTTTCATCATCATCATCATCATCATCATCATCACCATCATCATCATCATCACCATCATCATCATCATCATCATCATCATCGTCATCATCATCATCATCGTCATCATCATCATCATCATCATCATTATCATCATCATTATCATCATTATCGTCATCGTCATCATCATCACCACCACCATCATCATCATCATCATCATCATCATCATCATCATCATCATCATCATCATCATCATCATCATCATCATCATCATCATCATCATCATCATCATCATCATCATCATCATCATCATCATCATCATCATCATCATCATCATCATCATCATCATCATTATCATCATCATCATCACCACCATTATCATCATCATCATTACTACGAGTGTCATAAGAGTCATAACTATCATCTTTAGTAGTCGTTTCCAAAAGATACTTCCAAAGATTTTTGTTTAACCAGAAGCTTAATTCTTAGTTTTGCACTGCGCAGGTAATAGAAAGATACCAAACGTGGTATTGTAATTAATTTAAACATTGTTCCCAGAGAGTTTCGAGTGTAATTAATTACCTTTTGGTAATTGGCAGATTTGCTGGAGACGTCCTGTGATCTGTGCAACCACCACGCGGTCTGTGAGTTGAACAAATGCGTCTGCAACAGCGGTTACCAGGGTGACGGAATCACGTGCACGCCAAGTATGTAAACCAATGTTACAAAGCTCACAGAGATTAGTATATAGTCACATCTGAGTTTGTTTCACATTTTCTAGAGCGATATCACTGCCACCCTAATCCTTGTGAAAACGGAGGTATGTGCCACGAGGAATCCTCAGAAACAGCGGCTGAAGCCACGTGGTGGTGTGAATGCTTGAAGGGCTACAATGGAGAGCGCTGCCAGAGTACGTAACACGAACATAGGCATTCCGTGACGTCCCGTCTTCCTCACACGTTCTGGCCTCTTTCCTCCACCTAAGACGATACTTACTTTCTGTTGTTCTTGGTGTATCTAGCAGATTTTCTTGGACATAAAACCTCATGACGTTTTTGTTTTCGCTTTCAACCGGTATAGTAACTTCGAAAATACTCTTCCAGGAACTAGAATTTCCGCTCGAAGCTTTCACTTTCCTATTAATGGGTAGATTTATGAATCAACTATACCCTCGCCTTTTTTGTTTTTCACACTGCAGCATACGACCCTTGTACGCACTTTTTCTGTCATAATGGCGGGAGATGTGAGGTTGTCATTCATGAACCAAAATGCGCCTGCCAGGCGCCATGGCAGGGCCCATCGTGCGAGAGTAAGTACAAAGACGAATTCACCTTTTTTGGGTGTCGTTTCTGTGAGGGACTCAAATTACTGTCAAATGACGTATTGAAAAGTCACGTGATAAACGAGAGCACACGTGCGAGGGAGGAGAGAAAAAGAAGCTAGTCGAGTCTAGCGTTGATGTAACAACAAAAACGGAGATTAAAACTACGATTCTGGACAAAATCTAGTGTGATCTAGCGTGTGGAGCCAGGTTCGGCATGTAACATTTTGAACCTAATCGACGTATTTTCTCACGTCCATAACATTTTCATTTAAAGCGGACAATCTCTGCCTACCGAAGAACGGACAAGACCGAAACCCTTGTAAGAACGGGGGAACGTGTACCCTCACGACAAATGGCCAAACGCAATGCTCATGTTCTAAGGAGTACGAGGGCCCTACGTGTGAGGGTATGTTGCTTTGCCGATGTTATCAGTAAACTGCTGTCTGTTCCCCTCGCATCAAATTTTGAGGTCTGAATTAACACTGCATTTTACCCACAAGGCAACTCTGTTGCGGAATAGGGTCAAACGATGCGCCCTAAATGTTGACTTTTAACCGCTTTTAATTATTTCTCAGCCTCAAGGTCGACGCACTGTATTTGTGCTGGGATGGGTAGCTTGAAGTTCAAGGGTGTTTTTCTACGGCATTCGCTAACACGTTTAACATAACTTTGACCCATCATGTATATACATAAAAATACAGCAAAAGTAGGCATGAAAATTGCTTATTTATACGTTCCTTGCAGAGTCCAAGTGTTCTAAATGCGACAGTCATGCGATCTGTATTAATGGTTTGTGCAAATGCCGTCCAAACTACAAAGGCGATGGGTTGAGCTGCAAACCTGAGATTGAAGAATTACCAATGAGAGGTGGGCAAGGAATCATCTCATGTACCGTTTTTATGAAACTAATACGTACAGGAAAAGGAGATGGTGTGTGGTCGGGTGTACAGCGTAAATTTGTTAACGATACGAATGTTTCTCAACCATTTTTACAGATTCATTGCAAAATGATAAATAAAATATCGTTTTTTTTATCCGAGCAAGTCGCATCAGTCATCTCTTGACGTGCGTGTGAAATTTATGTAGCTTCTTGCTTTTCTTTTTTCAGCTCCACCTCCCGATTTCTGCACACCTGTGAATCCATGTCAAAATGGAGCAACATGCATAGACGGAAGGTCGACATTCTTTTGTGTTTGCCCATCAGAATTTACAGGAAGGAACTGTGAACTACCCAGAGTTCAAACATCTCTTCCAACATCTGTTCAGCAGGACCCTCCCCCACGTAAGTTCATACAACCGACTGGTCATCGCATTTCGGATCACTAGTGTTGCATTTGCTGTGCTCTTTGATTGGTTCAAATAAGTTTAGCAACATTTTCGGCCAAATCAGGACGAAAGCAAGATCCGATTGCGGTCTGCTCACGCAAGCAAGCAAATAGCCTGTTCCATTGTCAATGCGCTAATCAGACCAAGATATTCCCCTTTAACCACAGCACCGCCAGCCGTCTGTCATCCCAACCCATGCTTGAACGGCGGAGTGTGTAAAGAAGAAGGGTTGCGCGAGTTCGAGTGTATCTGTTCTAGTCCTCGGTACAAGGGAACGTTCTGTGACGGTAATGTGAGCTGCCGATTGGCAGATAGCTGCTTTTGCTGCCCTGTGATTGGCTGCGTTATTGTTGTGGCCCATTGTTATAGAAAACCCATCTTATGCATCTTACTTGATGCGAATTTCTTTTCGTTGATGTGATCAAGATCTTGCAAAAGAGCTTTCTTTTAAAGAATTTTTTTTTTTTTTTTTGTTTCAGTTGACATGTGCGCAGGGTGTGACCCTCGCGCCAGATGCATCAATGGAAAGTGCGTGTGCAGGCGCGGTTACGAAGGAGACGGTTTTTCTTGCAACAGAAGTAAGGACGCCAATTTGTCACAAAAATCCCTTGAAAGGATACACGGAAACATTGCACAATTGCAGTTCAGAATGCATTTAATGTTGTAAAATGTTCATCCTTTCTGGAAGATCTCAAAGCAAGTTCTCTTCCCATTATAACTCGACCAAAGACTCGCAAAAATTTCTAAGAAATAGGATGAAAGTTCTTTGCAACCTTAATACACCCTAGGGGCTCTCATGGCTCGCAATTATCCCAAATCAATCTGAGATCCCTTTAACTGTTTAGTATGAACGGACTGTTTGTTGTCGTGAGTCAGTCCAGCATGGTCGTAATGTTTTTCAATCTGACGAGGATCGCTAAAAACTAACGATTTTTCTAATTTCCTTCTATTTTTGCCTGAAAGTTCGGAAGAGGTGCTCTATCTGTCCACCGCACTCTACATGCATCGGTGAAGACATATGCGTCTGTAATCCCGGTCTGCAAATGTCCACAAGCGGCACTAAAAGATCGTGCCTGCGTAAGTAGTAAACTTTCAACTTTTGAGATCAAGAGCCGTTCGGCATTTAGAAGAACGCTGCATATATAGAATGTACTCATTGAGAGCTATCATCTGAGCAGTCATATGTCTGTTAAATCTCTGTAGATTGTTTGACAATGTTTTAGAAGCAGCATGCTGTGACGAAACACTAAGAGTTTCCTTCTCGATCTATAGCTATTCAGCCCTTGACTAAATCTTTGAAGCAAGGAAGGCTTAATATTCCTGGAAATGCCCTTACGCCAAACGGACGAGGGCCTGCAATGACTTCACAAGCTCAACAAAGTCAAGCCCACAAATACTACAACGGGAATCAAATGGGTTTGATCAAGTCAGACAGACAGTCAGCCCCGACTCAAAGTTGGTCAGGTAAGAAAAAAGGGCAGCCATTTTGACATAGAGCTGCATTTCGTTACTAAAATCTCAAGACTTTTGAGAACAGGACAAGACAGTTCACTCCCTCTTAAACGGACACCCTCGGGACCAGCTCCAACTGTCCGTTTTAGTGTCCGTCTTAAAGAGAGTCCAGTTAGAGTAAATGACTGAAGAAACCGCAGGGACCGCTCCTGCCAGGTGTCCGCCTTAAAGGGTTGTATCATGAGCTTAATAGAGGGAAACATGTTGCTATATTTTGAGCTTGAGAGTGAAAAGGTTAACCATTCTCTCTTGACACTAACTCGGCTTTAAATTCCCTTACAGAGGACATTATTGTCACAGAGTACCGAAACCTTGGTTGCTGGGCCGACACACGGAACTGGAGGGACCTTTTGAGCCGATCTCTCACGCCCCTTGAAGCATTGGACCCTAAGTTGATGAGCAGCTACCGCACGAGAAAGCAACCAATCAGCAAATGCGCTGACGCTGCCAAGAGACTGGGTCTTACTTTATTTGCTATTCAAAACGGCGGTCAATGCTTTGGTGGTACCGACAATGGAGACTACAAAAGATATGGACCTTCCGAAAGTTGTCGCGATGGAGTGGGGGGTCCACTCGCAAATGATGTCTATAAATTGCGCCGTTAATTTAAAGGACCACTTGAGAACAGCGAAAATGTTTCATTTTGTTCATCGACGGCAGAATCTGGGTGCTGTGTCTAAATACGCATGCGGTTTAATATGCACTATCGCCTTCACTTTGAAATCAGTAGTCTCGCGTGCAATTTTGAATACTTTCGTATTGAATCAGTTTTTCCTGTGCTGAATTTACGCAAAGTGAAAAATGGGAAAGAAACGACACACAGGGGAAAAAGACACGAGAAAAGCATAAGAAATGAGAGGAAAAAATTACAAGTTTCAACGAACATTTTCCGACTTGAATTCCAGAAAGTTAATGCGATCTGTCCAGCATGGAACTGACAAAGAATCGGTACAGCTTATGTACTGTAGTAATCGCTGTTCAGTAGCTATACGGAGCACGTGTAATTCAAACCAGATATCCACCACAGGACATGCGTAAACTGCATGCGTTCATTTGTTAGATGACTTGTGGTAAAGTTCGTAGATTCGTAGATTAAACTTGCGACCGACTTTGTTAAAAAACGTAGGTACGAGCATGAGATTGCTTGCATAATCATCAAATTTAAGACGACAGGCTTCCAAACTATGCAAGCCTTGAAAAATGAATAAAACTGTCTATTACGTCTTATTCGAAGTCCTCGATTGGTTCTCTATCAGCATCGAACACGATCAGAGGGGGTGTGCTGGTACAACTATCACATTACCCACCGGATTCTGTTTTATTGCAGAAAAAGGAACCAGAAATTCAGACAACGCATGTGACACCCTAAATTGTGTACACGGATTATAATATAAACCCAATGTTTTACTTGTGAGATCTTTAGTTAAAATTACTTTTATGGGTGAACTTGTATGGATTACTTGTACGATCACAGTAAATGTTTCTGAGGTCCACAGCAATCAAACAAAAATTTCAACTTCAATTTCCTGCTAGGTTTACCACTCCTATGTTTCTTCTATAAATTTGGAAGAAATTGCATATTTTGATCTTCAAGATCTTTGTTAGCTTTTCAGGTCAGTTACAGACGTTGTGTTGATTACTTAACTTACACGCTATTACAAGCACACTTGAACCCACATTGATATACTTCAGCAAGTATAATATTGTAAACCATAACTAGCTTTCCCTTCCATCTGTTCTTCTGGAGCTTCAAGGGAGGGGTTTCAGATGTGCAGTGACGATGCTCACATGTTCGGTTTCGCCAAACAGGGCAAGTACAGTAACAGCACCAGCAGCCACCTATAACAAAATAAAAATATTTAGTCATAGGAGTATATCAGAAACAGAGTTACTGTACATATATACCTGGGTACGTCCCACATCGTGTACAAGATAGCACGGCAACCCATTCTGCTTCATCATCTCTTCCAGATCCATTAGATGAGCAGTGTTATATCCTTGTAAAACATCTTTTGTCTCACTGAAATTACGAAAAGCAAATAAAAATACAGACCAAATTAAGAAAATAAATATCTTACAAACTTTTCCCTTTGAGGGTGTGATCAATGATTCTGAAAGAGGATTTGAAGCTTCTATCTGACAAATCAACCACAACAACTATTCAGTACAGTATACTGTAAATGTAAAAGGCTGCAGATCCCTGAATGACTTCCATTTTACTGGGGGTCTGTTGCAGGGGGTTACATGAGGTTATATTACGTACATACCCAGTTTGTTCCCATTCTATAAGCATTTCCTTGAACTTGTGAGGATCTCCAAGTAAAGTCTTGTGCATTCCGATAGTGGCATGTGCAATCTGTATGCCAGCCTTACCAACATCCATCTTCAGGTTTGAATTCAACACAAACACCATCTTGTAAGGGCAATGTTTCTTCTCCCTGGTATTCAACTCGACAGCTTCCAGTTCAAGCATTCTGTCCTCTTCAACCTTGAGAAGAAAAGCAACCTTGAACGCTCTTATAACTCAAGCTTATCCCTCTTTCAATATTGTACTACAGTTGATAGTCACACAGTAATAACTTGGCATTTTGACAGCTGGCTCGCTCATGCACAATCTGTTTTGGAGAATTTTATCTTGCTCTCAGCATTTAGACTTTCCAAAATATGAGTCTTTCAGAATTTAACACATGACAATAAAATCCCAGTGTATGATTTTAATTAGGGTCCAATACTGTCTCAGTTAATGATTAACTGATAATATTATTAGGATTGATATAGATACACCAGAAAATATGGAAGAAATATATTAGTTTTGTGCTGGTTGCAAAAAAAAAAAAAAAAAAGAAAAAAAAAAAGAAAGAATTAAAGGAAGAAAGACAAAAATAGCTGTATTTCTACAACTTTTTGTCCTTCTATTTTCCATTAATATAACTGGAAATTTATTATTGACATTACCTCTCGGGGCTGATCCAAGTTTTGGTCAGACTTGTGTTCTTTTATCCAGTCCATAGCATCTTTCACTGACTTGTTTCCTGTTGCAAACAGAGCCTAAGAGAAAAAACTGATTATTGATAATGTAATTTTTTATGAAATCAGCCGCAATATTTATAATGTGGATTGAAGCCTATGCACACTGAATGAAGGAATGGCATCATTTAGTTTGGAAGTGGAGTGATATACTGATAGATCAATTGGTGATGCCTATTAATAGCTCCATCGGTAACCCACCCGATCTACCCCCCCCCCCCCCTACCCCACCCCAATATTAGAAACAATGGTTGTTTGTTTATCAACTCGTTCCCTCACGTGCTGACCAGTGAAACATGATATCCGGTGCGCGCGTGATGGAATATTGCCCGTCCATCGATTTGGATCGTTACCGCAAATCGTTATCGGAAATGTACAAATTTTCTCTTTATCCGACGGGATAGTACGGCACGTGGTATATCTTGGGAGCCAATATTTTACACGGCGTGTTTAATATTAATAAAACGGGCTTGCTGTTGCGGCTATATCCTTATGCTTGTATCACAAATCTGACCGCACTACGTCCAATTACGTAAATACAAGACATCTAGATTTCCTCTTTTTTTGTGCGGATGGTAGTACCTTTTCGGCGGCGTTTCGTGAAACGCCCATGTCACACAGTTCGTCTAAAAACTCTGTGTTGGGTCCGCTCCACCTTCTCTTCAGGCCTGATACTTTCCTTGGCGCTGCTACTTTCTGCCCGCCCTCTGCAAGGGATAGAGCAATGGCATGAGCAACCATTTCTTCCTCCGCTTCCGCCATGTTGAAGCCACGTTTGAAAATCAGATTGAACGAGAGAACCTGGAATCTAGTTTTACGAAAGTTCGGAAAACTTTCCGATTGCTCGCGACCCTATCCTCCCCTCCCCAAGCAGCAAAATTCCCCAATACACTATATGGCATACTACATCAAGTAAAGTCACGCTTCACTCGAAAATCGTTAAAAATCATGGCGAGAAGGTTAGCTCATGTCCGTTATTCGGCCGTGATTCAGCTGATACTGGCAGGTCTGATGGTCGTATTTGGTATAATGAATCGTTTAATCACTCAAACCGTGCTCAGCAACGCCTATTACGGGATATGGGTCGGCCTATGGGTACGTAGCAACACAAATACTGCAGCTTAATATCTCATCTGACGTCGCTCGTAAACAGTATGCTGTACAGTGGAATCATGATAGTTTGAACCGCCAAGGGAACCCTTATCGGGAGCTTCGAGTTATCGGGTATTTGAGTTTTATTTCGAGGGTAAAATCACAAATGTTTGCAAGTCAAAGGGAAGCGACTACCGTATTCGGGAGGTTCGAGTTTACAGTACTGTATATGGGAGGGTTCGAGTTTATCGGGACTTTCGATTTCAATACATTTCGTTGATCTTGTTAGTTTTAACGGCTCATTCGCGGATTCGTTCCAATTGTGACCGCGTAGATTGTTTTTCTTATTTCAAGAATAATCCCACAAGTTTTCATGTATAATATAAAAGTATTAACCTTAAGCCTGGTTTCCATATAATTGTCTCTGACGTAAGGATCGTCTCTGTCGCAGAATTTTTTGTCAAGCGATCGGGACGATTATATGGAAACACTCTTGCGATTGTTTCAAACGATCCTTATGTCAGAAGCGACTCGATCGTCCCGATAGAACCATGTTCTATCCTTGCGTCGGAGACGACCGGAAATGCAGAGACGATCGTTACGTCAGAGACGATTATATGGAAACCAGGCTTTAATCTAATAATGTACACAACTTTCTTAGGTCTTGATCACAGCTGTGTTGGGATACCTTGCATCAAGGATCGCCCGCCCTGTCAATTGGGCTCTGGTGAGTAATTATGAAACCAGAGGGGGGATGTGCAGTGTGTGGTTGGTATTTATTATTGGCTTGCTTGTTTACAATGTGCACATTCTATTTGAAGTACAGTCAACTCTCTAAAGTGGACACCTCTCTAGGGCGGACAGCATGCAGATTTGGTCCTTGCCGATTTTCACTTGTTTCTCTGTAACTCAACTCTCTCTAAGGTGGACACCTCTCTAAGGCAGACACTAAATCTAGTCCTGAGAGTGTCCACCTTAGAGAGAGTTATTAGTACTAACTAGTTTGAAGTATATATTCTGAGTTCTAAGTTCTAAGAGTTCACTGTATTATAAGTTTATTCCCATTATTTGTTTTCCAGGTGTGGTCCTACATGGGCTTCTCCATCACTGCTGCAGTGTTTTGTAGCAGCATGATTATCTACTACAGCATAGAACTGGCCTATACGGATTATTATTACTACGACGATTACTATGATGGAGTCTATTACTCAGAACAAGCAAGGGTCGCAATGGCTGTCATTGTCTTGATTTTGTCCATTGCCGAGTTTGGGGTCAGTATCTATTCTTCGGTGAGCTGCTGCACGGCACAGGGATGCACATGTTGCCAAGCAGCTCCACAGGTACAGTTCAGCTAACATTTATTACAAGAGAAGTTGCATGGTACATGTAATCTGACTGGTAAACACTGATGAATGCCGCGTGCATTAAACTCCACATAGCATGTGCACATCAGTCTGCATCAGACTTTCTTCTTTCTCTTGTTATTTTTTCTGAGTTACTGTCAGTATTGTTTGCCTTGTCTTATAAAAAAAAAGTGTCAGCATGCTACATCGCATTGTTATAGATTAAAGTACTTGGGAATTTAAAAGAGCACAAGGCAGATGTGGAAAAGCAGCTGTAGTCCATGGCATCACATTTCTCCACACCTCTTTTTAAATTTTTAAAATTTAAATGTGTGCTTTATTTGTGGTAGCCTTCTCTTGTGCATAAAGGGCATACTTTTTCCATTGATAACAGCCTTTAGAGCTCATGAGAATAATTACCAACAAATAATACCTTTTTTTACTAATACATTACAAAATCCAAAATAATGTCCCTGTTTTATTTAGAGTGACACTAACCAAGGAGGCTTCCCTGCTGGTGTCGCTGTTGCCTATTCTGGAGGAGTCCAAGTGCCCACGGTACCAACTTCAATGGGGACCATGACAGCGGTGCCTTCTGTACCCACTTCGATGGGGACCATGACAGCGGTGTCCATGCCTCAAACGGGAGCACAATTTTACACTGTTCAGATGTCACCATAGAAGATGGGGATGGCATTGACATGTCGCAGTTTGTACTTAATAGATAAGCTACTTGTTGTGTGGTAGTTTTAAGTTACAATGTATTTCGAAGCTCAGCTGTAGCATGATATTCGTGAGCCAGTTGTAGAGCAGTTACTATTTTATAGGTAACAGTTAACCCTTTCACTTCCAAGCTCAAAATGCAGATTCTCTCAACCTTAACAGAAGAAATCTGTGGTTTTGTTCGGGCAAAAAGAAGGGAGAGTCGAGGGCAGTTGAACCGCCAGACATACTAGAGCGGTTTTTGGATGAGCAATTGGTTTTGTTTGCTACATGCTTTTTGATTGGTCTAGCAATAAGTAAGTTTGACAGCATTCATAGCCAATCAAAAGCAAAATCACTACCCGATCGCAATCTTCTCGTGCAAGTGAGCAAGTTGGCAAGGCCACTTTCTCGTGCTCTGATTCGTCGCTTCTTCAAAGCACTGTAAAACCAAGCACAGCTTGGCTTCTGTTTGGTTGAAAATGTTTTCATACAGGCTTGTGATTGGCGCTGTTGTAGTTACTTAGGTATTTTAGGTAGGCTCTAAGCTTTAATTAAACTTGGATTTACTGAGTAGCTTTGAATAAGCTAAACTGTTTTTTTTTCTTTTTCCTTTTTTTTTAATAATCACTCGCATGTATAGAACCAAGTATAATATCGTTAGGTAGAGTGTATAATGTGTTTTTTGTAGCGTGCGACGTTATGTATTACAAGCTTTTAATAAAGTTTCTCGCGCCTCGCGTTACACACGTGTCTCTGTACCTCCACGCGCGCATCTCGCGCATCAAGCTGCATCGCGCGTGTCACACGACAACGGGAAAGTGCCTGAAAAATCCGAAGGGAATGTACATTGACAGGAACGCCAAAAGTTATAGAGAGAAAACAAAAGACATACTGATGCAGAATTCAAGCATTGTTGTTTCGATTTCTGGATTTTAAAATTCGAATAGCGTAGTTTGTCCATGTGCACGTGGGTGGCGGTCGACTGCCAAAAAAAATTTGGTCAGATGTCAGACAATTACAGGTTTTTGTTTTTACTTTAAATACGAGAAAACCAAGCAGTTTACTTTGTGAAAGTGAGACATAAGATTTATATACTGACAGACCGCTGGGAGATTATAAAAGAAGTCGTGTACAATGCAGATACATAATCTAAAACCGCAAAGGTTGCTACGAAATAAACTAAATAAATAACGAGAGACTTCTAAATTGACAGTCGTATTCTAACTACAAGTTGCTGAGAATTTGCATCGCGTTCTGTTAGTAGTCGGAGTCGCCATAGTCAGATCTGTCATATCTGGGAAATCCTCTAGATCTTCCTCTACGAACATCTGAAACAATAAGGCAGCATGCGGTTTGCTCAATGTGTTATCACCCTTATCACTACTAACAATATTGTTGTCATTCTCATCTAGTCTACTAAAACAACGGTCGTCGTCGTCGTCATCGTCGTAATCATAATCGTCATCACTATCACCATCGTCGTTGTCATTATCATAGCCGTCACCATCACCAACACCGTTATCATCGTCGCCGTCATCATCGTCATCATCATCGTCATCATCATCGTCATCATCATCGTCATCATCATCGTCATCATCATCGTCGTCATCATCATCGTCATCATCATCGTCATCATCATCATCATCATCATCGTCATCATCGTCATCATCATCATCATCGTCATCATCGTCATCATCGTCATCAGCATCAGCATCATCGCCATCATCATCGTCATCATCATCATCATCATCATCATCATCATCGTCATCGTCATCATCATCATCATCATCATCATCATCATCATCATCATCGTCATCATCATCATCATCATCATCATCATCATCATCGTCATCATCATCATCATCATCGTAATCATCATCATCGTCATCATCAACACAAACATGATCGTCATCCTCCTCATCAGCATCATTTCCACACGACACGATAAAACTCGCACGGCACGGTACACTAAAGTGCTTCACTATATGCGTTCACCTGGTTGCGCTCCCCAACCTGCGCTGCCCACTTCACTGGCGCTATCTTGGGCTGGCTGACTCCAGGGCCGGCTTTTTAACACATCTGGTGAATCAGAACGAGTGTAGCTCGCCTCCGTCTGAAGAGACACAAACAAGGGTGAAGAATTAATGGTGTAGAAATCGTGACATCATCTGAACATCGCTGAACCAAACGAACCTCGTTGTCTGAGGAGTACCCCGCCTCATATTGTCTCGTCCGCTCTTTGCTTGGAAAAAAATCGCTGTTTTCTGACGAGGCAGACAAAGGTCGAGAAGGATGCAGATCCTTTGTTGGGAAGGAACTCCCTCTGATGAAAAAAAAACAAAACAAAACAAAACAAAAACAAAACAAAAAAAAAACAAAAAAAAAAACGATGTATCATCAGCATGACTAAAGAATAGAATAACAACAACAACAACAACAAGGTAACTGTAAAACGATAGCGATAACAAAGATACAACTAACTATAGTGATAAAAAAATTAAAAACAATATCAACATAAACAATATTAAAAATAACGATATCAACAACGATATAACAACATAACTATGCCGATACTAATACCAATACAAATAACGTAACGGTAAAAGTAAGAATTAGGACAACCACAATCCCGACTCCGACAATCCCAATGCAAATCGTCACGATCAGAAATCAGTGATGAATGAAAAGCCACCAACTGACCTGTACATGTGACGCCCCTTTTCAGGTGAATGAATGGAGCCGGTTTCATACATGTGCCGGCCCTTCCTTGGAGAGGGTTCACCTGGGGAGCGTAATAATGATCCCCTGTTGTAAGACGAAGAACTGCACAACACTGAGACAAAGTCAAGAATAGGGAGATACAAAGAAAGTCGCAAAACACAGAAGGAGAGACAGACATACAGTAGGCATACATACAGAGAGAAGCGAATGAGACGACAGTCTGAAAGAAAGGGACAGACACTGAAACAAAGAAACGACAGAGACAGATGAATGGAAGAAAGCTTACTCTCTGAGTCAAATCCTACTGGCCACAATGGACGAGCAGATCCCCTCTGAAACAACAACAACAACAACAACAACAACGACAAGCATTTTCAAGATACTGTTCAATGCACCATTATCTTGAAGCCTTTTGAAAGGACCACGATAAAATAAGAAAAGCGACAAAAACTAAAACAACAACAACAACAGCAAGAGACAAAGGAATTAATTTACCTCACTGCCAATTTGAGACGCACTCTCGAAATTATCACTTTCATCAACTGAAATGTAATAAAATGAAAAGGTTTTAAACATCACTGCCAACAAACGAGGATATAATATTACTCACGCAAGTTATTTGTACACATGATGAAAGACCCTAGGCAGTGAATTATCTACGGAATATACTTTGACACTCTTCAAATGAGGTGAAGTAACGGGAAACCTTACCTTCAGTCGAAAATATGCTCCCAACTGTAATAAATATGCAGAGGAAGAGAGAAGGAAGGAAGGAAGGCCAAGGGAAAAGTCAGTGCGTTACGCCATCCAAATTTCGAATAAAATATACTCACAGACATTTCAGTCAGTTCTTACCTTCAGACCTTCGATCAGTTTGCTCATCATTGATAATTCTGAGTACGTGAAAAAGAACGGAGAAATTGAGATGGTTACTTTCCTCCGCTTCAAGATTTTATCTTTTGAAGAGTGTAAATCTTAATCTGTTAATTGTGCATGCCGATTTATAAAAAGAAAACACACAGTGGCGTTTCTGTGAGTAGTTTGACGAGGCACACGGCTTCAACCTGCGCGTAAATCTGAAAGAAAAAGACTCGACAGGCGTCACAAACCTTGCACATCTCGCGCAGATGCTCACACGAATGGATTCTGGCGCTGCTCCTGAAGGTTTGTAAGTCTGAAAAAGAAGAGTTTTGGGTAGCATACTAACAAAAGGTTTCATTAAAAGACATCAAATATAAAGACCTTTTTCCTTAAAACATACTATCAATGGAAATCGTATTGTGAGTGAATCATGCCCGTTTCCAACTACAAAATAGTTGAGACCTAATAGTGCATTGATCAACTGGACCTCCATCGCTTCCTCTTTGCACTCTACCTTTGAAATCCTGGCTCCTGAACGATGAACACCTGACACGCCCTCAGATTCAAGATCATCAGCATTCTCTGTAAGTATTTCAAGACAAGAAACAGTTGCGACACGTTGGTAAACAGATCCAGAATAGGTCATTTCCGTCTCCTGAATCTTCTGTTTCAAAACGAGGCCTAGTGCGAAACTTTTCTTGTGAAAATTAGTTTCGCACGCACGTTCATTTTCATGGAAATCAAACTCATCTCCAGAAGAAAGGTCGTATTTGAGCTCACTTTGAAACAGAGGCAACATGCATCTCAAAAATGGCCAAAAAGCTGGCACTTTCACAATCATCCGCAGTAGAAAGAGTAGTACTCATTACTGGCCTTATAAGCGAGTGTTTTAATTGTCAAGTAAAAATCTCTGCTGAGCTTGGCTTTGTATTTACATAACTGCACTTGACCAAAGAAACAGTGTTCTTCATTTCACCCGTCAAGTTTTGTCATCAGGTGATCCGCCAAAATGTGAACTGCGCATGACCGTGAAAGTGACCCATTAAACCTGTGTCTCAAGTACTGCGCTCTCGCATTACCTAACAGCTCAGTACTGTTGTCCTCCCAGTCAGCTTTCTCTCCGCTGTAGCCTCTGTTTTCACGCCTGTCGCTGTAATCCGTATTGGCCAGCAGAGCCTGAAGCTGGCGCCTGTGCTCTTCAGCTGCGTGTCTGGGTTTCAACTTGCGAGATTTATACGAACTGCAACCGCAAAAATACATTTAGAAGGCTTAAGTGGAAGGCAGTTTTAGTGTCGCTGCACGTAGAAATAGATGCAGTCTAATGTACGTTACTGCTTCAGTGACTAATGGCTATCACATCACTAACAAGTTTATTTGGCGTCTGGTTGGTCAAAATGCTTGCAGACCTGCGATTGCCGGTATACTTTGATGTTGGTTTTAGACTGTCATTTGAAAATTGCTCTATGAAAGACAAGCTTCCCTGCCTTTAGGAGAAAATAAATAAATAAATAAATAAATAAATAAATAAATAAATAAAAAACAGACGGACAGACATAGAAGGACAGTAAGAAACTGGCTTACCCATAACCTGAAGATACAGAGTTGGAATCGCTTTGTTCGTCTGGTACTTGGGCATATCTACCGACATCCAACTCTTCTTCATGTTCGTCATAAGTTCCATACTGAACGTTAGCAGAGCCAGACGTTTCCCTGGACAGAAGGGCAGCTGATGGTCTGTTTACAGAGCTGTACAGATCCTGGTGCGCAAGCAAAACGTGTCTACATGAACTCCCCTTTGTTGGCTTTTTTCTTGTTTTATTATCTACAACGTTCAGACACTTTAACCAGAAATTCAGGGGAGAGTTTCCACAAGGTTGAAGATGACTATGAGTGATAATCAGGATTACAATAATGATGATGACGGCCTGGACGATGACGATGAGGACAACGATGACGCTAACGATGACGCTAACGATGACGATAACGATGATAACGATGATAAAGATGAGGACAACGACGATGGTAACGATGATAATAATGATGATGATAACGATGAGTACCATGACGATGATAACAGTGACGGTAGCGACGATGATGACGATGATGATAATGATGATAATGATGATGATGATGATGATCACTTTGCTAATTAAGAAATATATAACGCGTCACCGTGTAATATAGCCTCATCTAAGCACGCGGGAAGTTGGGAGAACACGAGAGTAGCGTAAGGAACCACGAGGCCGCCGAGTGGTTTCCGGCGCTACTCGAGTGTTCTCCCAACTTCCCAAGTGTTTAGATGAGGTTATATTACACGGGAACACGTTATATATTTCTTTTATAAAATAATTAGTCAAGTAAAAAACATCGCGTATCGCGTCAGCCTGTAATACACTCTCATCTAACACGCTTATTTAGCCAATCAGGGCGTGTGTAGTATCATAGTGTTATTTTATAAAACTGAATCTTAATACACACCATATCATGGCTGTCACCGCCCCAAGAGGAATCTGAAAAATAAAAAAAAATAGATGAGAAAAGTGAGCATAACTGCCACTAAAACTCCTCTTTAGAATCTGGCATGCTTTTGGAGGAGTGAAAGTTCTCACATTAGCAATATAATACCTTCATGCAGATTTCTTGACCTCTGGCTGTCAGTTTTGGGTCTGTGCTTCATAGAGAACAACTCATCAAAATCCTGAGTGGGTACAATAGTGCTTGAGTTCCAGGCCGCTCTCTCAGAGTTCTTTGTAGTGTGCCCTGACAAGGGAAAACCCTAATGTTATTAAGTGCAAGATTTTGGTTGAATTATCATCAAAAATTTCGATTGAAAATCATTAAAACCTAATTACCAGAGTTAAAGGTACTTTTTTTTTTTAATTTAAACCTATTTAAGTGTTCACCCCAAGAACTCATGGCTCATTGAAGGGGCTTACATGAGGTACTTTTCAGAAAGGTCCTGAGAATGCCTTGCAATATTTTATTTTATTGTACTGTAAGTTTTTATCTGAAGTACAAACTGAGTTTGAATGCTGTCAACCTGATATTTACACACTAGCTCTTTGTTCTCTTTGGAGAATGTCTTATTACCAGCTTGAAAGGTTAACCCTTTCACTCCCAAGAGTGATCAACATTCATTTTCTCCTCAATGCAGTTTCTCATCAGAAAAATATGATACAGTAAGGAGAATTTGGCTTTTGATAACTTGGTCAGGCAAAAGCTGATTAAACTATCAATTCTCACTTCATTGCTCATACATTTTCTTCTTGAAAGTTTGGAGAATCTACATTTGGATCTTGGGAGTATATATTATATAATATAGTAAACTTCTCTCACTTGGCCTTGAATTCTCTTCTTCTCTAGTATCTGTTTTTGACCTTGAAGGTTTGCTGCCACTCATCCAAGGACGAGAGTATTCTCTTGAGGGTTTTGACGCACTTCCTGACCTGAAGTGTCCACTTGATCCACCCCATGACTTGGCCAAGTGGCTTCGTTTGCCGTTCCCTGCAAAGAAATGCCAGGAAAGTTTAAATTAATTTTGCCAATCAGATAAGGCTAAAATCATGAATTAACTACAAGTCCCTCCAAACATAAAAGAAGCCACTGTCTTGTTGTTTACCATCTTCTAGTGACTGGTGTGATATTGGAGTTCCTGTAAGGCCAATGCTTCTTGAAAATAAAGGTGACTTGCCACTAGGTGGGCGCCCAGAGCTGTTCCAACTCTGTGACTACAAATTAGAAAGCACACTTGTCTATTAAAACTGACAACATAATCAGAAGCTTCACTAACTCACATATTTCAAACAGAGCAAGTTGTCAAAAAAAACCTACTAGCTTGATGGGAAAGTCTAGCTGGTTTTTACAAACAATATTGAAGACCCTAGTTCTTTTATTTAGATATACACTATAAAGTTATAAAATAGAGCTCTTTGTGTAAATTCATAACCACTACTTCATATTGCTGATGGGAACATCAGTAACAAAAGGTGACAACACATGAAACATCCCATTCTCTGGGTCAGTAACTTGACTGTATAACGATTTTAAAATGTATACAAATTGACAACCTTGCTGTCCTGATCTGCTTGGATCTTCTTCAATGCCTTGATCAAGTATGGGATCGGCTCATCTGGAGTATCTCGAATGACTTTAGCCATCAGATCCTTGAATGACGAGGAGATCAGAAATGAAACTCACAAAAAAATTTACATTTCTGAGTGTGCTACTCTTTTAAGTAGAATATATTTACATCCAGGTTTAATTTTATTTGCTGGGAAACGCTATGCTAAGGTAAAGACATTATAATTAACATTTTATACATACATGTCTACGTGTGAATAATATTTAGTAGCTACATACAAGAACATGCATCAACACCTACTCAAAATCTTAAATATTTACATATCACGCCAACTATCTACTCTCTTGAAAATGCCAACAAAAGGTGCAAAATTTTACAGGACAACGTCCCCTATACATGACACCTTTTCATAAAGAGATTTAGGCAACTGGGGCATCTCTCATTCAAGTATAAGACCAGAGTCTGAACATAAATGAAATATAAAGTTAAATAATACAATTATTCATGGGTTCGCTACTCTGCCAATACCTCAAATAAACTGCCGATGTGATGCTTTTCCAGGTATCCTTGCACTCTTTGAGCTGCCATATTTGTTTTTTCTGACTCACCGCTGTCAAACAGAATCAATCACAAAATTTGGACGGTAGCAACAAGTTTTCTACTCATTGTTTACAACTGTTTTTTTCACCGCCATTTTATTCCCAGGGAGTAAAACCCAGAGTTCTGCGCGGTCGTTCTCATTGAGCGACCGCTGTGCGATAAGCAGTGCGGTCCGCGTGATAACCCAGACAGGGGGAGGATAGAGGAAGACGAAGAGAAATTGAGAGAGAAAATGCTGTCTGCTAGGCGTGCTGTAACCGTCTTAGGGCGCAGAGGACGTCTGTTAACCCTAAGATCTAGTGTTTGCCAATTGCATACGCAAGTTCGTCGAAAGACTATGCTGTTATGGAGCGTCAGGTACATTGTTTATTGCAAAAGCTTCAAGCGGTTTTCCCTTCTATAAACTGCCCTGATCTGTGAGATCGGATCATAGCGGTTGATTTGTTGTCTCGTGGACTTCTCAAAGCTGGACGTTACGCCACAATCGCGATCGATGTTGAGATTTGACAGGCTGGATTGCTTCATATTTTCCAGGGACTGTGTCGCCTGTTCAAGGTCTGTGTACCCCGGGTCTGGATCTGGAAATGTTTCGCCACTAGCACGATGGTACAGTAGTGGAGGTGAGCATACAATAATAGGGTTGGGTGTTTTCTAGTTGTAAACTGATCCAATTTCAGTGAGATCTTACAGTAGGTAAAAGACTGCATATTTTTTTGCTGGATGCAATACTTTTGAACCCGGCTGCTCACACTTACCTTCAGCATCCGATTTTTCGACTAGACAAAAGAAATCCTGTTATTAAAACATGGAAATCTACAGCGCTGATGAAACTTTTTGTAACCCTGTACAGTGCATTTTGATTGTTGATATTTAACAAAACAATGGTTCAACACAGTGACACAGAAGATATTCCTAATGGGTAAACGGGGTGCAATAAAAAATATATTTGGCAGCTAGCCCAAGGGAAAGCTGTAAGCCATGATTCACAAACCCAGATACTAATAATTATTCCGAGGAATTTGTCAGGAAAATCTACTTTCCCTGGTCCTGCAAACAGGCTGTGACAAGCCCTGATGTATTTTAAATAGCAGTAATTAATACTACAACTGTTGTTGTAGTAGTTACACAAAGAAAACTTTGAGGTCTGCATGCCCAAGAGCAAAACATCAGGGAGAGGGAGGAGGGGGAGAGGGGAGGAGATACAAATTGAATAACATTGTAGGTGTAGGGGGTGAAAACTTTCCATCATTCTGCAGTCAACCCTTTTAATTCATCTCTTTGTTCTGGCTGTAGACCTCCCATCCCATACCAAAGTTCCCCTTCCTGCCCTGTCTCCCACAATGGAGATGGGCACGATCGTCAGCTGGGACAAACAAGAAGGTGACCAACTTGAAGAGGGTGACCTGCTTGCTCAGATTGAGACAGACAAGGCAACCATGGAGTTTGAGACCCCAGAAGAGGGATACTTGGCCAAGATATGTATCCCAGCCGGAAGTAAGGATGTGCCCATAGGAAAGCTGTTGTGTATCATAGTTCCAGATCAGGGAGATATTGCAGCGTTCAAGGACTATGTCCCTGAGGAGGGAGGAAAACCAGCAGTAACACCTAAAGCAGTAAGTCATGACACCTGTATACCCTTTCACTCCCAAGAGAGATCAACTTCAGTTTTCTCTTTCAGTTTCTCACCAAACATATATCATACAGTAAGGAGAATTTGGCTCTTGATACCTTGCTCAGATGACAGCTGATTGGACTATCAACTCTCACTACATCACTCAAACATTTTCCTCTTAAAAGGTTGGGAGAATCTGCATTTTGAACTTGGGAGAGAAAGGGTTAAGTGGCTGAACAGCTCATGTTTTTAACCCTTTCTCTTCCAAGAGTGATCAACTTCAATTCTCCTTCAATTTTTCTCTAAAGATATATTTTTACAGTATGGAGAAGTAGGCCTTTGATACAACTTGCTTTGATAAAACCTGATTGAAGTATTAATTCCCTCTACATCTCTCATACATTTTCTTCTTGAATGGTTGGGAGAGTCTGCACTTTGACCTTGGGACTGAAAGAACATACAGGTTAAATGAGTGTCAGATCACAGTTCTTCTCCTTCAATACATAGTCAGCTATTTGTAGTACGCTGTGCAGATAATGGCAGGCAATATATTGGTAACGAGTTCTGTCAATAATTGATCTCCAATAAATAATTCTAGACATTACTTTTGCTGAAAGCAGGTGGGAAGAACTTTAGGCCCACAATATTTGGACTGAGACTATTTTGTGTTTCTTTTCTTTCAGGAACCTCCTGCAGTAGCTGCCCCTGTCATGTCATCTCCTCCCCCTCCCCCACCCCCTGCAGCTGCCCCTGCACCACCACCAGCAGCAGCAGCAGCAGCTCCACCCAGTGGTAGAGTGTTTGCAAGTCCACTGGCCAAAAGGCTGGCTGGCGAGAAGGGTGTAGACTTGTCTGTGAGTATAGATGTGACTAAATGGACATAATGCTTGCTAAATCCCACATGTTCAACAGAAATGACTTGAACACATGCTTTTGTTGTTGTAATTGTTGTTGTTGCTCTTCTCCTTCATCATTTTGTCCTCATTCTATGTACATAGGCACTCCGAGGCAGTGGCCCTGGAGGTCGTGTTGTTGCACAAGACATCACCACAGCTGGTGTCCAGGCAGTCCCTCCCCCTGTGATGACACCAGGTAGGCGTCTCATTTCAGAACATTGTTCTCCAAAATGAACGGGTGGTCACTATTGCTTCCAAGTCGAAAATCTTACCAAGATCCTGTAAGTAGAGGTCTGGGTAAAAACCTGTTAAGATCAGGCCAAAATGCTAAATTTTAATATCATTTTTAAAGATCGTGCCAAAATCCTATAAGACACTTCCCAAGACCATGTCAAGATCTCTAACCAAGATTCTCAATCTGAGTTGCATGTCTTTTGTTAATGTTTGATAAATTTCCACTCATTTTTCTGTAGGGACACAGTTCACAGATATTCCTTTGTCAAATGTCAGAAAGGTAAGTTAGCATGAAAATGACACATATTAAGTAAAACTAAGTTTGATAAGAAAGGTGTTGTTTTAAAAAGAAACAACAGAAATTCAACGGACAAAACTGCTTTGTCAAACATACACGTATGCTCCTGAAACTCTCTTTTTTTTCCATAAGATTAAAAACTTGTTGTTATAATCTTGATTTCTTTGGTGACACCCGCAGATTATTGCCAAGAGACTTCTGGAGTCAAAGCAAACAGTTCCTCATTATTATTTATCTGTGGATATAAGAATGGATGATATCCTGAAGTAAGCCTGCTTTGTTTGTTTAGAGGGAAGATTCCAGTTTGTTGTTGTTGTTACTCCTACTGTGTTATGGTGGGGTTGCTAATGTTTGAAAGGTGAATTCTAGTCTTGATTTTGTTTTTGTTGTTGTTGTTTATTGCTGTTTCTGTATAAACATGTCACATTCACCACTGTTTAAAAAGTCAAAATTATTGCTTGATTCTCACCCGTTTTTAATGCCATAACATTGTTTGCAGCCTAAGGAAACGGTTAAATGAAACAGCAAATGGAGAATACAAGTTGTCTGTCAATGACTTCATTATCAAAGCTTGTGCACTGGCCTGTAAAAAAGTGCCAGAAGCAAACTCGTCTTGGATGGCGGACTTCATTAGACAGTAAGCGGCTGGAACTAAATGTTTCATTGTCTTTACGATAAGTATTCAGGCAACCCAAATTCAATGCCACTAAAACGTTAGGTCGATGTCGATCCACGTTACCGACCGCACACCGACACGTTACCGACCGCATACCGACCGCACACCGACACGTTACCGACCACGTTACCGACTGCATACATTCCGATCCAGAATAAATGCGAGCCGAGTGTGTACACTGTACAGTCGACCTTTTCTGATTTTCAATCGTCAGTGCGAACGCCCGCCAATACTATTTTTATTTAGTACCTATCTCGGATTGACCCCATTTTAGCGAGCCAAGTGTGAACGGACCCATACTGTAATACTGTTGATTTTGCTAAAAGAAGGTTTAGTCCTATTCTACTTTTTCTCTCTCTCTCTTTCTCTTTCAATTTGAACAGGCATCATAACGTGGATATTAGTGTTGCAGTCAGCACAGATTCAGGTCTTATTACACCAATTGTATTTGATGCGGCCGGAAAGGTAGAGAACAGTTCAGTAGATCATGACTTCCTCTTCACTGAAGTGATACAGTTGAAATTAAGGGTTTTCTATCCAGGACTTCAGATAGCCTGTTGTTTATGTGTGTTGGTGCCGACGACGAGGACGGTGATGATGATGATGGTGATGACGATGATGATGGTGATGACGATGATGACGATGATGATGATGATGACGATGATGATAATGATGATGATGATGATGACGATGATGATAGTGATGACGATGATGACGATGATAATGGTGATGACGATGATGATGATGATGATGATGACGATGATGATGATGACGATGATGATGATGATGATGACGACGATGATGATGGTGATGATGATGATGATGATGATGATGATGATGATGATGATGATGATGATGATGATGATGATGATGATGATGATGACGATGATGATGATAACCATGATGGTGATGGTGATGATGATGATGATGATGATGATGATGATGATGATGATGATGATGATGATGATGATGATGATGATGATGATGATGATGATGATGATGATGATGGCGATGATGACGATGATGATGATAACCATGATGGTGATGGTGATGGTGGTGACAACGATAACGATTATGATAACGATGATCATGAAGATGATGACAACGATGGTGACGATGATGATTATGGTGACGATGATATGATGACGATGATGATTATGGTGACGATGATATGATGACGATGATGTAATAAATAGTAATTAACCACGTCACTTTCAGGGTCTGGCAGCGATAAGTGCTGATGTCACAACACTAGCAGAGAAAGCCAAGAGTAATAAACTGCAGCCACACGAGTTCCAGGTAACACTTGCCTGTCACACGCGGACTTACACCATACATACATTTACAGAGACAAGTCTCAGATGTACACTGCAACACTGATTTGTTTATCTCATTGGATTGAAATGTAGGTTTTTTAACGTGTGAAAAAACGCGGTCCGACTTACAAAATACACGTTTCACTGAATTGGTCCCTGCACTGTAGAGAATGTGTTTGGTGACGCTTTGAGTGGATCGTTAGCATTCCACTGTGTTTTGATGTTTCTCATTTGCTGTGCACAGGGCGGAACGTTCACTATATCTAACTTGGGAATGTACGGCGTAAAGAACTTTTCTGCCATCATAAATCCACCTCAGGTATGTGACGTTCGGTTATCGTAAAAAAGCGAATTAGCACTCCCTTCCCCCCAAGAAAAATGAAATCAGCTGGATTTCACAAACCAGTTTGACATGTGGTTATTACCCGCATACCGAAAACAGGTAAAACCAGTTCTATTTTGCGCAAGTGTTTACGACAGCAGGTGAGTTTATTCTGCTTGTGCGTCAAGCGTTTATATTGTTTATATTTTGTTTTTGCAGTCTTGCATCCTGGCAGTTGGAAAGGCAGAGAAGCAAGTACTAGTAGACGAAGACAGCGAGAAAGGGTAAGTGCTATTTGCTTCTGCACATGATTTTAAATGTAGCTTACACTCGATCTTACACCGTAAAACCTCTAAAATATTGGACGTTCGTTTTCCGAATTCTCTCCGACTTCTTTCCGACAGGTATTCGGTAGGAACCGTGATGTCGGTGACGCTCAGTTGTGACCACAGAGTGGTTGATGGGGCTGTGGGCGCGCAGTGGATGGGAGTGTTGAAGAATCTTCTGGAGAACCCCATGACCATGTTGCTTTGATAACTATGTCCAACACCATGTGAAGAGAAATTACGAACTCAACCTGAAGAAATGTTACTTCTATCGAAAGGATGATTCAAAAAGCCGCTATGACGCTGTTCTGATCTTTATGATCGGCGACCGAGGTTGATGTGCGGTGACCGTCTCATCTGATTCGTTGCTCAGTTGTGACCTCACATATTTGATTTCTGGACCTTACATTTCGAAATTAAGTTCGTCAAAAATTGAGCTCTTCGCTTGTATAACACAACTAAAATATTCATAAAAACGTTTGTTTAAAAACGTAGTCTAGTTAATTTCTTGCCGACTGCCAACAATTAGTTTTACTTTTAATTTGATCTATAACTTTTCGGGCATTATGCAAGATCCGAAATTATATCTTATTGTTCATAAGAATGGCGCTTCTGGCAGCAAAGGAAAACTGAAATCACTCAACAATCAATTTATCGTACGGGTAGCTTTCTCATACTAAATTTTCCAGATTACTCTCGTCCTGCAAGACATATCCTTCAGTTTCTCAGCATAGATATATCATACAGTATGGAAAACTTGAGTTGTGGCAGCTTTCTCGGACAAAAACTGATTAAACTGTATTTTTCCGTTGGGAGTGGTTTGGTAAATGCGTTCTTGCAGTGGGAACTTTCACCTGTTGTTATCAGTGAAATGGAAAGTAAACCTCGTACCAACAATTATTGTCATCACATTTATAGAAATGTTGCGCTCCCTAGGCAGACATTGCCTTACAAACTCTACTTAAACATATACTGTACATACCAAAAACACACGCACACACCTTATACAAGTTATAAACACTATACATCTCCCAACTCCATTTCAACATGTACCCCACTACCATTTAAATTATGTCACAGCGTACATCAAAGAAAGTTGGGACCCTAAAAAGGTTTACAAACGCCGTTTTTTTTTTGTTTTTGTTTTACATTTCTTCAGGAAGAAAGCAAGACTTTTCGTAGAGAGCTGTTACACTGTAGGTAGCTCGGGTAAACCAGAATGAGTTACTTACAGAACGGAACAAAACGTAACAGTTCTCGTCGTTAAAGACAGCTTACAATATTCTTTGCCACTCTCAAGTTAGTTGGACTTAAAACCTCCTCGCCGCAGCATCTTGATTTCGTTCACAAGGTGGTCGCCAGTAAATCCAGATTCTGGGATCTTCATCGGACAACTGGCCGTCGTCACCACGCGACTGCGGTGTCACTTCCTCCCTCCTTCGGCGCTGAACTCGCGGCAGAACGCGCACAGTCCTCAGATAACGCAGCTGCTCCTCCCGCTCCGACGGACTGGGCGTTGAAGGCGACACGGTCTTTATCGGAGCAATTGAATTCAGTGCAGACGCCAGGCAATTTCCCATTATCTTTTCTGAACGCTGATTACAGATCACTCAGAAGTCAGGAACTCAGCATATAGAATAAATAGTCAACTGAATGTTGGCGCGCCGCTTGTTCAAAGTCATTTCACCGCCGGAACTAAATTAGCCAATCAAAATGAAAGACAGGATGTCGTCCAATTGAATTTCGGAAGCCACTGCTAAAGTAAAACCTATTTGCGTCATCAATGGAATGGCCGAGGTGTTTGTCTTTCCTTGTCTGCACGCAATCCCTTTTAATTCGTCCAAGATCAGTACACGAGAGACCCGGGGTTTTCAGCGGGACAAATGGAGCAGGATTTTTAAAATAATACAACCACAAGATGGGTTGACGTGCTCCGCATACCTGGGCCGAGTAGTGCCCAGGTTCTGACTTCCGATCACGTGATGCTGAGTGTGTAACACCATCCTTCTAGATGACGTATAAGATAAAGCCTTGACTGACCAAAGCGGCGGTAATTTTAGAGTGATTTTTTTTTTCAAAAAAAGAAAAAAGACAATTAGCGTTGTGAGCAAACACGTCCGCCTAAAATAGTAAATCAACGGCAAAAGGCTAACGCTCGAAGAGTCAGTCGGCACGTTCTCTCCATCCTCATCAAACTGTTGGTAATTGTGTATTTTTTTAACGTTACGTCGACAAAGACTAAGAATGTTTTACCACCAGGTCAAGCAATCCATCAAATCACAAATTGTCTTGCATTTGCTGAATGCCAATCGTACAAGCGCAGGAAACAAATGCAGGGGCCAATTCAACAAAGCATTTACAAGTGTATTTTACAAGTCGGATCAATTTCTCCACATGTCAAAACACACTTTAATCCAATACAATGGCCAAATACTGTTGTGGTTGTGCACTGGGACCTGTATCTGTAATATTGTACATACTGTGCTGGAGTAGAGTCCGTTTGGTGGCGTTTGAATAATGGTCCAACTTGTAAAATACACGTGTAAATGTTTATTGAATTGGCACCAGGACCAAAGAAATCACACAATTACTTTCAATGATCAGTTGAGAATCACCTTGTTTCAAACACTCTCTCAAATTTGATATCTTTGCCGTAAATGGACCACCAAGGGTGTTTGAAATATTTACAAACCTGTATTACCTGTTCTTGGATAAGCTCTCGTAAGTCTTAGAAACGAAAATAAACACGAGTGGCGACATAAGCACTGTGTCCACTGGAAAATAAAATTGTTCATCGTGATTTTGGATCATGAATTAGCCTGCAGACACGTCCGCTTCATACAATTCCTCTCAGGGGACTCAATAGAGGTGCTGAATATGAAACGGCTGTGTCTGCAGGCTCATAACGAGTACTCAAGTCTTCAGTTTATTGTGGCTGGGATTCTGTCTGTGCTCTGAAAGTCAGCCAGCTCACGTGACCTGTTCGTAGCAGCTCCTGCGAGTCCTGCTGATCTAAGTGCCTCACTTGACGCCTGATGTAATCGACCAGGTCTGCAAGCGCCGTTGCATCTGTCTTTGGCTTATCGTGAATCAAGTTCCTGTGGAAGATATAACGAGCGGTATTTCTGAGCCTGCGAAATCAGGACAGCTGGCTGTCAGCAGACTGAGTCTGTAGAGAGGGAAGTCAACAGATGGAGGTGAATAAAGTTCAAATTCTCATTACTGTTCGATGTATCTATAGGAAAAGAATGACAAGAGAAAATTGAAGTTGGTCACTCTCTTTCTTGGCCGACTCACCTCCAAAGAGCCGCTGCGAGAACACGGTCGTGTGACAACAGACCCTAGAATTTATCAACACCAATTAGTCAGATACACATAAGGGGTATATAAAAAAAACTTGACAAAGAGTCTATCAAAAGCTAATCGAAGCCGTTTTCGGATGACTGACGAAAGTAAGCTAAGCGTGTGATTGCTTTGGTTTTGCGTTTACTACACTTTTGGATTGGTTCAAACAAGTTCTCGGCCAATCAGAAACAAAAGCAGATCCTTGTTGCGATCTGCTTACGCATTAAAGCAAGTGGCGATGGCGTTTTCTCGCTCTACCCATCCGTCTTCTGGTTTGGTTGAAAGATTTTGTCACAGCCTTCGTGACTGGCGCTGTAATTACGTTGGTTTTAGTTTTACAAAGGTCATCCGAAAACGGCTCTATAACAAATTTGTTGTACAGTACGGCACATACCTCATCATACGCCACAAGAAGTCCGTAAAACTCCTGCACTAGCTCTTGCAGGCTCGTTCTCATCACTGAAGTATCGAAAATCTGTGCAACGAGAGACAAAAAACGTCACTTGTTTTCCGTCAACGATCACCATGTGTGACGCTTAGCGACTTTCACTCCCAAGAGCGACCAATTTTCTCCTTCAATTTCTCACCAGAAATATATCCTAAAGTAAGGAGAACTTGGCTTCTGATAACTTGCTAAGATGAGGGCTGTTTGAAATATTGATTCTTGTTACATCACTCATACTGTTTCTTCTTAAAGGTTGGGAGAATCTGCATTTTGAGCATGGGAGTGAAAGGGTCCTTACCCCCAGTGCTTTCATTCTTTCCTGGACATCCTGCCACATGATCTCAACAAGTTTTCTGTACATGTATTGACCGTCTTTATCCTCCATTTTTAGACGCACCAAGCACATCCTTGTGAACAAGAATAAAGTAACATGATAATATGTTTATAGAGAGGTGCTAAAAATTAAAATTAAAAATGTGAAGAATACCATTTCCAGAAGAATGATTACAAGAAGGATGTTATGTTTTAAGGCTAGAGGTCAAATCTACATCTTAGTAAAACTTACCAAACATGAAGATGATTGACAAGAAACCAAGACTGAAATGTATCAGGCATGTTGCAGGCTGCAATCAATGAATTAATAGTTATCAAAAATTAATAAATAATTAAATAACAAATAGATAAAAAATTTCAATAAATCATTTTAATATTAAATAAGTAAATAAATAAGTAAACAAAAAAGTAAAAAAGTAAATAATATATTTATTTATTCATTTGCTAATAAATACCTTTGTAGAAGTCATCATAATTAACTCCTTCAACACAGCACCCATGTCATCTCCTCACCCTCCCCCACCCCCTGCAGCTGCCCCTGTCATGTCATCTCCTCCCCCTCCCCCACCCCCTGCAGCTGCCCCTATACCACCCCCAGCAGTCGCAGCAGCAGCTCCACCCAGTGGTAGAGTGTTTGCAAGTCCACTGGCCAAAAGGCTGGCTGGCGAGAAGGGTGTAGACTTGTCTGTGAGTATAGATGTGACTAAATGGACATAATGCTTGTTAAATCCCACATGTTCAACAAAAATGACTTGAACACATGCTTTGTTGTTGTAATTATTGTTGTTGCTCTTCTCCTTCATCATTTTGTCCTCATTCTATGTACAAAACTCACAACGGACAAAACTGCTTTGTCAAACATGTACGTATGCTCTTGAAACTCTCTTTTTTTCCATAAGATTAAAAACTTGTTGCTATAATCTTGATTTCTTTGGTGACACCCGCAGATTATTGCCAAGAGACTTCTGGAGTCAAAGCAAACAGTTCCTCATTATTATTTATCTGTGGATATAAGAATGGATGATATCCTGAAGTAAGCCTGCTTTGTTTGTTTAGAGGGAAGATTCCAGTTTGTTGTTGTTGTTATTCCTACTGTGTTATGGTGGGTTTGCTAATGTTTGAAAGGTGAATTCTAGTCTTGATTTTGTTGTTGTTGTTGTTGTTGTTGTTGTTTATTGCTGTTTCTGTATAAACATGTCACATTCACCACTGTTTAAAAAGTCAAAATTATTGCTTGATTCTCACCCGTTTTTAATGCCATAACATTGTTTGCAGCCTAAGGAAACGGTTAAATGAAACAGCAAATGGAGAATACAAGTTGTCCGTCAATGACTTCATTATCAAAGCTTGTGCACTGGCCTGTAAAAAAGTGCCAGAAGCAAACTCGTCTTGGATGGCGGACTTCATTAGACAGTAAGCGGCTGGAACTAAATGTTTCATTGTCTTTACGATAAGTATTCAGACAACCCAAATTCAATGCCACTAAAACGTTAGGTCGATGTCGATCCACGTTACCGACCGCACACAGACACGTTACCGACCGCATACCGACCGCACACCGACACGTTACCGACCACGTTACCGACTGCATACATTCCGATCCAGAATAAATGCGAGCCGAGTGTGTACACTGTACAGTCGACCTTTTCTGATTTTCAATCGTCAGTGCGAACGCCCGCCAATACTATTTTTATTTAGTACCTATCTCGGATTGACCCCATTTTAGCGAGCCAAGTGTGAACGGACCCATACTCTAATACTGTTGATTTTGCTAAAAGAAGGTTTAGTCCTATTCTACTTTTTCTCTCTCTCTCTTTCTCTTTCAATTTGAACAGGCATCATAACGTGGATATTAGTGTTGCAGTCAGCACAGATTCAGGTCTTATTACACCAATTGTATTTGATGCGGCCGGAAAGGTAGAGAACAGTTCAGTAGATCATGACTTTCTCTTCACTGAAGTGATACAGTTGAAATTAAGGGTTTTTTATCCAGGACTTCAGATAGCCTGTTGTTTATGTGTGTTGGTGCCGACGACGAGGACGGTGATGATGATGATGGTGATGACGATGATAACGATGATGACGATGATGGTGATGACGATGATGATGACGACGATGATGGTGATGACGATGATGACGATGGTGATGGTGGTGATGATGGTGACAACGATAACGATTATGATAACGATGATCATGAAGATGATGACAACGATGGTGACGATGATGATTATGGTGACGATGATATGATGACGATGATGATTATGGTGACGATGATATGATGACGATGATGTAATAAATAGTAATTAACCACGTCACTTTCAGGGTCTGGCAGCGATAAGTGCTGATGTCACAACACTAGCAGAGAAAGCCAAGAGTAATAAACTGCAGCCACACGAGTTCCAGGTAACACTTGCCTGTCACACGCGGACTTACACCATACATACATTTACAGAGACAAGTCTCAGATGTACACTGCAACACTGATTTGTTTATCTCATTGGATTGAAATGTAGGTTTTTTAACGTGTGAAAAAACGCGGTCCGACTTACAAAATACACTTCTCACTGAATTGGTCCCTGCACTGTAGAGAATGTGTTTGGTGACGCTTTGAGTGGATCGTTAGCATTCCACTGTATTTTGATGTTTCTCATTTGCTGTGCACAGGGCGGAACGTTCACTATATCTAACTTGGGAATGTACGGCGTAAAGAACTTTTCTGCCATCATAAATCCACCTCAGGTATGTGACGTTCGGTTATCGTAAAAAAGCGATTTAGCACCCCCCTCCCCTCCCCCCAAGGAAAAAGAAATCAGCTGGATTTCACAAACCAGTTTGACATGTGGTTATTACCCGCATACCGAAAACAGGTAAAACCAGTTCTATTTGCGCAAGTGTTTACGACAGCAGGTGAGTTTAGAGCCGTTTTCGGATGACTGTCGAAAACCAAAACCAAAGTAATCACACAGGCCAATCACAGAGACTGAGAGAAAACAGTTCAGCCAATTGGAAGCCAAAGTAATTCGCGTTTGGTCTTGCGTTTGGTTTTGCTTTCCAATCAGCAGTGCGAGTACACGCCATCGCTTGCGCGAGAAGTGTTTGGTTTTGGTTTTGGTTTTGGTTGTCTCTGATTGGCTGAGCATGCTGACAAACTCGTGTGGACCAATCCGAAAGCGAAGCAAACGCAAAACCAAAGCAATCACACAATTACATTCGACAGTCATCCGAAAACGGCTCTATTCTGCTTGTGCGTCAAGCGTTTATATTGTTTATATTTTGTTTTTTGCAGTCTTGCATCCTGGCAGTTGGAAAGGCAGAGAAGCAAGTACTAGTAGACGAAGACAGCGAGAAAGGGTAAGTGCTATTTGCTTCTGCACATGATTTTAAATGTAGCTTACACTCGATCTTACACCGTAAAACCTCTAAAATATTGGACGTTCGTTTTCCGAACTCTCTCCGACTTCTTTCCGACAGGTACTCGGTAGGAACCGTGATGTCGGTGACGCTCAGTTGTGACCACAGAGTGGTTGATGGGGCTGTGGGCGCGCAGTGGATGGGAGTGTTGAAGAATCTTCTGGAAAACCCCATGACCATGTTACTTTGATAACTATGTCCAACACCATGTGAAGAGAAATTACGAACTCAACCTGAAGAAATGTTACTTCTATCGAAAGGATGATTCACAAAGCCGCCATGACACTGTTCTGATCTTTATGATTGGTGACTGAGGTTGATGTGCGGTGACCGTCTCATCTGATTCGTTGCTCAGTTGTGACCTCACATATTTGATTTCTGGACCTTACATTTCGAAATTAAGTTCGTCAAAAATTGAGCTCTTCGCTTGTATAACACAACTAAAATATTCATAAAAACGTTTGTTTAAAAACGTAGTCTGGTTAATTTCTTGCCGACTGCCAACAATTAGTTTTACTTTTAATTTGATCTATAACTTTTCGGGCATTATGCAAGATCCGAAATTATATCTTATTGTTCATAAGAATGGCGCTTCTGGCAGCAAAGGAAAACTGAAATCACTCAACAATCAATTTGTTGTACGGGTAACTTTCTCGTACTAAATTTTCCAGATTACTCTCGTCCTGCAAGACATATCCTTCAGTTTCTCAGCATAGATATATCATACAGTATGGAAAACTTGAGTTGTGGCAGCTTTCTCGGACAAAAACTGATTAAACTGTATTTTGCCGTTGGGAGTGGTTTGGTAAATGCGTTCTTGCAGTGGGAACTTTCACCTGTTGTTATCAGTGAAGTGGAAAGTAAACCTCGTACCAACAATTATTGTCATCACATTTATAGAAATGTTGCGCTCCCTAGGCAGACATTGCCTTACAAACTCTACTTAAACATATACTGTACATACCAAAAACACACGCACACACCTTATACAAGTTATAAACACTATACATCTCCCAACTCCATTTCAACATGTATCCCACTACCATTTAAATTATGTCACAGCGCACATCAAAGAAAGTTGGGACCCTAAAAAGGTTTACAAACGCCGTTTTTTTTGTTTTTTTTTGTTTTACATTTCTTCAGGAAGAAAGCAAGACTTTTCGTAGAGAGCTGTTACACTGTAGGTAGCTCGGGTAAACCAGAATGAGTTACTTACAGAACGGAACAAAACGTAACAGTTCTCGTCGTTAAAGACAGCTTACAATATTCTTTGCCACTCTCAAGTTAGTTGGACTTAAAACCTCCTCGCCGCAGCATCTTGATTTCGTTCACAAGGTGGTCGCCAGTAAATCCAGATTCTGGGATCTTCATCGGACAACTGGCCGTCGTCACCACGCGACTGCGGTGTCACTTCCTCCCTCCTTCGGCGCTGAACTCGCGGCAGAACGCGCACAGTCCTCAGATAACGCAGCTGCTCCTCCCGCTCCGACGGACTGGGCGTTGAAGGCGACACGGTCTTTATCGGAGCAATTGAATTCAGTGCAGACGCCAGGCAATTTCCCATTATCTTTTCCGAACGCTGATTACAGATCACTCAGAAGTCAGGAACTCAGCATATAGAATAAATAGTCAACTGAATGTTGGCGCGCCGCTTGTTCAAAGTCATTTCACCGCCGGAACTAAATTAGCCAATCAAAATGAAAGACAGGATGTCGTCCAATTGAATTTCGGAAGCCACTGCTAAAGTAAAACCTATTTGCGTCATCAATGGAATGGCCGAGGTGTTTGTCTTTCCTTGTCTGCACGCAATCCCTTTTAATTCGTCCAAGATCAGTACACGAGAGACCCGGGGTTTTCAGCGGGACAAATGGAGCAGGATTTTTAAAATAATACAACCACAAGATGGGTTGACGTGCTCCGCATACCTGGGCCGAGTAGTGCCCAGGTTCTGACTTCCGATCACGTGATGCTGAGTGTGTAACACCATCCTTCTAGATGACGTATAAGATAAAGCCTTGACTGACCAAAGCGGCGGTAATTTTAGAGTGATTTTTTTTTTCAAAAAAAGAAAAAAGACAATTAGCGTTGTGAGCAAACACGTCCGCCTAAAATAGTAAATCAACGGCAAAAGGCTAACGCTCGAAGAGTCAGTCGGCACGTTCTCTCCATCCTCATCAAACTGTTGGTAATTGTGTATTTTTTTAACGTTACGTCGACAAAGACTAAGAATGTTTTACCACCAGGTCAAGCAATCCATCAAATCACAAATTGTCTTGCATTTGCTGAATGCCAATCGTACAAGCGCAGGAAACAAATGCAGGGGCCAATTCAACAAAGCATTTACAAGTGTATTTTACAAGTCGGATCAATTTCTCCACATGTCAAAACACACTTTAATCCAATACAATGGCCAAACACTGTTGTGGTTGTGCACTGGGGACCTGTATCTGTAATATTGTACATACTGTGCTGGAGTAGAGTCCGTTTGGTGGCGTTTGAATAATGGTCCAACTTGTAAAATACACGTGTAAATGTTTATTGAATTGGCCCCAGGACCAAAGAAATCACACAATTACTTTCAATGATCAGTTGAGAATCACCTTGTTTCAAACACTCTCTCGAATTTGATATCTTTGCCGTAAATGGACCACCAAGGGTGTTTAAAATATTTACAAACCTGTACTACCTGTTCTTGGATAAGCTCTCGTAAGTCTTAGAAACGAAAATAAACACGAGTGGCGACATAAGCACTGTGTCCATTGGAAAATAAAATTGCTCATCGTGATTTTGGATCATGAATTAGCTTGCAGACACGTCCGCTTCATACAATTCCTCTCAGAGGACTCAATACAGGTGCTGAATATGAAACGGCTGTGTCTGCAGGCTCATAACGAGTACTCAAGTCTTCAGTTTATTGTGGCTGGGATTCTGTCTGTGCTCTGAAAGTCAGCCAGCTCACGTGACCTGTTCGTAGCAGCTCCTGCGAGTCCTGCTGATCTAAGTGCCTCACTTGACGCCTGATGTAATCGACCAGGTCTGCAAGCGCCGTTGCATCTGTCTTTGGCTTATCGTGAATCAAGTTCCTGTGGAAGATATAACGAGCGGTATTTCTGAGCCTGCGAAATCAGGACAGCTGGCTGTCAGCAGACTGAGCCTTTAGAGAGGGAAGTCAACAGATGGAGGTGAATAAAGTTCAAATTCTCATTACTGTTCGATGTATCTATAGGAAAAGAATGACAAGAGAAAATTGAAGTTGGTCACTCTCTTTCTTGGCCGACTCACCTCCAAAGAGCCGCTGCGAGAACACGGTCGTGTGACAACAGACCCTAGAATTTATCAACACCAATTAGTCAGATACACATAAGGGGTATATAAAAAAAACTTGACAAAGAGTCTATCAAAAGCTAATCGAAGCCGTTTTCGGATGACTGTCGAAAGTAAGCTAAGCGTGTGATTGCTTTGGTTTTGCGTTTACTACGCTTTTGGATTGGTTCAAACAATTTCTCGGCCAATCAGAAACAAAAGCAGATCCTTGTTGCGATCTGCTTACGCATTAAAGGAAGTGGCGGTGGCGTTATCTCGCTCTACCCATCCGTCTTCTGGTTTGGTTGAAAGATTTTGTCACAGCCTTCGTGACTGGCGCTGTAATTACGTTGGTTTTAGTTTTACAAAGGTCATCCGAAAACGGCTCTACAACAAATTTGTTGTACAGTACGGTACATACCTCATCATACGCCACAAGAAGTCCGTAAAACTCCTGCACTAGCTCTTGCAGGCTCGTTCTCATCACTGAAGTATCGAAAATCTGTGCAACGAGAGACAAAAAACGTCACTTCTTTTTCGTCAACGATCACCATGTGTAACGCTTAGCGACTTTCACTCCCAAGAGCGATCAATTTTCTCCTTCACTTTCTTACCAGAAATATATCCTAAAGTAAGGAGAACTTGGCTTCTGATAACTTGCTAAGATGAGGGCTGATTGAAATATTGATTCTTGTTACATCACTCATAATGTTTCTTCTTAAAAGGTTGGGAGAATCTGCATTTTGGGCATGGGAGTGAAAGGGTCCTTACCCCCAGTGCTTTCATTCTTTCCTGGACATCCTGCCACATGATCTCAACAAGTTTTCTGTACATGTATTGACCGTCTTTATCCTCCATTTTTAAACGCACCAAGCACATCCTTGTGAACAAGAATAAAGTAACATGATAATATGTTTATAGAGAGGTGCTAAAAATTAAAATTAAAAATGTGAAGAATACCATTTCCAGAAGAATGATTACAAGAAGGATGTTATGTTTTAAGGCTAGAGGTCAAATCTACATCTTAGTAAAACTTACCAAACATGAAGATGATTGACAAGAAACCAAGACTGAAATGTATCAGGCATGTTGCAGGCTGCAATCAATGAATTAATAGTTATCAAAAATTAATAAATAATTAAATAACAAATAGATAAAAAATTTCAATAAATCATTTTAATATTAAATAAGTAAATAAATAAGTAAACAAAAAAGTAAAAAAGTAAATAATATATTTATTTATTCACTTGTTAATAAATACCTTTGTAGAAGTCATCATAATTAACCCCTTCAACACAGCACTCATACATGTTTCTTGCACTTCTGACCAAAACCTGCAAATTACAATGAACAAAATAGTATACAGCAGCTGCAATTCATATTGACTGATATTGTTAAATCATTCCTACTGCTCGTTATCTCTGGTTTTTGTGAAGCTATCAAACATAACTACCAACAGCCACTCTGGACTAACCCAGTTGTGAGCAATATTGATACACTGTACTTGACAGGTTTTTCCAATGGTCCCAAAGCCTAACATTCTTTATAGGTGGCAGAAAGTTATATCTAAAGTTGCTACGAATATATGCATTAATCTCACCGATTTCTTGGAATAAACCCCAAGCATCCATCCCAGAAACCTAAGACACTTGATCTTGAAGCTGACGGCATCCTGTGCCGAGGGACTTTGAATAGTACTCCCACTGTTACTGGGTGGTGCCTAGAATTAGACAGTCATATGGTATGCCAGGTTACTGATAGATGTTGCACAGTACAAAGCAGGTTAGATGTAGAAGAGTTTAGCAAGTATTCCATACCTGTGTTGACAGAAGACTTGCTGCATATCCACTCCTTAAATACCATGTGGCTCTCTGAGCATGTGCCACTTTGAAACCCTGGAAGTTTTTTATAAAGCCATATGGATTACATAAATTTTGATGACATACTGGTACAGTGTAAGTATTCATTGCTTAATTTCTTAACACAGGAGAAAGCTTGCATAATTATGTTGAGTGGAAGGTGTGCAAAATGTCAGTGTGGGAGGGAAGGGTAGGGAAGGTTTTAAGCACAGGGAACTAACATTGGAAGTGGTCTGAAAATTATTTTCCCCCATACAATTCCTTATATAAACATTCTGTTACGTAATAAACAATCCCCATAAGAACTGTGACGTTCTCCAAAATATATTTTATATTTGTGACATTTGTGATTAATTTGAACATGTGAACGTCTTTTAGAGCTTTAAACTAGAATTAACAAACGGCATACCTCCATAGTTCTGCAACCAGTACACAAGATTTGAAAGACTGGCCGAGTTGCCCTGCGCGCAATCCAGAACGTACTCATTGTTGACAAACAGCAACTGAAGTTGTCAGATTCCCGCTCTCTGATCGTCAAAGTGAAGTGTAAAAGAGAATATCGGAGACAAAACAACGAGAAATGTCTTTTAAATGGTAAACTGATTGGCAGCACGAACTCTCGCTGCCGCCATGTTTTGCTCGTGGTAACTAAAGATTCCCCTCCCCTCCCCACCCCCATTAGTAAGAGACGATTGGACAAATAGACGTTTGGCTGGGTGGGGGAGGGGTGGGGTACTGGCCTTCAAATCAAATTGAGGAATTCAAAATTTACACTATCATAACTTATGAAAGTAAATAACAGATCAAGTCCGTCGACGACTTCTCTTGAATCAAAGTTTCACTAAAGTCTCCCACAATCACCACGTGACAAGACAAGAAAGCCGGCCGTGCGGATGGCCCTGGGGAAGAGGTTGCCGAATGCCTTTAGTACCCAGTCTCCCAATCCAACATGGAGGATGGAACCGGTACATTGCAGAAGACGAGAATATTCGTGGATGGTTGTCCTACGATCGTGACGAAGATTTTACCACAGAAGCAAAAGCACGACACTGTGATCGTTGTCATCCCTGGCAACCCGGGCATCATTGATTTTTACGATGTGTTCATCGAATCTTTGTTCATTGCGAGCGAGAGAGAATTTCCAATTTATGGCGTCGAACATGCAGGTAACTTTGCTGTTCTGGTGATAGTGTTTGCAGCTACACAGTTTTTTTTTTTTGCCGTCTTCCGTGTGTTGAGTGTTGGGATATAGAGTTACCTACAATGTCGATCGTAAGCTATTTCTCCCCTGTAGTCATGTCATTAATTATAAAATAGTGTGTGCCTCTCTCTGTGTACCTATAACCATGCTACAGTCAACTCTCTTTAAGTGGATACCTCTTTAAAGCGGACACATCTCTAAGGCGGACAGCAGGCAGATTTGGTCCTTGCCAATTTTCACTTGTTCCTCTGTAACTGAACTCCCTCTAAGACGGTGACCTCCGTGAGGCGGACACTAAATGCTAGTCTCGAGGGTGTCCGCCTTAGAGAGAGTTCACTGAATTATTTAAAAAAATCTTCCTTTCTCTTCATTTTGTGTCCCAGGTCATTCCCTCCCAGAAGCCTCCACCCACTGTGAAGATGCTGATCACTCACTGTCCATTACGAATAAGGCGTACCTCTCCCTCCAGGGTCAAATTAAGCACAAGATGGCCTTCCTAGAGGAGTGCATACCACAAGGAGCGAAACTCATCCTGATTGGACACTCCATCGGAGCTTATATCATTTTGAATCTGCTAAAACACAGCAAAAGGTCCAGCGATGTTTTAAAAGCCATCCTGCTGTTCCCAACAATTGAGAGAATGGCTGTATCTCCCAGTGGAACTTACGTCACTCCTGTCGTGAAATACTTCAAGTGGCCTGTGGTTATGCTCGCCTCGATGGTCTCTTGGTTGCCTGGGTCTGTCAAGGAATGGCTGGTGCAGTGGTGGTTTTCCAGACGAAATGTCAGTAAGCATGCGCTCGCTTCAGTGCTCAAGTTGGTGAATGGTCAATCGGTTAATGCTTGTTTGACGATGGCAAGAGATGAGATGACAGACGTCGACGAGGTGGACTATGAGGTAAATGTGCAGTGAGTTACTGGTGTATGGGACATGCAATCCTGGACAAAGCGTTGATGGGGGACACCAATTTATTACATAAACTCTGGTGTGACATAGAGATTTCCGCCACTGAGAAATGTCGTATCTGAACACACGTAAAAATACGATATTTTTTTCGTGTGTTAATATCAGCCAAGCAGTGATCTTGCATGTTTTTGCATTTCTTAGTGGAGGAAATCTCTGTATCACACCAGAGTTTATGAAATAAACAGAATAATACACGGACGCTTGGAGATATGAAATTTATCTTCGAGTGTTCATCTCGATATCTCACGAGTCTCTCTCGAGATGAACACTCGAAGATAAATTTCATATCTCCGCGCGCCCATGTATTATTCTCTATTTATTCTTGCAACACAACTTCTCAGGCACACTCACACACAAACAAACAATAATAAACCAAACAAAACTTCAAAATTTACCAGCCCCTCACTGCAACCCATCTACTGTAATAATCGACTATTTTGCCTGGGTATTTAGACAAGAATTGTCACACCCACCCCTTTCCATTTCTTTGTGTATTTTATCTGTTCGGCATTAATGTTATACAAATGGTAAAATCAGAGAGACAAACTTCTGTTTACAATACACAGCGGTAGTTAGCTAGCTTCGATTCAATGTAGAAAAATGGCAGACCATCTCTTGTTTGGTATTTTAAAAATGTCTTTATTAGAATCTGTTGGGATTCAGATGATGACCTAGGCTGTTTCTTTGACAGATCATCACAGAAAATATTGACAGACTGATATTTTACTACGGAGCAACAGACCACTGGGCGCCTGTATCGTACTACAGGGACATGAAAGAAAAGTTTCCTGGTGGTGAGATTTATCTATGTCAACGTAATTTCAAGCACGCGTTCGTACTGGAATCTTCAAAGGAGGTTGCGGATCTCACATGGTCCTGGATTGAGCAGTTACTGTAGAAGCTGCCGAAAAGCTCAATTATACAATTTCCGGGAAATACAAAGGACTTGGAGAAATATTCTTGGGGTGGAAGGCTATGGCAATGGCGGGAAAAGATTAAATACGGAAGACAACTGGCGGCCGTGCAACTTTCTACGGTTTCTATTCCCGTGCAACGAGCGGGTTTAAAAAGCATCGTTTAAAATGAAACGCATCCGCGTAAGAACTAACGCTCCTTTATGCGCAAAATGAAATCCTAGCTGGACCGATTATTTTAACGCAGCCTTTTATGCACAAAAAAACAACAATGTTCCAGAGTCCATCTGGTTTATTCTTTTCTTCAGAAGCATAAAAAAATACGTTAATTTGTGAGAGCACAATCTCTACATTCTTCGACCAGAGACCTTACCATAAGTTACGACAACAATCACAATATTTACAGCGATTAATTTATACTTTCATGTTACTATTCGATCGTTAAATAGCTGTTTATCGTGGTGAATCAATGGGATAAAGCCGTCTTCAGATGACTGTCGAAAGTAATCGTTTAATTGCTTTGATTTTGCGTCTGCGACACTATTGAATTAGTCTGAACCAGTTTGGCAGTATTCTTGGCCAACTAAAAGCAAAAGCAAAACCCGATTGCAATCTTCTCATGTAAGCCAGCAAGTGGCAATGGCGTTTCCTCACACTGCTGATTAGCCCCTTCTTCAAAGTAAAACCAACTGTAAATACTTGGGCTTCTGATTGGTTGATAGTGTTTTCTTACAACCTCTGTGATTGGCACTGTAATTACTTTGGCTTCTGATTGGTTGGTAGTGTTTTCTTACAACCTCTGTGATTGGCACTGTATCATTAAGCATTGTGTATTTACATGACCGTCACGGTACTTTCAATGATTTCCCTGGACGTTGGCAATGACTCAAAACGAGGATTCAAAAAGACGGACAGTATGCATAAATAAGAAGTTAAACGAAACCTTTCAGCGAAGGCCGCTACTTGTGCAGTCCATGGCATGAGGTAAAAAACCTTAAAAGACTAGCAATATAAATATTACAAAAAATAAAACCTGCACATTTGCATGTAGCCTGCGGAAACAGCCCGGCAGGAAGGCTGTATTCGCAGGCTAATTTGCATGTCCAAGTGCTACTTGTTCAGTTATCACTAAAATTGTGTCGTCACAGCATTAGCCTTCTGCGCATCCCTGCTGCGCAGCTGAACTGGAGCGAAATACTCCAGATTTTGCTGTCCCTATCAAAATGCTACAGAAAATAAAATATGATAAAATGGTAAAAAATATTATTCAAAGCTGTTGTCAGTTTCTGTCAGTGACGTTCACGGAAATGACATTCAACACGTCAGAGCGACATTATTTATAACCACCAACCCCACTCCTCCCCCCTCCGCACCCTTCCCCAAAGCCCTCGCAGGGCGTTTCTCAGCTGTGTCGCGCGACGCTTTCAGAGCTGTCCCTCAGTTCCAAGTTCACACGGGTGATGGCGACCGCGCAGCCTTGGGAACTTCCAACAACACCGATGGTCGCCGGAAGTCTGAGTCGGCACTCATCCTGCTGACTACGGAACCTGCGCGTGACCTCGCTCTCACGCTGGCCCGTGACCCGCGGGCGCTGGCCTGGTAATTGGTTCCTTTGATGAGTGCTTGTTTCACGCTCTCGTCCATGCCTGCTACGCCCATCTGGCCAAACACCTGGGGAGGGAAGAGGGGAGAGAACTTCAGTATAACGGTGTGGGATTTTTTTACTCGAATCTGGCTAAGAACTTGCTAATTAAAGAGACCCTCTCGCCGTAGATACCTTGCGCGCCCAAGTTTATATTTACATCCGGAGCTCGATTTTCCTAAGGGGCCCACGTTATGACTGATCGAGCTGACTGTCGGTGCCTGCCGTATTCAATACAATTTCTCAGTTTGTGCTGATTTAGTTCGCGATAAACGTAGAAAAACATAAGAATCCGCCATTTTCGTATGATACGAAAATGGCCGTCGGCAGTCACTGGGCGCGCAAAGCATCTACGGTGAGAGGGTCTCTTTAAGCTTACCAGGGCAACATTACAAACAACAACAGCAACATGCAGCCTGCTTGTAAAACTGTTTTGATTTCTCTGAAACGAGGAAACACGCGAAACGCTCGCTAACCTCAACGATTGCTCCATCAGGCAGCCGCAGGAAATGACGGTAGAGCTCTCGGAGTCCGTCCAAGTGGAGCGTGTGGATGGACACATGGGTTGTGACTTCACGATGGCCCGTTTTCTTTTTGTTCGATTCAGTAACGCCCGACTCATCAATCTGAAGAGGAAAAAACCACGATCAATTTCTAGTGTTCAACTGATACATGAAGGTTCACAAGTACCGTCCATTCAACTCCAAATTGCCACGCGAGTCTTCATAAGTATATAGGATAGGAAAGCTTAGTTTCTTAAAAGTAACTTTAATTAGTTTCCCACAAAAGAGGGCCCAGTTTATTGGAAGTTAGTGTAGTTCAGCAGAAACAAACAGGATAGTAACTTAAGTTTCCCAGAAACGAGGACCCAGTTTATTGGAAATTTCTTAGTAGTAACTTTAGTTTCCTAGAAACGAGGACCCAGTTTCTTAGTAGTGTATTTCAGCAGAAACAGACAGAATCAATAGAGCCGAAGGGAAGGAATGTGCGTGTGTGAAACACTGAGACAGTGTGAGGAGTGACTTACAAAACGTCTGACAAGCCACAGTGTAACACTAAAACACTCTGTACCTGCTCCTCTTCCCATATGTAGTCGTACACAGCAACTTTTCTCCGCTCTCCTTCCTCCCCCCTCCAATCCTCCGACTTTTTACAGATGAAGTTCAACTCTTCATTGGATATTTCCAGGTCGTAAGGAAGGAAGAACTGATCTTCACGGGCGTGTAGCCGATGATAGACGTCCATCAACCGACCGTGATTGTGGAGACGAAGGAAGTACATGTAAAGCATAGTGGAAGCTGTAAAGAGCGTCACGATGTACAGAAATATCGTCAACACGATGCCCACCGCTCCGTTGCTCTCGTAACGATCAAAATGCCAGTAGAGCTTGAAGGCGTCTCCAATCGGAATGTCAACGTTGTTTTGTGAATACCTGTTGACAGGACAGAAGCTTAGCAGTGATCATGCTGTTGTTGAGTGTAGTTAACATATTTTGCATCTTCGGCAACGGAGAATTTCACTCAACCTAGAACCTAATTTGTGAACCTAAGCTGTGACCACTCAGATGAAAGCTCTTAATACGTGCAGTCTAATAGCAGTGTTCACTTCTAACTCCTGCACTGTCAATGAGACATAAAGGTGTGACGATTCAAATGAAAGCTTTCAATGAGTACATTCTAATAGCCAGTGTTCACTTCCAAATCTTGAATTCAAATTAAACTTAAAAGTGTGACGACTCAAATGAAAGCTCTCAGTGAGTACATTCTAATAGCAGTGTTCATTTCTAACTCCTGCACTGTCAAATCAGACATAAAGATGTGACGACTCAAATGAACACTCTAAAATGTGTTCGCTTTTTTCGTCTCTAACTTTAACTTGGACAAAGGAATAGTGAAAGGGATTAAATTGCATTGTCAAACAATAAGAATAAAACTAAAAACAACCACAAAAACAGCATTGAACCTCACCTCTGTAGAGCTGAGTCGACAATCATTATCCATATGGGATCCAACAGCGTGTTGATGCCGAACGCCATGATGAAGCGCGAGAATATGTTGGGGAACATTCCAAATAGCCGCTGCATCAACCAGCACCAGATGATCAGCACACAGAATATGATGATGTTGGTGAACGGACCAATCACGACCATGGCAATCTCCTCGTTACTGCGCAATAACGTGCTCTGGTAGTTCAGGTTCACGGAGTAAGGAAGGAACTCAAATCTGCCGAAACAAACAAACATTGACACTGTTAACACTTTAGGCCTTCTCCGGGTCCTAAAGTCGCCATAATTTAAAGCGACTTAAGGCGACTTAAGAAAATCCAGCAATTTTCACTGCGGCGACGTAAGGCGACTAGGAGCGTTACCCTGAACTACAAAATATGCACTTGAATCCACAGTTTTGTGCAATGACCGCTGACTCAAAAAAAAAAAAGGAAAAAAAAAAAAAAAAGAAAAAGGTGACCGTAAGGCCGAAAAACGTATTTCTGCGTTCTCGTAAATATTTGAACTAAATTCATAAACTTACTTGTTGACGGGAACCAAAAGAGCGCTCAGATAAATCCACTGCCCACCGTAATGGGCGTACAGTCTGATCCACCAAGTTATCGCAATCATGAGTAGCATGGCCCAAAACTCTCGGGACCTCCATTGAGAGAGGCCTACCTCAGCCAGCAGCTGACGGCTCACATATTGGATCTTCTCTCGGCCCCGACGAGGAAGGCCCCCTTTGTTGGAAAATGGCGGCCTAGGTTGAAGAAGAAACGAAAACAAAAGAGCCTGGTAAGGTTATATATGGATACTCGGACGCTTTAAGCGGCCTTTGTACGCTGTCAAGACACAAGAAGTTAATCCAATTGTCACCAGTTCATTGTACTCACTTGACGACAAAGCTGTGTTCATCAAGTTCCTCCAGGTGTGTCATTTTCTTCTTCCTCTTGTTCTTTCGAGTCAGCATCTGTGTCTTGGGCATCATGGTGTAAACTTTCTTGGCGTACACATCGACTGGGTTATTCAAGTGTTTCTGAGGACGCAAAAAAAAAGGTCTAAAAACGAAGGAAGAATACGACCCCTTCAAAATGGAAACCTATCGGCTTTGATAACTTCCTGCAACTGAACACCACTTTTAGGCAATAATATACAAAGAGTTTTGTAGCTGCAGTTATTCACCTTGTAATACATCCCTGGTTGACCCTTGACCGGTCTGAATCCGTCATCCTTCTTCAACACCAATATCTCGTCCTCCGAGTAGTCGGTCCCACTCCCCTCGCTTGACGCGTCCACTTCCACCGCCTTGCGCGACATGTGCACTGTCATTGGACGCGACTGTCGATTTTGAGACACCGCTGACCCGCGTCGCTCTGAATACGCTGATGATCGACGTCTCACTGTGGTCTCAGGTGGAAAAAGCGACTGGGGAGGGTAGAGAAAGTAAGTAAGTCTGGCACGTGACACGAAGTTGAATTGATAACGGAAACAGTGACCAACCTAAAAATGACAGCTACAACGATCACGACAGTTATTGATTGAATGAGTAAATGAGTGAGTGAGCATATGAGACAGATAGAGATAATGGTTGTGTGTGTGTGTGTGTGTGTGTGTGTGCGTGTGTTAGCTAGTGGATTAGTGTGTTAGAGTGAGCGAGTATATAACACCTACATCTTTCCTGGCAGACATGTCTGGCACTTCCACCTGTAAGTTCATAGTGGATGTCGTCGGGTCCTTCTCGTCACCTGTCTCCCCGCCAGTCGTACTCCCGAAAAAGCTGGACCTTAGAGCAAAACACACTGAGAGTTAAAGACTCCGGAGGACGTAAGCCAATCAGGAACAAAAGCAAAACCTGACTAAGGCAAGCGAGCAAGTGGCGATGGTGTTTCCCCGCACTGCTGACTCGTTTTATATTCAAAGTAAAACCAAAGGCACCGACAGCCTCTGTGATCAGCGGTGTACTTGCTTTAGTTTTACGAAAGTCATCCGAAAACCAGACGAAAGTCATCCGAAAACCAGACGAAAGTCATCCGAAAACTAGACGAAAGTCATCCGAAAACCAGACGAAAGTCATCCGAAAACTAGACGAAAGTCATCCGAAAACCAGACGAAAGTCATTCGAAAACTAGACGAAAGTCATCCGAAAACTAGACGAAAGTCATCCGAAAACTAGACGAAAGTCATCCGAAAACCTGACGTACCCCATCACACTAAGTCTGCCATTTGAGCCAGGCGCCGCGGACTTGAGGTCCATCCGGGAACCAAATATGGGCTCCTCACCATCAATAACTTCCTCATCGATATTGGTCCTGGACGGATAACTCAAGATACCCGAGGTAAACTGTAGCTCCACTTCGTACTCTTTCTGTCCAGCCATGTATCTGAGTACAAGAAAAGAAACAATTCAAGTCGCGTCCTGGCGACAGAACACAGCAGCCAAAAGACTGCGGTCCGTACGGTAAGTTATGGACTGAGTGCTTTCCTCGCCCGAGCTCAAAGAACGCGGGCTATAAAGCGAGGAAACAGACGATCCATAACTTACAGAACGGACCAAGCAAACGAGGTTGATCAGACATCTGTTATGTGGCATATTCCGAGCCGTAAGTAATGGGCCGGTAAATTGACTAATCGGAGCGCGCGTGTTATCTGTGTGTGTCATACAACAAGGGCACAGATATTACGCACACTCTGATTGGTCAATTCACCGGTCCATATCTCGCTGGAATCACGTTACGTTTGAATCGCACCGAACGTGTTGGTTACCGTACCTGGGAAGTTTAACAACTTCGAAGTACAAGTTACAGAGCCAGTTTTCCAGATCATCTGCCATCAGCTCTTCAATCTTCTCGTGCTTGTCGATGCTGATATCCATGTCACCTCTTAAGAATGGCGCCTTGTATCTTGAAAAATACACAGGGACGCGTTTAGTAAATCATGTGAGACAAACAGGATAATAGAGCGAAGTAGAAAGTGGAGATAAAAAATAAATAAATAAATCACTTTATTTAAGTCTCAATGTATTTAGCACTGCCGTGCTAATTGGGGAGACTTGAAATGCAGAAACTAACTGTATAAACTGAACGTAAGTTTGTTAAGAATCCGAACTGGTCGGAGGCTAACCAGTTGGCTAATTACACAGTGTGGCCGAGGATTTGAACTCAGGGCTACGGTGTTGCAAATTCAGCTAGTGGTCAGAGCGGGACTTGAACTCGGGACCTCCGGATTTCAAGTCCGGCACCCTAACCACTCGGCCACACTGCCTCCAAAGTATAAGATACTAAGATACTTCTCACGTGTAACTACTGATGCATTACTGACTGACTGACTTACAGACTGACAGATTGAATGAATGATTGACTAACTGAACGATTGACTAAATAATTTATTGAACAACTAACTGACTGACCGACTGACCGACTGACTAAATAATAATCAATAGAAGTCAATTATTGACTGGCCGACTGACTAATCGGCTTTGATTGACTGAATAATCGGCTCATTGGCCGGTTAGACAGAACGAACGAAACACAGACACATGTTTTCACTTGGCAAACTCACCTGCCCTCCACAATGTTAAACCGTCCGTCGCAGATCGGGAAACATCCCCAACCCACAACTCGATCAGTTGGAGTGACACTGCCTCGGAGAATGAACAGCTCGAACAACAACACCATACCAGGACGGACATCAGGTCGCGCAGGACACACTGTAAACACGCTCTGGTCAATCTGCGATCAGAGACAAATTTCTCCTTTAAACACACAGTATACTACTGTTTATTATTTATTATTTTTATTTTTTTCCTTTTTTATTTTTTAATTTTTTAATTTTTTAATTTTTCTATTTTTTTAATTTTTTAATTTTTTAATTTTTTAATTTTTAATTTTTTAATTTTAATTTTTTTGTATTTCATTCGTACGAACACAACTGAACAGATCACAAAAGCACAATAAGAAGCGGCACCCACCTTGATCTCGATATTATAGAACTCGCCGTCATGATGCAACGGTAATGTGGCGCCTCCCCACTGCTGACCTTTCAGGTTTGACCACTTCAACACGTGACCACCCAGACGATCGTACAGGGACACCATGAGGACGTAACGGCCAGCTGTAAATACACAACAACAACAACAACAACAACAACAACGACAGTAAATATATCGCTCAGTTATATTGCATCAACATCAGTGACATTTCCTTTGTATCACATTCATCATCATTATCAGAAACTATTATCAATGCATCGTTACTGTCATCTTGATCATCATCGTCACCATTATTATCGTCGTTATCACTTCATTTTCCTCGTCCTCGTCCTCGTCCTCGTCCTCGTCCTCGTCATCGTCATCGTCATCGTCATCGTCATCGTCATCGTCATCGTCATCGTCATCGTCATCGTCATCGTCATCGTCATCATCATCATCATCATCATCATCATCATCATCATCATCATCATCATCATCATCATCATCATCATCATCATCATCATCATCATCATCATCATCATCATCATCTTCATTGCCATCATCATCATCGTAAACGTCATATTTATGCATCTCTTAATAATCAAGCACTTTGAGCCGCGTTTACAGATGTCCCTGTCTGCAGGAACACCTGCTCCCCCAAGACAACTCATAGTTTCTCATTAAAACGACCCGCTTCAATATTTATAAAGAAATATTATGCACACGTTCTGCACCTGGCAACTTGTTCTTCACGCCTCGCAGACATTTAAGTTTGATTTGGATCGGCTGTGGCGTCCTGTTCCAGTCCACCTTCCATCGCCGTCCTTTACTTCCACCATATTGCCCATCAGCTAACATCAGGTCTCCATACATAGCCTGTCAGGACAAATCAGACAAATTTAGTGTGGACGGAAAGCAAAAACTGCGTCGCGTGGAGAAAGACGATAGCAGTGAATCGACTAAGGATCGATGTGTGAAAACTGGACGCCGTGAGGAAGTTTTAGCTGACGTTTCAAGCGTTAACTCGTCGTCGGAGCAATCTTTTCATTCTACATTCTCCCACGAATGGTTGATGCTCCGACGAAGGGCTAACGCTTCCTTAACGTCAACCCAAACTTCTTTACGGCGTTAAAAGTTATTTTTGAAACGATAGAGATATAAGATCAGTTTTGTAAGAAAAAATATTAGTTTTTAAGGGTGAATTGAGGATTTTGATACCCAAACACTGTGGTTTAGGGGGTCTCTAAAGGAATAGGATGACAAAATAGCGGATAGAGGCTACTCGCACTAGGTGACTTGGTAATTAAGGATTCTAACCTGCACTTCCCCCTTCCTGGCAGTGAGTGCTTTTAGCAGCTGGCCTTCTGCTCTCTGGAATGAGCGGTGAATTCTGTTTTGGATCAAGCGATCCTGCTGCATCAGCAAGTCCTGTCAAGAAACAGACAGCATATAACAAAAACGTATTTCTTTACCAATCAATACTCGCAACTACAAATTTGCACCAACAACGATAGTACCCGTTAAAAAAAACGGAATATTGGTCCGCATCAACTTTCCAGACAGTTCAAACAAATGGTTGTACACAATATGTCCATGCCATGAAAATGTAGCTTAAATTCTGTTATAACTTTTCGTTTTTTTGTACGAAACAAATACACTGTATTGTATAAATGTAGCAACCTCGCGTTTCTGTAAGTTTTTCCGCTTGGTCTTCACGACCCTCATGACTTCTTTCTTGGCGAGAGCTTCCCGTTTCAGGATGTCCTCCTGTGCTGCTCGGCGTTTCATGGCCATCTGGTGCTGGTACGCAATGGCTTCATCACGAAGACGCCTCTCCTCTTCCTGGAGATAACAAAATGGAAAAAGAAACATTAAGAAAGAAATATAAGGCGAAACAAAGAGGGAATAGGAACAAAACTACAAACTCTGAACTAAAATATCAAAAGACAAGCAGAAGATTGAGAGAATAACTCAGTGATAAAAGGCAAAGTTCTCCTTTCAATACACACTCAGGTACTTATCATTGAGTGTGGAGAAAATGGCAGGTGATCTCTTGTCTGGCTTCAAGCTGGTCTGACTATCAATTCCCCCAACATCTACTCATACATTTTGTTCTGGGGCAAGTTTGGAGAATTAGTACCTACATCTCAGTGATTAAATTGTTACCTGGACTTCTTCCAAGGAGATATGCCCAATCATGAGGATCTCATCCTCCATTTTCTTGTGGAAGTGTTCATCATGTGGCTCGATCCGTTCCTCCGCCATACCCAGCTTCAGGTCATCAATTTGTTTTTGTTTGACCTTCTTCTCTTCCTGGGGGACAAGGGGTGGGGGTGTGGCACTTGTCACCAGCTGTGACTCTCCTCCGTCTAAAGTCCCAAGCAGCTCGTCCAAGTCAGGGAGGCTGTCGTCGTTTGGTGGAGCTGTGGGGAATAGCACACTTTAGCACATGCTCTCACTCACAACAAGGCTGATACCATGGAAATACTCCTTGACATCAGCATTAAGGGCCATTACTTGTAACTTGAGGTAAGATTATTCCTTGTGTGCAAGCCCCATTTTCCTTGTGCACTAATTTACAGTATGACTTATAAAAGATCTATCAAACTACAATCAAATGCAAAAGGAGTTGAGACACTGTGCATATTTTGAGCAATTTATCGGCTTTTAAGTTTTGTTGATTTCTTCCCCCCCTCCCCCCTTATCAATGTTGTTTGGGCCTGAAATCTTGTAGTGTGATATTGGATACTCAACATTGAAACGGGGGAGGGGGGGAAAGATGCTGTCAAATAAAATCCAGATGAGAGTGAGGGAATAGAAGAGAAGAATGGGTCTTTTTCTGCGAGTGTCTCAACCATTTTGCATTTGATTGTAGCTTATAATACCGAGTAATATTTTCTTGACAAATAAATTAAATTGAACTACAAAATCCGCACTTGAATTCACAGTTTTGAGCAATGACCGTTGACTCAAAATAAGATGGCTGCGTGGACAAAAAATGTATTTTTGCAGTGTCTCTCACAACAGGGCTAAACAGGGTTGGATAAACCATAAAATTACATGCAACCAGTCCTCCTATACAGTACAGTTGAGATAAGCTGTAGTTGAATTAATGACTATAGTTGATACCAGTCCCCTCACCATAATCCTCTTCCTCTTCAGAAGGTGGCCACTCGTCCTCCTCCTCCACTGGGCGCCGACCAGGAGGGGCATCCAATGAGCGATACATTGCCCATGGCAGTTCATCATCAATCTCATACTCCAGGAATGCTGTCCCATTTCTTGACGTTTCAGAAGTCACTGCGGCATCATCCTCTCTGGCATCTTCCCCATCATTTGAGATGGGTTTCCCTGAGTCCATATCCAGTGCAACGTCAGGAACAGGATTGGCTGTGGAATCCATTTCATCTTTCTCATTCTCTGTGGTTAAGGGTTTCTCTGCACTCTCTGTTACTGATTCCTCAATTTCCAAGGCAACGTCAGGAACAGGTTTGGCTGTGGGATCCATTTCATCTTTCCCATTCTCTGTGGTTAAGGATTTCTCAGCACTCTCTGTTGTTGATTCCTCAATTTCCAAGGCAACATCAGGAACAGGTTTGGCTGAGGGATCCATTTCAATTGCCACAGTTTCTGATGTATCTTTGAGAGATGAAAGGCTCTCTCCTTGACCTTCTTTTGCATCTTCCTTCTCACCAGATTCTTTTCTTCCTTCTCCTGCATCAACTTTGACTTCTTTTTCTTGTCCATCTTCTGCTACTGCATCAAGATTCTAAAGCAATTTGTGTACAAGAAAAAGAGATTTAGCATTTGGTTGGGTTACAAAAACTTGCAATGACTGCCAAATTCAATAAATAAATTGACAAAAGTACACAATTGAGACAGTACGATGTGCTGTACTATATCGCACCTTAATGCATCTCTTTGTTAAGACAGAGCTACAAAGGGTTCTTATCCTTGGCCCAACAAAACACTTCCTCATTCTACAAATTGAGCTGTCACAATGTACAGTAATAGTATATACACACTATAAGATGAAACTTTAGTTCAATCCTTCCAGCCATAAAAGAAGTGTATATATAGAAACAAAATATTGTCTTGTAGACTGATATCTATTACCTGCACATTTTATAGAACGACAGAATTCAGTGACAACGTAAAATGTATATAATTACATGACATATTTGACACATAAGTCCCTGTATATAACCACATCTTCAGAGGGCCACTAATACATTATTGAGACACTATAGGTGTACAGTAAGAACTGTAGGTGTTTTGACCCAATTAACACATTGTACATTCATACAACTTACATATTTTGATGCCATGCATAATGTAATACATGTGTAAGAACTAATCGACACCCTGGTATAGCAGGGTGTGAAGCTTGAATACTGTGTGTTATAATGAGAATTCTGTATAACTTGGTGTTGTATAAGGCAACTTTAAACAGCAATTTTTCCAACCCAAGGGGGAGGAGGGGGGGGAGGTCAGGGAGGTCAGGTGGATGGGGGAGAGGGGTATGAGGGGTATGAGGGAGGAAGGTAGTACTGCACTGGATTTAACTGGTAGTCACATTTCTTACACTGCAGTTCGGTGCCTGCACCCTTAAATATCTTGCATTGCTTTCTCTGAAATAATTGCAAAGTACGTGAGATAGTGCAGGTGATGAAGTGGATCTTTTATAAATTCCTACATGTACATCAAGGAAGTTAACAATATTGTTTTATAGATCTACAATAAGGCTGTGCGATACTGCCAGCTACTAGAGAGCTTTTATGCAGAACTATTAACCCTCACTCCCAAGAGTGATCAACTTCAATTTTCTCTTTTCAGTCTCCCACCAGAAACATATCATACAGTATGGAGAATTTGGCATTTGATACCTTGCTCTTTAATGACAGCTGATTAAAACGTGAATTCTCTTTTCATCACTCATACGTTTTCTTGTTTTATGGTTGGGAGAATGTGCTACGTACCTCGGTGGAAGTTTGCTGCCCGTCGCTGCCATCTCCTTTGTCGATACTCTCTCTCTTGATATCTGACAGAGTTGCTCGCCTGCGAACAGACATGTCATCGCGTTCTTTCCTTGCCTCCGTCGTCAAATTGTCGAAGATAACTGCGTCAGGGTCTGAATCACCAGCTGTCTCTTTGTTCTTGTCACGCTCGCCATCTTTCTTCTCGTCAGCGCTTCCTTTTGCTTCTTCGATCTTCTTGTAATCCTCTACTGCAGTTTTATCTTTGCTTGGCATGTCATCCTGCAACTCTTCGATGACTTGGTCACCTTCTATTTCGACTATCGACTCCCTATCTCCAGCAACAGTATCCGATCTATCGATGCTCTGTTTGGTGGGTTCGAGTACCACTTGCCGAGCAGCTTTTCCACCTTCCTTTCTCCCCTTCTTTCCCTTCTTTTTTCCCTTCACTCCAGTTCTCGGCTCTTCCTCTGTGACGACGCTTTCTTCGGTTCCTCCTTCATCCTCCTTCGGTTTTCTGGCGGCTTTACTCTTGCCTTTTCCCTTTTTTCCTTTTTTTGTGATCCGCGGATATTCGCCTTCTTCCTCGCCATCCGCGTTAGAGTTTTCTCTCTCTACACTCTTCTCCTTCTCTGGATCCATGATACGAAGTCAAGAAGTTAAAACCACGAAAAGCGGAAACAATGTTCACACGTTCGCCATATATCAAAACGGCTGCATAAAATCTTCGCTATTCAATTTCGATTACGCTCTGCAAACCACTCAACAGGACAAAGAGCTCTCCAGGCTTTAAAACTTGCTCCTTAAAAGGTGTAAAAACCCAACTCTAGATGGAAATAACCGCGGAAAAACCACAAAAATAATTAGACGACAACAGAAAAATGCAACTTGCAGCCATGTCTTGACGTCACTGCACGGTTCATTTACCTCGTTTCATTGACATTTGCCCGTTGCGAATAAACAAACCCACGGCATCACCACAACAACGAGGTGCCGCATCGCGAATTTATCGATACACGATGCCTAATTTGACGCCCAAGATGTTAGGAATGACATGCAAAACAGAGCTCTATTCAGCGATCCTTCATTCACACTTACTTTCGCCAGGCAGCTGTTACAGTAGCCCCCCAGTGGGGTGGAGGTGGGGTTACAACATATATCTTGCAGGGGAGGGGAGCGGAATTTGGACTTTTTTGTTGTTTCTCTCTTGTTCGTTCGTGTGTTGCTTTTTCTATATTATTTTATTTTCAGTCTGAAATCCCAGTCTAAGTAGAAATTTCTACGGGACATTAGATCACCAATATTTCAACAATTTAATGTGCACATATGAAAGAAACACAAATGAATAAAAAAAAATTCCTTTATTACACCTCCACAATTGACTATCAAACCAGCAGTAGTCTCCATGTACAAAAAATATAATGATAAATGCACCATGTAATATAATATATATACCATACTCTATAACGTATACAAATTTTAACATTTTATAAAATTTTGAAGTTTTGACCTGGAAGCATCTTACAGCATTTGCACTTGACCAGAATACCTCCACTTTTATTTTCGTCTGTGTTACTTAACAGGAACGTAATAATCTGAATATAGATAATAGCTTATAATGCTGCATATTTTTTTTTTGCATGTTTCATTTTTTTTACAGTGCGTTAACACTGCATTTTTGTACATAACATTTTAATTATTTAACAATCTGTAATAAAACAATGATATTCTCTTTATAAATTTCCTATTTTCCCAATATTAATAATAGAATATTGTGAACTGAAACAAAAACTAATTAGCGCTATCCCTAGTAATATACTAACAGAAAACAAAAAATAACTGCAGTGCACCCATGGATACACCTTATAATATATATTATTATCAAATATTGACTTTGACAAGCGACTTTGGATCCCTCATGTGTTTCTTACCCACCCACCCACAAAATAAAGAAATCCTAATTCTAAAACTATTATAATGTTGATATTTTTTAAATAGATTTCTGTCTGACATTTCAGACCTGCAGTTATTTTTTTCCGCTAGTATAAATCATACCTTCCATATCAATTGAATTGGAGTACACTTTGATAGACTAGACATATTTGAAGCACTTTGACATATCATGTGGCACTCTTGTTTTAAACAATACTGAATCTGCCCTGAACTGAGTTCGCATAAGAGGCATATAGCCATACACTTTAGCAAAGAAGTTCAGACACTTGTGACGTTCTTCAAAGTGGGTGTCGTCACTCCATAAAGCTATTTTACAACCTGGACAAGAGAAAGTCCAACGGGATGTCACCTAAAAATAAAGAATACCATAACTGAAAAAGACAAAAAAATTATAATAGTGTCTCAAATTTCAAAGCTGAACAAGTGTTTTTATCCCTTTCACTCCCAAGTGTGATCAACTTCAATTTCATGCTCAACAATCTCTTGCCAATATAGATATATCAGTATGGAGAACTCCCTCACCATCCCCTTATCAAAGTTGCATCTTGAGTTCAGAAGAGTTCCAATAGGATTTTAACAAGAAACCCTTAGTTAAAATTGTGTTATCAACAATGAATACAGGGAGGTAGAATGTGTAATGTCTGAAATGTCTGCCGTTGTGCTGTAGATGGAGCCTCTATATACAAAAACAATAATTACCTTGAGTATTTGATAATATGTTTGCAAGGTAACAGACATTTTTATTTTCATACCTTGATAGGTGGTTTCCTGGTAATGTGTGATATTAAGAAATTCATAGCAATGTCTTCACAGTTCATGAACTCGTCCACTTTGTCACGGATTACATGTGGCATCCATTGGGTATACAGATATGCATAATACTGACAGGAAAACACAGAAAACAAAGTCACTTATTATTCATAATGCTACCAATCCAACAGCATAGAAAATGCACAATTACTTTCAACAATCATCCAAACACTAGCAACACCGGTAGAGCTGTTTTCGGATGACTGTCGAAAGTAATTGTGTGATTGCTTTGGTTTTGCGTTTGCTTCGCTTTCGGATTGGTCCACACGAGTTTTTCAGCATGCTCAGCCAATCAGAGACAAAACCAAAACCAAAACCAAACACTTCTCACGCAAGCGATGGCGTGTACTCGCACTGCTGATTGGAAAGTAAAACCAAACGCAAGACCAAACGCAAATTACTTTGGCTTCCAATTGGCTGAACTGTTTTCTCTCAGTCTCTGTGATTGGCCTGTGTGATTACTTTGGTTTTGGTTTTCGACAGTCATCCGAAAACGGCTCTATTTTCCAAGTTTAATAATGCATTCACTACCAACTAAATCTGCGCAAAAATCTTTTATTAATTTTATCTATAATATTGCATTTTGCAGAAAAGAAAACATCTTCTCAGCAAAAGTTTGCTTACTTTGTGAATAAAGGCTGCTCCAGTTAGGACCATAGACAATTCACATGAGTGGTTGGATTGGTACAACCACCCTCCATTCCGCACATCCCAAGCATGGTAACGACCAGGAAAGCCAACCAATCGGTCTCTAGATTCACGCCACACCCTGTTCAATATGACAAAAACAAACACCGTAAAGTTACAGCTGACAGAGGTTTTAGGTTTTGAGAAAAAAGCTGTGGCTTACAGTTCAGATGCCAAAGACGTAAACCCAAAAAAATCTCATAATTTGTATTCAGACATTGAACTTAGTTTATTCAAAGAAATCCAGCTTCAGCAGCAACTGCATTTTGTTCTGGCCTTTAACACCTCTACCTGAACGCCAGTAAAATCTCCTCATGCGTCATGTTGATGTCATCATCCAGAGAGAAAATGGCGTCAGTTTCTATGACATCATAGGGAATAAACCTGTTATTGAGGCTGTTTCTTGTTACTTGGATAACCTGGCAGAGGGACAGTTATGAAAATTTGAGTTTAGCCGTTTCAGTTGTGATTTTACACATCCTACAGTATCCTTTTTCATTTCTCTCTTCTCATTCTTCATTAACTTTATTCACTTGGTAATCAACTCTATGACCCCCTCCACCCCCCCCCCCCCCCCCCCCCCTCCCTTCTCAATGTTGTCACTAGTAATTCTTGAACAAGGAACAATACTGAATGCATGGGAGAGGAAAGGGGAGGGGGAGAGGGCAATTGAGCTGAGGAGTGTCAAAATATTGTTTCCTGCCTTGATCATTATTACCTTGTCCAAAACATGGCAATAACTCTACCTCCCAGGGGATTGTAGAAAATCCACACATACTTACGTGTAATGGAACCCCAGTATCTGGCCACCGTAAGCTTGGTGGTGGAGGAGTGGGGCTGTTCCAAACTACCACCACCTTATTCAAGTATTGAAGTCCAACTAGCCGCTGAAGTGCTTCCATAAGTACCAGATCTCGTTTATATGTTAACATCACAATGGTGAACTGTTCCTTGGGATAGTTCCCTCCAATGCTGCGGCTGAATTCTGCTCCTGCACCTCCTTCTCCTCTGCCAATCAGATCAAAGCCTTTGGCTGAATTATAGAAAGGTGCCGAAGATGGAAAAACAGGGTCAAACGGTGAGCTGGGAAACAAAAAGAATGGGCCAGGGGCTGAGTTCCACATTCGATACGAATCGACTGCTGTTGCAGTAAAATTCCGTGCATAAGAGGGTGATGGTCTTGACAGTTGAATGATGGCATCTGGATCTGCAGGGTTTGTGATTGGTCTGTTTTCATCTGTAAAAACCGAGGGAGAGGGACTGATGGTAATGTGGGGTGCAGGAATCACCAGGCGCGTCCGCACCACTGCCAAGGCTGTCTCCACAAGAGCCTTACTAGAGGCAAAGTAAGTCTCCCATAAGAATCGGCCTTGCCTTCTCATACTCAGAATATCTGCATTGGCTATAGTTCTGAGCAAGAAATTTAACTCTGTGATACGTGCTGAAGGTAGGATGATGGCAGCTTCCCTCCACTGGATCAGATCATTGAATGGCATTACCAGGTGATCACTAAGCACAACTGGAATTGCTCCTGTTTGTAAGCCCTCAATTAAGCGCACATAAGTAGAATCCCAGACGGCATTTGTCTCATTGGGACCAAGCACTAAACTAAATGTAGACTGACTCAATACTTGAATTCTATTGCCATGGTCACCACACAGGGGCCATTGCCTGTCATCTGAGCTTCCACCAAGATGGATACAAGAAGTTTCAATAAGAATATCCTCATTTTCTGTAGCTAACCCTAATAAATCCTCAAGAAAACCTTTTGTGTTGGAATTTCCTTGAACCCCTTGAAAGCTGAGCAAGTATTTTCTACTCGCAGGAAGTTGGTGAGTTGCCAGTTCCCACATGTTTTCATTTGGTAAGGTCATGTAAACAGGAGGCAAAATCAAATCAAACCCTTGACGATATGGTGACGATGTATGGAAAGAGGATTGTGCTAACAATGCCACTCCAAAATTAACATTCAATGAGGATATTTCTGGAGAGGGATGGTTGTCAATGGTGCGCAGATGAAGAAGAAAATGGTTTAGGCCACTGCCACCCCAATAGGGCAATGAGTGGAGCTTTCTTTCAATTTCTTCTGCTCCAGATTCCTGAAGTGAACCAACAACCACAACGTACAAACATGCCTTGTTTGGGTCTGGCATGTGGTGGGGACTTCCCTTGATCAAATCTGCAATTTTGCTGGATTCCATCAAAGATGTATCTCCTACAGGGTTTGATATGGGATCATAAACATACACTGGGAATCCTGAACTGTATGAACAACGAGAAAAGTCGAAGCAAGCTTCAAGGCCACATAAAACAGTGGATTTCCTGTCTGGAAGGCGGGAGTCGACATTTAAAGAATCAACCACTAGTTTCTTGGGGAATTTCAAGTGAGGTAGCTGTGGGCAGTCTCTAGCTTCCTCCTTGGCCAGTTTGATCATCTCAAGCTCCCTTTCTGCTCGTCCAACAGCGGCTCTTGCTTTCTCCGCCTGATTTCGCGCACTTTCGACTTTTTCCCTGAAGCTATGAATGTCTCCTTGAACTTTGGCGCGCCTGCCTTCGAGCCCTCGAAGCTCGTTGGAGAGCGATCGCTTGATTCTCTCTAATTCCCTGACGTCCTTCTTCAGTTGTTCAGCTTTATCAGCTAACGTATCGTCTGAATAGGACGCTTTTTGAGTTCTTGATTGGAACGGCAAAGACGCAAATTCATTGCCAGAGCTATGCTTCCCAAGATAATAATGTGTTACCAAGGGCACTACGAAGGCGAAGGTCAGCAAAAAAGCAATCAAACGGCCAAGATGAGTATTCTTCCACTTGTATACCAGTATGTGCATCGCAACAAACTGCTCTGCCCCACAGCTGGTGACAGCGAAAGTATGGTTATTTTTACGGCATCATGTTCGGCATTTCACACCGGAAGGGACGGGCGCCACGGATTGCAATCACGACATTTCTTTGATTTAGATCCTCTGGGGCTTTCTTGTCTTTCTTTAGACACCAATCCAGAGGTAAAACACAAATCCCAACCAGTTCACGCTAAGCCCATGACCAACATATTTTGAAACAACTGTACATCTGTAGACCGAGAGAGATTGGGACACACATCCACGTTACATGAAAAATTTCTGTGGGGGAGGGAGGGGGGAGTAAAGGGAGTTTTCTTTGACACCAACCATCTCTGACATCAATCTATAAAATAAAACATTACTTTTTCGCCTCCCGACTTTGCACTAAGTTGCCATGGAAATGAGACCGTTTTCAGAACAACGCTAGGGGCAAGCCCACTTAGTGATAAACTAACAAAAGCTTTCAATATTTTATTCATTCCATCCGATTTACCCGTATATTGACTGCCAATCCTGAGGACTACAAGAGAGAAAAACAGATGTCACATAATTTCGCAAACTGGCAAGGTTGCCTCCAATAAGGTGCGAAACTGTAATGGAGTACTTGCGCATAATTTATCTAAACTGGGAAAGACTGGGGAGAGGGCCCGATTCGCCCCAGTTTACTGCACATTGGCCTCCAACAGGGTGATCTTATAGTCTTACACGAGGGCCTATTTGACGTAGCATAAATAAAACTACATTAACCGAAAGAGCATATCATACTTGTAATCCGAAAAATTTGAAGGATTATCCGTTAAATTTGAGAAACAATATTTTTAAAACTGCAATAATTAGTCATAATGTATGCCGGTTGTCACGTAGCAACCCAATCTATACATTCTCTGAATTGTTTTCAGTTTTGACAAGCTTGTTTCTCAGAAAGTATTAAACGGAGAACCTTAAAATGTTCGGTATTACTATGATCTTTCGATTTAGAGTCTGTTTGTTTGCAGCTCAAAATTTTATTATGCTAATGAGAGCAAACATGTAAATAATATCCCGCCTATCAGTGACACCCAAAAGCTGAAACCTCCCGAGGGATCGGACTTCAAAAAATATCACATCAGATATTCCTTTGGCACGCTTTCCTAGTTAGGTTGCAAGCAAGAAACGTTTTCAAAGTGTATATTTATAGGGACTCGAGCGTTTAAAACAGTAAACTTGCGTTCGTGCTGCGAGAGGCCGGGTGTTGTTATTGTTGGCTTGTGGGCATGGTACGTGACCTCTTGCACACTTTAATTAATGGCTCTGAGGCCAGAGGCAATAGCCGTAGTTTAAAAACATAGTGTGTTTTATCGCGGTACCGAGCAGATTTCGCCACGCGTTAAATTTATCATGGGGTTTTCCGGTTGGCGATGTTGTGCAATGAACGCGCTGATTGCGGACGTGCTGGTGGTCAAGTCCAACGAATAATTGAAGAACAATACTTTATCAGTGTCTTGGTTGTTTTGATTCGTTTCAGGTTGGGCATGCAACTGAGGTAAAAATAAATGAAAGGGATAGTGTCCCAGTTTAGAGGAAATAAAAAGCGACGCTTCCGAGGATCATTCATCAGAGGTCATTGAAAATCGAAGAGAAACGAACAACAATTCTATACAATGTACCGGTCGCGTGTCGGTATCAAATTCGGCTAATTCGAGAGAGTACGTTCGTTGCCCGGCGTCTGTGAAACCGAACGAGAATCTAATCACTGCGATCAGATTCTTGATAAAACTTAAGACAGTTGACAATTCAATCGTTGTTTTTTATCCAGTCAGCCATGACACGTCGGCCCACAACCCGCCCTTCTCTTTGGATGAACTGTTTCAAAAAAACATCGGGTGACCGTTCTGAGAAAAGAGGTGCCACAAATGGACCTGAATCGAGAAAAAAATTAGGTGAAGCAAAGGCTTTGAACTGAGAAATGCCGGCCGGTGTTTTATGTTAAAAACACCCCTTTCACACGCCCACTTACGACTCCATTGAACACATGACAACCTAAAGTGTGTACATTATGCACGAAAACAAAGATAATCTGTGTTTACTGGGGAAAAAACCCATTCGGCAGAAGCCTGTGATACGACAATAAATTCACACTTCAAACAACTCCGAATTTAGGCCAAAGAAAGACGTTGTTTACACTAGGAAGCACATCTGACGGAAATGAGATACCAAGTAACCAATCAAAAGCAGTCAGGTTCTGCAGGACGTCAAAACAACCGGCAACTTCAGTGAAACCCATGGCGCACGCCAAACGAAAGGAAAACCTGCTGAATCGCGAAAAGATAATTTCATTCAAGGAGAATGATAGATTTTCACTTTTGCGAAGTCTGCACTATAAAAGCAAGCAATTTAGTGCACCTTTTTTTTTTTTTTTTTTTTTTTTTCGTGTCCCCGAGTAAAATTGGCTTTTGGCCAATATCTGTGAAAGCTCAGCGCACGCACGAGACAGTAATATTTTGTATTATTAAATGTGCGGCGTACCGTATTCACTTTGTCTGTTCGCCGGCAAAGTGAAACTCCGTTTCCTTCAATTTTGACATGGAACAGAGATTTCTTTCCACTGGCATCGCCTGGGCACGATATCACATGTAAATCAATCACTTTACAGTCTCGCGATCGGTTCGCGATCAACAACTATAGAACATCCGATTCGATTCTGTACCATCTTCAATTACTTTATTCTTAGACGCAACGCTACAGCTCTGGAAATACATTATAATACGCCAACTGGGCGATTTCTCTTTGCAAATCGGTACCCAACAGGGAACTCGAACGTCTAAATATTTAAGGACTCGAAAGAAACGATACCTTTGTGCCTGAATTAGGTATACTTTCCTTGCAACGATCGTAGATGTCTATATTTTACATCAGACTGATATTACGTCGTCCAGTGTCCATAATCTATCAATGTGATACGAAAAATAAGCTATTTTCCATAAAATACTCTATATACAAGAACTGAACCCGGAGCGGAAGCTGCTCAACTCTTCTCGGTGAACCGAACGCAAGCCTTCTTCCAGCGACATTGCGTGCACCACATGTGCCGGTTATCCATGCCATAAACTTTGCGGCACTTCTTGCTTTCTCCGCGCATTTTCCTGTGTTGCGCGTTTGCCCTCGTCGCTGCAGCGCTCTTCGAGTTGAGCTTCGAAAACGGAACGCTCGCCACTGAGAGATCCCAGTTGAACTGCGCGTTCTCGATGGAGCTTAGCGTTCCCAACGGACTCACGGCCGCAGCGCTCGGTTCAGACCATGGGCTCTTAACCATGTCGAAGTGCGACTGTGTTGGGGTTGGCGGCAACTCAGCCCATTCATCCAGGTCCAGGTCAACTTCATTGAAGTAGAACTCTTCTTCACCGTCACTGAAACCGTCGTGTTTTTTGGGGCTGCAAAAATCATAAACATAAGTATATTACTTGCAAAATGTAATACTGTAGGTTTGTTGACCGCTATATGGTGCCTTCTTAGAAACAAGATACCACTGCTCCCCTGGACTGAGATGTAAAGACTCGTGCGGCGTTAAGAACAAGCAGGGGAAAATATTGTGCGCTCTGATCTGAAACTCACCCTAAGTGAACAGTCCTCACGTGTCGTATTATCCCAGGAACTGTGGACAGAGTTTTTCCACAGCCTGGCCACGTGCATTGAAACAGTGTTTTCACCTGATGTGAGGAGCCTGTTGAAGTCTGCAACGGAAGGGAAAATGTCTGAGAGAACGAAGCGTTTTTAAAAATTCTATTAATGTCACCCAGCCGGCGCGCAAAAGCACGCAACAGAAATACTATTGTTTTTGCAATACCGACTGCTAAACGACTGGTAATATCGTTGAACAACCCTTTGGTGTTCGCTGATGGCTTTGGCCTACCTGGTTCATTTACTTGTTTTTTTCCGCACAAAGCGAAACTTTTGCTAATTTTAGCCAGACCCTGAACAAACAGAAGTGCTGATACAGAAAAATACTGACGCAATAATAAATTTGCTGCGAAAGCAAAATTTAAAACCCCATACTTTGTAGTTTTCTTCGAATCGTAGCAACATGCACAACAATAGACAACAAAAGAATAAAGAAAAAGAAAAGATAACGGCTACAATTTGTTCGACTTCATATTACGGAAGCGCCGAGATCGTGCAAAACAATAAAAATACTATTACCAAACAAGATTTCAGCATAATATATTTTAGGTTTGTAAGGTATGACCCAATACTTAATGACGCTTTCTTTAGGTTGTTTGACTTTCCTTCGTCTTTCTCCGCATTCTTGGCCAGGAAAGGAACTATTGCGCCGCCAAAGCATGCGGCACAGACGGCGACGAACAATAAAATAAACAACGGCGCGATGTTTACATCGCGAAAATTCACGCTGCCTCGTTTAATACCTTTCGCTTCCTCCGGCCGGTCTCTCTTCTGGGGAAGTCTACCGCTATTCCTTCATCGACTGAAGATGGCGGTGAGTGGGGCTTGAAATCGTCCACCGAGGAAGGCGGAGAGCTCGCAAATATCGGATTAACTGCAAGTTCTGATCCAGAGTCAGGAGTCAAGGGAAAATGGAAGCCCGTCTCTTCGCGATCGCCTGGTTTAAATCGAGAAAAAAAGCAAGAACACAACAGGACGTTTAGATGGCTAGCTCTGCAGCTTTTGAAGAGAGCACAAGCGGTTCAGCAGAACATGCTTGAACAGCACAATTCGCAAATTTTAAAACACCGAAAAGCTGTTATGAAGCACGCGGCGTTCTATACTAGAAAAGTACTCGCGAACCTTTTTCAAAAACTGGAGAAATCGAAAGAGCTGTGAGCACCAAGGCAGCCATTTCTTCGCTCCTGGTGAGGTTCTCTTGGGATCTGGTGCAGCCCCTGGGGATTTAGAACAGAGGAACGTTGGCGAAGAAGGTGCGAAACGAGCGTTGCCCAGAATAACATATGCACGCGATGTACACATGTGTGTATATAACACCAACGTCACAAAAGTAAGAAAATCGTGGCAAAGCGAGATCGTAACAGATCATGTAATGAGGCTTTCACAGGTCCAAAAATCACAGCAAACTACCCACAGCTCTTAGAGCGGTTTTTTTTTTTTTTTTTTTTTTTTTTTTACTTACTTGCATGGTGATCTGGTTCCATGTGCTTTCACCTTGCACGGAACAGGGCACATTAACTGTGAATTCGTTGCATTTTCGTCAACTTGGTCGGAATTCTTACGTCCTTTCAGTAAGCTGATCTCGTCTGGTCTTACAGCGATTACTGAGCCCTGCTGATAAGGGATCCGCACCAGAACTTCATTGAACTCCGCTCGGTTCTTCACGACGATCGCACTAGTTTCTCGGCCATTGTGCCAGATGTAAACTGGCTGACCGCATTTCAACTGCATTGAGCTGAGTGTTTTGAAGCCTGGACCAACAACGTCTTCTTCATCAACTTCTGCAATGTACCCATCGTCGAAGATGATGGTAAATGTGTTCTCCCCGCTCGGTCGACTTTTCACTGCTTCAATAACACCGCCGTAAAAGAAGCCATCCTTCCACGGCGCGCAAACTCGGACGCCCAGCAGTGACTTTTTCGCTCTTCTTCTCGAAGAAAACATCACGTTTGTTCCGCTAAATTTTTAGCTTGTCGGAAAAAAAAACGAACTCACTTCTTCTGACGAGAAACAGCCGGGTAAATTGTACACCGCTCAAGCAAGCCGGCTTTTGTTATTGTTTTACACGCGAGCCAAGGGGGCGTGTGCTTTCATTCGGTGAAAAACAATTCTATGTCGAGACTGCTCATTGGCCAAATACGCTATCGAGACATAAAATTCATGCTGATTCGTCAACGGGCGTGAATAATAAGACATTTGATTGGCTTTCTGTGGTGCACTATTTATAAATTTTCACAACTGCCTTTTGTTGACACAGAAACGTTGAGGTGTCTGAATCACGTACGAAAAAGTGACTTTGAGAAGAGTTCGCTACGACGGTAATCAACGTGCAAGAAGCATCTCAAATGCATGTTTTACCGAAGCAGAAAACGAAATTTTCAACCAGGTACTTTATACCCACACAATTGCAAAACCTCTTCACATGAAAGAAATCATGTGACAATCTATTTACAATATTTGAGTCCTGCGCATGAAACTTGCCACGCTCTGTTTTATTGGCCTGTTCAGTGGAAACAGGATGCAGGGACTGAACAGCGATTGGCGAAACAAACAAATAGTCACTTCTCGGCGCCTTACCGGCGGCAACTCAGAAAAACCTTTAAAAAACGTGTTTGTTATTTGCAAAGTTTACGGCACGTAGGCAGAGACCAACAAAAACAGACTGCTCAATTATTCATTCCTCCATGTTTTATTTTTATTTTAATCTATTTTTCTCTCGCACATTTACTCGGAGTTGAAATAGAGAAAGCTGCCAGATTTACACTGTTGATTAAAAATAGTTTGAGAATGCCCTATACAAACTGCTCAAAACACGACAAATCTAGCTCGCTCCTGCGAATAGGAGAAAATTGCAAAAAAAATTTATGGGAAGCGGATGTCGTGCACAATGGCGCCAAACTGTCGCAAACAATTTTTTACCGCTGAGAATGTTTATTTCGTGATATTGTATCGTTTCGTGTCGCTGAACCAGCTTTGAAGTTCACAGACGGCAATTCGGCGGCAATGAAATGTCTAACTTACTGCCAATGGCTTCTTCTTTATAGAAACAGGCATGGACGGTTCCCAGTTTGTATAAATTAAATCCTGCGTTTGGTTTGTACACTGAACTGTGAACACAATGACTCTCTTTGATAAAGCAATTCAACTGATCGGTTTTATTCTTATTCTTAACACCCCGCCGTGTGGCAACTTGTGCCAAGATACTACTCGAACGTTGACAACTCCCAACTGAAGGGCCTCTATCAAATTGAAAAGCCGACCCTTGGGATACAAGAATTATTACCAGCAGGAAGGAAAAGAAATTGAAAAAAAAAAAAAAAAGTAATGAAGAGATGTCCAATTCATTTCTCAATTTATATTTTGGAAACTCATACATCCTGTCGGGTGACCTCCGGTCGCAGGGAATTTTTCGACACAGATTATTTGAAATTGCTCAGCGCGATATTGGTCAGTTGTAGCGGTGCTGATTTCCCTAATCTTCTTACTTTTTGGAAGAACTCCAAGCTCAAGTATAAAACCAAACGTTAGCAAACTGTCTCTTTTGGCGAATGATCCACTACACATCCACTATCCTGGGCAGAGTCGGGGGGGGGGGGGAGGGCAGAAAGCTGTGCAAATTTAAAGGGGCACTCAGTATTTCCCACGCACGAAAAAAAAAAAAAGGTCATAGATCGATGGCAAACTTGGTAAACACTTCAGGTGGATCATGGATTTCCGGCTTGCGAAGATTGAGAGCTCCTTCAATAACTTCATCCTTGCTTCACCCCAATCACAATCAGATCCATCCGTTGTATGTCACGCAACGGGGAGGCGACTACACAGAAATATGGAAATTACAACGAACAACATAAAAAGATCAATACAGAAAGCAAACACAATTAAAATGTGTCCGTCAAAGAACTGATGACACTGGGCTGTGTGGAACAAAAGGATTTCATTATTGTCGCTTCCAGACGGCGACAACAAGTTGACAGAAAAGGCAAACGCCCGGCTAAAATGAAGACAGAAAGATTCAACGACGTCTCCAACAAAGTAAACGAGCGGGGGCGGGGGAAAACCCTTTGTCAAGGATAACCGCATGTCGAATATATAAACTGATCAACAAGGGATTACGGTCTGTGAAGGAAAGTTGATCATGTGATGTTTTACATGCCTCACATAATCTCGAGTGTTTTCGACCGAACAAAGTAGCCCCGATGAAGGGTAAAAAGACCTCTTGAACATTCGGAAGAGGGGGGGGGGGGGGGGGGGGGGGAGAGAGAGACTTCTCATAACTTTAGCGTATGAGTACTCTATTTTAGACCAAGATATACGATTTTTCGACCCTACTGCTAGTACACTGATGCGACAGACAAACGGCACCCTCCCGTCATTGGGACAAGCCTTCCACTGAGCAAAACAGCCTCCGGGTGTCCAGAAAACGGACCGCAAGTGATTGGGCATACGTGACCATTCCCAACACATAAATTCAAAACGAAACCGCAAGGGCAACATGATTATAAACCAATTTCCGGCCGGACTGAGACAAAAAGGTTAGTTTTTTTTTTTTTTTTTTTTTTTCTGTCGATATCGCTCGATTAAACTCAAGATTGGAACTTATACCATTTTATCTCTGGTTTGATGTTGGGCGAAAAGACCGGACTGTCGTCACACTCACTATGATCGAAGGTGGCGCAAAATCATTTACCACCATGCATGTAGTTTGTAATTGGTATTGTGTGATAAAATCACTACCTCGGAGACCAAGGGGCAGATCGTGGGGGTGACGGGCAGAACGCAACGGAGGGGGAGGGGGAGAAGATAGTGGGGGTGACGGGCAAAACGCGGCGGAGGGGGAGGGGGAGAAAAGGGAAGGAGAAAGCTATCCCCCTCCCCCTCCGCCGCGTTTTGTTCGCCGCTCCACGATCTGCTCCTGGGCTCAGTTTTTCAAAGCACGATTAGGCTAATCCTGGATTAGGTCTAAACTTTCTTGTCATTTATAAGCCTGAAAACGTGAAAGTTTCGTCCACAACGACTTTCTTAATAACGTTTTCAGCTGGAACAAGCTTACTAGTCCATCTTCGAACAAAACTCTGCAGTTTATTGGGAGATAGGTCGAGAGAAAGAATTTCGTTAATCCTGGGTTAGCTTAATCGACTTTCGAAAAACCGGGCCCAGGGATCTGAGGATGAGTAAATCACGAAAAATTGTTTAATAGTACATTACGAGTAAATCACGAAATTCGCCCGCATATGTACTACCATGTTGAAGTACGTCCTCTACAAACGTATCGCAAAGGCTTGCACAGCAATATATCACCAAATGGATCCTCTCCACCGTTCAAGAAGGCAAGGTATAAGCTAATGTCATGAGAATTGATAGTTTAATCAGCTTTCATCTGACTGGGAGCAAGCTATTAAATGCCAACTTCTCAAAACTGTACGCTATATTTCTTACTGAAGCTGTTCAATAAAATTACAAAGGTACTAGTCCATCGATTGTCAGAAATTTGAAAAATAGATTTATTAAATTAAGCAATCCAACTGGCAATCCGAATAAATGATTAATAGTTACAAATATTTATAAATACTCTCCTATAACAAGCCGTTTTACTCTTTCCAGCACCGCGGAAATGCGATCACCCCACTCTTCAAGTCAGCGGTAAATACGCAAAAAGTAGAAACAAGTTCATTCTTCGAAGTTCATGCAATTGAAAAATCAAAACGCAGATAAGTTCGATACATTGCGCACCCGGAAAAATCGTGCCTGCACACGATCTGAAATTTTACCTCCATAGTAGTAGCCGCTGACCAACGGAAGTGATGTCAAAAATCGTATTCCGCGGTGCTACGCAGCACTGGATTACCAGCTTCAGAAAAAATAGTGATTGTGACTGTGATTGTGTTGGATAGTGTGACAAAACTGTGGCATTGAAAACATTGTATGTATTACATCACGAAAAATCGATAAACATCGGTTTTCTATTAAGAAAGTTCACTTATTGAAACCTTCCGGAATTGCTTACAAAGACAATTCAGCAGTGAAGCAACGTATTTCAAGTTACTATCATATTGCCGAATTCACTACCAACAAAGAAAGGGTCCCATGGCTTGCACTGAATATAGGTTAAAAGAAGAGCCATTCGAATCTGATCACCATGCAGGTCTTCTCAAAACGTCATACAAACGTAACTCAACCTGCTGCTTATGTCTGAACGGTCCCAAGAGGACCTCATCCAAACGTTCTTATCGTTTAGAACATCATTCTAGAATGTACCAACAAAAAAAGTAACAATTCGTGTCTTTTTCCTTGACTCGGTTCAAAAATTGAACTTATGCAGTGCTGAACTGTACTGAACAGAACTCGTGATCTGAAGCAACGATATATCATGGTCTACCAGTTCCTTTCTTCTGGAAGAAGCAGGAACGACCAGCTTTAAACTGAGAGGCAAGTCTTGCACTTGAATGTCTGCAAACGAATGAGAAAGTGTCGTTCAACTGTTATTCTTCACACAAGGAGCGGAGAACATTAAAACCTGGGAACGAGAATCTCACACGCATGCTCAGAGGATTAAGATGTTTCGTGAGCCTTCAGTTTTTTGACTCAGCGCAACCTGCATTTTCGTGACGATTACGCTAAGCCTGGACACGGACAAACTTCTCTCAAGGAAAGCCTACTTGAAAGTTTTTAACCTCGGATTCGGTTGGTGTTTGGGCAAAATATGGCACTTTAGGGTGCGTTTCTTTAATAGATCCATGATCCAAAGTATCCAGTTTTGGATATGATCCAGTGAATCCGTCCTCAGTGTGGATCACATGGATTCATTATCCGGATTTGGATTTCAGTAAAGAAACAGAGAATCTGTTTTTGGATTTGTGATCCAGATTTGGATTCCTAAAAAGAAACACACCCTTACTCAACAAAGGATTGAAAGAAATTTTTCCAGGTTTTAAAAAACTGGGTCCTGGATTCTAGCAATGCAAGAGCATTATTTTGTAAACCACATAACAACTGCTTCACCTTGGAGGACACAGCGTCTACTGTTTGCTGCCTTCCTCCTCCTCCAACACACTGTCCAGTTCGTCATTGGAGAGTTTTTCAACCGGAGGTCTCCAGTAAATGAAGGAACTGAACTCCTCGGGTGCGATCAGCCCAGCGGACGGTCGGTGTCCCTGCGACTTGTACGGGGGGAACATTTGATCCACAAGAACACTGAGCTTGAGGTAACTTGAAAGAAGAACAGAACACAGTGTGAGAACTATTGGTGAACAATGGCGATGAGGTAAAAAAATGAAATAAAATAAAAAAAATGGGCGAGCAATGGCGATGAGGTAAACACACGTGATGTTGGTGTGGATATGACCGAACGCCCTAAATGTTTTGGCTGACATTTCACAATAACAATAACAACAAGGGCAATGTAGGACGACAACAACCAGTGAGGGTAACCAGCAACAAAACACAACAACAACAGCAACAACAGCAGCAGCAACAACAACAACAACAACAACAACAAGTACGACGACAACACAGCGCTCGACATTAACGGTTGCCCGCTTGCCCGCTTGCCCGGGGCAACCAAAACTTTTGGTCGGGCAGGTAAATTCTGGGCCGGGCAACTAGACATTATGAAACTTTCTATTGCTTGAAGTCAATCTACAGTCTGAAGGGCAACCAACCTAAAACCTTAATGACGAGCACTGCAACAGCCAATGAGGGTAGCCAGCAACAAGACACACAACAACAACTACAACAACAACAACAACAACAACAACAACAACAACAACAGCAATGGCTCAATAACAACAACTGCAAAGGAAACAAGAACGAGAACACGGCCATCAACTGTTACAGCAACAAAACCACTACTCACGAGGTCTGAAAGGTGTTGGTCAGTTCGTGACGGACTTCACCCTGTGAATTCGGAAAAAAAGTAAAATACTATAAAATCAATTATTTGGTCACGAATTAAAAGGAGGAAACACATAACCAGACGATGTACCTTGTGATTAATTGTAAAGATCCTAGATACAGAGACGCCAACTGTACGGTAGGCTAACGCGTCCTGTGAAAAAATCAATCAAAGTTTCGTATCAGTAAATTGATCTTGATAAAGACCCCAACAAAAGACCCAGAAGTTGTGAGCGAACTCACGTTAATTTTGTTTCCAAATCCAGCATGGAAAGGGTTCCCGTTAGGGAACAAGCTCTGGATGTCTCGCAGGCAGGCAATCTTGAATTCTTCTGGCTTCTTCTCGATCACCTCTCTAGGGAAGACAAGTTCAATTTGTCAGTTCTCGCCAACCTTTGCCTATGGTTTCTGGGGAAATTCCCCTCTCCCTTCCCCTTCGCCACTTTGTCGCTCTTCCTCAGTCTCTCCTCTTCCAATACACTACATGGCGCCCAGAAAGATTTCATTTGCATCTACTGAGACCTTTCACTCATCAAAATCATCAACCTCAATTTCTCCCACAGTTTCTTGCCGGAGATTTATCACAAAGTATTTTGAAGTTGGATATTTGATATCTTGCTTCATCACTCATAAGGATTCAAGGATTGGAGAGAATACCAAATGTATCGTCACGAGTCTCACCTGTGAAAGGCTTTAATGAGGGACTCTGGGGAGAGAAGCAGCGGACCTCCCGGGAGAGCAGTCTGATCCTGTTTTACACTCTTCAAGTAATCCCGCGTCTGTTGGGCCTGTTACAGTACAACAACAACACTGTGTGAGGTCAATATTAAGAAAACAGACGGGTTATTAGAGCGGTTTTCGGATGACTGTCGGAAGTAATTGTGTGATTGCTTTGGTTTTGCGTTTGCTTCGCTTTCGGATTGGTCCACACGAGTTTGTCAGCATGCTCAGCCAATCAGGAACAAAACCAAAACCAAAACCAAACACTTCTCACGCAAGCGATGGCGTGTACTCGCACTGCTGATTGGAAAGTAAAACCAAACGCAAGACCAAACGCAAATTACTTTGGCTTCCAATTGGCTGAACTGTTTTCTCTCAGTCTCTGTGATTGGCCTGTGTGATTACTTTGGTTTTGGTTTTCGACAGTCATCCGAAAACGGCTCTATAAAACAAAAACCTAGAAGCAGCGTTATTCATACCTGACCAATGGCCCTCGCCGATAGATACAGGAGCTTGTACCCATTATTTTGGATAGCAGTAAAGAAATGGGCCTGGAGTAAAACATACAAAGATTTTTAAAATGTAGAAATCTCTCTCTCGTGTTTTTCCTTTAGCATCTCACTAGAGCTAACTCACACAGAAAGAAGAACTTGGCATTTGATAGCTTGCTCAGATGAAAGCAGGTTCAGATATCAATTCCTATTACATAACCATACATATTCCTTTTGAGTAGTTGGAAGAATTTGTATTTTAAACTGTACACATACTTTTTTTTTTTTTTTATTTATTTTTTATTTTTATTTTTTTATTTAAACAATATTTGGAACTTTACATTAACTCCAAGAGCTGCAGAATGCAGCTCATCTAGGGAGTTTACGTAAATTTAATACAAAAATTATTATTTTAAGGATCTGAACAAAACAAGCAAACATAAAGACAAAATAGAAAGCTAATTTACATGCGATAATGTTAAAACAACAACTAATAATTGAAAATGATTTAACACCCTATTAGAGGACGGAACAAACAGTTAAAGACCTGAAGACTAGCAAAAACGCTTGGTTTGCATTAGGAAAGATTGTACTGATTTAAAAATAAAAGCATTTGAATCATAATCTAAGCCTGGGAAACCATTTAAGAGCCAGTTAACTTTGTTCGTACACATACTTACCACTCCTGACTGCGCCCAATTATGCATACCCACTTGAGGAAGTATCTGTCCCAGTACATCGGACCTGGACAAGAAAAACAAGAGTACAAGTCGTAAAAGCTAAAAGGTACATGTGTACTTTGTATGTGACCTAGTATTGTTTGCGTGTTCGTGTGCGTGGGCGTGTGCTTGTTCGCGTGCAAATGCAAGTGTGCAGAAAAGCACCAACAATCCTAAAGACCACAGTTTCAAACATAAAAGGAACGCGAAGTATCTGATGTAAAAATCTCCACGACTTTCCTTCAGAATAGTATCGCAGGCTCGTGCCAAGGCTCAAACAGTCGCCCTATCATAAACTGACACGTACTTGGTTATAGTTCCATCAATGTCCGAGATGACGATTTTGTCATCAAAGTTCCAAAGGTAGATTGTCGCCGAGCACGATGCAGTTCCCTGAAATAGGGCACAGGTTCAGTTCACTTGTCTCCTACTTGCTGCTCGGTACAGTTATTACTATGTCTGGAAACTTCAAACAATTGCATTCACACCAATTTCCATTTTTACCTGATACTTGGTCGTGACAGAGAACGTTGCAGTGTTAGCACCTTCCTTCAAGTTCAAGCTCGCCTAGTCAAAAAAAAAAAAACACTATAGACACAACATGGTCCAGTACAGCACGGAACCATGAGATACAGCACGGTACAACAAGGCACGACACGACACGACACGACACATGACAACACGACACATGACAACACGACACGACACGACACGACACGACAAGGCACGACACGACACGACACGACACGACACATGACACGACACAACACGGTGCTAAACATCACGACACGACGGCACTGCTTGTCGAGGGACGACCAACGGTAGTGACGTCAAGCACGTCTTAGAGAAGGTAGAGAATTAAGTAACTTACCAGCTGATCTGAAGTCAATCTAATGACCTTTTTGTAATGCAGAGAGGACGGGTCGGACTCATTGCCACTAGTATAATCCGACACTGTCCTGGGTCGCTCTGGAATGACTATTTCTGAAACTGCAGGTTGGTGATGCCTGCTCGACAAGGTGTGTGCACGAGGTCTGTGCTGGTGTTGATGTTGGTGCTGGCCTTTCTTCATCAACTCATCATCCTCCTCGTCCGAGCTCTGCGGAGGGAACACGGCATAGAAATGCGTGATCAGCTACGATATGTCCCGCACTCACAATGACGTCGAGATTTTTGAGAAAATACAACTAAATATACATTATATATATATATATATAATATGCCCTAAATATACATTATATATATATATATATAATATGCCCTAAATATACATTATATATATATATATATATAATACGGCCTAAATATATATTATATATATATATAATATGCCCCTTGTTAACCCATTCCCATTGCTTCATAAATTGCACAATTCACAATTCTAAGAAATGAGACGCTATTCTTAGGAAACCGATTTTCGAAGAAAAGTGACAAGAAGCAGGGAACCAGAAAGAGAAATGTAAAACTCACCTTATCGTCATAATTGGCCCTCCATGTGAACCAATAGGAGTACGTGCGTCGCTTTTCCTGTTGAAAAATCGCAAAAATGAGCAAAGCGAAAAAAAAAAAAACTTTAATATCCCAACTATAAGTTTCATCTAGTTTATACATGCACGCCAATAGCAAAACCAAAACATTAAACTCTTGTTGGCAGTCAAGCACGGGTCCAGATAGTCTGTGAATACAGTAGTCAAAGCTGCCCGGCGGGACACCGCTGTATTGGCAGGTTAAAATAGAGCTAGGACCTTTATTTCTAAAGCAACGCATCACCAGTTTCTGTGAAATACAAAGCTACTGCTTACTTTTTTCGGCATGTGCTGTTTCATTAAGGATTTCGTGGCTTCCTGTTCAGCAGTAAGGTTAGCACACAGAGACTGTTAGTATTGCATGAAAAACACCCGGACAAACGCAGTAGAAATACCGCAATTTATTATATGACTGTGACGTAGTTTTACCATATAAGGTCGCAACAGAGTGCTGGTACGGGAGCGTATTACACACTTCAAATCCGTATTACACTGTAGAAAACCGGTTTGACCGGTTTAGACGCGCGCGTATCACAAATGAATCAAAGATTTTTCTGAGTGCAAGGTAAAACGGTATTACGCGCTAAACCATCGAATAAGATGTATCTATCACGCCAAGAGTTAAGCAGCTGATCACAAGAAACAGGCGAAAGGGGAACTGTCTATAAGGGTAGGGTGTGGGGGGGAGGGGAGGGGAGGGGAGGGGAGGGGAGGGGAAGGGAAGGGGATGCGGTGGAACAACCATGTATGATGTATAGCTATTTACCTGACTCAAAGGTCTCTGAAATATTAATTGGGACATCAACATCGGTGCGGCTATCTGCCAGTTGAAATATCTGACAAAAGAAAGGCCATAAAAACGAGTTAGGAACACGACAGAGGTTTCGAAAAAGAGACCAAGAAAGAAGGAATATTGATAAGAACATTACAAAGAACAGATATGAAGTAACATTCACCTGTCATTAATTCTGATGACCAGTTTTGGGTTCGATAACAGAGAAGGATCAGCACAGAAGTTCTCATAGCTCACCATATTCTGCAGAAACCTGTCTGGAGAGAACAAACAAACAAACATGTTTGGAACACTTTTGTATGTGTTTTGGGTCAAGTTAGAAAGTGTTCTTTGCAATCTTGACATCAACAATTCAGGGGCCAGTACCTTGGGCCACTTTTCCATTTCTAAGCTCCCCACACAAAGATATTGCAATATTATCACAGCAAGGCTCCTTAGATATTTCTTCATTGCTTGGAGAGCAAGGCAGCGACTGACCAATACCAGACTCGTGGTCATCCAAACTGTTCTGATTTCCCCTGGAGCTTCTGTAAAGCAAATGAAATCAGAAAGAGTGAATTTTGGAACATGGTACAGTCCACTCTCTCAAGACACACCAGTATAAGATGAAAACTAAACAGGGTCTATTGCCCCTGGTCGGCCAAATTTCACTACATTTGCCTGTATCTAAACTCTCTATAAGCCAGACACCTCGATAAGAAGGACACCTTGGACCAGGTCCTGAGGGTGTCTGTCTTAGAGATAGTTCACTATACATGTATCTATAAAATATGAGAAGAATAACTATTATAAATATAGTTAAACTTACAGAGCTTGGTTGAGATAAAGAGATGCAATCTCATGGTCCAGAGCATTGAGGTCATCTAAGTACATTCCCTCTCCTCGTGCCTGCAATAATATTATTATAATATTATATATATTAATTACTAATATTAGTCAACATCTTGTCAGCTGAGTCCACATTTCTTATGCTTCTTTTGTCAACAATATGGTGTAGTATTGGTGCAAACTCAATCAAGTCTAGTTTCGAGTCACAAATCTTTTGTCCCTCCTGCCTCTCCCCCATGGTAAGTTCTGTTATGGCAGATCTCCACTGATTAAAAGTGTGACAGCTGATTGGGGTAGGCTGTGACAGGGTTGCCATAGATACCTCCTTGGTCCCTCAGATACTGCACTTTAGCACCTCTCTCACTGGGCACCTACCCCAAACCTCATTCTTGGCAATGTGGTATTAATTGAATGGGTAGCTGTCTCAGTTGTGTAAATTAAACTAAATCACTCCATTTCTTGTACTATTGTGAGACAGACCTCATGCACCATTATTGAAGGAACAGGTTTATTCTCAGTTAATGATATCTCTTTCTGGTTCTTCCTCACCTTATGTGATATCTTTGATAGAGCTTCTTTCCTTTTGGCTTTGTGAGCATGGCTGCTATCGATTGTTCTTGTATGATCTGCATTCAAACAAGAAAATGGTCAAAGGATGATATTGAGAGAGACAGGAGAAATGGTAACAGCTGAAATTGATCAATACTGTGGCGAAAACAACACAGGAAGTTAACTGAAGGTTAGTTCAACCTCATATTGGTTAGTAACGAAGTCAAAATATTACATTGCAACCAAAAATGATAGAGACACTCTCAGATGTACCTACGGGTCCTTTCTATTGTTCTTACTGTATACGTATGTACAGTGTTACAGTAGTTGTAAATAGTGGTCATGAATGTAAACTTACCAGAAGGCTTCCTCTCTCCTTGTAAACCTACTTTAGGAGCCTTCAGAAAGTAAATAATACAGGATATTGTCACTTAGTTTATAGCAATGTTGAAGTTACACCATGCAACCCAGACAGAAAAAAGGACTCTTTCTCAGTCATCCAAAAACCACTCTAAAGGACTTTGAGATTAGATGTCAGCCCCTTCAGTAGTAAAAACAAACAGACAAACTCATTATCTAGTTGCAGTAACATACCTTAGGGAGTTTCCCCCAGGTCCAGCTGAGTTCATCTTCAACACTGCAGTCACCTTGATTGATTTCAATCTCTGTATCACTGAGATACTTCTGTGGCTCTGATGGCCTGATTTTCTCAGGACTGCATAACAATGCACCAAAAACATGAGTCAAATAATGAGAACATGTAGACATTCACTGTTTAGTGTGGACTTGTGTAGGCTGTACGGGGCATTCCCAAAACTGCCCTCATGAAGAGAATGAAACAGGCATATTGTTCAAATATCTTTGACTGAAGTCTAGTAAAATGCTCTGGATGATTGTCCATTTGAGTAATTTTGGGTGGTACTGTCTTTTGAGTCAAACAATTTTTCCATGTACCATTCTAGAACTGAAGCATAAAAGCAACCCCTTCATAATGTTATCAATGATGAAGTTAAAAATCCACTACATACCTTCCAGAGGATGGTGATCCTACGGGTGTATCAAGATCAGAAAACGGGTAGAACTGATGTCCTAAGTCATGCCTCTCTGGAGTGCCTGATTCAGGCCACTGGTGAAAAAACAAAAGTGTGAAAGAAGACAATAAAATAAATAAACAAATAAATATCATTTATTTAAAGTCAAAGCATTAGGGAGTGGTTGCCCATTCTCCCGAGCCAGAGGCTCATGTTTCAAATGTCCGACCGGTGGAATACCTGTAGAAAGAAGACAGGTTCAGAAGGGAAAAACCGTTGGAGTTGTCTCCTCAGATGAAAAACCTTCTTACTACTGCCGGCTGTGGGAATTAAACCCACGACCTCCTGGCTTGGAGCTTCATTACGGATTCAGGTCCACCACCCCCAAACCACTCGGCCGCCAAGTCAGTAAAACATTGAGACAAAGAACATGACGAGGAGGAGAAGGAGTAGAACACCACAAACTGCACAGTATTTAGCTTACTGGAGATTCTGTGTCAGACAAAACCTCTGGCGTGTCTCTCCGTCTTCCTGGTATAGGTATGCTATCAGATTTTGGAGGGCTGCTCACTGAAAGATAGTTCTGCAACAGAAAAGCAAACTTAGGCTAGAACATTTAAATATTAAGGTTCACTGTTATATTATTTAACACACACAATATTTAGTCCTGTGGGACTACTGCAGCATTATTGCAGCTATACTGTAATAAATTGTCTAAATTTCCAGTATTACACCTCAATATTAGGGAGTTCTATATCACATTAACCACGCTGACTGCGCCAACCATGTTACCAAACCAAGTTACCAACCGTAAACCAACCACATATTGATCACTTCCTGACCACAAACTGACCACCTTATTCACACTATTTTAGTTTACAGTTTTACCTCTGGTTCTAAGTCAGCATCACCATCTTCTTCCTTAGTCTGAGTTGTGGACCTGGTGCCATCAGGTACATCTTCGCGAGGCTCAACTATATGTTCTTTATTTGTTTCTGAATCACTTTGGTCATCCACATCCACATCTTGGTCTCCCTGAGGGCTTTTTCTTTCAACCACAGGTTCAATAACATCTTGCGCCGCATTGTCTTCGTTTTGTTCAGTAGCGCCAGTTTTCTCGACAGCTAGGCCCGCTCTGTCTGGAGTCTTTGGATCCGTGTCCTTCACTTTTGTTACATCTTCAAGGTCATTTGAACTCCCTGTTTCCGTTCGTCTGCTTTTTTCCTGGTATAGTAGAATGTTGATGTTACAGTTAATATTTAAAGGTAATTATTAAAAACAAGGGGCAAACACTGACACATAACTCAAAATCTCTCAATATAAAGAGGTTATTACACAGGAAGGAGTGCAATACGGCAGAGTATTTTTACGAGTCAGTTTTATTTTTTCGAGCCTGCTTCAGGCGAGAAAAAATAAAACTGACGAGTAAAAATACAGCTGTATTGCAAGACTTTTTGTGTAATAAATTGTTTATTATACAACAAACAAAGCAGGGCAAACGTTTTCACTGCGCGCAGAATGGAACAAACAATGACGCGTTCATAAACTTTGCTTGCGAAAATTGATCACGTAAGCTAATAAACCAGTTGATCTGGTTCCTGACGAGTGCAAGAGCTCCCATCTTTGCAATCGTTTTGGCTCATATTTGCACTCAAAAATGTGAAGTCGTGTAATAAGATACCATACCTCTACAACACAGTTAACCTCATATCTTGAAGTTAAATTGACTTTAAAAATTGCATTAAACACTTTAGGACTATAAAGTCTGTACATACCTCCTCTTCCACTCTCACTGGTTCACCTTCCCTTATGTCTTCCTTCTTAGTGTCCCTGATATCAGTGTCCCTCTCTATGGGAATTTGGTGTGAAGACGGTATGGGCGAGGTTGACAAGCTCATGGGAACTGAGTCATCATCAACTTCGCGCACAAAAAATGCCTCCCCCGCCTCTCCCAGTTTCATTTGAAGGGGAACTGATTCTCCATTTATCTCGATGTCAACCTGAGGAAAAGGTGAAAAACATCCATCATGGGTGCACTGTCTCAGTGCTTGATCAGTTTGGGGTGGCTGGAAGAATTGGACAACCTTCAATTTCGAACCTGGGTATATCATACTATTTTGCTACAGACCTGCAGCAAACATTTCATTTGTCTGGTAACCAAAATTTCTCAGCTGTTGTAAGTGCTTCAAATATTCTTCCAAGGTTCTTCCCAAAAAAAACAATCACAAATTTTGACCTTGATTCTCCCTGAACTCGTCATACATATACCCCATGTTTTAATCAGAATTCGACTAGTTTCTATTTCTGTAAAATATTATTATAAACACCCTATTTGCTGTATTCCTTCCACTTTTTTTTTTTTTTTTTTTTTTTGCCCTGATTCAACCCTGTGTAAACAAATTTGCATGGCCCAAAGCCTGTAACTATGGCAACCATCAGCTGACCAAACTGTGAGGGGTGTGTAGTAGTGTCATGTAAACAAACCAATCACAGGCCATATTGACGATCCAGTGTTGACGATCCAGTGTTGACAATCCACATCGAGTCTGAAAATTAACTCTAAAAAAAGTTCCCGGGGACAGAAATCGGCAAAAGTGGAAAATTAAAAACAAGCGGAAACAATTACACTTCTTTGACAAAGAAAATTATGCAACAAGCTGTGTCGTAATAATACCACATTCCGAATGTTGACAGGCTCAATGTTTATATATGTCGTACACGGTTCCCTTCACATGTATACGTCCGTATGCGCATAAATCAGCCGAGCATTTAATTCCGCTTTAAAGCAATCAAACACAGTCGATTTTACGATATCTCTTTTTTCTCTCTTTGTACACACTGGGCGTTTCATATAAAATGACGCGACAAACTTTAAAGTTCTCCCTTGGTTTAATTATCCCTTGTTACGTAAAAAAAGAAAACTTTTCTGTCTTCTTCGTACTGACCAACACCAAGATTAGGAGGAGAGACATGCGCTTTTCTATCAACGCTGGTGTCGCATAAATCTCCGTTGAAGCGAAATGAAGACTTCCTCCCGAAAACCGACTAATCGCCATTCGCAATGAACGTACGCGAAACAACTTTATATATATGCACTTAACAATCAAAGGTTACATGTACTTACAATCTTCTCACGGCTCCTGAGGACTCCAAGCTTTCCAAATCGAACGTGAAAGGGAGAACCAGTGAAAGAGCCATCTTCATTTCGAATGACCACAATGTCAATGGCTCCCGTCAAAGTCGCCGAGTTTATCTCACTGTAAAATCCTCGTACATTCGTCACTAAGCGACCAATGTAGTTCATATTGAAGTTAGGGCACTTAAAGTTCCAAAACGGTTGCCTATCGTCATCCTACACAGTTTCTACGCGTAAATTTTTTGTCCCCAAACTGACACCACGAAGAGCCAGGCCATCTTCTGATAATAGATCCAGCTGAGGTCAGCAGACGCCCCCAATCCTGCGCTGGGGGAGGAGGACAGGTCTGGTTTGGGTATCCTCTCGAAGATAAACATTCTATACAAATTCGTTTAAATGAATAAAATTACAGTGGATAGTATCAATTAACTATCAAATAGTGTAAAAAAATCCGAATTATTGTTCTTGCAAAGTCTGCGTCAAAATGCCGTTTGAGATGTGTTCCCTACCCCTCCCAACACAGTAATCACGTGTGACCGCAAATCCTCAAATTGACTGGTACCGTGACATGTGAATAAACACAGGTACTATTTGGTGTAACGATGACTGAGTGTCCAAGACAGCTCACCAAAGGCTACACAGTATCTCGTCCCTTTCACAAAGAAAACAAATTGGTCATTCCCACCTCAGCTGTTGGCAAAAGAATTGGCCAAAAAGCTTTTATTTGCGCGCGCTGGGGGAGCGGGCGGGGCAAAGTCAGGAAAGAGAATCGGTCTCGGTTCCAAAAAATCCGGAAATCGGAGATATACATTATAAGCTACTTTTCAGAAAGCACTTGGGTGGGCAGGCAAATGTTGGAGAAACAGGGGTGGGGTGGGTTGGTCGTCCTTTTCTTTCTTTCTTTCTTTCTTTCTTTCTTTCTTTCTTTTATTATTATTATTTTTTTTTATTTAAATAAATATTTATACAGGAACATCTGATTTAGCATATATAGCTAGTTTAAACAGAGTCCTGTTTAAACTAGCTATATATGCTAAATCATTATCTTATCCTAAAAAAACGTCATTTTCCTATACCTTTTTTATACCTCGATCGTAAAAATACACCCCTTTCGGGCCGAGCCTCCCCGTATAGCCGATCATAGGGAGTACCCCCTCCCCCCCCCCCCCCCCCCCGGGATGGGAAGGAACGCAAAGCTTGAAGGACGACGAATGTTCAAGGAGTGAGTCTACTTCGCTCAGCAAGTGGCGAGAAAGAAGTAAAGCGATTAACAGCATTCGGATTCAACTCAAGCTCAAGCCGTGATGAAAAGATTGTCCAATACCATCACTAAACGGCAGCCAGGTTTAAGAAGAGGCAATAAATCTCGGAAGTTCTTAAGCAAGTCGGACCGAAAGACTTCATGGGATCGCTCATCGGTGGCACGCCAGTCCGGAAACTCTTACGGCAAGTCGGACCGAAAGTCTTCATGGGATCGCTCACCGGGGGGCACGCCAGGCCGGAAGCTCTTACAGCAAGTCGGACCGAAAGTCTTCCGGTTATTCAATAAATAACTGAAAACATGAATATAGGTTTTGTGTTTTGATTACCTACTCTCATACACAGTTTCATACTGCCAGCTGTCAGACAGTGGTTAGTTAACGAATTAACCAATAAATGGATATGTCAACCTATTGGATTTATTGACCAATTTTTCAAATGCTAAGTTTATAACTAAATGGATATATCGACTTATTTGATTTATGACCGATTCGTCTATTTGCTAAACCTTCAATTGAATTGTTATAACAACCTATTCGAATTATTGACCGATTTGTCCATTTCCTAAATTTTCAATTCAATGGACATATCAACCTATTTGATTTATTGACCCATATGCTCGATACATCAACTTATTCGTTTACATTCTGCCAGCCATCTCTTTTGTCCAGAAATAACAAGAAACTGACTTGCAGAGCATCATAGTACACTGGTAACAAACCTGTCTGAAAAAAGGTATGGACATATATGTAAAACTTTGGTCTGAACTGAGCAAGGCCAAGAACTTTGAATCTTTTTTCATCGCACAAGCACACCCACACCAATTAGTGAAAGAATATTCCAAGCGTTTATTCTTGGTCAGATTACAGCATTTGCGTGATGCCAACCTTGAGACAAAAGTACAGAGTCAATTCTAGTAGTCTACAGTTTCGCAGTTAATAATAGCCGGCAAAGTATAATGGCCTTTGCAACTATAATTGGAGTCAAACTGGCAAACCGACTGCACTTAACGTGGTTATAATATCCCCTCCCTCCCCATAATGTTCAGTTCCGTTTAAAAGACGTGAGATTCCGTTCAGCGATCATGGCCGTTCTTCCAGTAGCTCAAGATAAACATGCCAATTTTTTGGCACAATGCAAAGTTATTTTTAGTAATGTTACACGACGCGTGTGGCTAAAACACGACCGGCCCCAACCTGTATGGATGGTGTTGACCAATGGGACTCCAGGTTCCCATATAAGGGGGGCTGGCCAGAGGTAGCTTAGGTTGTAGAGTCTCCCCAGTCTCTTCAGATGCTTGCTCTGCTGTGCATATTAAAACAGACGTTTGCGACAGTTTGGGTTTCTTCAAAATAGATTTTAGACAGTTTTGCTTTTGCTGATCTCGGGCGTTCTGTTTTTCCGCGTCAATCCCATAATGCTCTGGAGTTGTACAGCCAGCAACTGTGACGTCACATCTGGCTATCACTGGAAATCTCGCCTTTCTGAGCCTAACATCTCCCAGCGTTCTTGTGCTGTCTAAAGGGGAAACATTGTTGAAAAAACAAAAATGAACCCGCTTGTTGTTTAGAGCCCGCGGGGCATTATAATGCGAAAATCTGTGGCCGAATTCATGCAAATTACTCGCATACATGTCTTCGTAAATGGCGAACCATTTCTGATTGATCTCTGCAAGTTCGTTTTTTGTCCGTCTTCGTATCCTGCCCATTTGTCGCAAAGGGTTCACCGGCGACTTTAGTTTCTTGCCATGTTTGAAATGGCATCCACTCCCATGAAGCGCGTACTCGTCCCGAAAAGAACGCGGGATAAATTTTGGCACTGATCTTTTAGGCCTCGCTTTGAAGATAGCCACAAAGAGAAATGACGCAAATAAGAACACGGCAACGTCAGCAAGTCGTTCGTAGATAGTTTGTCCACCACCATTTACTGATGTAGTGCTGGGATTCTGTCGTACCACTGATGAGTTTAATAGGGGGCATGTCCTCATTCTGTAACGCGAATAATGCGACGATTTCTGGAAGGAAAAAAGAAACGGCACGCAATACAGTCAACTCTCTTCAAGGCAGACACCTTCGGGACTAGATTTAGTGTCCGTCTTAGAGAGAGTTCAGTTACAGAGAAACAAATGAAAATCGGCAAGGATCAAACCTCCGTGCTGCATGTTCGCCTTGGAGAGGTGTCCGCTTTAAGGGGTGTTCGCTAGAGAGAGTTGACTATAATAGTTTTGTTTTCTACTGAAATTTCATCAGTTTGTTTACTGATCGACTTTAGGCCGTCACACACTAGCTGATTTCTCGTCGGCTTCCTATTTTTTGTCGGGGACAGAAAAGCGGCTTGGGTGGCGTTGGTAGACAAGTCTGCGACAAGTTATTTTGTCCTCGACAGGATCTGGCGGCGCTAGACTCAAAACGTCCGGTCGGAACTTGTCGGCTCATGACAGAGCCCGGCAAATAGTAGTATAGTCGAAACTCCTTTGCGCAATGTTCAACCAATAGGAAGCGTGATGGCCAGACGAACACGAGGTAGCATGTCGGCCCGGGCACTGGGCGCGAAAATGAAATCGGCTGAATGAAGTGGGCTTCCATTCTAAAAAAATTAACCCAAACAAAACATCGGGGATCTTCCAACGAAAAATCGGCTAGTTTGTGCAGGCCAAGAAACATACTTTTGAATTTGAATCTGTTTCAGTGAAGTAGGCGTTGGATGAAGCGCACGGATAAAGGAATGCGAGAATTCAACAAAGATGAAACTAGAAGCGCAGTAACAAAGCTAAATAAAATCGCTACCTGCCACGCCTTTAGTTGTGTTATGGACTGTCCTTCACATACATCAGGAAGTCTTGTGAGTCCTCGTTTGCAGAGTTAACTTCTTTATGACGTCATGGGACGAGATTGCTTGATCTATGAAATTAAATGACGTAACGGGTTCAGAACTAGTTCAAAATATTCTAATGGCACAGTCGTAGCTATCCAATAAAAGTAACGAACATGAAAAGGGGGGAAGAGGGCAGAGATATGGACCCTATCTTCATTTACTGCTCCTTGCATACAGAGTTTGGAGAGTTTTCAACTTTAGCCACCAAATCGCCAATTTTTGAGAAGAAATTCTTAAATCTGGAGAGCGTTTTCAAAAGTTGGAATGCCAATCCTTGTAAGAAAAGTTTGCGTTTTCGTAGAAGCAACCAACCTGCAATATTGGTCTCTTGGTCACAGCTCACAAGATAACACAGATCACAGGATAGCAAGTTAACAGGGTAAAACCAGCTAACGGGGTACATTTCGAGACATTTCGACGTATATTTACAAAGATATTTCGGGACATTAAGAAGGCTTACACCAAGTACTACCCGAAATCGGGCACCGTAGTGCATGATGGGCCGCCGGTTGGCTTGGTTGTGACGTCACGCGGTGTTGATTCTGAATTGAGTGTATCTTCGAAAATGATAAGAAGACCTGGACGTGAGTGGTTCACGTTTTTGCCTCAGGATTAGTCGAAGTTGTGTTGCCGAGTTTCTGGATATCCAGTTTACGAACAGGTGGTGTTCGACCATCCCTTGTCGCACGAATTTGACATGTTTCGCTGCTTGCTGCCGTGGCGGCGATGCAACAGACAAGTAGATTCACTCGATCGGAGCCACTGCTCATTAAATTACGTTCCCGATGAGGTTTACCGCTACGAAAGGCATTTAGAGGACTTGGTGTTGGAGGCGAACCAGATCAAGGAATTGCCAAGGGTATTATGCAGTCGTTTTTGGAGTTTGCTAAGCATTTATGGCCGTGATTTGATGTTTATTTTGCCTTGCTCCGCAGCCGTTTTTTCGACTCTACAATCTGCGCCGGTTGAATTTAAGTGACAATGAGATTGCACGGCTTCCTCCAGAAATTGGCAACTTAGCAAACCTCGAAGAGTTTGATCTCAGTCGAAATGGTGAGTACAAACACACCAGTATGCTGCATTATTCGCGGGTAAATTCTCGAGATGACCTAGGGATGGTGGCAGCAATTGTGTACGAAGCATGGCTTGACATTGATATTGGCGGAGATGCAATGCTCATTATAGTTCGCTTCTGCTTCAAGTCTGATGGATCGAATGACAGTGATTTTGTAGAATATTATTTAAACACCAACTCATTTAATGTGGTATACTCTGCTTTTTTCTAGATGTCTGTGACATACCAGAGAACATCAAGTTTTGTAAGAACTTGAATGTGGTCGACTTCAGTGGCAATCCTGTTTCAAAGTAAGCGACTGTGTATGTGTTAGCACCGACCATTTTTGTCAGTTCGTCTGATTGTGAGTTACTGTCTTTGTTACACTCCGATTTGTTGTGAAAATAGAATTTCTTGAAGTTATAACTTACATGGGCCAACTGGGATTGGTGGCCAGAACATTTTGTTTTGTTTTGAAGTTGGTATATATCATCACCATTGCACAGAAATATAGGTTAGTTAGTTAGTTTATTATTTCGTTTTGTTTAAAATGAGTTGCAATTTTAAAGCCCTGGTTGACTGATAGAATCTTGGCGAGGCAAATTTTAAAGCCGCCTTGTTATCTTGATCGATCCAGAACTTCAGGAACGCCCCAGAGAACTGCACTCGACTAAACAAACCGCGGAAATTCTCTAATTTGCACCGTATTCAAAGCCTTAAAAGCTAAGCCCTCGTGTCAATCATAGGATTGTTCTCAACACGGCTCTATCACACGTTCAAATTCTCGTAAGGTGGTGGTATTTGCAATAATACAATTATTGTGAGTGAGTTTTTCTTATATGGAGGTAATTCGATTTCCAAGTGAACGAGATTGCTGTTGCTTCACGCAGGAGTATTCAGGAGTTCGCACTTTTTGTATTTTGTTACAGGCCGGTTTGCTTAATTTTATTCGTGTGCAAGATCGTTTACCGTTTATGATCACAATGATTTATTTATTGGGAACGCGGTTTCCGCCAGTTTTTCTGCTTTGTTTGATGTTCAGGGATTACAGACCCGATGTTTGATACACTCGAGCCTCATATATGCTGTAGTATTGTCAGTATTTTTGTGAGTACTTCACACATGAGGCATGTTATTCGGGTTCAATTACATATTTTCCTTAAGATCGTCGAATTTCGTTCTGTGATCGCGTGCGAAAATACCTGCCAATTTTATCTAAAAATATACAAAGTGGTTCCTCGGAGAAGTATGGTTTTGTTTACTTTATTTAGCATTATACGAGTTGTCTGGAGAGAGAATATATGCTCAAGAAATTGCTCTCTTGCTGTGCTCACTGTCGAAATACTAATTGAAAACAAAACCAGTGTGGAATTCAACATAGGCCTACAAGGAAAAGTGGACCACTGATCATAGTTCATTGGGTTGCAAGGTGAATTCTGAGTTCCTCAGGGTTTTTAAATGTAATTCTAACATTTAAGACACAAGACTGTCGAAAGTACTGCACCCTTGCAATGCTGCTTATTTTCACATCTGCATTCCTGAAATTACTTGATTAAATGCTTTCAAATATTCTAATAATTTTGCTTCAGATATATGAATCTCAAAGCTGCATGTCGACAGGTGTAACTTCGCCAAACGCAATTTTTGTCTAAAACTGAATTCTAACTCTGATGTCTGATGATATGGTTAAAATGTCAAAATCCTTTCATTATTATCACTAGAGTCTGTTTAGCATACATTGAAAGTACCTTTGATTGTTTACTATGGGGTATGTTTTCTCAAGTGCAGTTTAAAACCTTTTTACACTGTGATGGTTTGATTTTGGCCAAGCTATAAATATTATGCTGACTCTTAGAAAATATTTTTCACCATTAGATATTGTTGTCCTCTTGAATATTATTTATTTGAACCTTTTAGAGCTGTCAACATGTCCTCTATATTAGTGGAAATGTTTTCGTGAACTTCCATTATGAACTGAAAACCAATGAAAATGACAAAAATATTTGGGGAAGTTTCATGCCTTTGCAATAGACATGATCTCAACATACCTGAGCCATAACATTAAACATTGAAAAAGAATTAAAAACTGCAGTTCAAATCTTCCAACTATTCATAACAAAATTGGTTGCAATTATTGTAGATACCAAGCTTATTGCATTGATTTCTACCCAAGCACATTTATCAGAGCATATGTCGCTGTTTCCATGCAAGTCTTAATCTCCATTTACATGTGTATGAACTATGAAATGGCATGGCAATCCCGAAAGGTAGCACTTTTTCAGTGCAGCACCTCTAACTTGTCTAGTGTAAACGACACAGTCCAAATGTTATTGACATACTGGTTCCTAGATCTTAGGGGTCCTGAGCCCACCTGTCAGGGATAGTGTCTGCATCAGTAAACAAAGTAATAACTTAATAAAATTGTAAATCCCATCGTTTGCATTCTTTCTTGTTTCCCTATTTTCCAAAAGAGGACTGATTTATGTGCAAATTTATTGTAATGTTAATTTCCTTATAGCAAATATTAATTTTTTTTTTTGTTCTTGAACAAACGAAGACTATTACTTGTAGTAAACGATCAAAACCTTGACTATATTATTTTATTAGTTAAACTCAGCCAATCTGACTTATTTTTGCTGAAAGTCAAAATCTATCTGTTTTTAAGAAAGTTACCATACACTAGACAGTGTAGAGCATAGCGGGCAACAGTTAATGTCTAGTGCTGGTGTGTAAAACCAAACCCTGAACATTTGGTTCACTAGACAGAAGAGAGCTGTTCCTTCTGTTTCACATTCATTGATCACTTGACGTTCTGGCTTCTGCAACATTTTTCACATACATAATTCTGATTGCAACCATCCAAACCGAAGTAAGCAAAATATGATCTTTGATTAAAATGCTGAATTTTGAATTTTGTTTACACAAGATTTATAATGGAATTCATGAAAAATTGTAATTGAAACTGATTGAGACAAAGCATTGCTAGTATAGTGACCTTCTAGACATAAACATGATATTTGTTTCTACAAAGCTGAATTTGAAATTCTAGAATTCGATTTTAAAAATTGTTCTTTTGTTTTTGTTTTTTTTTTACTGTTAAATTATTGTTTGTTTTTAACCAAATGTTGAGCTCAATTCTCCCAGCCTTGATCAAAGTCTGAATAATCTGGAAAGGATCTGGGAGGGAGGGGAGGGAAGGGATAATACTTATCTTTCTGTGACTGGTAAAAAAAAGTATCTTTATTATTATAAAAAAGTATCTTTATTATTATAACTTGACATGAATAATTTCAGGCTTCCAGATGGATTCTCAGAATTGAAAAACCTCACATCACTGTGCCTGAATGACGTGTCGCTGATTCGTTTACCACCAGACATTGGCGGGTAAGTGGAATTTATTGAATGCTAGTTTTGCTAGTTTCCATGAGAACTAATGTAGTGAAAAAATCATAACATGGAAGACTCCATGATGGCAAAGTCTGGTATCCCTTGACCAGAAATGGCTTTTTTCATGTTGTCCTAAATGTATCAATGTAAGGTCGACAGCCATAGGATCAGGACTGTTTTGGCTGACACCTTTAGTAGCACAAAGCACACAGTCTTTAATCTATTTGCAAATAGACAATATTAGTTGATCATCATCAGACTACCAGGAGAAATATAGAGAAAGAGCTTCATCTTTTCACACTATACTGGTACCCTGAAAGAATATACTTTTAATATACCTTTAATTTTGCATAGCTTGCAGATCTATGCTACTGCCATTTTACTGGGCATGCATGGTGTCTCTTAATTATTTTTATATGATCTTTTTTATGCTTATTAACAAATACTGAGGAACCCTTTACTTTTTTGCTTTCAGTCTAACTGAGCTGAAGGTGCTGGAAGCAAGAGAAAACCTCATCAAGTTTCTTCCAGTGTAAGTTCTTTGTATTATTTTGTCTTTCATCAGAGGTATACAGTACACCACACAGTGCTTGGAGAACATGGCTTTTGATTCCTTGCTCAGATTCATGACAGCTGATTGAACTATCAATATTCTCACTACATCACTCACATATTTTCCCCTTGAATAGTTGGGAGAATTTGTGTTCTGAACTTGGGAGTTAAGACAAAGTGTAAATGAGTCTTGTAAGTCAACTGGTTTGAAGAACACTTGTCAGTATACCATTACAGGACCTAAACTTGCTTCAAGCCTTTCAGTTCTAAATATTCAACTCTCTTTTCACTAATTGCAGGACAACATCATTTCTTACAAAGTTAGAAAGACTTGATTTGGGATGCAATGAGCTAGAAGATCTTGTAAGTACTGCACATGATTGGACTTGTACTGTTTGATGCTCAGTAGATAGGTAAGGTGTAGGAAAGGTGGGTTAATCCATCTGTAATATGTGTTTTTTGTTTTTGTTAGCTCGCGAATTCCACTTTGTGGGATTTGCGAGGTATAGTAATCACTTTCCTTCCCTACTTCCCTACCTCCCTACTTCCCTACTTCCCTACTTCCCTATTCCCTCTGTTGTCAACAATGGATTTCCAAATAAAGCAGTTGCGGTTTTCCAAATTTGGGCATGATGAAGGTCGCGCAACAGGGTGTGTCGAACAATGCAGTTTAAAAGCAAGATGTTGTCGTAGTTGTTGCGACCATCTTTTTGTTCGGAACGTGTTCTCATTTTGAAGGTTTGTCATGCGTTCGAAGTTTGTTTGGCCATTGAGCTTGGTTGTGTTTCACTCTACTGTGTTTTGCGTTGTTATTGTGACATTTTGGCGCGGTGCCATGAAGGTCAAACAATCAGTGGCACCGATGGCGTTAATATATCGCAAACAAATCTGAAGCCGTTGGTTTAGTATCCGCCAAAATTTCTGTAGTGACAGTAAATACGGCTTAGAAGATACTAGGCCGAAAAGATATTTAAATCTCGGCCAAAAATATCCATTTCCGGTGAATGTTTACAAGTTCATACAGTATGCAAATTATCAGGTGTTTCAATTCTTGGTTTGCATGTCACGTCATAAAAAGCCATCTCAAAAGTAACGTATCCTATAAGTCTAATACACTGATATGTTCAGGACTATCATGCCTTAAGACTTAAAGCAAAATTCTGAGTCGATACAAAATATCTATCGGGAGCTATGGACGTTTGAATACCGTGACAACAAAGCCGTGTACACACGCGCGGCCGACTAAAATCGGTCCTTCACGCAACATTTTAAAATTAGCACTGTGAAAGATGTGAAGTAACTAAACATCAAGCTGAGTCACAGATCAACTTCATTTTGTGTTCCGAGTTCGACTAACATGGCGGCCGCATACAAACTCTTATCAAATCTCCAAAAAACAAATTGCCCCTGCTTCGCCAAAATGAAGCCTAGACAATCCAAAATTGGCATCTGGACTATTTCAGGCATGCTCTTTTTAGTTCTAGAGTCAAAAAGGTACAATCTGTTATTTTGAAGGGTGCTGCGATCGCGTGACCCGTGAAAACCGTGTCGATAAATCTTTTCTCTCAATTATCATATAACACTTTTTTAAGCCCGCGTTCACCACGAAGTGGTGAATTGAGCCAGTTCTATTAAATAGCTACTTCCGCAAAATGAAGTCCTTTTACAAATTCGCGAGCTTACAGCTGCCTTGCTGCTTTGATTTTTGTTTTTGTTTTTGTTTTTTGTTTTCAGCCTGACGACATAGGATCTTTAACAAACCTCACTGAATTCTGGCTGGATGGAAATCTGCTGCAAACAATACCTGCGGTGTGTATTATCATCATGAAGATGTTATATGGCCTCTGTAGCTCAGTACATTAATCCTCTGGTCCCATGAATCATCAGAGGCAAACTTCTGTCAATACACAGTCAGTTATTTGTAGTTCAATATGTAGAGAAAATATCAAGTAATCTCTTCCTTGGCTTGAAGCTGATCAGATTATATATATATATATGTATGTATATATATATATTTATTGTGAGGTAGTTGATTGCCTCAGCTTTCTTTGTCATTCTTTGCTTCTGTTTGTTTATTTTTTATTCTGTTTGCTTGTTTGTTTATTTTTGTGTTTTGTATCTTTTTTCCCCAGGAAATTGGACGGCTCAAGAAGTTGCAAATATTTGATATGTCAGAGAACAAGATTGAGTACCTTCCTGATGAGATTTGTGGGCTCACTGCTCTGACAGATTTACATTTGTCTCAGAATTTGCTGGAAGATCTGCCAGACACAATTGGTAAGTTGAACATACCCTTATTCTAATGTGTATGGAGTGCAAGAAGTGTGCTTTGGTCAACTTTTGGGTGTCCTACTGCGGTTTTGATTGGCTATTGCACTGATCTATAACAAATTTTTTGATTAGTCCAAACATGTTTGGGAGCATCATTAGCCAATAAGGAGCAAAAGGCAAGCAAATTGGGATCCAATCATGCAAGTCATGGCAATGTTGTTTCTCATACATTACCACTGATATTCGTTCTTTGAAGTAAAACACGCTATCAAAACCTCTGATGACTCTGTTAAAGTTGTGATACTTGCTAATATCACAATTTTGTTTACAGGAAAGTTGAAGAAGTTACAGTTGGTAAAAGTTGACCAGAATCGGCTCATGGTGTTGACCCCAGCCATAGGGGGGTAAGTTGAATTGACCCTTTTACTCGCAGATTTTCCCAACCATTCAAGAGAAAGATGTATAAATGATGTTGTGAGAATTGAGCAAGCTATCAAAAGCCACGCTCCCCCAACTAAGTTTTTGATGAGCAATTGAAGGAGAAAAGTGAAATTGATCATGCTCCCCCCCCCCCCCCCCTCTCTCTCTCTCTCTCTCTCTCCTCCCCAAATAGTAATATTATAATTTTCAAATTGAGGCTAATTCAATTTTTGTTTTTGTTTTAGGCTCTCAAGTCTACAAGAATTAATTTTAACAGAAAATATGTTAGAGGTAAGTTTAGACTTTGGGGTTTTGCATGGAACTAACAAATTTTCTGAGTGCAGTGTTAATATTCATTGATCATTTTCATCCCAGGAATTGCCGTCCACTATTGGGAAACTACACAAGCTCTATCACCTAAATGTAGATAGGAATCGTCTTCAACATTTGCCTGTAGAGGTAAGCTGGCTCATGCAAATTATTTATCAGTGAATTTTGGAAGTCTTAAAATAATGCACCCCTGGCTTCTTGCTTTCCTCTTACAGATTGGTAGCTGTACCAGAATCTCTGTGTTGTCTTTACGAGAAAACCTCCTCCTTCGCCTCCCAACGGAAATTGGGAACTGTAGGAATCTTCATGTGTTCGATGTGTCGGGGAATAGGTAAGTATTGCATAAGCCATCATTCTTGTGGAACATAACGTCAGAGTCAAATGAATTTTTGTTTAGTGTGTTGTTCACTTATGTTGTTTATTGCTTTCTTGTAGGCTGGAGTGTCTCCCACTAACAATTGGAAGTCTCCCGCTGAAAGCACTCTGGCTCTCGGAGAACCAGGTAAATCAGCATGACCTGAGTCAAAAGATAAAGACTGAAAGAGTTTTCTTTTGGAGTAACGATTTGCTCTGGCAAAAAGCTAACAGTCCAAGTATCAGCTGTTAATTAATCTTCACACCACTTGGGTTGGTTTTGTTTCTACATTATTTTATGACCGTAGAAAGCATTTGTCCACTCAGCTCGCTAACTTTTATCATCAGGTAGCTCGCCAGAACATCTTCGCTTCAGCGAACTGCGAAATTGGCTTATTGGTCTTGTTATATAGGTTCAAATGTGTCTAGTGATAGAAGTGTTTCAGAATTCTTGTTATTTTTTATTAATTTTTTTTTTTTTTTTTTTTTTTTTTTTTTTTTTGCAGGCTCAGCCAGTATTAAAACTGCAGACTGAAGATGATGAGAAGACGAACACTCGAGTCTTGACGTGTTTTCTGCTGCCTCAACAAGGCCTGGGTAGTCTGGGTAAGAAAATTGATTCAACCCCTGTTCCCAATAGCCAGCTTGAAGGAAGAAAGCAATCAAAAGCAACGAAAAAGAAAAGAGAAAGACAACGGAAAAGAACGCAGTTGATCCTCGGCGATCGTCAGGAGCGGGAACGAGATCATCAGGTTTTGGGGATTTGTTGTTAACACAGTGTCGATCTTTTTTGTTCACGCAGAACTGATTGCAAATGACCTTGGCCATGGCTTTGCTCGCGAAAATCTGGCTAGCTTTGTCAATGAAGTTGCTGACTTCGATGTCAGGCCAGGAGGGGGTGTGCAGTTTGCTGATGACTCTGATAAAGAAGACAGAGAGGTATGGGAGTGATCAACTTCAATTTTCTCCTTCAGTTTCTCACCAAAGTATATATCACACAGTATGGAGAACTTTGCTAAAGATTGGATGCTCATACGGATACGGCTTGTTGGATTCTGATTAAAATTTTGACTTGATCCGCAGACCAATTTCAAGCGACATGACACTCCTCATCCAAAGGAGCTGAAAGCTCGCCATCCCAGAATGCACAAGGGCAGGCTCGAGGAAGGTCATGCGGATGAACTGGTTAAAAGAAAGCGATCACTGACGGTAAGAAATCAAAGTAGCGCCCCACACGAAGTCGGGTTGTGTCAATAGCTGTGTGAATACAGGATTTTGTCACTCTATTGTGGCTTTAGGCAGAAAACTGTTTGTACATTCGCCCATATATAACACTTCATTTGTTCGAAACTATATTGCACGTATTTTGCCTCCCAAAAAGGTATATAATTCCTCTTCTATTTCTTGCATGTAGGATGAGGAAAATACATCGGACACAGAGGCCAGACCAAGAAGGGCCATGTTCCAAGACAAAGTGGTGATCGTGGACGAGAAACCGGTTGAACATGTTCCTGAAGAGGTGCCCGAGAGGAGAGGGGTGGGGTTTGCTGCTGAGCCAGAGGAGCAGAACGCTGAGAACGAGGTGTGACAACCAGCGCTTGTTTCTCAACTGGAAGTCATTATCATCATTATTGGCGTCATCATTATCATCATCATCATCATCATCATCATCATTGGCGTCATCATTATCATCATCATCGTCATCATCATCATCATCATCATCATCATCATCATCATCATCACCGTCATCGTCATCGTCATCGTCTTTGTCACCACCAACATCATTATCATCGCCGTTGTCATCTTCATCGTTATCATCATCATCATCACCATCATCACCATCATAATCACAATCATAACCGTCATCATTACAGTCGCCATAGTCGTAATCATCACCTTAATCGTTGTAATCATCATCATCATCATCATCATCATCATCATTTTTGTCACTAATAGGTCTGTGTATTACATCGTAAATATGTTCATGTGTGTATTACTTGAGTTAAAAGACTGGGAACCAGTAATTACGGAAGTAACCATAACAACAAACTGACCACAACCCGTATTGAACACAACTGACTAGTTTATAGTACTAAGTAACTAATACGAGTTAACATCAATACGAGTTAATCCTAACAAACGAAGAGTGACTAATTTAATCCTAATTATATACCTAATACATCAGAGCAGTATAATTTGCAATGAAACTTAATTAAATAATGTCACAGCAGTAATCCTAAGCTGATTATAAAAGATGTGAAGTAATTTGCTTGTATTTCTAAAGTGAATAACCAGTACATCAAAGCAGCGTATAATCCTATAAATAACCCGTACGTAAACGCAGTATAATCTTAATTTAAAAATAAATTGTTCGTCAGAGTAATAGTATAATCCACTGTTCGATTACTGTAAATGATTAGCTTTACGTATAATGAATCATAATCATAAATAACGAATACAGCATCTCAGCAATAATCCTAACTGTTAATTTGTCTGATCAGCATCTAATCCTAAAATAACCTAAAAGACGATCTTTGCTCAAGTGAATTAAGTTAGACTTAGCTAAAATGGCGCCATGTAAACCACAGTTCATATTTCACACCCTTTAACTAGTCCACAGATAATGTCGTGTTTACTGGCCTCGACCGCTTTGACTGGTTTAGACTGTGAGTCATTTGTTAAGCAAATGTGAGCTACAGTAAATATATATTTTCCTAAAGTAATTCAAATAAGATAACTGTAAATATTTAAAAAAGATGGAAGTTTATAAAACATGGTATTATAATGATTTTATGTATAGGCCGGGGTAAGAATTTAGAACATACTATGCTCTATAGTCATTGTGAAAATGTAAATATTAACCCATTCATTGCCGTGTTCCCCTGTCAAAACTAAACTTAAAAATATAAATGAAATAAAGAAGGGAATTCTACTCAACAACAACGTTACCACTGCTGTTAGAATGTACTCAATGAGAGGTTTCTGATCTTTTCTGCGGTTACTTGGTCTTCAAAGAGCTGACTGCTCGTAGAACTAAAATTTATGGAATCAATTTTAATCTTCTTTTTATCTTAAACGTGACTTCCTCTCTCGTATGCCTCTGCGATACAGACGAGTCCACCATACCCCCGTTTTTGTTTTTGTTTTTGTTTTTGTTTTTGTTTTGCGTGTTTTCTTCATGAACAATGTATTGGGATTTTAAATTGGCTTTAAATTAGGCTATCAGACCTATAAAAAAGAAATAGCTGCTCACTAAACTGGTGTACGTGTATTTTCGATAACTGTTTCCCTTTTAAACGGTTGGAAATGAGTCATACCCTCCACACTTGCTTTGTTGTTATAGGAGTGTACCCCTAAGTAGCTCTGTTGTTGTTTGTCTGTTTGTGTTTATGATTTTCCGCGGTTCTCTAATGGGGACAAACTAGGATATTGTCACTGTATCAGAAATGAATCCAAAATAACTCCCGTCTGCTCCTGTTGCTGTTGTTGTTGATTTTGCCCCTGTAACCAAAATGACTGCGAAGTAACTCTCTTCTGTTGTTGTTTTCCTGTTTATGTTTATGTTTGTTTTTGTTTCCTGTGCTTCCTTCAGGAGACAAACTCGGAGGACGACGAAGATAAGGAACACACAATCAGATTTGAAGGAGAAGATCACCCAGAGAGAAACGACCCTCGACTACGGAGACGAGACACGCCCCACTACCTGAAAAACAAGCGTGTCAATATGGGGGGTAACGACGAAGACAAAGTCAAAGAGATCTTAGCAATGGCAGGAGGAAAAGACAGTGGAGAGGAGAGAAGCGATGTAAGTAAGGGGATGAGTGGGCCGTGTACTCTGCACAGTGTTCAACGTTTTAAGATGCAGTACATTGTGAATCAGTCCCTCAATTTTTGGCCAAAGATCGTGTGCGCGATTCAAAAGCTGAACGCGTCTGGACGCTTTCACTCACGTTCAGTTTTCATCCGCGCATACGATATTTGGACAAAAGTCTGTTCAAGTTTCCAGAGTACGGCACTACTTGAAATGGAGAGACTTTGTTGAACTCGGAATAATTTCTTTGCAGAAGGAAGGAAAGGGAAAACAGGTGAACACGGAAGGTAAGCCGGGTCGATTGCATTGCTTAGATGCACTCGCTTTTAAGACAATGGCATGTGCACCGCTGTTCAGTGTACAGCGTAACCCCGTTAATACGACCACCATCTGGACATAAAAATCTGTCCGTATTAACGGGGTCTTCAGATAAGAAAGTGACTGGGCGTTTTTTCCGTGGGACAAAAATAGTTGGCCGTAATAACAGGGTGGCCGTAAGACGCTGTTCCACTGTGGCACGTTCACCATTCATAAGATAAGACAAAGAAGAAATTCACAAATAGAGGCAAAAAGATCTAATAGTTACGACAGACGGACATGTGCGGATGTAACCAATCAGACTTCTCGTACTATTTACGTTGCTCGTTATTGTTGCCTAAACGCCTGAAGGTAACCTCTCTTGCTTAACGATTCGCCACATTAACTTTGCAATTTTGAAAATACTAATTGCGATAACAACGTTGCAAGGTTTTGTACATTCATGTTCTGCCTTTTGAGCAATTTTCAATGGACATAAACGAAGCTTTAATTGACTCTATTCCAGCCTAGCAAACAGGTCATTTTGTTGAAAAATTTATCACCTGATGCCACATGCAGTGATGGTTTAAGAAATGCTTGTTTTGCATTTAAAACAAGCGATTGTCGGCCGCAACTCATGTGAAATTCATATCCAAGCTCAAAGCTGTCGAGAACGAAGGGTAGCAAAGTTCGCTGACCCTCTGTCACGATGGTCGCCTCGGTTGTTGGAAAATACGGGCCGTTCACGTTGTATTTGGCAGGTTAGAATCTTTTTGAATGTCTCTCGCAATCCAAACCTTCTTTTCGCATTGAGTATAAATTAGAACACAGGTTTCCGAGCAAGCGCAGCTAATCGAGATATATGCAGGCTTCGAAATTTAAGTGAAAACTAGTTTTACCTCCCAGATTTAGAGGCCTAACTGTTACTTAGAAGACTGTTATTCATTTGTTGGCTCATTGTGTACTTTTAAACCGAGGCTATTTCGAAATCTTCTTTTCATGTGGATTTTCAAGTGAATCGGAAAGTTTCAAGCTGAGTTTTCTAATTTTTTTTTTTCTTTTTAATTGAAGGCATTATCTAATGAACAGAGTTTATTTGTGAGTTTATTCATTGTAAAACCTTTCAGGTCATAAAGCATCTTGAATTGACGGTTACAACGTATTTGTTTAAACGATAAGCGTTGTTCGTGACGGGTTGGTCGCTATATTTTTTTTACCCCTTCACTGTCAAAACTGAATTGTCGCATGAAACTTAAAAGTGTGACCAATGAAATCTCTCGATGAGTACAGCAGCGTACTTGTTTTTATTTAGCGGAGATGTTCTAAAAGTTTCGTCTAGAGATAGAAAAAGATTGCAGTGAATGGATTCACTCAGCTTTTATCTTCTGTCTGTGTTAAATAATGAACTTCAATTAGGGATAGTCTTTTGTATTAAGCATAAGAAGTTATTACCCAAAGTCATTCTTTTGTTGTCGATTTGTTCGTATTTTGATTTAAATATAGCGTCAGTGTCATTTGCATATCTCTTCCAGCGGTGCAGCTAGCTAGCTTGTTTGCTTGTAAAAGGCAGGTACCACTTGAGGAATTCTGTGGTTTTCGGTGTTTGCAATAAGCAAGGCAAACTAATAGAACCGATAAACGCTGTTTTCATTCCTTCTGGCGAGTAAATATTTTGTGCAATTCCTCGGGTTGGCTTTCTAGATCTCCTCGATAAGTATAAACTCGACCCTGAGAATTGCACTTTATATATACTCGCCAGAATTGTTCGGGTGCGTGTAAAAAGTAGATAGGAAAGAAACACACAGTCACACTAATATTTGCTTGGGAAGCCTGTCGTTTGTTACCATTTCACTGTATTGTTTCTCTCCAAGTTTTTTTACTGCACACGTGAGGATTGTCTCAAGAAGAATCCATTTTTCGTATTCTTCGTATGGCGTACCTGTAAACTGGCTGTTGCAGCCAAGATTATGGACGACGCTACAGATATATTATTTATTTTATTGCAGAAGGACCTGCGCTGAAAAGAGAGCTTTCAAGAAATGAAGACGGACTCTCCGACGACCAGGAACTTGTCACTGTGACTAAATTTGTCGAAGAGGTATTTATCCCTCCGTTGTATTCCTTGAGAGGGACTAGGACGAGCCTCAAAACGAGGCTGAAGTTTGAGCGTTCTTCAATCATTGTTCGTATATTTGTCCTCAGATTGAATACACAATCCACCGAGACAACAAAGGACTGGGGATAAATATTGCGGGAGGCAAGGGTTCGACACCCTTCAAAGGAGAAGACGAGGTAAACGGAACCCTGATCAGGCAATGATTCAAGTTTATTTATTATTAATACCACACAAGGACATAGGAAAAGATAATAGGTATTAATACAGTGATCGGGTATTAGCTTCCTAGAATAACTATTGGGGGCTAATCTAGCTAGGTAGCTAGGTATTGTTCGGGAAGACAGCTTTGTAATTGCTTCGTAATTGCGAAGATCACTTTCTCTTGGAGGTTTTGACGTGTTTGCCTTATTTATTCCAGGGAATATTTGTCTCGAAGATTTCGGAGATTGGGCCTGCTGGGCAGGATGGAATTTTAAAGGTTGGCGACAAAATTATAAAGGTAAGTTGTTAGTAATGATTAGGGAGGACTAAGGGGAGTCGGCGTACTTCTGTCGTTGTTTCAGGTTACTGGGGGTGGAAGTTTCAAACGCGTCACGCACATTTTCGTGCGTGTTGCACGTGTGACGCGCGAGTGCACGCGCGAGCCTTAGCGTACTTAAGGTGGAAGTTTCACACGCGTCACGCACTTGTGCGTGCATGTTGGACGTGTGAGGCGCGAGCCTTGACGTACTTCCATTTTTGTTTCAGGTTAACGGAGTGGATTTGTCAAACGCGTCTCATCACGAAGCAGTTGCTGTACTCAAGGCTGCGGGACAGAACATTACGCTGACGGTCCTCAGAGAGCGCGAGGACAAGACGACTGTCGTGAAGTCGTCCAGAGAAAACTTGGTGAAGGATGCTCTGGAGGAGGCGTTTGAGATTTCTTTACAAGAAGAACCAGTCAGCGAGGAGCCGAGCGTCCCCGAGCCACAGGTCTGTCACTTGGATTGAGGTCGTAGCCGGGTTGCTGGTTGCTTCTAGCTTCTTTACCTGCCTCATAGCTTGCTCTCTTGCTATCTGTCAACGCAATACTAGCGCGCTTCCGTTAATCTTATTGTCTTGTTTGTTCAGGCTGTCGAGGAGCCGCCGAAAGATGACGCGAAGAAAGTAGGCGTACGATTTGCACCCGAGCCGGAGATGGAAGAAATTGAAACAAAGGCCGAGGTCTGTCACGACTAACGAACTCGCTAAAAAGTTTGAAGTGTAGGCTTAGACCAGCTGAGGTCCATCCATCCATCCAGGCAAAGAAAGAAAGAGAGAGAGAGAGAGAGAGAGAGAGAGAGAGAGAGAGAGAGAGAAAGGCATACAGGCAAACATACAGACAAGAAGTGACTAATGAGTACGTCCCGTCTGGTGGGCATCGGGGAAGCGATTGGATGGGCAAACGGGCGGACGGGCAGGCAGAGCTCGCAAACAAACATGGCTGACAAAACTTATTAGTGCTGTCGTAAATGGAAAGTGTAGAAAATGGGAATTTGCCAACCATTTTATGTTTTGATCCGATTTTTCATTTCTTTTACAGAAAGAAACGATAACTCTGAAACGAGGCGGCGAGAAGGGCCTGGGCTTTAGTATCGCTGGTGGCCGTGGATCCACTGCGTACAAGGACGGCGACCCGGTTAGTCCCCTCTCTCCTGCGCTCACCCAATAAGGAGCTTTTGATACGAGCTCAGATGACCAGTCTATAGCAAGGACGGTCAGCCTGTAACTGATCGTTGTGTCCTTCTCCGGTGATTGTGGGCGCACATATTGTCTGTAGAACTGAAACTAACATGTGGTGCCTCGTTTCCTACGCAACAGGGCGTCTTTATCTCGAAGATCGCAGAGGGCGGCACCGCAGAACGAGATGGCAGGCTCCACATCGGCGACAAAGTGTTGTCAGTAAGTAGCTGTTAGAAGTTACTTGAGTGTCGCGGCCTACAAAGTGTTATAAATTCTGAGTGAAAATGTCTCAACTTAGGCCCTGTTTGTGTGGAGAAAAACTGTCCCGGGGACTTGGGTCACCCTGAGCGAGCCAACTATTCATACATTTCATTTATAAATCATAGCTGATTCACTGTGAATATACAGAAATGTATGAATAACTGGCGCGCCCAGGGTGACTCGGAGAGGATGGTGCTCCGAGACAAGTTTTCTCCATATACACAAGGCCCTTATCTCCTCATCTGGTTCACTTTTGTGAAATTGTTTTGTGACCTTATAGTATTGTACTTTTTGGCCCCTTTCCAAGTTACCTTTTACCTCCTGAATGTCTGTTGACCTTTCATATGAAACTGTACGTGTAAAATGTCTTCTCTCGCATCACCAGATTAACGGGAAGGACATGAAGATTGCGCGGCACGAGGACGCGGTCGCCATGTTGACAGGCGGACTGTCGTACGTCACGTTAATTGTTTATAGGGACAGGATCATCAACAAAAAAATGACCCCCATCTCCAAAATACACGACGCCTCCGTTCTCAACCGGAAAGGCGCAAAGAAAGAAGTAAGTCCACGGCGGTTGTGTGTGTGTACGCGCGCGCGCGTGGGTCCGTGTACGTGTGAGTGGTGCGTGTGCGCGTGCACGGAGAAAGAAGGGAGTGTAGGGCTTTTGTGTGTGTACGCGCGCGAGTGTGTGCGTGAAGAAGGTGAGTCCAGGGTGATTGTAGCTGTTGAAAAGAAGATGTTTTCAAAACGCCTGGAAAATGTAAGTTTTTGTTTGTTTGTTTGTTTCAGGTTGAGGTAAACCACATCACGGAGAACGGAACGAAAGCCGAAAGCAACGAATTTGAAGTAGAGGTATGTGCACTATCTAGGAATCTTTAATGAGCCAAGAGTTGGACGTTTTGACTCAACCTTTTGGACTTTAAAGTTTCACTCTGAATATCTTCTAATTTGTCAGTCTGCCATTGTTCTATGTTTTATTTTTATAGAAAAATATTGGGTTTTGTCTCTCGCTTGTTTATTTGACTGTCATTTGGTGTTCACTTCTGTGGTTTCTGTCAGTTTGTTTGTGCATGTTTGTCTGTGTGTGTGTGAATGTGGTTGTTCTGCTCTCATTGATCTTGTTTGAAACTTTGGTTTGAGTTGAGTTGGAGGAGCTGATGAACTGCGAAACCCCTTTCTTGTCGTTTCAGGAGGTGATACTCAAGAAAGGCAATAACCCGTTAGGATTCAGCATTGTGGGCGGATCGGATCATGCCAGTCACCCGTTTGGTGTCAACGAGCCGGGAATCTTCATATCCAAGGTTTGTTCTAAAAAATCACTTCTGACTGAAAAAAGAATATCTTGCACCTGTTCACACGTATAGGTAGCCCCATCCACACTCATTTGAAAATGCATCGAAAAAACGGTCTTATAAACGGAGATTTTAGGATCAGTTTCCAAAGTTGAGGTTTTCGAACATGAGACTGATGAATTAGTGTGGACGGGTGATTTAAAAAACGGGAAAACGATGCGTTTTCGAATGAATGTGGATGGGACTTTAGACCTGTGAACTTATTTCTTACTATATTTGACATACTCGCACTGTGTACAAGGGATCGGAAGGCTATTTCTCTCAGGGAAAAGTTTGAAAAGTCCAAAAGAATCCTGTAGTTATAATTTGTTTTGGGAACAATACTAAAAATTTGAATGTCTATCTTATTACTTCCTCTCTGTCATTAATATTATGTAACTGTCGGAAAGAAATGGAATTCTGAGCATTCGTACTATTGCGAGAACCGTTGAGAATCCGTTGTATAACCCACTGACAAACAATAACCAACCCGGGGCGTGTTGGAGCTTAACTCCGTCATTGCGTACAAGCTTTGCAGGCATGTAGAAACACAATTAACGCTGGTATTAAATGTCAAAACGGGACACGCCCCACGCTTAAGGCTCAGCCTCCGGAGACTCCGCTGCTTTGTGACGTTTTTTATTTTACCTACTACTGTTAAGTCGTTGAGGTGTTTGACAGCAAAACTTATTGTACAGTATGACACGTAGGGTGGGATAAAAATGCATGTCCTTCATGCAATGCATAGAGACCACACGGACTCCGTCTAAGAACAGCTGTGGAAGGGTTTATCCAAACGTATTCGCAATGATTTTTGCTGCAGTAAAGAGCAGGGGTTTGGAAGGGAGCAAGGTAAAGGTCTTCGCTTGGAGGTCTTAACCTACTTTTTCCACTCGTCAAAAAGCGCCTTTTGTTTTGATTGAAAACATGTTGATTTACCGTAGAGTTAACGGCTTGCGACTTTTATGGTTGTAATATACCTGAGACGTTTTGTAATCAAGTCAAAGTTTCGCAAAAGTACTTATAGTTGGAGATCTTTACTAAGTTGGCATGCGCAAACTCTAAACCGTAGTTTTTGAGGCGGCAGGCTTGCATTATTGTTTAGTTCTCAGTAGGAATCGTCTCTTAGTGAGGGCAGTTGGGTTCGGCTGAAGGCCGTTTTCTTGACGTGAACGAGAGAACTAAGCTGTTTAAACAGATAAAACGGTTCTTTATCATCCAGCACTGCAGCAGTTACAACTTGCTTGTTTGTTTGCTTGTTTAGTCAGATCCACAGGGTCGTGTGTTTATTGATTTAGTATTTAGTTTCCAACGGCTTTATCCTTTCTTTGGGCAGATCGTTTCCACTGGAGTTGCTGCAACCACTAATCTCAAAGTTGGAGACCGTGTACTGATGGTAAGTTCCTGCATGTTGTCTGTCTGTCTGTCTGTCTGTCTGTCTGTCGGTCGAATCAACTGAAATGTTGTGCAGCTGTCATAAATTTCCAAAACTTTCGAGCACGATGTACGGCTAAAGCTCGCGTTGTCAGCTGAAAGACATTTCTCGTGGCGTTTGAAAAAACTTTTATGTAATTTCTGTTTGTCTTTGGCCGATTTCTGCTCTTTCTGGCGACGGTTTGCCGACGTGAAACGAAGTAATACGATCATTACCGAAGTCAGGCATCCGACATGCAACGGCGCCGTGTCAATGACGTCATACCGTTTCCTAGAGAGCTGTGCGTTCGTATAAATCGCTTCTGCAGCAACTCAAAGTATTTCTTCGATGCATAAAGAAGTCTAAAGCTGTAGTTTAGTTATTATTTACACCGTTTGGCTTATCCACGTTAACTTTCAGTTGATACGATACATTTTATTTCAAATGGAAACCGGGGGTTGGTAATTTAGTTGAAGTCGATGTACTTTCGTTTCGCTGAACTTAAATCTTTGGTAAACTAGAAATTCTCTGGATTAGTTTCTGACGATTTTTTCGATAGACTCTATGTGTGAAGCCTACAAAGATTAGTGTCTGAGGAATTGTCTCTCTTGTGGCCCCTGATATTAGAAGAAGGCGCTAGTCGACTTTGAAGTCCGGTCCTCTGATAGCATGACGTCTTTCAACCCTCGGGACTATGCTTTCGAACCACGTCACAACCCCGCGATATTGTCTCGCACACTGAGAAAATTCATTTGAAGTGGATATTCGAAATATTGCTACAAACTTTTAAATTATCTCGTATTTCCCTTGTTCCACTTTTATAGACAGTTAGTGTATCCCTTACGCCCACGCAACCGTAATGAAGTGGTCAACTAGATTTCTTTGAGACTGTGTCAAGGTTTTCTGAATGTATCGATTGATAAATTTTTCAAGCCCTTCCACAAATTAATGCCAACAAATTTCCGCCCCTTGTGAAAATATTAACCCCAAAACTATATCTGACCGTGGGAAGATTTTGGTTTTGCTGTTTTCTGTTGAAATTAGTTGAATGTGCCAGTATTTAGGCGTGGACATTTCATTGTATCGACCTGTTTCGCCCAGACTTGTTCTGCAAAATGTGGAAGTAAGTTCTTTGCTGGAGTTAATTTTAGTTTTACTATCACGTAATCTACTGACATGCTCAGAAGATATTTGCGCTTACACTGCAAAGTACTAATTTCCGTTTAACGAAGCCCAAGGGTCTTACGTCACTTTGAATAAAGCGGCCTTTATGTAACCATGTGATTATTTAATTTTTGAAGCACTTCTTTGTAGCAGGTTACATATCATCACTAATTTTAGAACACGAAACTCGATTTTCCACGGAGCTTTACTTGAACTTAGAATGAGGTCGAGAAATATAAGGTAGAAGTGAAATAGACAACATTACGTTCAAGGTTTGATTCGCTATGTATACACATAGGCTGGGTTGGACCTGAATATCTGTTGTTGTTGTTGTTGCATTCATCTTGAAAATGAATCATCTTCAACCTCCACAAAAGACTTCCTCCTTTTTCTTCCGAGTACAAAGGCTGTTAAACTTTCATTAACGAACCCCCAGATTGCACAATGGCACTTGTGGTTTTCTAGCCTTGATGACTCAGGGTCGCCAGCCATCAAAGACCAACTCTTGTCGGCAAACCCATGAGATCCATTTGTTTTGAGTATCAAAAGGCGCATTGTCCGAGTGACTCACCTGGGAATAAATGCTTTGCCGCTTTTTGTTTTCTTGTTTTGTCGGGATCTTTCTAGTCGCCATAACAAACAACGACTACTTTACCGAAAGTAAATAAAGTCCCGCGCCGAACGTTTTCAAGGGCATTCATTTTCAGCTGACATACGACTAGCATGAAAGGAAATATGCTTGCTTTGAAAGTGGCCCGTAGCTGGCCTGGAACGACAGCTTTGAGGAAGCGGGTATTTATAGAAATTGATTCAGTGCACTAGCTTACTTTTATAATTTTCTTTGTATATTTATTGAGATTTTTGTTCCGAATTTTTCCATTCCTTCGGTGCTCCTTCGGTGCTTCTTCACTGCACTGTCCTTGGCCTGTTTTGTCATAATGTGTGTCGTGTCAAATCGAATGTATTCTCGTATTTACCACAGATTTGCTTCAATATCAGAACCATCTATTGATGTTGTAACGGTCGAAAGTTGAAAAAGAACAGTGTTCAGAGTGACTTTCTACTAACAAAGTTATCGATCTTTGCTTCGCCGATGTTAAGACTTGCAATGAATATAGCGAAGGAAGCTTGATGTTGTTCATCAATCTTCACAAGCTTATATTGATTTGAATACTGGTCGTACATCTGTCACAGTAATTGTTTTATTTTTTAATGTCTGTTTTCATTTTACAGTGTCAGTTTCTTTGTGGTCCCTGATTGTGATTTTTTTCGGCTTCTCTTCACTACAGGTGAACGGTAAGGATATGCAACACTCAACACACCAGGATGCTGTGGCCGCCCTCATCGCAAACGTCTCCCTCATCAAACTCCTTGTGCGACACGACCCACCCCCTAAGGGTCTTGAAGTAAGTACCCCTCACCTGTAATGACATTAGTCACCACAAGATACCGTATCCACTGTTCTAGTGAGATTGATATTGGATGTATATAATACCTGCGGCTCCTGACTGAAAAAAAGAACTTCTGCGGATCATATTGTATCAACGGTATCAACAATACCTTGCTTCACTTTGAGCACGTTATCTAACGTTTCGTGGTCAAAATGAGTTGTGTGTCTGATGATTTGTTTAAGAAATTTGTGATTGTTTAGCAGTAGAGTAAATGTTTTTGGTAATTTTCGTAGTCACGTTTCCAGTTTGTACTTCAGATGCACTTGTGGGCAATATGAGAAAGGTTGTCATACGAACTTTCGAGACGTAGTTCGAGTGCGAAGTCTACTCGTGATTTTATAAAAAAGGGGTTGCTTTGATGAACTTCTCTGTCACTCTTGACACATGTAAATTCCGTGTGCTCGTCAGCTAATTATCATTTGTTCACGAATTAACCCAATTAACCCTTGTCACTCTCAAGCCCAAAATACAGATTCTCAGAACCTTTCAAGAAGAAAATGTATAAGTGATGCAGTGAGATCTGTTAATTTCCAGCTTTAGTTATCAAAAGCCAAGTTCTCTTTACTGTATGATATATTTCTGGTGAGAAACTGAAGGAGAAAATTGAAGTTGATCACTTCGGAATAAAAGGGTTAATTTATGTTCTTTCACTAAATATTGCTCCTTCAAAGTTCCCCCTTCCACATGGGGTTGTACGTTTTTCTCAGATTTTGCGTGTCTTGTTTGTCAAGCCTTGTAAGAACTATTACACTTCGCAAGGATTATTACTATTGCATATTATATAAGATAGACGCAAAGATGGTTTGCAACCTTTTCATACACTTTAGCGATTTTTTAGGCAGAACTTCGAACAAAGTCAGTCAAGTTTGTTTTCATTTTGCTATAACCATTTGATATCTTCCGTTCTACAATAATCCCTAGAAGAGTCGGTTCTTTGTTTTGGTTCTGACAATTGCTGGCGGCTTTATCGTGAGCGTACATTTCTTAGTCAAAAGGAGGGACAAATCAAGCGATTATGGCACCAAGATTTCGCGAGACCTTTTGCCCTTATTTCAGCATCGGCAAATGTGAGATTTGGATAGCGTGGGGCTTACAATTCACCCGAAGACTGTTGTCTGTTTTGGTGACAGAGAAGGCTTATTGTAAAATCCCTGTGGGTATTACTTGAGCTTAAAAGCTCACCGGTCTGATATTTCATTAGCACTTCAGTGGCTCGTGTTCTAGTAGCGCTCTTTGACACTTATAAAGCAGACTTCGAGACTCAACTCTGTCGCCTGTTGTCGCCTCTTGCTGTGTTTTGGGCTGTTTCTGTAGCTAGCTCATGTTCCTAAGAGACGATATCTCTACATCTAAGGACCCAAGTGTTTTTTTTTTTTTCGTAGCGTTTTATTCTACTTTGTCAAGAGACAAACCAATACGTGTAACCTTTTTTCAAGTTCGGTCAGCTACTATTAATGCTGTTCTATACTTCAACGCTTAATAGAAACTTTAATACTTTGCGGAGTTATCTTTTGTACACAAGTACGCGTAGAACTGCTGCAGGGTTTCCTGAATTGCAGAAAAACTTGAGTGCAGAATACTTGTTTGTTGGGCAGGTTGGACTGTAGTTAGAAGTAGATTTTCCTTTTACTGCTGTAGTTCTCTGTCCAAATTTAACTTACAAATACTAAAAATGTAAGTTCTCCTCTATAATAATGTGGACACAACTATTAGAACGTATTCATCGAGAGCTTTCGTTTGAGTGGTGACATATTTAGGTTTTACTTGACAGCTGGAAATTAGGATGTACTCATTGAGAGTTTTCATTTGAGTGGTCACACCTTTAGGTTTTACTGGGCCGTTTACATCTAAAGTGAGAATCATAAATACTCGGAACCGATCAAAGCGAACAAGACTTGGTTCAGAACGTCCAATTTCCCAATATGACCAAACAGCGACAAAAGCCTGACGTGACTTTGGCCACGGGTGAACTTGAATATCTGAGCATGTGTAAGCCACAGGGCAATTGCCAAGTAGAAGGACTAAGTGCACTGAAATGAAAAGTCAACTACTTGTGTGAGAATGACAGTCTTTTGAGCTGATTAGATGTTGCCGTGAAACAAAGGTCGGTGCAATATTTTCACCATCTGCCAACCACCGATCACAAGCGTCTGTTCGAAGGTTGCAAACTTCGTTTTGTAAGTTCGAAATGCCTCCAATATTCGTGGCTTTCGACCCCAACGTATTGCACACGGCTGTCGGGGTAGACGCAACAACATCTTCGTTATATTCTCTTGTTCCTTTTTTTTAAAAAAACAGAATAATATTTATAGTTTTTTATGAGTGTATTTTAGAAAGTTAAATATTTTGAACAGTATGCGAACCTTTCGTATTTATTTCAAAGTACTAGATGCTATCAGAAGCAGTTGCTAAGAGCTGGTTACGGCCGATGCCATTTTGTTTCAATTGGAAATTTATTAGTCTTGGTACTTAAAGCTGGATATGTGACCCAATTTCTGCCATACTGTGCTTCATTTAACTCCTTATCTCTTACGTTTTTGTTTTGCAGGAAATCTACCTAAAGAAACAACCAGGAGAGAAACTGGGTATTAGTATCCGAGGAGGTGCGAAGGGACATCCGGGAAATCCGCTGGACAAAACGGACGAAGGCATATTCGTCTCCAAGGTAACGTGTCTAGTGTCTCAGTGCAGTCGGGCTTCGAATTAACTTTTGAGTGCGGTTGTTCCTCGCCGGACAACCACAAGTCGTGTTTTGGATTCCCCATCCAATCTCTTGGTGCCCCACATTGTGTTGAAAAGTAGCATTGTCGTCTAGCACTAAATCGCATCATTTTTCTCCAAGACATTAGTTGCCCAAGGGACAGTATTGCACACTATTTAGTTGCCCCAGCATGTTTGCGGTTGTCCAGGATAACTGGACAGCTGAAAGTTAGCAGGATCAAAACGATCTTTCGCTGGGGGTTTTCAAGATTGATTTGTAACTTCACTTTTCTTGTCCGTATGTCTATATGTTTTTGTGGCTGTTCCATTGTGTAATATGTCGTCTTGAGAATGCCTCGTTTTTCTTGTCAGGTTGCTGAAGGGGGCGCAGCTTTTAAGGATAAGCGGCTCAAAGTTGGCCAGAGAATTTTGGAGGTTAGTGAGTGTGATACACTGTGGGCGTTGAAAGGGTTAATTCTTGGACTCCCTACAAGCTCAAAATGCATATTCTCCCAAGAAAAAAAGAAGAAAACGTACGAGGGATGTAGCGAGAGTTGATAGTTTAAATCTTTAACCTGAGTAAGGTATCAAAGACCAAGTTCTCCTTACTGTATAATATATTTCTGGTGAGAAACTGAAGGAGAAAATCGAAGTTCATCACTCTGCGTCCTTGTCTGTCTTTGTTAGGTGAATGGAGTAAGCCTGTTGGGCGCAACCCATCTTGAAGCGGTGCGCGCGCTCCGTAACATGGACCAGGAGCTGTCTGTCCTCATCTGTGACGGCTATGACCCCAAACTCGTGCCCGAGGGGACTGCTGAGAGCGGGCCCGTGGCCACTATCGGAGCGGGCACTGGGTTGAGTCCTGATGGTTTACCAAACGGCGCGAATCAGATTCGGAAACAGGTTAGTCGAGTACATGCGTGTTCGTGTTCGTGTGCGTGTGCGTGTGTGAGTGGGTGCGGGAAACAATCCCAGACCAGCGTCATATTACTTGTTCCTGTGAATCGACGCAGTTTGATGCGCGCTAAACCGGTTCATCAAGTTGTTGTCATTGTTTCAGCCATTTTTTGTTGAAAGTTTCTTTTATGTGAGGAAGATTTGTCCGTGATCATGCTTTCCCATAGAGAGTTGACTACGGAAGTTTAATATTAGAAAGAAACTTCTAGAAGAGAAATCGAAAACCGTGACAGGTCATCTATGACATAACCTTGGATGTTTTCCAGTCTTTTTCCGTAATTGGATAACTGAAATTGTGTATGACGCCAATCTCGAGGGCCTCTTGAAATTATTTTGTGTCCAAAAAGCTCTATTTGTCCGATTTCTAAGATACATCCTCGTGTGTAAACTAAGAAGTGCGTTTTCCTTGGAAACTATAAAGTACATTTTCCTTGTAAAGCGCGGCCGGCTTTAAGCCGATTCGAGTCCTGCAGCTTTGCTGACAGACCGCAAACAAAGTTCAGCCGGATAGCATGTTCAAGTGGATCAATAAATTCTGTTAGATTGACACATTTATTTAAAGCGTATGACTGGTGGGCTTGGGACAGCCACAAAACGTGCTGTATGTTTGTTCGAGGTCTGTTCACAAACAACCCGAAGTCTCAAGTTAAAAATGGTAAGCGTTGTGCCTGTATAGTATCGAATGAAACTCTCTGAAAGAGATTGTTTATCGATTCATGTCGAGGTTTAACCTTGGCTGTAGAAAGTTCGGGTAAATAAGCGATGCCGGGTTTTACATGTACGTTTTACTTTTGTAACGGTTGTTTCTGTACGGTTTGGTGAATCGTGTTGGATTTTCATTCTCTTTTTGCTTAGGGATTAAGTTTCCACTACTTTTTTTCTTTTTTGTCAAACTTTTGATAAGTCAATTACTTGATTGGATTGCTAAATTGTTGTCGAGTTTATATGCTCTATGTACTTCAGTGACTACTGTTGTTTAGCCAAAACATGATTGTACTGATCTCATGAAGGACGACTTAAGTGAAATTTAAAAGACTTGTGCTTGATTGCCACTGGCTTGCTTAACTTCAAAATCAAACTCGAACGCAAAAACAATTTGTCGCCGAAAGTTTTCTATGTAAACTATGCGCGTAATGTCGCAATCTTTCACCCTTGCTTCCGGTTTCATGCATACCATTGGTGTAAGCCCTAGGGCATGCTGGGGAATCCGGAGTTTCCTCCCTCTCCCCTCCCCCCTCGACGTCCATTTTGCGCTCGCTCCAAATTTCGCGCGGTCAAAAATCGAAACATGCGCATTCGTATGCACTCAGAAACCTACGGAAACGCTTGCTTCGCACGGGAAGGGGCAAGACAATAGCCGGAAATAGGAAATACCTCGATGTCCAGAAGCCAAAAATATGAGGTGTGGCATTGAAGATCCTCATTTTATCCTTCCGTACGCTTTTTCTAGAAAAGCCTTGTTCGTTGTATGGAGCAATTGTTTCGGGCCTCTTTCGAAATAGGACAAGAGGGGCTTGACCAGAGAAATCTTTCGGTTTATGGCAGACATCATTGCTGATGTATCGGGAATTTTTACAGTGTCTTGTGAAAGCATTCAAAACGAACTGGAATAAACAATCTTGAATTAAACTGACCACAACCCGGAGTAGATCCAAAAAAAACTCTACATTTCTTAAAGTTCGTGGTAAGGTGCGATCAAATTTGCAGTGGTAACTGTCTGGCCGGCCAAACTTTCCAACCAAGAATCAGACTTTCGCAGCGTGATGGTTTGCTCGTAGACAAGCCACACAAAACAGATGATTGGAGGTTTGTTTCCAAAACAAATGATTGGCCCGTCGAGTTTTGTTTCGATGCATGACAGAAGCCCCAGAGACAAGTACCCGTTTGGCTACAGGTGTCTTATTGACATGGCAATTCTCTAGTATATTGAGATCGCCTTGACTGCTCAGACAGCTTGTCTTTGGGTTAAAGTGGGCCGCCCCTTGTCTTTTGTTGGGGCAAAATAGTGGCCCGTCGCTTTAAGGATTCAAATATTGAGACTCCGACAAATATCACTGCATCACTTGCGACTGTGAATACTCCAAGGAGACCGAGAGGAAAAGACAGAGTGACGTGTGCCATTATAAACCAACCGCACGTGTTGGTACTGGAAAAAAAAAAGACGTTTTAATTTTCAACATTTATTTTATTTTTGGAGATTCTCGTTTTGGTCAGTTAAGTAAAATGTAGAGGTTTTTTAGGCTCAGTTCTTTTTATTTTTTGACAAAAACACGTGACGTTTGCAGGCTCAGGCAGTGACGTGGCCTGGGTGTCAGCGGAGAGAATTATCGCAAAGGAAGAAATTATCATATCGGTCAGAGGTGTTTTGTTGGAGAGCAAACGTGACAAAATGGCGAAAACAGAAATCATGTTTCAATTGCAAGAATTTGTCAAGAGAAAACTGGTACATAGTCGTTAGATTGTCTACGCTTTACCTAACAAAGAAATTCTCTATCTCCCGCTGCATAGTCATAAGCATGTGATGTGTATTTTCTAAATGTTGTCGATTGATTTTGTTGATTGACAGAGTTAATGTCGTTGACGTCGTTGTCGCCGATATGTTGTTGATTAAGCTCATGTAGGCGCGATATATTCGGTAATCAGTTCATATCTAATCGTATTGCTTTGACTCAAATAGAAATGTACACTCACTCCCAGTGTGACATTAACTCTTAACGAGAAGCGAGACGAAACTGTCTATAGTTGAAGTTGCCGTTTACTTTCTGGCCGAAAAAAATATCCAATCGAATTTCTAAATTGTATCTTGCAGAACGAAGACGCCCTCAAAGAAAAGGAGAGAAGGGATGGAGAGGAAAAAGAGAGAAAGGTATACGACGTAATGGTAGCACCCCACAGTTCAATATTCATGAATAATTATGAAGCACTTTACCCGGGGGCACTTGAGTCTCAGGTGTTATTAAAACCGCAACACCCGTTTCTCAGGTTAGTCTTTGCCAAAGCGCGACACGAACTGCATCTCTTGCTAGCTAACCGAACTATCATGGCTCCGTATGATGTATTTATGGTCTGTCTGGTGGGCTGTAGGTTTAAAGCGTTGTCACAAGTGAGTAGATATATCTTCTGAATTTCTCTTTGGTGAATGTTGTGGTTTATGTGGGCAGATTTGCGCCTAGGAATGTCTGAATTTAAAGTTCGTGACACAGACGAAGCGAGCTTTTGTATGACCAAGCAAGCGACAACTGAAACGGTCGTGTGAATTTGAGTTCGTTTTAGAGCTCGTACATCCCTTGGGTGATTACAGTGTAATATTAGAGATTATAATTACATGCCTCTCTTGTTCTCTAGCTTTCTCACGTTCTCTCTCTTGTTCTCTCTCCCTCTCTCTCGCTCGCTCGCTCACCTATTCGACAATGTTTTTCATTTTTTCTTGACCTGCCAAACCCTTGAATATAACTGCTGTGCATTTGAATGTTTAATAAGGCAAATGTCCCAACCGGCCTTGTGTTCTTTCAAGAACTGCTGTTCAAGATTAGAATTTTCACTCCGAACTCGACTCCAGAGAATCGGGTTTTTTTTTTTTTCGTGATTCTTCGTGTTGTTTCTTTTGTTAGTGAAGTCGACTTTTGTGCAGGTCCGGCAGCACCTGCCTCTTCATTATTTACAGCGTTGCGTGGGTCCTCAACTTCCTCTCTCTGAATTCCAATTTTTTTTTGTGACGTTTCGTCGAACGACCCCCTTCCATTTTCCCGCTCTGAGCGACCCACAGCATGGAGCAAATGTAACCTCATTAAAATGAACTCATCGAGAGCTGGAGACACCTGCAAGGATCGCGTATTACAAACTAAACATTACTAGAAAATATCGTACTTTTAATCAAATTGATAAACAGGTGGTTTCTAGATGTTTGTACGACTGTACATGTTCTGGTCAGTTTTCTTATGTTTCCTCGCTCCTTGATGGTGTTGGATATCATTTGGCCGTGGTTCTGATGGTACCATGTTCTTCTGCCCTACGTATCAATCACTCTTCGTGTCCTTTAAGGTTTCGGTTATCTGTAACGTCTTCGTTCTGTTCGTTTTCTTCGTAAATTTCTCCGTCTCGCTTCATATCTCCATTTCTTTATCTCTGTCTTTCTACCCTATGTATTGGTTAGGGTCACGAAAAGTAAGTATACTTTCCCCCTAACACTCTTTCGTCCTTTGTCGTGCGACATGTTTACTCTTTCCTTAAGTTCCTTAGTATACTGAGCTTGCTTGTGTATTCTTTTGTTTCACAGGAGGCGTTAAAGAGGAGACTTGAAGACACCAAGAGTCTCGAAACAGAGGAACATAGGGTACGTTATGTTTTTGCTCTTCAAAATTTCCATGGGTAGATATTGAACCCTGTGACAACCTTTGCTGTGTCAACCTGGGGGTGAAACAAAATGGACGGGCAATACAAAACCTCAGTTCTGGAAAGTGTGTAACTTTATTGCACCATCTAAAAGCGTGGGTAAGACAAGGCTTCCTCTTGTCGCTAAAATTTTGATTGATGAGCTGAGTATGTAAGCTGGTGCACTAATATTCCGCACAGCCACAACTGAGTTCGCAATTCAAAGTCTCGACTCAAAATGATGCCTTACATAAAGTCGCCTTTTGAACTTTAGATTTCAGAACTTGCTAATGGTTATCTCTAAAGAGTTATAACTTAAGAGTTCTTCTTTTAAAGTCTATTAACAAATTCTAGTTTACGGAACGAAAAATGTACCAAACGTGCTAGTAATAACCGCTCGTTTACTACCCGCTGTGTGATAACGAAAAAAAAAAAAAAAGTTGTGCCGCGTATATGGTTGCAGCTGTTCCTTTCTGGTTGGGCGATATCAGTTGAAGTAAAGAGTGTTGATAAGACGTTCGGCTCGGGTCACCCAGGCTCTTAGCTATATTAGCTCCACAAAATGTCTTGATATTGAAAAGCGCTTCTACAAGTTACTTGCGTTCATCTTTAACAAGTTGTGGAGAAAATTCTCGGCCTCATTTTCGTTGGACGGATGTTGCGCAAATTAGCGTGGGAAGGGTTTCTGCTTCATTGAAACAGACCGTGGGAAGTTTACTTGATTTGCACTCGGTCCAGTAGCCATGGCATGGTTTAAATATATTTACATACATGGAAGTCTGTTATATCTTTTTACTGGCATACGCAGATGGCTGAAGTGATCGCACGGCTTTAGTTGTAAGAACAGTCCCGTAGATTAAAAGCTTTTTCATGTCTACGTTCCGTTTAGTCAATCTCAAATCCGATGAAAAGTGCCCAATGACAGTCAGCCTTGTTCGTGACTACTTCGGGCGACAACGACCTAATTTGAATATGCTGGGTTGAGATCACTGCTATATCGAGTGAATAAAAGCTCATAAATCACAAAGTCTTCGGGACAAAGGCGGCTTTGACAGGCGAAAGCCGCCTGAGTTATGCTCAGTTGCCCAACAACAATCACTTTGTCACGGAGCTTATTACGACTAAAACAGAATACCTGATCTAACATGGTCAATTTTCATTTTATCATGTTGCTGTCTGACCTCAGCCAGAGAGTCGATGCAGCGAAAGTATGTTGCACTGTGTTAGCATTCTCGCACAGTTTTACATATCGATATTGATATCACTTCTGACTTTGTATATACGTTGGTCGTAATAGTTTGTTTAGTTTATTGATAGAAAATGACACGAACTTAAAATCCTTCAACTTCTTGGAGTTATCAATGTCAAGCTGTCAACAGAGATTGATATATCTCGAAGTGTAGAGAACTTGGCATTTGATCGTTTTATTCTGGTGAAGGCTGATTGAACTGTCAATTCTCTACACATCACTTACATGACGTAACGAGAATTGATCTATCATCTGCCAAGTTCTCCTTACCATGTGAAATGAGGAGGAATGAGGAGGAATGGGGAGGAATGAGGAGGAATGAGGAGGAATGAGGAGGAATGGGGAGGAATGAGGAGGAATGAGGAGTTTCCTTGATTATCTCGTATTTCATCTTTTTTCTGTCATTCTTTGAATTTAATTAGCTTGTTTCTATTTCTTTTTTATGTTTCTCCTGTTCAGGGACAAGACAGAGCTGCCACAGGTAAGCGACCTCTTCAAATACTCCAGTTTTCGTAATATTTGCCCATGTTGTTGTTGTTTCTGTTGCTGTTGTTGTCGTTGTTGCTGTTGCTGTTGTTTTCGACGTCGTCGCCGTCGTCGCCGTCGTAGCATTTGTTTTCTTTTCATTTTGTTAAAAGCGTTGAGTGAGGATAGCTTTATTGAGCAACCATAAAGACAAATCCCATGAAACAATAATTGATACATTCCGAGTTTGTTTGCCTTGTCATTTATGATTTCTCGAGTCTGTCTGACCTGTTTCTCGTTTCTCCTACAGCATCCCCTGACCACATACGAAGACTCGAGGCTGAAGCAGCCGAGAAACGCGTCAGAGACAGAATACAACAACGAAAGGCTGACAAGAACAACGAAGACCCGCGAAGCAGCTCCCCTACAGACAAACGCGCCCTCACCGCGTCCGAGAAACGATCGCTAGAGGCGGGAAAACGAGCCGCCTTGAGGCAACAGCGCATGCGCGAGTTGGAGGAAGACGCTATGAAGGCGCAAGTGGTCATTGCGCAGGTCAAGGCCATGTCGGCGTCGTCTCTGGAGGCGCTGTCAATAAACTCGAATGACGGAGACCGCAAGTCCAGTGCATCCGACAATGAAACACACGAGAGTGGCCTGCGGAGATCCTCCAGCAGTTCCACAAACCGTTCAACGTAGCAGTGTCCATGCGACCAGATGTAAGAATTCAACGCAGAGATTATATGAGGCTAGAGAAGGCAAGGTGACAAATTTGGTCAGTTCGTTCTTGGCACGACGACCCTTTGCGTTAAGTTTAAACGCAGACCATCGTGCAATGCTGTCCACGGACATGGCTTTTAACTTAAACGGCATTGGTTTTTTTCTTTCTGATTTTTAGATATTTTAACAAATTATTTTGGCTTGCTTACTACTGTTTTAGCTTTGATTGGGTGTCCGCCCATTTTGCCATTTTAATAAGTTTTTATTTGTACATTAATGTAAGTTAGGACAATATATTATCAGAAACTGTGTCGAAAAGGTACTCATCCTGAATATTGGGATCTTAGAATCTCCTAACTTGACGTACATAGAATGTATAGGCCTTGTTAGTAGAACTTGTATCAGACTGCGAATGCGATTAATTTTAATAACCCCACGAGTGATGATTTGAAATTGAGATTTACTCAATTTTCAGTCATTGCGAGTTGTGTTAATTCGCACGACTACTCAGACGACGACTCTTTTATAATATAACCCATAAAATTACATGCAGATGTAAGTGCTAAATAATTGCACTTTATTGATGATGTATGGCTTTGCCATCGTGCAATCATCATCACCCAGTAATTTTGAGGGTATATTATAGAGTTTTTAAAATAAACTGTCCTGGGAATCAGATCACTTCACCTTCTCCCATTGGTTGATTAATTGTCATTGTTCTCTGCTAGGTATTTTCCAAGATGTACACAATATCTCACGGGGGTAGGGAAAGTGGCCAATTTCCCATGCACCTCTTGGGGTTGGGATGGGTGGACCAACTTACTGCTGTGTGATTGGTCTCTTAAAGACGGAACTTCATACAAGCTGAAGTTTATAATTATTCCTTTCAATTATCTGTTTTTAAGTAATACAGGACTTACGTAGTTTTACTTTGGCCCTTTTTAGTTGTGCCAAAAAAGAGTAATCTAGAGTTAGTAATTATAACAAAGCTAATAATTTTAACGTGTTATTTTATTAACGGAATTTCTCAAGCAACAGCAGAAAGATACGTGTAATAATTGGAGATATTAAGGTTCTGTCTATACACAGATTGTGTTTAAATTATCCACTGTATGTGCTGTTGTCGCACTGTAGATTTGTAATAGAATCTCAGAAATGTCTTAGAGGTTTGTAATTGGTTCCTTGTTTGTCATCAAACGTCTGTGCTGAGAGCTTGCTCGTGTGGCAGGTGGGAGGGAACCTGGGTCCAGTTTTCCTCTTCCCCTCGGTCCAGGGCTCTTAATACCAACAAAAATGTGGATTGTTTACTGATCAGTGCGCTAAAGAGTGGGTTTAATTTCGCTCACAATGCGCCGGAAGACAGCAACCTTTTAAAGAAGAGGCAATTTAGTTTTCTTGGTAACATACAAGTAAGACCTTCAAGTCTCCCCATGAGCGTCTCGTCTCTGCATACCCGAAAATCACGGCCTAACCCTGACCATAACACTAATCCGAACCCCAAACCTTAACCATAACCCTAACCTTAAATCTAAGTCTAAACTATAACCCAAACACTGTTTATCCAGTTGCAAAGTTACGGCTAATTATTATTCAATGTCACGAATTTGCTCGTGCGCCACGTATTTACGGCTAATTATTATTCAAGGTTGTGTATTTGCTCATTGGGGCAATGTATTTGCTCATCAGGGCCAGTTATTTGCTCGTCCGGTTGTTCCATATATGGAATACGTACTATAAATACAGCCCCATGTCTGCGCGTAGTGTATGCGCCACTGGTACGTGTATCTTATTTCTCTCATAAATTTTGTCTGAGGCTACTACACTCCAGGATTTAATACTACCTCGTGAATATGTAAACATACCGAATAAGTGAGGCGTGACTGCAAGCTAGACCACTATGGGAGGTTTTGTGGGCCACACCGTCGCAGGTACGTTCTTTCTTCTCTTCTCTTTGTGGTGGTTCATCGGAAACCTGTTAAATTGGAAGTCGGGGGGAAGAACTTCCGAAGCAAGGCACCGCTTGCTCAGCGACGAGACGTCATTAAGCCACGCGAGACCAATACGAATCAAACATAACCAGCAAGTATGGTTCGTGTGTCCCGGAGTTTTGAGCAAAGTTCCTTTGGAACCTATCCTAAAAATCATCACTACAGTAGCTGGGATGATCGTGGAGCTCTCTCCTAACAAGCAATACGTCCTCTACGACGAAGACGGCGAATTTCTCATGCGTAATTTAAACGATTACGGTCACGTAGCGATGTATTCCTTCTTCACCTTCTCCGGGGTTGTAGATCTAGTCATGTGGTACAAACTGTTGCCTCTGCCTGCTGGCACAGACTACCTAGCCATGTCCATGGCGTTTTGGGTTGAGGGAATGCTTTTTTATTTTCATCTGGATGGTCGACCCGAACTCGATATTCGCATGCATACGATTCTCTATGTTGTCATTTTCCTTTCCGCCGTTCTGATACTCTTCGCGATGGTCTGGGAAAAGAGTCCTTTACTGTCGATTCTGCTGGCCTATATGACGTCTCTTCACGGCTCCTGGTTCATTCAGATTGCGTTTGCACTTCACGGACCGAAAGTCTGGAAGAATACTCCCGTGAACGTCATGATATTGCCCATAGTGTTTGCCTGGCACATGATATTCTGGCTTGTTTTGTATCTGGTCGTCTTTGCCATCGCTTATCGATTGATTGCACGGCGTTGCTTTGCTATCCAGCATCCCTTACTTGAGGAATCAGAAGGCAGTGAAAGTCTTGGTTTAATGGAAATGTGAATTCCTCAGTGCCGCCACTAAACTGTGACATTTGAATGTTCGTGAATTTCTGCATGTAAGCGTATTAAATTTGCTTAAAAACGGCTCGTTTCATAATCATCACGCCCAGACTTCAAGCCACCGTTTTTTTCGTTTTTTTTGTTTTTTTTTTCAAGAATCCTCCACCTTGCGTATTTAATAAGGACTTTACACAAAAAGAACAAGGAATGAGAAGGAATTTCTTCCTGTCATCTCATTCCTTGCTCAGCCGACACTTCATTACTGGGGTGCGTCCCGAACTTCAGCTGATCCAGCATAAGGAAGAAGATGTCGAGACTCTAAAGAAGTTTTACATACATTTTATTCACACCAAATCACCAAAATCCCCAAGATAAAAACTACGGACACAATTTCAGTGTCTTGCACGGTCTTCGTCAAAGTCGTGTTACAGGAACAATGTTATCCGACTTGCCTCTGAGAATACTAATTTTTTGGGCCTGCCAATCTCACTACATAAAGCTTGCAGGTATCATACTAGATGTGTAGTCCAAACGTTAGCTAAGTTCTTCAATCTTACACTTAACCCTTCGACTCCCAAGCTCAAAATTCAGATTCTCCCACCTTTTAAGGAGAAAATGTATGAGTGATGTAGTGGGAATTGACAGCTGAATCAGTATCCATCTTAGTACAGTATGAAGTGGCAAATTCTCCATTCTGTATTACAAAATCCCAGGTGAAAGATTGAATGGGGTGCATAGAAGTTGATCACTCTTGGGAATGATATTAATGCTTACCAAGTGCACATTTACCCGCAGTGTACTTTAATCCATAGCCGACGCGTTTTCTATTTTCTGTATAGTCAATCTAATCTATGCACATGACGGCGAAAATAACGCTGAACATTAATAGCGGTCATAGCTTAGCCGCCATTTTCTTAAACCTTGGTCGTATCAAGCCAAGGCTTCCTTTATACTTTATACCGGATAGCTTAGTGTAGCGCCGCGAAAACCTACCTTTCTTTGGTCCGTTTCTGGAAGTGGTTACGTCTCGTATCGTATAGGTTTTCAGGACGCTCCGATCGTTGACAAATTCGCCGCTTCGGACTGGTCTATCTGTGTTTGCACTGGTATTTGTGACGGCTTAAAATCCTATCCGGTATTGGTGTAAACGTAGCCTTCTATTTAACGATTATTCGCCGAAGTGGAGGTGAATAGCGGTGGATATTTACCGAGCCGTTTCGGCGAGGTAAATATCCACCGCTATTCATAGACACTGAGGCGAATAATTGTTTTAGTATATACCACACAAGTTTAATAGCCAACTCCCAAATAGCTATTTTATTTCCGACGAAAGTAGGCAAAAATTGGGTTCGCGCGCCATTTTGTTTTGCCGGAAGCCGCCGGGAGGTGAATAGTCCTTGATAATCCGAGATTGAGGAGCCAATCAGAGCGCGCGAAAAGCACTATTCACTTGCGTGGTATATACTAATGGAAGATATTAACAGGTGCATGTTTGCTAGTGATACTTCTATGTATTGTTTAGACCAAGACATTTTTAACCGCGGTCCAAACCTTGTTTAAAACATCGACCCTTCATATCTAGGAGGACTATTAAGACTCGTAAGTGCCTAACCGGTACATATAGTGGGGAATTATGTTACAAAGGCTTAAAGCACATAGTGGGGAGTTATGCTGCAAATTTGGAAATGTATAAATTAAGATTAGGTCTTAATTTATCTTGGCTTCGTGGAATGTGTACGTACAAAGAAATTAGCGCATTTATTCGAAGCCGATATTTCAAGAGTGCGGGCCAAGGCCTTCTTGACAAAAAAACTTTGAGTGAACTTTCGAAACGTTTGTTCGTAAAACGAGTTGGCAGTATGTTGGCCGACGCGAAAGAAGTCTGGGGGCGAGATATGGAGTCGAGGCTTATTGGGATATGAGCAATTCCAAACCTTTCTTTGCAAAATTTCCAAGTCTGCATAAACTGATACTACTAATAAAAGCGAATCACACCCACATACCCACTCAACGTTTCCAAATTTGTCATAACAAGCCTCTCTCTGGTGCCGAGTCCCAGGTTTCTCCGCGCGTTTCGATCCGCCATCTTTATGAAGTCGGTGTATAAAGAGTTGTGCGAATACAGGCCCAGGCTAGTGCGCCAAGAATTACGCTCCAAGTGTGCAATATTCTATTTTTCACCTTCCTCAATCATAATCCGTTCAATAATTGTTTTAAGAGAGGTTTTCCGCTGTGTCATCCAAGCCCAGCTTGAACAACAACGATGTCTTGCAGAGTATAATTGCCATACCGTTGTCCTTGGCTTCATCATGTGGCTTCAGTTTCACTGCACACCTGTCGAGGTAACAGTTGGAAAAAGAAGCTTGGTGGAGAATCCCACCTCTAAGCCCCACGTGACCTCTACCTAAAACAGCGAGAACACTCTCATCTCCAGTTCTTGTTTGGAACTTTCACTTAAGTGGTCACGGAGATTGGAGTTACCTTTTGGCAGTAAAGTGTTTGTTAGACAGATTTCAAGAGACAAAAACAAGAACAAGAACAAGAACAAGACTAACAAGAAAACGGACAAGAACGAGGACATGGACAAGCCTGCTGTTAGGAGAAACGCGGGCTAGATCTTATTATAAATTATTGATCACTGAATGGTCACCTACCCACGTATCTCAGGTCAAATCCCTTTTTTCCGCCATAGTAGTAAGTGTCTTTGAAATAGAGAAACATCGTAGAACCAGAGCTCTCGCATGGGTTAGGCTTACTGCTCCATGAATAGTAATACCCTTCATAATATCTGATTCTTCGTGCGTACTTGGTACTTCCGTCGTAAACGCTCAGCCGTTGGTAATAGTACTTGGTGTACAGATCCTTGACCTCCAGGCGCACTCTTGCCGATGATGTGATTAACCACGTGCAGAATGTTTTGGACGGGAATTTTGAAGGATACCTTGGCGTGCGAATCGTCCCAGTACTCTCTGTGTTGTTCCAGTAGGTGTTACCACAAGAACCAATCACGTTTGTGTACACAACTGCCCGGAAATAATAAAGGAATTCAACTACATGTTATGGTAGAACCGGCAATGCTATCAAAATGAACGTTCGGGTGACTTACAACACGGTTTTGGCATTTAAAAAAAGACTAAAAGTAAAATCACTGCACGGATAAAATCTGGGTCGAGTTACATGAGGGCCGCATTGTTTTGGCGTGTTGCTGTACATGTGTGTATTCGTACAACACGGAACACAACAGTTTTGAAGCTTTCTGAAGCAAGCATACAAACTAAACAGCTGGTGTAAGATTTCCAAGAAATACACCGTGACCCAGGGGCCTAATCCACGCAACGGCCATTTTGAATAAGGTGTATGAACCTTAAGTAAAATTCCCCTCCAACTCAGCTTGTTGTCCGGCTATTTGTGTTAATTCTGAACATTTCTCCTCATAGATTTGCCCATTAGCTACAATACTGGATGGGCTCGATTAAGCAACCCCAGGATTACGCTAATTCTTTCGCTCTCAGTTTTGGCCAACAAGCTGCAGAGTTTTGATCAAAGACTAGCTAAGAAGTTTGTTCTGGCTCAAAACACAGAAAGAGAGTCGTTTTGTGAGCGAAAGCTTCTCATTTTAGGGCTAAAAATGTTCATAACGTTTCGACCTAATCCAGGATTAGCCTAATCGTGCTTTGAACAACCGGGCCCGGGTTTCAATGGGGGTGGGGAGGGAGAGGAGGTTGTAGATACGCACCTTTCTCACAGTGTCGACCGGTAAAGCCATGTTTGCAGGAACAGGTGTAGATATTCGAACCATCAACACAATCGCCTCCGTTGAGGCAAGTTACATTGACACAGTCATCTTTCTCTAAAAACAACAAATATAACAGCAACAATTCATAAAGATGACAGCAAAATAAATATGATAAACTGGACTGAGAAAAGCATGAAAATATACAGGTTTCTGTTCAATAACAAAGTCGACAGCACAATAATGATAAACTAGATTGCAGAAAAGCATGACCTCAAAGTAACAGTTTTTCAATATGGTCGTTCTTCCTTAAAAGCAACAACGACAACACCAAGATACACAAACTGGCCTCTGTAATTGGCGGTGGACGTTAGTTTTGGCTTTCGACAGTCATCCGAAAACGGTTCTGTTTGACTCAATTACCTGAGCAATCGTCTGCAATCCAGCCATCAACACACGAACATTCGTAACTGCCAATAAGGTTGATGCAGGTTCCATTGTTCAGACAGAGAGCACTCTCATTACTGGTCACATTGCATTCATCGAAATCTAAAAACAATACAACATATTTGTTACTTTCAACTGACAGACGCTATAATTGTCTTTGGTGTCTGTGATACTACGCTCGTTCTGATTGGCTAAAAAAAGACCGGTTAGATGAGAGTATATTACACGCTAACGTGTATTTTATTGACTAATTAGTTTATAAAAGAAATGTTACATTTCTAAAGTATTGAACGCACCTTGGCTCTTCCACTCCCAGGTCAGTGTGATCAACTTTAATTTTCTTCTTAAGTGTCGCACAGGGATACGTCATATAGTTATCAGTTCTCACTACATTACTTATACATATTCTTCTTAAAAGGTTGGGAGAATCTGCATTTTGAGCTTGGAAGTGAATACCGGTTAACCCTGTCAGTCCCAAGAGTGATCAACTTCGATTTTCTCCTTCAGTTTATCACCAGAGCAACATAGAATATGGAGAACTAGGCCCAGATACCTTGCTCATATGAAAGCTGATTCTCATCATTACAGCAGTCGCTGCGAGAATATTTCGTTGAGGAGATTTATCTTTTTGTGCCTGTCTTGTAGTACATACCTATCTCACAGTTCCTTCCTAACAGTCCGGATCCACAATCGCACGTGTAGTTCAAATGTAGGTCGGTGCAAGACCTTCCATTACAGGGATTCGGGGAACATTCGTCTGTCGCTGAAAAACAACAACGTTAAAAATAACAACACCGTAGTTGAACACAATTGCAATAATAGGCCATTTCCGGGATGCCCGCTACCTCGATTTCAAAGCGAGGCTTAGTGCGAAACCTTTGTTTTGAGAACTGTTAACCCTTTCACTCCCAAGAGTGATCAAGTTCAATTTTCTCCTTCAGTTTCTCACCAGAAATATATCATATAGTAAGGAGAACTTGGCTTTTGATATCTTGCCCAGATGATGGCTGATTAAACTATCAATTCTCACTACATCACTTATATATTGTACTCTTAAAAGGTTGGGAGAATCTGTATTTTGAACTTGAAAAGAGTTAATACAGAGAATTGTGAATTTTAGCGTCAAGAGACACACACACCGTCATCTTAAATTTGAGTCATTGCACAACACTGGTTCAAGTGCAGATTTTGTAACAAAACTTCAGTGTAACCCTCAAGACAGCCAGGAAACTCAATAGTGTGAACATAAGTTGTGCCTCTCCCCCCCCCCCCCCCCCCAAAAAAAAAACAAACAAACAAACAAACAAACAAAAACAAAACAAAACAAAACGGGGCTTGTACTGCACGATGTAAAATGTCACTTTGACTAATGACACTAACTTACCCTTATAGCAATTGCTCGAATGAAACCCAGGCAAACAATCACAATGATAATCCAGATGCTTGTCCGTACAGTTGCCGCCATTGTAGCAGGGGTTTGGATCACATTCGTTCGTCACTGGAACGAAAAAGAATTAGGAGAATGGGACGAGAGAAAGAAACAATAAGCCACTTTCACAGCTTCAATTTTTTTTTCAGTTTCTCACTAGAGATATGTGATAGTGTGGAGAATTTGCTGCTTGATTGTTCAATCAGACAAAAGCTGATTCGCCTATCAATTCTCATTATATCACTCATACATTTTCTTCTTGAATGATTAGGAGAATTTGTAGTTTAAGCTCATTAGTGAAAGGGTTAAGCACCAACTGGCGTTTCGATTCATTTTTTGCCTGTATTAAATGACCGACTTAAATTGTCTTTGGCACCGGTTTACCGCCAAATTTTACGGCCATTCCCCAAGGATGGCCGTTTAATACAGGTTCGACTTTATTATGTTATAAGTTTCTTGTACTCGCTCCAAAAAGATATGGGTTCACTAACCTTCACTGCAGTTTCTTCCCAAGAATCCAGCAGCACACAAGCATGTGTAGTTGTTGTCGCCATCAACACATGCACCTCCGTTCATGCAAGATACTCCGACACAATCGTCGATCTCTGTGGTTCAAGATAGATATACAGTCAACTCTCTCTAAGGCGGACAGCATGCAGATTTGGTCCTTGCCGATTTTCACTTGTTTCTCTGTAACTGAACTCTCTCTAAGGCGGACACCTCTCTAAGGCGGACACCTCTCTAAGGCGGACAGCATGCAGATTTGATCTACGCCGATTTTCACTTGTTTCTCTGTAACTGAACTCTCTCTAAGGCGGACATCAAATCTAGTCCCGAGAGTGTCCGCCTTAGAGAGAGCTCACTGTAATGATAATAAAAAGGATAACAATAATAATGTTAATAATGGGTACTGATAATAATAATAATAATAATAATAATAATAATAATAATAATAATGTTAATAATGGGTACTGATAATAATAATAATAATAATAATAATAATAATAATAATAATAATAATAATAATGATAATGATGATAATAATCCCCACTTAGAAAAATACTCTAGCGTTGGCACTACAGAGTTGACATTTTAACTTTACTCACCATTGCACGTGTCCCCAATCCAACCAACAGGGCAGTCGCACTTAAAAGCTGCAACAAGGTCCGTGCAGGTACCGCCGTTCTGGCAGGGTTGCGAGTCGCATTCATCCACGTCTAGAATGATATTCAAAAAGTCAACAAACCTTATTATAAAATAACTACGCGCGTTCTGATTGGCTAGAAAACATTATGTAATTAAGTACAAAAATATGGTAGTGTGAAGCACACCGAAGCGGCTCCTGATTTTGAACTTTTTCTCGTCTTCTCCAACATCTTGCGTGTTTATATAAGAGTACAAAGACATGGAAAAAGGTGTTATATTGCTCAATTCTGGGACCGAACTGGACTATTTTCTAATTCACCTACTGCCTCATTTTTGGTGCTGTAAATTAATGATTTTTTTTTCTTGTGCCGCTTTCTTACCTTTGTCACACGTCCTCCCACCGTATCCATCGAGGCATTCACATATGTAGTCCAGATGAAAGTCCGAGCACACACCTTCGTTTTTGCATGGATTCAGCGGATTGCACTCGTCCGTTTCTGAGAACAAAACACAAAAGACCTCGACTGATAATCACTGTATAACTACGTACAATATGTCAGCGTAAAGGCGTTGATATGCCAAACGTTGTAAAGTATTTTGACGGATGCTTCGAGCATTAAATAACACATTCATTAATTCTTTAACATATACAAGCAGTTCCTTCTTAACGGACACCCGCACTCTAAGGCGGACACCTTTCTAAGACGGACACCTGGTAGGAGCAGTCCCTGCCATTTTTTAATAATTTACTCGGAACTCTCTTTAAGACGGACACCTCTATAAAGACGGACAGTTGAAGCTCGTGCCAAGAGTGTCCGTCTAAGGGAGTCTTCGGTTACGCAAGCGATAATCTGGCTCTCAAGGGGACTATAAACTATGATACAACTGGGTATTTTTCTCCCCTTCGTCTCGGTATAAAATAATTCTTTGGGAATGATTTTTGTTTAAAGAAAATTTTCAATTTACAATCTTGTCTAGTGTTCAATATCCGTAATTTGTGCGTACCTGTCTCACAACGACTTCCAAGAAAACCTGGAGGACACAAACATTGAAATGTTTGTCCTGCTTCCCGGCATGTCCCGCCATTATAGCAGCTGTTTACTTCACAGTGGAGCAAATCTAATTGAGAGATGTGATCAGACACCGTGAGACGAAGACACAAACATCAAAATAACAGCTTAGGATACTAAGACGTAAGACACACACTCAGTCACACACACGCCGTACGAAGATGCCTGCAGATGTATGTTAAATGGCTCTGCAGCTTATACACTAACCGTATTCATGCCATCCAAGTGCCTGTTCCCAAATGCCATTGTTTGCTTTAAAATATATTCCAAGGGAGGTTGCTGGAGGAATAATAAAACAAAATACTAGTTCTTAATGTTCGGGGCAAACTAATGCAAACTTTATTGTGATCCGTTATATTACTTCATAAGACGTTAACCCGTTGATCCGTTGTTCATACCAAGAGTATTGTGATCAAATTCAACATTCTTCAGTTTTTCACCAGATATACTATATCAGTAAGAAAAACTTGGCTTTTGATAGCTTGCTCAGATGAAAGCTGATTAAACTACCGACTCTTACTACATTATTCACACACTATTTTCTTAAAAGGTTGGGAGAATCTGCATTTTGAGCTCGCGGGTGAAAGGGTTAATGCATAGCTATTTGCAGCAGTTTGAAAAGAAAATGTGAAGAGGAGCACTCGCTAAACTGAGCAGTGATCAGGGGCAAACTTCTCCTTTCCAATACATAGTGAACTGAATGCTGTTCAGTATAGAGAAAATTGCAAGATATATTTTGCTTGCATGGTTTAAGTTGCTCAGACTGGCAATTTTCCTAACATTACTCGTACGTTTTTGTTCAGAGCAGGTTGGGAACATTAGACGATGGATACTTGGAAACTTGGCCGGGGTTAAAGGCTTTATTAGAGGAGCTTACCTCCCCAAGTGCCATCGAGAACCATCGGCCGCCGAGGTTCATAGTCTATCCATTCCAGATCCGTGACCGGGATAAATGGAATTTCAGTAGCAAAATTGAGATTTTTATCCTGCCTCGCTTTGATCCAAGCTTTTCTTGGAATTGCCAGACATTTCGCACAATCTTCGCACTGCAGAATGACCTTGTTATTCCAACCAACTCCATATATAGTGTCTGACGCTTTATTGTAAGCGAGAATGCTTGTCAAACGATAATCCAGAGCTATAGAAGTTGGTAGAAAAGACGGAGTATGAAAAAGTATAAAAAAAAGCTTGTGTTTCTTACGTAAAAGTGGCGTCACAACAACTTGGTAACCACTCTTACCTTTCCAGGTCCGAGTGGCAGCTGTGCCACTGCTGACGTAACAACTCGGTTTTCCTCTAAAAGAGCAGCAAAAACATAACCAATCAGTATAAGCATCCAGCGCTGAAATAATTTTCTATCAGTAGCAAATTTCCCTTATAAATGTTCTTTGTTATTCACAATTTACCGGATAAATTGATTTGGGTCACGATTTTATGTAAAGGGTTTCAAACCTCCCTCTTCTGCCCATGCAAATACCTTGTTTTTCTGTTACAAACAAAGATACGGTCGTTGTTTTCATCAAGCAAAAAGCTTTTTTCATACACTGCTGATTCGGCATTCAGTTCTGTTGAAAAAAGGAGATATGAGGAAGAAGTATTAGTAGTCGTTGTAGTAATAGTAGCAGCAGTAAAAGAAGAAGAAAAAGAAAAGAAGAAAATAAAAGGAAGAAGAAGAAGAAGACGAAGAAGAAGAAGAAAAAAGTAGTAGAAAACAAAAGAAGTAAGTTGCAAAGGTAAAATTCTTTATTTTTAAAGTTCTTCAACTGGCAACTACTACACTAAGTACTAACCTTTGTTGTACTTGTATACCTCTACTCGCATGCAGGCTTGACCTATTTTAGTTTTCGGAATGAACCTGATGTATCTCGCCGTCACTGAGACTGGAAGGTGACGCTTCACACCCATTCCCTCCACCAAGGTCCCCACGAATAGCTGACAAATCACGAAGAAAGGGAGGTTATTTATTTAAAGAAAAGTGTTTCCGATCCTACACGGACTTGTGAGGCTCCACCCAGGACTTCAACCCCTTACCCTCTCAAACTACACCATCGGGGTCAAACTGGTGACCCTTTCATACCCCTCAAGTAAAAATGTGCACCCTTTTTATGGCTTTAATCCTTTCACTCCTGAGCTCATAATACAAATTCTCCCAACCATTCAAGAAGAAAATGTATGAGCGATGTAGTGAGAATTGATAGGCCAATCAGCTTTCATCTAAGCAAACTATCAAGTAGCAAATTCTCCATACTGTGTGATATATCTCTGGTGAGAGACTGAAGGAGAAAATTGAAGTTGATCACTCTCAGGAGTGAAAGGGTTAAACAGGAAATACTGCACGCGACTTGATCCTCTCATCTGATGGTCTCACTACCTTATCAACTCCATTTTGTTGGTACGTCTTCCAGCTAGTGCCATCTGAGCTGAACCTTAACCAGAAAGAAGTGACTGTCCTGAAAGCCTCATTGAAGTTTCCAGGGCGAGCTTGAGTTGCAATCTGGTCAAGAAAAAGAATTACAAACTTCTCTTGGTGATTTGATGCAAGAAATTGATGTTCACGCTGAAGTACACGACGAAAAAAAGTATATATGAAAAATATAATGGTAAGTTTCCCACACTCTTGACGAAGGCTTTCAAAACTTAAGAGGAGGGTGACTGAGGCTTCCTCTTAAAAATTATTATTACTATTATTACTATTATTATTATTATTATCATTATTATTATTATTATTATCATCATCATCATTATTATTATTATTATTATTATTATTATTATTATTATTATTACTACTACTATTATTATTATTATTATTAAACAACGTAGGCGTTATTTATTAAAACAAGAAACGGTACAATAAGCGATAAAATCTATAACCAACTAAGTACGTACCGCGACGACCTCCTCCTCTTTGCCGAGATCGATCTGAAAGAACTGATTTTCCAAGTCCGAACTGCCCGTGCACCATGCACCACCTCCGCTGTACAAGTTGAGCCTGCCGTGTTCAGCTCCACTACTGTGTGAATTTTGATTGGACACCGACAGTTGACTGTCTCCAATGGCACCGGACTCCATACCGAGAGGAATATCTGGGTGAAATATATCTTGATTCAAATGCAAATTCTCTCTCCATTTACGAACAAAGAATATGGGTGACCAATGAGAATTTATAGTTGGATCAAGCTGTCTGCTGTGCACGTGATCAGATGTTCCGTTCTCCGTACTTTACTAGTTTACATTCTTACACTATTGGATCATAGCATATGAAAAAAAAAAAGGGAAATTTCACCCAGTTTTACACAGCAAATCACAAGGGCGACTCTATTAGTAGAGGCAAATTTCAAAGGTTGCTTTACAGAGCAAGACAATCTCACTGGTGCTATATAGGTTCCAGAAGGGATTAAAAAACCTGTAAATTTTTCTTTCCCTGTGAAACAACCTCTAAAATTTGCCTCTACCATGTTAATAGGGGGAGACCGTTTAACACAGCTATCTCTTGGAAGGATTTCCTTTATATTCCTAACACAACGTAACTTTTCAAATATAAAACTCCTTACCTGCCTCCTCTATTGCTTTAGATGTACAACCATACACCTCAAATCGAAGATTTACGTCTTCGTACGAGGGTTCTGGGTTGATTCTGAAAAATCTCACGCGAGGGGGAATTTCATACGAGAAGAGCTCCATGTGTTGTCTGGTATGCTTTCCTTTCTTTTTATTGTTGATAACGCGGTAGAAAAAAGGTTGAAGATTTATGAAAAACAAAAGGTAGAGAAATCAAAATGTTCAGTCCAAAAGGAAGCACAAGAAGTCCAAGAAAAGTTATACGCGCAACGAAATGAGGATCAAGGTATCTTAAGGTAACCAGGAGTGTTGTTGAAATTAGGAAACTGAAAGACGCTCGATTAAACACAGAGCTTAGACAGATGTCCATTAGTACGATAGAACGAGAAAACTAGCAAACTAAAAGAAAGTCACAAAAAATCATCATCATCATCATCATCATCATCATCATCATCATCATCATCATCATCATCATCATCATCATCATCATCATCATCATCGTCATCACCAACACCATCATAAACACCATCATCATCATAAACATCACCATGGATGTGAACAGGAATTTGTTTTTTCTGCTTACCGCACTTGATGTCTGTTGGTGCTTGCTCCATTCAACTCCATTTTCACTCGTGTAAACGTTAAAATTGTGCAAGCTTCCGTTGTATCTCTCTCTCTTCTGCATGGCAATCTGCAGGTTGGCGTATGTCTACACGTTTGTATTTTTTAAATACACTTATATGCTTTGTTGGATCAACGCTCTTCACACGAAAAATAGTTATGGGAAAGAAAAGGTGTTTTTGCGAGTCCATGAAGTTCATGAGTTTGTCCACGAAAATGAATAGATAATCAACTTCGATTTTCTCCCTCACTTTCTCATCAGAAATATATCACATACAGTAAGGAGAACTTGGTTTTTCATACCTTGCTCAGATGAGAGCTGGCTAATCTATCATTTCTCGTTACATTTTTTTTGAATGGTTGGCTCGGTATTGAAAGGGTGAAAAAGAAAAAAGTTCAATTACCATTTTAATATCCACAGCCTCTCTGAACTGCACCTGAACATATTGGTGCTTGTCGTTATTTGGATTTCCAGATGCTGGAGCCCAAAACGATGGAGATCCTAGTCGAGATGAATCTGGACCCCGTCCATGTTCGCCTTGTGTTGGTTTGTTGACGGATGAGCTGACTAACTGGCTCTCTTTAATCCTGCCGTCACTCATGCCCCATGGGCGAAAGCTTTTACAGTCTGACAAGGAGAAATAGTGCATAAAAAAGGAATCTGCCACTAGCAACAAACACTCAAAGCGAATTACCCTTGTTATATACTGGTTTGGGTAAGGATTGTTGTTTTTTACAACATGATTATTGTCCAATACAACCAATCAGTGTGGCGGGAGTATTTCTCCTTTGAGCCAAACTGAACTGGGTCAAACCAAATTAATTCACATCATACTCCATGTCCACGTTGCGAGGTCGAAAGGTTGCTACGAATTTCAGTCTGGATTAATCCTTTCACTACAAACCGTCATATGAAACCTAAAGGTGTGACCTCTTGAATTAAAATCTCCGAATGTGGACAGTCGAAAAGCAGTGTTCGCTTTCAACTCCTAAACTGTCAAATAAAACCAAAAGGTGTGACTACTCAAATAGAAGCTCTCAATAGGTACAATCCGCTAGCAGTATTCACTTCCAACTCCACTGCTCATATGAACTCCAAACCCTTAGGGGCACATTCTACTAGCAGTGTTCACATGGCACTTAAATGGCAAACAGAGAAATCTAACAAAACAAAATGGATTGAAGTTAGTGGGAAATGTTTACCTGGAGTGTAGAAGATGAAAGACGTTCGATAATCACGCTTTACTTCTTTGCATGTCTGTTGCCCTGCAGTTCTGTAAATCAGACGAACAAGGGGAATCCCTGAATGGACACGCCCAGCGGCCGATATTCCATTTGGATCAATTGTGAACGTGATGTCCAAACTGACGCTGTCAGATAATCTAATGGAATCAAACTGAGGAAAGAAAGAGACCATCGAAACAGAACAGAACAAGGTAAACTTTTTATACACAGAACATGCTTTTCCAGAGAGTCGTGGTTTAATAAAATAAAATGTTCTAAATACTGTAGACAGCAAGAGAGAGAGAGAGAGTTGGAGAGACAAACAGGTTGAAACATTAGCCAAGCCGAGAAGAAAAGGGGCAGAGCTATATAGAGAAAGAAAAAACCGAGAAAAAATGGGAGCAAAGTCATAGCACAGCACAATACCTACAACAAAGCAATGCTTGTTAAACAAATTATCAAAATTTTACAAAAGACGACATAAAATAACTACGTATTATGACTAACGTGACGTCATACCTGAACCCATCCTTCACCATCATAATCAGGAATGAGAGAATCGTTGGACAACATGGCAGAGTCGATTCCCATGTTGAATGATTTATATATCTCTATAATAACGTTGGCCGCGGAAGCATTAGACCATTTGGTATGGTTGCACTTTATATTAAGGACCGTGGTATTTCTGAAGAAAAGAAGTAATAACCGTAAGGGGTGCTGTATAAAAATTAAGCCATGTATAAAAAAAGACCAGGAAATCAAGAGATTAGAACGTGGCACTTTACAGCCAGCACGTAAACCTCAGTCGTCGATATATTGTTATACAAATCCGCGCTGTGTTACTTATTGTATAACCAGTATTTCCTTGGTAAGGACGTTCTGCTCGCGTGGTATATGTCCCAGTTATAAAAAGAAAATCTTTGCATTTCTAGCTATTCATCAGCGACTCTGTTATGTGAACTCAAATTTAACTGGTATTTAGGTTTAGAAACATTTTGGCGCAGTTGAACATACTCTTTATTGCATTTTATTATTATGCCTAAAAACAACATTTGCCATGGTATGATACGTTGGAAATACTACACAAAAATGCCAGCATTTCTATTCGACAGTGAGGATTTATCTATAAATCTATTGCTGGGAAGATTTTGTAGATGCTATACTCATTGTTTCGGTCATGATTTTTAAAATATAAATGAGATTCATTGTCAAGTGTATCGGCATAACAGACTTGTTGCCAACAACAAATTTGAACGTGTAAGTTCACACTGTGTTCGCTAAAATGAGATCAATCCGAAGTTGTTTTAGCATGTGCGTTCACTTTGTCAAAAAATAATGTAAATTGATCTGATATCTACGCCTTTTGAACGTAAAACTGCTAAAATATTGCGTCGTAGCAATTACACACAGCACAACGAAGAAAAAAGAACTTAAATTTCAGTTTTTCATTTCTTCTTAAATTTTTCGTATTGCTGAAGATATCTATGCGTCTTTTATAATCCGAAAAAGAAGTAGTTTTGTTTGTGTGCTCGTGGTTCTTGCCAAAGACATCTACCCTGCACAGGTTCATGAAAAGTAGATAATTCTAACTAGCTTCCTAAATATGTCTATTCAACTTTCACAAACATACCCCTGGAACAATGGCAGTTCATGTTTTTTCATGGACAACTGCAGTTTCAGGTCGGCCGTTCTCAGTGTTGTGCCGAAGACCTGCCAGAAATAAAAAAGAAAAGAAAACCGTAAAGTAAGGGGAAAACACTGCTTACTTTTGCTTTTTTACTTATGACCTTTAAACCTGCTGATTTCAAAAATGAAGAGAAAATTTTAGGAGGTAACGATTCTTATATTGAGGATATGAAGAAGTTGAAGGAATTGTACAAAATGGCCATCCCAAGTTTGCTTTTTAAAAAGTTGATTTATTGCTTTCTTGCTCTCAGAGTCATCAAGAGATCGGGAAAATTACAGAACTATGAAATAAAGTGCGTCCTTCTATATCGATTATGCAGGGTAAAAATTAAGTAAAAAACTTGAAACGTCATTCTCCAACATTTGGCCCGAACAAATTCGGCAAGTTTTTTTTTAATCAAATACCAACTAAAAAACATAATTTAGGTCACAATATATTAAGGTTGCACTATGAGAAAAAACATTTTTTATGTAGCCATTACTCTGATCGCACTTTGAACAAATCCTTACATATTTAGCAGTTTCTAATTGTGTAATCTTGAATTTTGCCTTGAAAAATATGATTTTCAAACACTTTGCATGGAATTTATTTGGCCGTTACTGTAAAATTTAAGCAGTCATCATTGCGAAGTCGTTTTACCCCACAATACGACGACTCTTCTTTATTAGTACCCCAAATTACGCGAACAAAAGGACAAAAATCCTCTTAGAAGAAAACAGTTTTTACCTGCAAATCAGCCGCGAGGGAAAATATCAAAATTATTCCAGCGTTAAGGTGTTTCGTTTCTGGTAACATCACCATCGTTCTAATGTTGAACCGAGTAACATGTTCTCGACCGAATAGAGCGACCCAAGGGGCTTCTTCATCCAAAATCGTTAATTATTAACGCATGTTCATTATGTCCCTTAACTTCTGACTTGTTCCTGCTGAGAAATGATGGAGTTTTTGCTTTGTATTAGGGGATGCTGAGAATATTTTTTTCTGCTTCTTTATTCACACGTTGCTTTGTTTTCTTGGACCATAATTGCTCTCACCATGCTAAACTCTTAAACAAATTTCTTGGGTTCATTCGCTGTGAATGTGTTTGGTTTACGCATAAGTATATAAGGAATACAATATATGGGCTTTCGACAAGCCTTGGTTCTGTTTAAGTCCGCCAATTTAAAATTTAGCCATTCGTGAGTAATTATGGGACTTCACTTATTAAATAAAGAAACTTCGAGAGGGTAAAGACTATAATATTAAACAAAGACAAAATAGAACACTTAACCTTGACGATGTACAGTTCAGTGGGAGATAATAACAAGTATTTTACTGATTTATTATTTAACAGGTTATCTACATGTTAGGTATTCAAAAATGTTATATTTAGTTAACTAACACGAAAACGTTATTTCGAAGCGCGACATTTGTCGCGTTTTTATTTTTTGTTCCCAAGAAAACGATCTAAAAAATGCGCTTCAAACTAGTACAGAAATTTGAAAAGCTAACGCTGCTGTTTTTGTGCTGACGGTCTAATTAATTAACCGAACACCCACAAAGTTTTTTAAAGTCATAAATCTAAGATGAAGGACTTGAACAAATCGAAGCATAGTGAAACCTGAAGGTGTGACCACTCAAATGGAAGCTCTCAGTGGGTACATTCTAATAGAAGTGTTCACTTCCAACTCCTGAACTGTCAAATGAAACCTAAAGGTGCGACCACTCAAATGAAAGCTCTCAATGAGTACATTCTAATAGCAGTGTTCACTTTCAACTCCTGAACTGTCAAATAAAACCTAAAGGTGTGACCACTCAAACGAAAGCTCTCAGCGAGTACATTCTAGCGACACAATAGGGTTGGGCTTTTCACGTCTCTATATCTTGATTTGAAGGACGGCCGTCTTGTATTAACTTCCGTTCTCCTGAGATGCTGTCCATAGGTTGTTGTGTGCGTGTGTGCCAAACGTAAACCTGTTGAGACAGACTGTGTGTGTGAGAATAACGAGACAGCAAAAGACAGAGCGAAAAAGAGAACCAGTTTTTGAATGCGTTGACGTGAAGTAAGATGTAGGATGAATCGACTGAAGTGTCGATGTGTGAAACCTAGACGCCATTAAGAAATTTAGAGCTGACGCTTCGAGCATTAGTCACTCGTCTGGGCAATTCTTGACGAAGGGCTAGCGCTCGAAACCCCAGAGACAAAAGAAACAGAAGGAGACTGAGAAGAAAAAGAGACATTTAGTGTGAGATTTCTAATACTAACGACTTATTGCAATTATAGAGTGGAGACCGGCAAAGATTGATACAGAGATAAAGAGGGACAGAGAGTAAGTATTCTCACCAAATCACTCTTAGTACATTTTCTTCTTGAATAATAATAAGAATTCATGTTTGTAAAATGACATTAAAATCAATTTACCTGGGAGCAGTTAGCAGTGATTGGTTCCAACTCCGTAATACTTGTGATCTGGGTCAATAACGAGGACTCTAGCATCCCAGGCTGCTTTGAAGCCATGAACACGGCTTTGGGATAGTCCGTGATAATTTTTTTGATATTGATAGCAAAACCGGCCATGTCGATAGGGAACGGTCGGAAATGACCCCAGTTGGTGTGGAAACTGACCACCCTGCCCCCCTTACAGATAGGCCCCGCCCAACGAGCAGCTCCGGTGAAGGCCACGGGACAAACACCAACCCTCTTGACCCAGCGCATCTAAAGAAAGAAGGCTGTTAGGGTGCGTGGTCCAGCTGTAAATTCTTGTTATGTCACACATATTATTTTTCTTTAAATAGTAAGAAGAATTATTGTGTTTGTCAAAACCAGGGATTAATCCTTTCATATAGCCACCAAAGGTGGATTAAACTTCGAAAGGCCTGAACTGTCAAAGAAAACCTAAGGCTGGGCCCACTCAGATAAAAGCTCGCAAAATGAGTACATTCTAATAGCAGTGATCAATTCTAACTTCTGAACTGTTAAATGAAACCTAGAAGTGGCCACTCAAATGGAAACTGCCAACCAAACATGCATAGCAGGCCCACAATGAGACCTAAAGGTGCGATCACCGACTCAAACCAAAGTTTCCGATAAGTACATTGATAAATATGGCAAAGAAATAGTTAAAACTAAAGGTTAAAGTAATTCAATCTATTGTGTATCTAGTTGTACAAACCAGTAATCCGTCTTTATTACACGACTTCACATTTTCGAGTGCAAATACGGGCCAAAACGAGTGCAAAGATGGGAGCGTATTGCACTCGTCAGGAACCAGATCAACTGGTTTATTAGCTTACGTGATCAGTTTTCGAAGCAAAGTTTACGAACGCGTCATTTTTTTGTTCCATTTTGCACGTGGCGAGAATGTTTGCCCTGCTTCGTTTGTCGTGTAATAAACAATTTATTACACGAAAAGTCGTGCAATACGGCTGTATTTTTACTCATCAGTTTTATTTTTCTCGCCTGAAGCAGGCTCGAAAAAATAAAACCGACTCGTAAAAATACTTCGCCGTATTGCACTCCTTCCCGTGTAATAACCTCTTTTTATATACCTCTTCGAAAATCCGACTATCATACGTATTGTCATCATCAGCAAAATAGACCACACCGGGGGTAGTATTGGGGTTCACGTGCTGTCTCAACCACGTGATTGCCACATTTCGCTGAACCACCCCACGTGGTTTCATTCTACGAAACTCATTCTTGTGCTGTTGTAAGTTATCGGGAGTCCTGATGTTCAGATGTGTATAGTTCAATCCAGACGTCTTCAAAAATTGAACAACTAACTTCGTTTTGATCTTGGAGTCTTCCACAACTATCCAGTGAAGTTTTGTGACACCTTTCAGTGCTTGAGAAATTCTTGTTAACTCGGCTTTCTGGACGAAACGGGTAAAAGTCGGCGTGACGACAAATACTGTCGGTACATTGGGCAGTTTATGCTCTGGTTTCGATGCTGATGAGCTCTGGACGTGGTTTTTCAGCGCTGACCGAATGGATAGTGCACGAATCTTTTTCCTTAAGCTCTCCTCTGCTCTGCTGCTGTCTGACAAGGCTCGCAAAAGCTTTTGTTCTTGTTTTCTCAGTCTCGCAATTTCCCCAGTTTCCCTTGTCTCCCTCCTTGCTGCTCTTTCGCTGTTGTGATGATACTTCTTCACTGCTGCTTCTTTACCTAAGTGGAAAAGCAAAACCCATGCAACAGTCTACTTATATCTTTCCTCATAGTAATAACACTCTGGAGCCTCAACACTCAACTGAGATAAAGTGACCTGCAAGCGGCTTTGCACTGAATGCAGACATAAACGTACTGTGTAACTTAAAAACCGTTATTTCAAGCCTTACCATGATGAGGAAAGTTATTTCTTTTTCCACGCTCGTTTCTCTTGCGGTGTAATACCGTGGGTGATTTGTGGTTGTCCAAAACTGCCCGCAAATACAGTAATGCAAGTATGCCCATTACTAACCAAGACACTGTCCATTTTCTCCATCGTATTGGACCCATTTTGAGCGCAAATTAGTCAGGCCTGCAATCAAAGCAGTCAGTCACTGTTAACAGAAAGGAGGAGAATGTAATTTATATTAAGAGGTTGGTCTCCGGACTATAGTTTTCCTTCCTTTCGTTTTGCGGCTTGAATCTTTCAAGCGGGGCGAACACGAAGGTTGTACGTTTGTTGCACTTTTAAATTGGTCCAAACAAGTTTGGCAGCATTAGGAACAAATGAAAGCAAATTCCGGACTACCCGACCATGTTTCGTGACAATCAGACACGCTTTTTATGCCTGCCCTGAGCGATTAGATGACTCATAGTTCAAGATCATTCTGTACTGTAGCACCAACAATTTACTCAACACATAAAACGTGCAGCTGAGCTTCCCGCGAAAGAAAGTACTGAAACGTGAACTAGCACAAGCATTAGCTTTTGACTGCGTCGGTGCAGGGAAAAACGTGTATTTATATTTATTTTGACAGGTTACTACCTGTAAGAAAGTGTCGCACCGGTGGGTCAGGTCTTTCCCGTGCCTAGCCGATCAATATCATACTAGGTTTGCATGAGAGGCGTATCAATGACTATAAGGGTCATGCATGTGAACACGGCACAAAACTTTGATCATGGAACAAAACTGACAATTACAGAGGCTGTAAGAAACTTTTTAGCCAATCACAGGGACTGTACGTAGGAAACACCTTAGTCAACTTTTATCAGTGGCATGCAATTTTTTTTTTTTTTTTTTTTCATTTAGGTGAAAATTGCGAGAACACCACATTACTATGACTGTCTTTTAAAGATTGCAGGAACTCATTACAGGTTTGATAAGAGGAGATCAAGCTTTGGTTAGGCTCGAACACTGATTCAATGGCATTAATCATTTATTTCACAAGGCGTCAGAGAAAAGCACAACCACGTATAAGGTAGAAATGTGGTATTAATGTAAATTGCCTAAAATTCGTTACTGAGTATATAGCGAGTTTGCCTAAATAAACTACGTGTTGATGACGATGAAGACAGGCTGAGCGTTCAATTGGCAGTATCAATAAATACGCTCTGAAAGATCACTATATTCCATACGGCTTCAAGTGACTCTTTGTCAGTTGTGCTATATGAAATGTTCTCTGTTAGACAGTACACACCAAATATCGAGCCATACAAAGCTTAACGGCTCCGCCACAATTAGGAACAAAACAAAACGGATTCAGCTTTTCGGAGAATACCTTTAGAACTAGTTCGTGAAGTGGGTGCTTTGTATTAGTTACAGCCAAAATACCTTTGAATTCCTACAAACCTTGCCGTTTTTTCAACTCGCCATTCAGGACAGCTTAGAGGTTGGGAGGTGCGGTACTTTCAAGAGTTATGAACCCGAGGGATTGATCCATCAAAGACTGAATTGTTTTCTTTCTCGAGCGAATCCCGTGCGGCCTTCAAGTGAGAATGACCAGTTGTTTGGCAGCGAGTTACCGCGAACGAGAACGGAAACTAACTTCTGTTAAAGACCTTGCCAGTTCCAGGTTTTTGCAGCCAATAGTGTCTCCATGGCCTTGTCAGGCTGATATTCGTTCATCTGATGACACAGCTTTAACTTTTAAACAAGAAGAGTAAAGACTCGCTCTTAAATGTTGGAACTCTGGTTTCCCACGCGAAAATCAGGCTTCTGTGAGCGTACATCAGAAAATTTGTCCCACAGCAGATGCTTGTAATGCACTGCTTAGGAATAGAGTGTCCATCGACGCAGAGCCGCAAATTTGTCCCACCGTCACCCACCCCCAACGGGTTTTAATAAACAGTTGTAGGTGAGAGAACAAGAAGACACAACCGCTGGTGTCACATTGTGTTGTTCCGGTGGCCGTGCAGTGGTGATGTTTAAATAATAACACAACCAGCACAGAGCATTTGTCCCACTCCGAGGAAATAGTATAATGCGACGTGATACTTGATCGTGTGGCTTCTTATGATATCTTGAAACAAATATCATATTTTGTAAATATCTACTCTTAACGACCCGATTGTGATGTGTACTGCGAGTTTTTGGACCTACCCAAGAAAGCTCTTGACATTTGCATGCGGCGATAGTTGAACGCAGCTTACCACTGGAACAGAGAACGCCTTGCAGTCACTTTCACAGTTTGAAAGAATATTCTTGGAAGTGTCACGCATTTTCAGTGAGTTTTGACATAGAGTTTACTGCAGTCAGCTGACTTCACTTTCGTGGTAAAATGGTAAGTGTATAGCACTGAAATCCTGAGACAGTGTAATTAACCGTAAAACCGAAAGAGACTTCCTCCTACCATACCGGTTGGCCTGTAATCGGTTTGGGTTTATAACTGACATATTATAGAAGTGTGAATTTGTATTTCAAATTGTTTAGATTACGAGAAGTTTGAACCTCAAACATTTACCAACATAATGATAATAATAATGATAATATAAACAACGATAATTTCAGTCTTCTGTTCTTATATATTGCTATCTTTTGTTCAGATTCCCAGAGTATATTTCAAGTATATATTGACGATCTTTGGTTTGTTTGGAGTTATGTTGCTCACAAAACTCTTCCAAGAACTCTTTCAGGGCCAAGTTGTACGAGGTAAGCTAAGCAAGGCGGAGCTTTCATGATCGCATTATTAGCCAAGCAGATTAAAAATTAAAGAACCCATAAAATGTCTTTGCGCGGTCCAGTTCCTTGACAATCAAGGCGGCCATGTTGGATTGTGGAACGGTCATCTAGTTATAATGGCCATTCGGTCCGTTGCGAAAACTACTTTAAAAGATGGACTCCGAACGACGATGTTTATTTGTTTCATTTTCCTGGCATAATGAGTTAAGAGTGAGAGTTATTGTTGCAGTTCTACTAAACGTTCGTTTATGACAAATTTTCGTCAATTATCTGCTCCTTTCTTGCTGTAACTCTGTAACTCCGTTTGCAGCTGGTGTGGACGTATTCGAGGGCCAACCTCACCGACCAGTCCATCTCGATCGCCTTCGCCGTTTCAAAGAGCCTGAGCAATTAATAAAGAGACCTTCAGATGATCCGGATAACATCTATGATCGCCATGAGATGCATCAGAAACTTTCCGATAGATTGAGAGAAATCAAGCATCACAAATCCGCGAATCAAGTGACGGCCAGTGGAGAACTTCCTACAATTTTTGTCATAACTCCTACATATAGACGATTCCTACAAAAAGCAGAACTGACCCGAGTGTCCCAGACATTCAGACATGTCAAAAATTTGCACTGGATTCTAGTGGAAGACGCCTACGAGAAAACGAACCCCGTAAAGAGACTCTTAGCTGAATCTGGTCTCAGATATACACATCTAAACGCACGCACCCCAAAGGGCATGCGCATTGTGCGTGGGCAACCGCATTTTACAAAGTCACGTGGTATAGAGCAGAGAAACATGGCTTTGAATTGGTTGAGAACGAGCATCAACCCCAATGTAACCAAGGGAGTTGTATATTTTGCTGATGACGACAACACGTACGACGTCAGATTATTTAGAGAGGTGAGTTGAGAAGGAATAAAATTTAGACCATGACATTCGCGTTAGTGGTAACTAGAGGTTTTGGAAAGTACTGCCTAAAGCCCGCTGGTTTTTACGAGAGACGCAAACGTACATAGCATCAGCAAGCACAAGATCCTTATTTCACATTAAAAACGGGCTCGGCGCTAGCGCACGAACAAGGATCAAAATATTTTGATCCTTTTGTTGTGCTTGTGCTTGTGCTTGCGTCGAGCCTGTTTTCATTGTGAAATAAGAACTCTTATGCTCGCGCTTATGCCTGTGATTGCGTCGCTCGTGAAATATTTAAACCAGCTTAAGCGCTTCAAGGCTAGTAGAAATCAGTCCAGGGAAGAATTTAGTAAAACATTTACAAGTGTATTTTACAAGTTGGGCCAATTTCCCCACACTTTAAAAGACACTTTAATCCAATACCATGACCAGATCAGTTCCAGTTATACAATCGAGACCTTTATCTGTAACGTTTTACATACTTTTGTCCGATTGGAGTCGGTTTGGTGGTGTTAGAATAATGGTCCAACTTGTAAAATACACTTGTACATGTTTATTGAATTGACCCCAGGTTGGCGCTCAAAAATCTCTAATACAGTGGAACTTCCGGTAAGCGACCACCTCTCTTAAGCGACCACTTACCAAATGACCAATTTGTCCCTCAGTTTAATTACTGTTATTGCAACCTCCCGTAAGCGACCATCTCTTGTAAGCGATCGCGACCACTTTTGTGGCTGACCGTTTGTTATTTTCTATTATTTTTGACCTCCCGTAAGCGACTACCTTTGTCAAAAATTGCAAATTACTGTTTGTCGGTAACGGGTTGCTAGCACCTTTTCAGAAACACCGACCAGTTAAAACAATAACACCTAAGACAAACGGTTTTTATTGAATACAGCACAAAAACCGATGTTGCCACAGAGGTACGGCAATATGAATATATTTTAGTCATTTTCTGTTTCCCCTCCTCCCTCCCCCTTAGATGCGTGACGTCAAGACGGTAGGGGTGTGGCCGGTAGCATTCACTGGAGCGGCGCGGTGGGCAGGTCCCGTATGTAGACAGGGTAAGGTTGTGGGTTTTCACTCCAATTGGAAGCCTGAGCGTCCTTTTCCGATTGATATGGCCGCTTTCGCTATCAACATCAGGAAATTATTGATCGAGAAACCAACTGCAAGGTTTGAACCAGATGTTAAGCCTGGCTTCCTGGAGACTTCGTTTCTGGAACAAATCACAACGAGAGACGAGTTAGAGGCTAAGGCAGGAAATTGTTTGAAGGTAAGCCGCTGTCCAGACGTTGTTAACTCAGTTTTCGATACATTCTCAGGTAACATGAGTTGTGTGCAAGGAAAAACATCAATTTAAATTACTAGTAATGGTGATAAAATTGGCGGACATAAAAAGCGGGGCTTATGCACGATTTTATCCCGGAAGCCACTAATTGACGTCCTTTTTTCAGGTGTACGTCTGGCACACAAGATCTGAAGTCCCCTGGATTAACATCAGCGGTGAAAGGCAACTAATAAAACGCGGAAAACCATCTAACAGGGACGTCGAGACGTAAACTTACAGTATCGATACGTTGCATTAACTGAAAAGGCTCCTTCGCTGAACCCCAATGCACGAATATTGTGAGAATTGATGGTCAAACATTTTCTCAACACAGAGCAAAAGTTTATTATGTCTCGCTAGGATTAAAGTACAATTTTATAGAAACTGGCTATCGCAATCTTGACAAGCTGCTCAGTGTTTCGTTTGCGTCACAATCTACAGCTGCTAATCTACAAGGGGGAGCACAGATGGTAAATATCATGCTCCGATTATTCGTTAGGATATAATTTTAAAACAATTTATTATCTCACGATTAGCAAGTCAGTGCTTCACTGACTTCACAATTTATGCTCATGAAATACAACAGTGGTCTTCATGCAAAACTCAACAATATATCGCCTGTATCAATACATCCAGCGCTTTGTATTACAGGGCGTGACGAAAACATAAAATTGTAGCCATGACTCACTAGCCCAGCTAATCCACACGGTTTTCTTCTGAGCATGTTCTCCGGATCTGCACACGTCCAAAAGAAGAACTCTGTTAGCTCTGGACTAATAGAAACGGCTTTCGTAACGTCCTGTCATTAGGGCGAATCAATCCTGATATAAAGTTGATTTGCAGGATTTTCTTCGACCTAAATTCAATACCTGAGTCAAGTGTAACTTCCTCTCGGGTTTCTTAAAACGCCCTTGACAACTGTCCTTACTTGTCTGATCAAAACTAGACAAACAAGTGATGCTGTTGATGACGGTGTCAGCCATGCTGGTCCTGGCAGTACTTATTGTGAATTCTCTCCTAAATGTTCAATTGATAAATATTTTGTCCGCACAGTTCTTACTAGGATCAATACAATCTTAGCAAGTTCCTGTTTCACGACTTATTGTTCAAGAACAGTACTTGGAGACGTATGAGTCAGTTTTACTACATGGTAAAAGAACTGTGCGCCGATTATAGGTATTGTAAAAAATTATTGTTTCCCAGGTGACGCTGCTACTACTGTCCAGTCTTCCTCGTCTTCAACTTCAGTGCCGATTGACGAACGATTCAACACTCTTGGGCACCAAGCCAGAATATTCCAGCTTGTACTTCTTGACGACTTTGGCAGCGATGCATTTCAGTTTGATATCCTGCTTAGTTTTTAGGAGCTCCCGAACTTCTTCGCTGACTGCTACATCGAGTGCGGTTTGTCCCTTCCTGTTTGCCAAATCTACATGGGTTCCTTCCGCAATTAAGGTTGCTAAGATCTCCTTCTGGACGCTCAAATCTTCATTCTCGGTTTGGAACGAGCTGGCAACGTGCAGTGGCGTGTTTCCTTCTGCATCTCGCGCGTTAACATTGGCGCCCGCACGAAGCAAAAACTTGGTGGTGTTCAGACACGGGTACTTGCACACGTCTTTGACGTAATGTTCGTCTGCGGGCGTCTGGTTCCAGACGGACAAGTGGAGGAGCGTCCGCCCGGTCCGAGTGCTCGGCTGGAGACGTAAGAAAGAATGGGCAAGGTCACACAGGGTATCTCCATCCCGTACAAAGTCATAATTCTTAATAAAAATTGTCAGAAAATTGAGCGCTACAAAAGCTACGTTCTCCAACTCTTCTCTCGATTCTTTGCTCTCGTGGTCTCGCTGTATTATCTCGCAGAATTTCTTGTGCTGTGTGATGACAAACCTGAACACATCCTCGATTTGCGACGGTCTCGGCGACACTTTCCTCTGCAGCATGTCGCAGAAAATCCCTGCCAAGTCATTTAGTCGTTTTGCGATCGACTGGTTGTTTCTTTGGCCAATGGACATTTCGTGTTTCCAGAGGCCAATACAGAGGTCGAAGCACCCTAAATCGGCGAACACTGCACCCCTGTAGCGGATAGGAAAGCGCAATTCTAGGTTATCCGGCCCGAGTATTCGCTCGCGAGTGATGAGGCCCTCCATGCGAATTGCGTGAGCGTTCCCCTCGATGGACTTTAGGTCCTCAATAGTGCTGCACTCTCTCCTGTTTTGGTACACTTCCATGGGGGCTCGCACGTCCTTCTGTAAAGTGCACCCAGACGTACTAAATCTTTCTTCCAAACCTCGCATCATAAACTCGTAGGCTTTGGATACGTTATAGACATCGGGTTCGTTGGCAATCGTAGCTCCCAACAGCTCAAGGCCATTAATCTTGTCTTCTCTGCTACATTCCGGCCTGCTGATGAAGTATTCCACCGTCGCAATCTTGCAGTCATTTCCTGCCAACAGTAGTGGTGTTAGTTGTTGCGTGTTGGGCAGTTGAGAGGCCCCAAGCTTTATGAGCTCCTGAACAATGTCGAGATACCCTCCTTCGACCGCTTCGTGCAGTGCTGCATTACCCTGTTTGTTCTGAAGGTCTATACTCGCGGTCATCTTGATCAAGTATACCACAACATCTTTATGACCATTGTAACAGGCGATCATAAGGGGAGTGCTTTGGAAGTTATTTCTGGCGTCCACATTGGCTCCGTGCTCGACTAGATAGCTGACAATGTCAAGTCGGCCATGATACGCTGCTGCCCTGAGTGGCGTGGAACTTGTTTTGGTTCTTCCATCAACCTCTGCCCCCGACTCGATCAGGAGCTTGACGACATCAAGGTGGCCCTTTTCGGAAGCTGCCCAAAGTGCTGATGCCTCCTCGATGACTTGCTTTTCAGTTTTGACTGTCCCCCGAGCTTCGATGTTGGCGTTGTACTTCAAAAGAACCTTCACTGCTTCCACATTTCCATTTCTCGCCGCTATGATCAACGGTGTTGTATTCTGATCACCCTCTTTGGTCTTCGCTTCCAACATGGTCGATTGCTGTGTGATTTCTAACTTCCGCAATAAGCCACATAATTTAGAAATCTCGCCATCCCTGGCTGCTTCGTACAAGTTCTGCTTAAGCTTTTCACTCCAGGACTCGACTTCCATTTTACAGATGCTTTTTCTGAGAATTCGATGGCTTTTTCACAGTGACATTTGCCAGGGGGGTGGGGATGGGGGCAACTCATCATTATAATATTGGGTGGGAGAGTGCCGCCCGGTCCTGAAGCCCCTTACCCTATTTTACACCAAAAATATCTAGTTTCCTATACCCTATTTCAGTATTAAGACCTATTTCAGTGTTTTTTTTTTCTTTTGCAGCGATTTCCTCCCTGTGCTTTCTTCGATTTGCTGTGCAATGTCCGTGGCGACATATTTCTGTTAAAATCATACCCTATCCCAGACCAAAGAGATTCAGTCCAAACAGGCAAAATCTATACCCTATTTCAGACTAGCAATGCTTGAAGACGATACCCTTTAAAGCGGCACATACCTATATGGCTTACATATAGGATTACCCTCCCCTCTCCACGGGGACATTTGTCTTCCGGTTGCGTTTTGTAATCACGTCTCTAAGTCATTCACACGGAAGTTTCATTTTTTTGAAGATTCCATTCGATCAACTGGCCATCTAAAGATTGAGGCACCCTTGAAACTTACAATTACTCTGGAAAACTGAAATCCTTGGCCATCATCGTTTCGACAAACTTCTATACTATAAACGACTGACCTGACAGGCGGCCTAGGCTCCGGGCATCATGGTAATTAGCATAACGCCAGATAATAATATAGAAATTCATGGGAGATTTTAGCCGTTTTAGTCTGCCGCTAAGCATAAAATGCAGACAATACCTTGTTTCTGTGTTTATTTACTTACTGCTGAAGCAATTTCAGCGCGCTTCGCTCAATATGACGGTATCAGAAGGAAACATTTCAGGCTAAAAACTGTATTACCCGTGGAGCGCCAGAATGACCCGATGAAAAATCCCTCGAGAAAGGACGATGCACCCGTCGCATGGCCGTCAAATGCAGGCAACGATGACGGTGAATACTTTCCCCACCACGTTTGTTTTACTCAGTACAGTTGTAAAGCTAAACAAGGCTCAGGTCGCACTCGTTACTTTGACGACATTAATATCGACAATTGCATCAAACAGCGCTTCTCACCAGAAATATGTCTGCTACCAAACACTGAAGAAGCCGTCGTATTGCTCTTGATGCCGAGTTATTATCGACTAAACTTCCTGGTGCGACCGGGCCCTAAGTCCGACAAAGTTACCAAAACATCATTATCATCCGTGAAACCAACTACACGTGAACGGAAGTTGACCTTAAGTCTGAGTCTAGCTGATTTGCTGTCGGTTCCGTGCGTCGCTCACGTGACCCGCGAGAGTAACTCGGCCTCAACAAGTGCGCATGAATGTGAAAGTGGTTTATAACCATGTCTAAAACCTCTAGATACCAGAACGTCTTGTTGAGCAGAAATTTCAACAACCGGTAGTATGAAAATCTTTTACTCATTTCCTGTTTCCCCTTTCCATTCCCCCCACAGATAGGTGTCATCAAGACGGCGGGAGTGTGGCCGATAGCATCCCCCCCCCCCCCCCCCCCTAGAGCTATAGTTTATTATGTCTCGCTAGGATTAAGTACACTTTTATAGAAATTGACTATCGCAATCTTGACAAGTTGCTCAGTCTTTCACTTGCATCACAACTTATCATCCAGCTAATCCACGTGGAGGAGCACAGATGGTAAAAATCGTGCTCTGATTATTCGTTAGGAATACAATATTAAAACACTATTTACTATCTCACGGTTAGCAACTTCACAACTTATGCTCATGAAATACGACAGTAGTCTTTATGCAAAACTCAACTATATATCGCCTGTATCAATATATCCAGCGCTTTGTATTACAGGACGTGACGAGAACATAAAATTGTAGCCATGAGTCCATGACTGACTAGCTCTGATAATTCAAACAGCTTTCTCTCAGCATGTTCTCCGGATCTGCACGCCCAAAAGAAGAATTCTGTTAGCTCTGGGTTAATGGAAACGACTTTTGTAACGTCCTGTCATTAGGGCAAATCAATCCCGGCATAAAATTGATTTGCAGGGTTTTCTTCGACCTAAATTCCGTATCTGAGTCAAGTGTAACGTCCCGCCAGGTTTTTAAAACGTCGGTCACCTTGACAACTTTACTTCTTAAGATTGCTGTTACTCGTCTAATCACATTTAGACAAATAAGTGATGCTGTTGATGACGGTGTCAGCGATGCTGGTCTTTGGCAGTACTTATTGTGAATTCTCTCCTAAATGTTTAATTGATAAATATTTTGTCCGCACAGTTCTTATTAGGATCAATATAATTTTAGCAAGTTCCTGTTTCACAACTCATCGTTCAATAACAGTACTTGAAGAAGTATGAGTCAGTTTTACTAGATGGTAAAAGAACTCTGCGCCGATTATAGGTATTGTAAAAAAATATTGTTTCCCAGGTGACGCTGCTACTCCGGTCCAGTCTTCCTCGTCTTCAACATCAGTGCCGATTGACGAACGATTCAACACTCTTGGGTACCAAGCCAAAATATTCCAGCTTGTACTTCTTGACGACTTTGGCAGCGATACATTTCAGTTTGATATCCTGCTTAGTTTTTAGGAGCTCCCGAACTTCTTCGCTGACTGCTACATCGAGTGCGGTTTGTCCCTCCCTGTTTGCCAAATATCCATGGGTTCCTTCCGCAATTAAGGTTGCTAAGATCTCCTTCTGGACGCTCAAATCTTCATTCTGGGCTTGGAACGAGCTGGCGGCGTGCAGTGGCGTGTTTCCTTCTGCATCTCGCGCGTTAACATTGGCGCCCGCACGAAGCAGAAACTTGGTGGTGTTCAGACACGGATACTTGCACACGTCTTTGACGTAAAGTCCGTGGACGGGCGTCTGGTTCCAGACAGACAAGTGAAGGAGCGTCCGCCCGGTCCGAGTGCTCGGCTGGAGACGTATGAAAGAGTGGGCTAGGTCACACAGAGCACCCCCTTCCCGTACAAAATCATAATTCTTGGTAAAAATCGTGAGAAAATTGAGCGCTACAAAAGCTACGCTCTCCAACTCTTCTCTCCATTCTTTGGTCTCGTGGTCTCGCTGTATCATCTTGCAGACTTTCTTGTGCTGCTTGATGACGTACCAGAACACATCCTCGATCTGCGACGGTCTCGGCGACACTTTTTGCTGCAGCATGTCGCAGAAAAGCCCTGCCAAGTTACTTAGTTCGTGTGCGATCGACTGGTTGTTTCTTTGACCAATGGAGATTTCGTGTTTCCATAAGCCAATACAGAGATCAAAGCGCCCTGAATCGGCGAACGTTGCACCCCTGTAGCGGATAGGAAAGCGCAATTCTAGGTTATCCGGTCCGAGTATTCGCTCGCGAGTGATGAGGCCCTCCATGTGAATTGCGTGCGCGTTCCCCTCGATGGACTTTAGGTCCTCAATAGTGCGGCACTCTCTCTTGTTCTGGTACACTTCCATGGGTGCTCGCACGTCCTTCCATAAAGTGCACCCAGACGCACTAAATCTTTCTTCCAGACCCCGCATCATAAACTCGTAGGCTTTGGATACGTTATAGACATCGGATGTGTTGGCAATCGTAGCTCCCAACAACTCAAGGCCATTAATCTTGTCTTCTCTGCTACATTCTGGCCTGCTGATGAAGTATTCGACTATCTCGATCTTACAGTTATTTCCTGCTAACAGTAGTGGTGTCAGGTGCTGCGTGTTGTACAGTTGGGAAGCCCCAAGCTGTATGAGCTCCTGAACGATGTCGAGATGCCCTCCTGCGACCGCTTCGTGCAGCGCTGCATTACCCTGTCTGTCCTGAAGGTCTATACTCGCGGTCATCTTGATCAAGTATACCGCGACATCTTTATGACCATTGTAACAGGCCATCATAAGGGGAGTGTGTCGGAAGCTACTTCGGGCGTCCACATCGGCTCCATGCTCGACTAAATAGCTGACAATGTCGAGTCGGCCAACATAAGCTGCTGCCTTGAGTGGCGTGGAACTCGTTTTAGTTCTTCCATCAACCTCTGCCCCCGAATCGATCAGGAGCTTGACGACATCGAGGTGGCTCTTTGCGGAAGCTGCCCAAAGTGCTGATGCCTCCTCGACGACTTGGTCGTCGATTTTGACTGTCCCCCGAGCTTCGATATTGGCGTTGTACTTCAAAAGAACCTTCACTGTTTCCACATTTCCATTTATCGCCGCTATGATCAACGGTGTTGTATTCTGGTCACCCTCTTTGGTCTTCGCTTCCAACATGTTCGATCGCTGAGTCACTTCTAACTTCCGCAATAAGTCACATAATTTGGAAATCTCGCCATCCCTGGCTGCTTCGTACAAGTTCGGCTTAAGCTTCTCACTCCAGGATTTGACTTCCATTCCACAGAGAGAGAGCCGCCCGGTCATGAAACCCTTTACCCTATTTCAGACCAAAATATCTGATTTTCTATACCCTATTTCAGACCTGACACCAAAATGTATACCCTATTTCAGAACTATTTCAGAGATTTTTTCCTTTTGTGACGATTTCCGCCCTGTGTTTTTTTCATTTGCTGTGCAATGTCCGTGGCGACACATTTCTGTTAAAATTATACCCTACCCCAGACCAAAAAGACAAAATTGGTACCCTCTTTCAGATCAAAAAGGCATAATCTATACCCTAAATGAGACTAAAAATGCTTGAAAACTATACACCTATGACTTATATACGGGGGTACCCCCCCCCCACCCCCCGAGGGGACATTTGTCTTCCGGTTTCGTTTCATGCAAAACCACGTCTCAAAGTCATTCACACGGGACTTTCAGTTTTGTTTGTTTTTTTGTTTTTTTTGAAGGTTCCATTTGATCAACTGGCCATCTAAAGATTGAGGCACTCTCAAAACTTACAATTACTCTGGAAAACTGAAACTCTTGGCCATCATCGATCCGACAAAACATGGATAGTATAAATGTGCTCCGATTATTCGTTAGGAATACAATATTAAAACAATTTACTATCTCACGATTAGCAAGTCAGTGTTTCATTGACTTCACAACTTATGCTCATGAAATACAACAGTAGTCTTCATGCAAAACTCAACAATATATCGCCTGTATCAATACATCCAGCGCTTTGTATTTCAGGGCGTGACGAAAACATAAAATGTAGCCATGACTCACTAGCCCAGATAATTCAAACGGTTTTCTTCTGAGCATGTTCTCCGGATTTGCACGCCCAAAAGAAGTACTCTGTTAGCTCCGGGCTATTGAAAACGGCTTTCGTAACGTCCTGTTATCAGGGCGAATCAATCCTGACATAAAATTGATTTGCAGGGTTTTCTTCGACCTAAATTCCGTATCTGAGTCAAGTGTAACGTCCTACCGAGTTTTTAAAACGTCGGTCACCTTCACAACTTTCCTTCTTAAGATTGCTGTTACTCGTCTGATCACATTTAGACAAATAAGTGAGGCTGTTGATGACGGTGTCAGCGATGCTGGTCTTTGGCAGTACTTATTGTGAATTCTCTCCTAAATGTTTAATTGATAAATATTTTGTCCGCACAGTTCTTAATATTAGGATCAATATAATTTTAGCAAGTTCCTTTTTCACGAATCATCGTTCAGTAACAGTACTTGGAGAAGTATGAGTCAGTTTTACTAGATGGTAAAAGAATCGTGCGGCGATCATAGGTATTGTAAAAAAATATTCTTTCCTAGGTGACGCTGCTACTCTTGTCCAGTCCTCCTCGTCTTTAACATCAGTGCTGATTGACGAACGATTCAACACTCTTGGGTACCAAGCCAGAATATTCCAGCTTGTACTTCTTGACGACTTTGGCAGCGATGCATTTCAGTTTGATGTCCAGCTTGGTTTTTAGAAGCTTCCGAACTTCTTCGCTGATTGCTACATCGAGTGCGGTTTGTCCCTCCCTGTTTACCAAATCTCCATGGGTGCCTTCCCCTATCAAGGTTGCTAAGATCTCCTTCTGGACGCTCAAATCTTCATTTTCGGCTTGGAACGAGCTGGCGACATGCAGTGGCGTGTTTCCTTCTGCATCTCGCGCGTTAACAATGGCGCCCGCACGAAGCAAAAACTTGGTGGTGTTCAGACACGGATACTTGCATACGTGTTTGACGTACCGTTCGGATGCGGGCGTCTGGTTCCAGACAGACAAGTGAAGGAGCGTCCGCCCGGTCCGAGTGCTCGGCTGGAGACGTAAGAAAGAGTAGGCAAGGTCACACAGGGCATCTCCTTCCCGTACAAAATCATAATTCTTGGTAAAAATTGTCAGAAAATTGAGCGCTACAATAGCTACGTTCTCCAATTCTTCTCTTGATTCTTTGCTCTCGTGGTCTCGCTGTATTATCTCGCAGAATTTCTTGTGCTGTGTGATGACAAACCTGAACACATCCTCGATTTGCGACGGTCTCGGCGACACTTTCCTCTGCAGCATGTCGCAGAAAATCCCTGCCAAGTCATTTAGTCGTTTTGCGATCGACTGGTTGTTTCTTTGGCCAATGGACATTTCGTGTTTCCAGAGGCCAATACAGAGATCGAAGCGCCCTGAATCTGCGAACACTGCACCCCTGTAGCAGATAGGAGAGCGCAATTCCGTGTTATCCGGCCCGAGTATTCGCTCGCGAGTGATGAGACCCTCCATGTGAATTGCGTGCGCGTTCCCCTCGATGGACTTTAGGTCCTCAATAGTGCGGCACTCTCTCTTGTTCTGGTACACTTCCATGGGTGCTCGCACGTCCTTCCATAAAGTGCACCCAGGCGTACTAAATCTTTCTTCCAGACCTCGCATCATAAACTCGTAGGCTTTGGATACGTTATAGACATCGGATGTGTTGGCAATCGTAGCTCCCAACAGCTCAAGGCCATTAATCTTGTCTTCTCTGCTACATTCCGGCCTGCTGATGAAGTATTCGACTATCTCGATCTTACAGTTATTTCCTGCTAACAGTAGTGGTGTCAGGTGCTGCGTGTTGGGCAGTTGAGAGGCCCCAAGCTGTATGAGCTCCTGAACGATGTCGAGATGCCCTCCTGCGACCGCTTCGTGCAGCGCTGCATTACCCTGTCTGTCCTGAAGGTCTATACTCGCGGTCATCTTGATCAAGTATACCGCGACATCTTTATGACCATTGTAACAGGCGATCATAAGGGGAGTGTGTCGTAAGCTACTTCGGGCGTCCACATCGGCTCCATGCTCGACTAGATAGCTGACAATGTCGAGTCGGCCAACATACGCTGCTGCCCTGAGTGGCGTGGAACTCGTTTTAGTTCTTCCATCAACCTCTGCCCCCGAATCGATCAGGAGCTTGACGACATCGAGGTGGCTCTTTGCGGAAGCTGCCCAAAGTGCTGATACCTCCTCGCCGACTTCATTGTCGATTTTGACTGTCCCCCGAGCTTCAATGTTGGCGTTGTACTTCAAAAGAACCTTCACCGTTTCCACATTTCCATTTATCGCCGCTATGATCAACGGTGTTGTATTCTGGTCACCCTCTTTGGTCTTCGCTTCCAACATGGTCGATCGCTGAGTCACTTCTAACTTCCGCAATAAGCCACATAATTTGGAAATCTCGCCATCCCTGGCTGCTTCGTACAAGTTCAGCTTAAGCTTCTCACTCCAGGATTTGACTTCCATTCCACAGAGAGAGAGCCGCCCGGTCATGAAACCCTTTACCCTATTTCAGACCAAAATATCTGATTTTCTATACCCTATTTCAGACCTGACACCAAAATGTATACCCTATTTCAGAACTATTTCAGAGATTTTTTCCTTTTGTGACGATTTCCGCCCTGTGTTTTTTCCATTTGCTGTGCAATGTCCGTGGCGACACATTTCTGTTAAAATCATACCCTACCCCAGACCAAAAAGACAAAATTGGTACCCTCTTTCAGATCAAAAAGGCATAATCTATACCTTAAACGAGACTAAAAATGCTTGAAAACTATCCACCTATGACTTATATACGGGGGTACCCCCCCCCCTCCCCCCCCCCCCCACCCCCAAGGGGACATTTGTCTTCCGGTTTCGTTTCATGCAAAACCACGTCTCAAAGTCATTCACACGGGACTTTCAGTTTTTTTTTTTTTTTTTTTTTTTTTGAAGGTTCCACTTGATCAACTGGCCATCTAAAGATTGAGGCACTCTCGAAACTTACAATTACTCTGGAAAACTGAAACTCTTGGCCATCATCGATCCGACAAAACATGGATAGTATAAATGTGCTCCGATTATTCGTTAGGAATATAATATTAAAACAATTTACTATCTCACGATTAGCAAGTCAGTGTTTCATTGACTTCACAACTTATGCTCATGAAATACAACAGTAGTCTTCATGCAAAACTCACTAATATATCGCCTGTATCAATACATCCAGCGCTTTGTATTTCAGGGCGTGACGAAAACATAAAATGTAGCCATGACTCACTAGCCCAGATAATTCAAACGTTTTTCTTCTGAGCATGTTCTCCGGATTTGCACACGCCCAAAAGAAGAACTCTGTTAGCTCCGGGCTATTGAAAACGGCTTTCGTAACGTCCTGTCATTAGGGCGAATCAATCCTGACAAAATTGATTTGCAGGGTTTTCTTCGACCTAAATTCCGTATCTGAGTCAAGTGTAACGTCCTACCGGGTTTTTAAAACGTCGGTCACCTTGACAACTTTCCTTCTTAAGATTGCTGTTACTCGTCTAATCACATTTAGACAAATACGTGATGCTGTTGATGACGGTGTCAGCGATGCTGGTCTTTGGCAGTACTTATTGTGAATTCTCTCCTAAATGTTTAATTGATAAATATTTTGTCCGCACAGTTCTTAATATTAGGATCAATATAATTTTAGCAAGTTCCTGTTTCACGAATCATCGTTCAGTAACAGTACTTGGAGAAGTATGAGTCAGTTTTACTAGATGGTAAAAGAATCGTGCGGCGATCATAGGTATTGTAAAAAAATATTCTTTCCTAGGTGACGCTGCTACTCTTGTCCAGTCCTCCTCGTCTTCAACATCAGTGCTGATTGACGAACGATTCAACACTCTTGGGTACCAAGCCAGAATATTCCAGCTTGTACTTCTTGACGACTTTGGCAGCGATGCATTTCAGTTTGATGTCCAGCTTGGTTTTTAGAAGCTTCCGAACTTCTTCGCTGATTGCTACATCGAGTGCGGTTTGTCCCTCCCTGTTTACCAAATCTCCATGGATGCCTTCCCCTATCAAGGTTGCTAAGATCTCCTTCTGGACGCTCAAATCTTCATTTTCGGCTTGGAACGAGCTGGCGACATGCAGTGGCGTGTTTCCTTCCGTATCTCGCGCGTTAACATTGGCGCCCGCACGAAGCAGAAACTTGGTGGTGTTCAGACACGGATACTTGCACACGTCTTTGACGTAATGTTCGTCTGCGGGCGTCTGGTTCCAGACAGACAAGTGAAGGAGCGTCCGCCCGGTCCGAGTGCTCGGCTGGAGACGTACGAAAGAGTGGGCAAGGTCACACAGAGCACCCCCTTCCCGTACAAAATCATAATTCTTAGTGAAAATCGTGAGGAAATAGAGCGCTCGAAAAGCTACACTCTCCAATTCTTCTCTCGATTCTTTACTCTCGTGGTCTCGCTGTATTTTCTCGCAGATTTTCCTGTGCTCTGTGATGACATGCCTGAATACATCCTCAATGTGCGACGGCTTTGGCGACACTTTCCGCTGTAGCATGTGACAGAAAAAGTCCGCAAAGATTTTCAGATCGTCTGCGATCGACTGGTTGCTTCTTTGACCAATGGACATCGCGTGTTTCCAGAGGCCAATACAGAGATCGAAGCGCCCTGAATCGGCGAACACTGCACCCCTGTAGCGGATAGGAAAGCGCAATTCTAGATTATCCGGCCCGAGAATTCGCTCGCGAGTGATGAGGCCCTCCACATGAATCGCGTGGGCGTTCCCTTCGATGGACTTTAGGTCCTCAATAGTGCGGCACTCTCTCCTGTTTTGGTACACTTCCATGGGGGCTCGCACGTCCTTCCATAAAGTGCACCCAGACGTACTAAATCTTTCTTCCAGACCTCGCATCATAAACTCGTAGGCTTTGGATACGTTATAGACATCGGGTTCGTTGGCAATCGTAGCTCCCAACAGCTCAAGGCCATTAATCTTGTCTTCTCTGCTACATTCCGGCCTGCTGATGAAGTATTCCACCATCTCAATCTTGCAGTCATTCCCTGCCAACAGTAGTGGTGTTAGTTGTTGCGTGTTGGGCAGTTGAGAGGCCCCAAGCTTTATGAGCTCCTGAACAATGTCGAAATGACCTCTTTCGACCGCGTAGTGCAGCACTGTATTGCCCTGTTTGTCCTGAAGGTCTATACTCGCGGTCATCTTGATCAAGTATACCACAACATCTTTATGACCATTGTAACAGGCGACCATAAGGGGAGTGTTTTGGAAGTTATTTCTGGCGTCCACATCGGCTCCGTGCTCGACTAGATAGCTGACAATGTCAAGTCGGCCATCATACGCTGTTGCCCTGAGTGGCGTGGAACTCGTTTTGGTTCTTCCATCAACCTCTGCTCCCGATTCGATCAAGAGCTTGACGACATCAAGGTGGCCCTTTGCGGAAGCTGCCCAAAGTGCTGATGCCTCCTCGATGACTTGGTCGTCGATTTTGACTGTCCCCCGAGCTTCGATATTGGCGTTGTACTTCAAAAGAATCTTTACAGCTTCCACATTTCCATTTCTCGCCGCTATAATCAACGGGGTGGTGTTTTGATCACCCTCTTTCGTCTTCGCTTCCAACATGGTCGATCGCTGTGTCACTTCTAACTTCCGCAATAAGCCGCATAATTTGGAAATCTCGCCATCCCTGGCTGCTTCGTACAAGTTCGGCTTAAGCTTTTCACTCCAGGATTTGACTTCCATTCCACAGATGCCTCTACTGAGAAGTCGATGGCTAGTTTTTCCCAGCGACATTTGTCTTTCAGTTCCGCTTTGTGCTTAGTCATTCACACGAAACTTTCATTTTCTGGAAGATTCCAATCGATTAACCGTCCGTATAAAGATCAAGGCACTCTTGAATCTTCCAATTTACCCTGGAAAACCAAAATCCTTGGCCATCCGACAAACTTGAAGAGTATAACGACCGACCGGACTCGACCGGACAAAACAAAACAAGTAAAGATGTCCGCCACAGAATTCTGCGCCAGTACCGGTCAGCGGTACTGGCGGAGGACTGGGAACAGCATTAAAAAAAACATGGCGGATTCAGTCGTTCTGTTGACTTGAGAGGTCTTGTTGAACAAGGAACACATGCAGTTGGAGACTACACAGGTCATATTTTCCTAAAGGATCAGCGAAAACTATCCTCATCTATAATGTCGGTGAAAGAGCGCGGAAAGTCGGCTCAGCTCAGCAGCAGCTGCACAACGTAAGTGGTCTGTACTATACGTACATTCATGAACTGTGTCGCGCTTGCAAACTAATGTATTCATCCTGGTTTATCTGAAAAGAATCAGCTGCAGAATACTCTGCCATATTGGAACATTACTGGCTCTTTTGGTGTGCGGTACGCAATGAATAGTGTCATGTAGAATTTCTAGGACGGCAATTACGCGAGGGTCGAGCCAAGGCCAGAAGTTGCACTGTACTGCCACGACGACATGGCGTTCGGAAACTAAAATATTTTGGGTCCTGCAGCCTGGTCGCAAATTATCAACAAAGCACTTTGTCAACACACATAATTTAGGTTTCTAAATATTATTCCATTAATTTTGTTTGATCCATAGATGTCAGGCCCAGTGGTGTGTTGGCATGGTGACCAGTAATTGTCCTGAATGCGGTGGTTTTACTTTGCATAGGCCCTGTCCTATATGTTGCGGGACTTGTGGAAGGATTTGGAAAAGAAATGAGAGTATGGTATGTATTCTCATTTCTTATTGTGTTATATGTCAGGTACATAGTTTATTTATCCTAACTTGGACTATTGTACAGGGATGTAGCTAAGAAAACAGCATGCTGGTCTTGAATTGCTGTTTATCAGTAGAAGGTCCTCTGCTCTATGCCCTTTCTCTGGCAAGCGCTGGCCAAATTTTAGCCTTCCATGTGAAATCAAACAGTGTGGAGAACTTGGTATTTGATAGTTTGCTTGGTGGATAACAACTCATTGAACTACAGTAAAACCTCGCTATTTTGAACTTTCAAGGGAATAATTCCCTTTATATTTTTGATCAATTCCCTTTATTCCCATTATTGAGAAGTAGTTTGAGATAGCGGGGAATCGAGATAGCAGGGTTCTACCAAGGGGGAATTTCTATCAAGTTCGTTTTCAAGGGAAATCGTTGTTCAGGATAGTGGGGACTTCAAGATAACCGAGTTTGAGATAGTGGAGTTCTACTGTATCACTCATAATGATCTTCTGAAATGGATGGGAGAATTTGCCCTTTCAACTGTGACTGAACCCATTATTTTTTTTATTCTTGAAAGTCTCACCAGATGAAAATTGCACACTGGGATGGAACCTGCGGACACCCACCTGAGGTGCAGCTAGCATACTTCTTAAGGGACACCCAGCCATCTAATGATGAACTCAGTGTTGCTATGGGTGACCTGAGCACGAGTTAACACACAGCAAGACAGTGCAGTTGTCTTACTGGTACACCAAGTACAAAGGGTACTAATTAACCCTTTCACTCCAAAGCTCAAAATACAGATTCTCCCAACCTTTTAAGAGTAAAATGTATGAGTAATGTAGTGAGAATTGATAGTTTAATCAGCTTTCATCTTAGCAAGTTATTGAAAATGTTTCTGGTGAGAAACTGAAGGAGAAAATTGAAGTTGATCACAAGAAACAGTCATAAGTAGGTTTACAGAAGAATACAACAACCTTTATTTGAAAAATTAAATTTTTAAAACTTCTGGGCCCGGATAAATCGCTATCCAGTGGATAGTATTAACCATCCTGTGGATAGTGCTATCCACTCTTTGAACAACCGGGCCCAGATCTATACATTGTGGCTATTTTCTACAAAATTAAATGAATATATTAGGCAGAATTCTGTATAAAAACTACTTTTGATGGTCTACTAATACTACTATTCTATTACCATCTCCTGTTTTGTATTACTATGATAACAAAAGTCTCACAATTGCATGTATGCAACATGCTTATTAAAAATCGAAAATTAATTCATTCCACTTTTATTTACGACACTCTTCAGGTTAATGCTTACACACCAGCTGTTGATGTTCATGCAATTCCTGTGAGAGGATCAGAGGTGCATGCTGGGACACTGTTGGGGTCTTAGCTGTGTGTTTTTCTTGCAATAATTATCTCAAAATAGGAATAGCTGAAATATAGTAATTTATGTGGCAGGCTGTGCATGAAACCCACTTCCAAATGCACAAGTTTCAGGGATGTTGCTAAACACTGGCTCAAAAACACCACTTTGCTGGCTGAAATTTGGCTGGCAATATTGCCTGATTAAGGGTATCAAGCAGAGCACCTTTTACTGATAGCTGACTGAGTTCAAACCAGCATGCCTTTTCTTAGCTACATCCCTGAAGTTTGTCTTTTTGTCTTCATGATTTGTCTCTTGGCTTATGACACCTTGTTCCAAAACTGCTCCAATTGATTAACCAACACCATAACAATTTCCTTGTCACCTAAAACAGGTCCAAATTAGATTCAGAGTCCAGTGTATTTTGTTGGATGTAACTTGAGATGTCATCTGCAGTCATTGAACTGGAAACTTTCTCCTTGAACAAATCCTCATCACCCTCAGTGCTACCAAACATTTGTTTGGATGGACTTTTGAATATGTCATCTAGAGTGTCTTCTTCATGTGAAGGTTTTCTAAAAAAAAAAAAAAAAAAATGAGAAAATGTCAGTGTTCCCTTCACCTGATTTTATACATACATATTTCTGACTCAGGTGGTCAAGAGTGAATTTATACATACATTCTTGCAATGACCTGCCCATTCTCAGAACAGTCAACATCTAAATGGAAGTCTGAATAGTTTCTCACCTGAATGACTGCTTCCTTGCCTGTGCAAACAGATCTTCATCCTGCCCTTTTGTCTGGTCCACCGGTGCCTTCTTTGGCTTGGGTTTTGAAGATGAGGTCTTGAAGAGATCATCATCGACAGCTGCCTCCTCAAAGGTTGGTTTGGGTGATGGTTTGGGCTTCAGATCAGGCTTGGGTTTTGGCTTGAGCTTTGGTTTTGGTTTTTCTAGTTTCTGTGGCTTTTCTGGCTTCTGTGGCTTTGCTGGTTTCTTGGGTTTCTTGACTTTGAGAAGTTCATCAAGGTCATCTTCAATACTGTCAGGAAACAATTTATTTTGGCAATGGTATTAAAACTGTAATAACTACAAAATAGCTAATAAATGCTAAATATATTATGGTACAAAGACATTCAACAAAGTTAGATTTCACTTTATCAGAACCCCATGCTCTAACTTATGTAATGTCACCACAAACTATAGAAAACAGTCCCAATACCATAAACACAGATGTTTTGCTTACTTGAGAAGCTCCGAGTTGTCCTCAACTTCAACATGCACTGTTTTATTTTCCACAACTGCACCTTTTGGAATAAAAAGGTTGTCAATATCATCATCTCTGCCATCATCATCTAACCCAAAGAGTGATGACCCTGTTCTGGGTGTCGTGGTCTCCACATTTGTAACACGGGAATGCAAGTCAGACTCATCTGCTTCTTCTTCCTCCTCCTCTTGTTTTTCTCTTTGGTCTCCAGGTGTGGCAAAGAGGTCAACTTCTTCTTCTTCCACTTCGTCATCTTCTTTATTATCCTCCACTCCTTTGTTAGTAGTCTAAACAATGAGAATTGCACAAACATGCCATAAAATGTTTAGTGAGTATTCTACACACTCATGCAGCTAATTTTCACAAAAAATCTTGATAGAAGGTGTCAAGGTGTTGTATAGAATCCACCCTTCCCAGATTATTTACCATGATTCTTATTCAAGGCAATTTTTGTTTTATATTTTAACTTTTATTTAAACAATAAACTACACAGTGCTTTCATACATGTATCCCCACAAAATTTGTATTGTGTTCTCAGATGTATAGTACTCACATCTTTGTCTTGGGTTTCCAATTCCGTCTGTCCTGTTTTCTTTGCACCAAGAAATTCTAAAACCAGGGAGCTACAAGCCAGCTTAAGTGTCCTGGCGATCTGCTGCAGTACAGATTCCATGATACGCCGACGCTCTCCCACCACAGCATCACTCACCAGCAGGGCTTTCTTTGGGAGGGGTGGAAACACGACACTTGGGAACTTTTGGTCGAGTTTATGATACAGCTCCTCAAAAATGCCAAACTTCTGGGGAATCTGCAGCGAAATCAATCAATGGAAGCCATAAATAGATACATCTGGTATTTTGTTTGTTGAGAGATCAAAAAAATCATTATAATCCTGGATTGAGTCTCCCATGCTCAAAATGTAAATCCTCCCAGCCTTGGAAGAAAATGTACAGTGTATAATGTATGGAGTGATTATGCAGTGAGACTGATAGTTCAATCAGCTTTCATCTGAGCAAGGTATCAAAAGCCAAGTTCTCCATACTGTAATACAGTATCTCTGGTGAGAAACTGAAGGAGAAAATTGAAGTTGATCACTTGGGAGTGAAAGTACTACTCAATTGAGCTTGGATAATGTAATATTACACTGATCAATTTCTATGTCCAGTCCGACTGATTCACAAGTTGAACATACTATGTTACACATAAATATTTATTTACCATAAACTGCACCACATCTGATTCTTTGTGTTTCCCAGGTGTTTTGAAGTAAAATAATCTTGTAACAACAATGACATTGTACACAACAGATCCACCCAAAGGACCTTGGATGTCTTCATGCCGTGGGACATAGATGTCAAGACCAGTGGCCCGGTTCTTCAATTCACTGTGGAACAGAGAAGAACAAGCCTCAAAGTTTACCCAGCATCACCTTGTGTAAGTGAAGCACATACATTTACTACTCGGTATACTGCAAACACAGACATGACTGAATAGTCATGCATTATGTAGTCATCATTTCATGGAGGTAAAAACACTGGCAATGCACTCAACATAGTTCATTACAATAAATATAAAACTCTAATTTTTCGCAAACCATATCATGTGATGATACTCAGCTACATGATGTGATTATTACATGTACATAATCATGTGACAGGTTAATTTTATTTTTTATTATTTCGATTTAACTCACGCTTGATCTGGTCCAACAGTACTTGACTTGCAGTATAGTCCAACTGCTTAAATTGCTTCATTACGAAGTCTAGTATTCTCTGCCTGTATTAAATTCATGACATGAAAATGACTATTAATACTGGCAGTATTTGTAAATTATAATCGTTTAATAGCGTGCCATGCCCTGTGGTATTTACGTACGATCCGATTGCACTGAAGTTACAGCGTATTGCTTCAGTACTGCAGGCTTTGGGCATCAAGCGGAGTTAAATTCACGATAATTACCGGTTTGCAAGTGTAACAGAGGCCATCGATCGACGTTGCACTCTATCAACTATGTTGCGTCCGTCTTTGCAATCTCGTCCCCAAGTCTACCACGCGGATGGCCCTGGGGACCAATTTGTCGTCTTTGTTGGGTCTAGGCTTTCCCTGCCTTCATGGTCGGGGTAAACGTGGAGTGGGGTGAGGGGTACAAAGCTTGGATTGAATTCAGTTTGCAAGCTAACTCGCCGAAGCCAAGAAAGATTATTATAATCACACCATACTAACAGTTTTTTTGATAAAGATTAGTTCAACAAATTTAGAGAAACTGGATTAAACTTTGGAAAATGTTCGTATTAATTTCGCATGCGATTGCCAGTTTATAAAAACATATTCTATTAATCCTATGTTATTTAGAAGCACTAGTTACAAAATAGGTTTTCTCGCCTAGTGAGATAAAGCGTACTACTGGCAAACTTTAAATTAAATATCGACATGTCTAGTTTTTTTTTTTTTTTTTTTTTTTTTACCAACTTCGTTCTCAAAATGACGAGGGTTCAGTTGTATTGAAGAGATCTTGTAACATTTCAACCTCTTCAGGCTAAAATGGAATAGTTAACTGGTTGTAGTGTGCTTAGCGCAATGTTTATGTTTGGAAAACCACGCCAAAGCAAACGCGGTAAATCCTCGTTCAGTGTCATGACCCATTGGCGGCCATGTCGGAAGAATTTTATCAAGTGGTTGCTCATTAGCCCTCCCTGTACTTGAAAACCAACATGGCCGCGATGATTTTGTATTCTGAATTGCCAAGGATTGATTGCAACCCCAAGAATGATAGCCTGTAAACTAGAATTTAGGGTTTTCTTTTAAGGTTTTCATTTTCTGTACGGATTTTATTTATGCTGTTTGGCAGGGCATTTGAAACATGAGAAGAAGAAAAAAATAAATAAAAAATAAAAAATAAAAAGAAGAGCAAACAAAAATAAAACTAATTACTGAGTGCCCAACTTGAACTTTTTAATATATGAATAAAGGTTTACTAAATCTTCGGGTACCAGTCATCGTACGGACCAGACATATCCGATTGTTATAATTTCAATTTAAAGGTACCTGCACCCCAATATGTTTACGATATATCTTCTGACATAATCATCAGTGGTGAAAAAGACATCTCCAAACTTTCATTTAAATGCAGCTCACGTAATTCCAAATCCATATGTTCAGTGCAATGTTTAATTTCCTTCCGACGGTCATTTGAAGAACAATATAAGGGACAAAAGCTGAATGTCAACACTGTTAGCATACAAAAAAATTATGTTTTCTGGGGCTGCTGTGCTGTTTGATTTTGTAGTGTGAAAACTTACTCGAATGAAAGACGCGTAAAGTTGTATTTGTTGTTAACTGTCTTTGTAAGATGTTTTAGTTTCACAATGAATTATTTATTTCCGAGCAGAACTAAATTCCGTCCGAGTGCTGTAGCAGAGACATAAACGTTCATAAGAATGAAAGTTCGGTATAATAATTATTTTCCACACTCTGCCAGGGCAACGGGACAATTTTGTGATTTTTACAATCACAAAATGTAAATTAACAATTTGAAGGAAAGCCTGTTAGCCTGTTAATTAAACGTCGACTCTGGCAAATACAAGAAAAAACCATCATTAAATATTTATTGATAAGAAGCAGCTCATGACTTGTGCAAGAAATAATCTATATTGCCATAAGCATTTCCCATTTTGTTTTCAAACATACACTGCCAGAACGATGCGGAAATTCTTATTTCTGGCAGCAATCTTCTTTCTTGTGCTGTTATTGAACAATCTCTCGACTCAAACAGAGTTATTTCGCAGGACCGGTGACTCAAAATATGCTTCCTTTTCAAATGTTTTTCATGACGGAGTTTATAATTGGTCGGAGGCATTTCTAAGTCGCCAAAGAGTCCGCGACTCTATGGACTGCTCCTTCCTCTGCCTCGCGGAACCAAATTGCTGGGCTATCAACTATGGTAACTTGGTGACAGAAAATGCAGAAGGTGACTTCATATGTGAACTCTTCTCGTGGAGTGAATTCAACGAAAGCCATATTGTCAAGAAAAAGGGATTCAGCCACGCTCGAATAGTGGTAGGTAAATATGAAAGTTTCAGTTAAGGGTGGAAAGATAACTTCTGCATGTTTGCTTTGTGATAGAGGAAGACATTCAAATGATGACGCTATCCTCGAAGACAAATCAATCTTGTATTAAGTGGACACTCCTGGGAAATTGTGAAGTGTCCGTATAATACAGTAGAGTTTGGAGTATGTTTTACTGGGAGTAGATCTTCGGGACTTTGATATCCTTTGATAATCTAAGCACATGCAAGAGGGTGCTAGTCTTGCTGAATGTGAAGGGAGAGAATATAGCTGCCCAGAGCAGCTGCAAGTTTCTTCATATTTTTCATATTTGGTTTCGACTCGCAATTAGGAAAGCAATTGTCGTTTGTAAAATTAATTTTTCCAGGTGTCAAAAATACTGAAGCGAATTTTGGGTATGATGTTAACTAAAAAGAATTAAACTAAAACAAGTGAAATAGTACTTAAACGGGCACGACTAAACAGAAGGGGAAGCGAAACATCTACTGGGTTAGAAAATACTTGACGGAAAAGGGTAATTGTTACTTTCAGCATAGGCACTCTAACAGAAACTGAATCGGATTAAATGACGGTACTGATTATCTCTAGTTTACTTTATATCGCCAGTCAGAGAAGCGGCCTAGACTGTATATATAGATTTAAGCAGAATACGTTGATAAAAGCACATAAGTTTAATTAGTAACTGATATATATCGGTCTTGACAAGGACGTGAACTGACGTTAAATTACTGAGTAAATGAGTCCAACATTATTGCAGTAGAGGTGATGTACACAGTTTAGCTATAATTGTATATTATCTCTTTTGTATTAACTTTGGATTCGTTAAGGTACGTTTGGGAGTGTTCCTAAATTTCTGTGTCTAAATGTCTATATTTTCGTGAATTGTTCAAGAAAGAAGTTGGTTAAAAAAAATTAATTTGGTTCACAACACACACACACACACACACACACACACATACACAAAGAAAGCAAGTAACAAATCATATCAAAATTTGTAAGTAGCACTTTGGGCCAAAAACAAAACTCATATTCTTCTCAAACAAATTGGAAGGAAATGAGGCTATCGCCACAACCGTCTACAAAGCTTTTTCAAAAATAACTCCAGAGATATTGCTAGACAAACCACGAGAATGGGATTTTTCATCTCATTGACATGTACGTTCATCCCGGCCTAGTTTCCGCCCTCGACTGAACTAGTTGTCTTGATCTTGTTTTACAGACTCCATGTGACAGCAAGCCGTGTCAGAATGGAGGAGCCTGTCAGCCGACAAATGAACCCCCTCGCTACAAATGCGCATGCTCCTCCGCGCATACAGGCGCGCGCTGCCAAATGGGTAGGTTCTTGTATTTGGTCACAGAAAAAAGAGGAAACATGTTATAGCCACCCAACTATAAATCATGTAACAAATTCCCTGGATTAGCTTCTCTCTTGCTCCAATTCAAAAACATACTCGAACAGATAACTCCAAAATTGCTGTCTTTTCTTCTAGTATTTTTTATTTGAGGAACCGTTACTAAGAATCTAGATTGGTGTGAGATTGACCTAGACTAATGCGGCTCAAGTTTGAATTACTGTAAATTAATTTCAGATCGATCTACGTGGTTGTTTCACAGTATAAACGCACGTTGATACGATATAGGTGCCAATTTTGGAACGGTTACATTTTAGCAACAAACCAAACGATCCCTTTTGAAAAAACCATGTAAAACGAACTGCACAGTGAATATTTGAAATGAACTTACTTTCACAGATTGCGTTGAATTTAGCTTCGAGCACGGCATCTCTGACTGGACCAAAACAGGCACCGCGTTTGACACACAACCGACTTACGGAGACAACCCCTCCGCACGAGGTCGGGAACCAGCCAATCAAATTGGAGACTGGTGGATTGGAGGCTACGAGAACAGATCCAGTCCCTCTGCGACACCAGGACTAACACAAGGTGACGTACCTACAGGTACACTGACGTCACCAGAATTTCAAATTAGAGGAAATACCTTGTCGTTTCTCATTGGTGGAGGCTGCAACATTAACCTTATCTATGCGGAGCTCTTGGTCGGCGGAGTCTCGGTTTCCAATGAAACAGGTTCGTGTAGCGAGAGTATGCAAGCGAGGCAGTGGAACGTGTCGGCCCACGTGGGTAAGAAAGCGCGACTCCGATTGGTTGACGGTGCGACTGGGGGCTGGGGGCACATCAACTTTGATCAACTGGTGGACAAGTTTTGTGAGGAGAATTCCAAGTAATAACGTCAAGCTAAGTGTCACCAATGCTATATATTCTATTGTCTACAAACTTGCTACACCCTCGGAAATATACCTGGGACTGATATGCCATGTTGTCATGACTCAAAACAATACAGGAGGAATTGTATTTATCTTGAAAAACAAGAGGAGTTCAAATTCATATTCGTTTATATCTTAGACCGAGTAGAGATTCAGGCTCGTTTCAAACGTCGCGCCACTGCCGCGCCGAGCTCAATCCAAATTAGCCAAATCCTTTGTTAGAGCTAATTTGCATTGAGTTCGGCACATGAAAAGTTCAACGTTTGAAACGGGCCTTAGTCTGTAGCTCAGCGGCGCAAAATACGACAAAGGCCCAAGCAAACTGTAGTTTGACATTAGACTAATTCTGTGTAGGATCATCATTATGTTGCTCACGCATGTAGTGTTCTGAACGGATTGAGAAGTCACCAGACATTTAAGTTATGTCATTGCTAAGAAATCATGAAGCGTTTGAGCAAGCGTTATGTTCTGCTACTTTTTATTCAGTAACATTATACTTCTACCAGTCTAGACCTTGATTTGTGACCAAAATTTCCGCATTAGCGAATACGTAGTTATCGGCTACGTTGTGCTGCTGCGTCAAACATGCACCCTTAAATATTTTAGTTGTCAGGGCCCAGTTGTTCAAAGTATAATTTAGGCTAATCCTGGGTTGGGGCTAAACGTTTTTATCATCCTCTAAACCTGAGAATGGGAAGATTTTATTCGCTTTAAATTCAGCTGTCCTAGATAGATTTTGAACTAGAACTTTTCAAGCTCTTCAGTGAGGTTATGAACAAAACCATGCAATTTCTTGGCCAAAAGTTTGAGAGTTCTCTCCTTCAGTCTATCAACAAAGATATAGTTTGTAGTGTGGAGAACTCGGCAAGCTCAAATAACAGCTCTTTTAACTATATCGATTCTCACTGCGTCACAAACATGCATAACCCTCTTAAACGGTTGAGAGAACTTCATTATAATCCTGGATTAGCTTAATTGGAGTTTGAACAACTGGGTCCAGATTACTTGATCCCCTAAATAAACCCCAATTCAGCCGGAACTTTGTAAATAATCGTTGCCGTTCGACGCTGTGCTTGCTACACCTAAGCTATACAACAATAGCACCCTCCACAGGAAGTGTGTACACATGGACAACCCGGAATTGCGCCAATTCTCTTGTGCCGAGCGATGTAGCCATCATCCCTCTTTTTTCGTGCAATGCAGCAGAAACAACTCCCACATGTCTTTATGCAAGGGCATCCTGGAACTTCACTTTTTGTCGGATTCCCGTTGGTCTCGATCAGAAAAGTCAGAGAGACAAGTACGAGAAGACAAACAACAGGTAGCTATGAAATAAAAAAAAGCTAATTTAACATGTATTTTTTAAAACAGTAAATAAAAACCCCACCGTTACAGAGACATAATTCTGCTGACAAAACTCACACCTATCCCCCTTCCCCTCAGATCCGGATGAACTAACCACCCTCTCTCCCCTAAGGCCCCGTTTACATTACACTAACTGGGGCGAATCGAGACATTTTAGGAACATAAATTAACATACCTTCATTTTGTAAAATTGAGATTGTTCTTCTATTCTTGTAATCTGCACAAAGAAAAAAAGCTTTTTAAAATAAACGATGCATGGGACAGACTTGGATTGGATATCGAGATCAACAGACCGCGAGAGAAAATTTTGAATTGTTTACAATTTAAATTGAACAATCGACCACGAAAATTGATACGCAATTCGTTTCACTCTTTTAGTGTGGAAAGAATTTAAAAATAGGCGATATAGGTCGCGGCATATTTTAGAACTGGTGAATTTGCCGCCATAACTTCCACACACCGGTTTTACTGCTATAATTTTTGTATCGCTGCACTTAATAGAATCATTTCACGCAAATTTCGATCGCCCGCCGTTCAAAAACTCAGCAAAGATATTCAGTTGACCATAGCCAACGTATATGAAGCTCCGATCCTTGTTCAAGATACTTTATAACAACAATCAGGATTTTAGCTTTGTAATCACACGCAAGACGGTAGCAGTATAATTTTACAAATATTTGAAGCGAAGTTATCAGCGGGTGTGAAGACTAAAACGGCCGAAAAATTGGCATTACTGAGTTTGTCAACTATAACATTGCATCATACTTACCCCTAAGAAGAACTTTAATTAACTGAATGCGTTAATTCGACTGTCAACTGGCTCTCGTATAGAGTTTGCGTGCAACTTCGGCGTTCGTAGAGAAGCTGTGACAAAGAGGGGCGGTGACAGGCACTCAAGCACAGCGTGGATTAAGTTTTTAATATGCAAGCTCATATTTACACAGCCCTGCTACATTTCCATGGTTACAATTGCACCAGCACTTTTTACCATCCATGTTTGGTTATCTATCTCCTAAATCAGCGCAGCGACTTAGATAACTCTAAACTCCATGGCAAATAAGTTGGATGTCAACCCGGCTCAAACTCCACTATTAGCTGGTAAACTGACTTACATGATAAATACTTTCCAACCCCAGACAACCCAGCTCCTGAAAGTTTCAAGAGTTTTCAATTTTTGTCCAAAATCGGCAAAAACCCTGTGCTATAGCCTTAGTATTTTGTCAAAATTCCAAGATTTTTCGACCATCTCAGAATCGCATGAAACTTTCAGGAAACGTTCCTGGGACTATGCCGACGGTTTCTGCATAGTTTTTGTAAACTTTTAGGCCGCGCGTCGTGAGAAATTAGAGCAAATTACAGCAAATCATGCACTAATTAATTCATCACACCTTTCGAGTTAAACTGCTATATCACGCCAACGGATGAAGATAGATAAGGAAGATGTATTGCAAAAAGTCTTGTAATAGTCCAAAGAAGGTTTCCTGAAAGTTTCAAGAGTTTTCAATTTTTGACCAAAATCGGCAAAAAAAACCCTGTGCTATAGCCTTAGTATTTTGTCAAAATTCCAAGATTTTTCGACCATCTCAGAATCGCATGAAACTTTCAGGAAACGTTCCTGGGACTATGCCGACGGTTTTTGCATAGTTTTTGTAAACTTTTAGGCCGCGCGTCGTGAGAAATTAGAGCAAATTACAGCAAATCATGCATTAATTAATTCATCTCACCTTTCGAGTTAAGCTGCTATATCTCGCCAACGGATGAAGATAGATAAGGAAGATGTATTGCAAAAAGTCTTGTAATAGTCCAAAGAAGGTTTCCTGAAAGTTTCAAGAGTTTTCAATTTTTGGCCAAAACCGGCAAAAAACCCTGTGCTATAGCCTTAGTATTTTGTCAAAATTCCAAGATTTTTCGACCATCTCAGAATCGCATGAAACTTTCAGGAAACGTTCCTGGGAGTATGCCGACTGTTTCTGCATAGTTTTTGTAAACTTTTAGGCCGCGCGTCGTGAGAAATTAGAGCAAATTACAGCAAATCATGCACTAATTAATTCATCACACCTTTCGAGTTGAGCTGCTATATCTCGCCAACGGATGAAGATAGATAAGGAAGATGTATTAAAAAAAGTCTTGTAATAGTCCTAAGAAGGTTTCCTGAAAGTTTCAAGAGTTTTCAATTTTTGGCCAAAATCGGCAAAAAACCCTGTGCTATAGCCTCAGTATTTTGTCAAAATTCCAAGATTTTTCGACCATCTCAGAATCGCATGAAACTTTCAGGAAACGTTCCTGGGAGTATGCCGACGGTTTCTGCATAATTTTTGTAAACTTTTAGGCCGCGCGTCGTGAGAAATTAGAGCAAATTACAGCAAATCATGCATTAATTAATTCATCACACCTTTCGAGTTAAGCTGCTATATCTCGCCAACGGATGAAGATAGATAAGGAAGATGTATTGCAAAAAGTCTTGTAATAGTCCAAAGAAGGTTTCCTGAAAGTTTCAAGAGTTTTCAATTTTTGTCCAAAATCGGCAAAAAACCCTGTGCTATAGCCTTAGTATTTTGTCAAAATTCCAAGATTTTTCGACCATCTCAGAATCGCATGAAACTTTCAGGAAACGTTCCTGGGACTATGCCGCCGGTTTCTGCATAGTTTTTGTAAACTTTTAGGCCGCGCGTCGTGAGATATTAGAGCAAATTACAGCAAATCATGCATTAATTAATTCATCTCACCTTTCGAGTTAAGCTGCTATATCTCGCCAACGGATGAAGATAGATAAGGAAGATGTATTGCAAAAAGTCTTGTAATAGTCCTAAGAAGGTTTCCTGAAAGTTTCAAGAGTTTTCAATTTTTGGCCAAAATCGGCAAAAAACCCTGTGCTATAGCCTTAGCATTTTGTCAAAATTCCAAGATTTTTCGACCATCTCAGAATCGCATGAAACTTTCAGGAAACGTTCCTGGGACTATGCCGACGGTTTCTGCATAATTTTTGTAAACTTTTAGGCCGCGCGTCGTGAGAAATTAGAGCAAATTACAGCAAATCATGCATTAATTAATTCATCACACCTTTCGAGTTAAGCTGCTATATCTCGCCAACGGATGAAGATACATAAGGAAGATGTATTGCAAAAAGTCTTGTAATAGTCCTAAGAAGGTTTCCTGAAAGTTTCAAGAGTTTTCAACTTTTGACCAAAATCGGCAAAAAACCCTGTGCTATAGCCTTAGTATTTTGTCAAAATTCCAAGATTTTTCGACCATCTCAGAATCGCATGAAACTTTCAGGAAACGTTCCTGGGAGTATGCCGACGGTTTCTGCATAATTTTTGTAAACTTTTAGGCCGCGCGTCGTGAGAAATTAGAGCAAATTACAGCAAATCATGCATTAATTAATTCATCACACCTTTCGAGTTAAGCTGCTATATCTCGCCAACGGATGAAGATAGATAAGGAAGATGTATTGCAAAAAGTCTTGTAATAGTCCAAAGAAGGTTTCCTGAAAGTTTCAAGAGTTTTCAATTTTTGTCCAAAATCGGCAAAAAACCCTGTGCTATAGCCTTAGTATTTTGTCAAAATTCCAAGATTTTTCGACCATCTCAGAATCGCATGAAACTTTCAGGAAACGTTCCTGGGACTATGCCGCCGGTTTCTGCATAGTTTTTGTAAACTTTTAGGCCGCGCGTCGTGAGATATTAGAGCAAATTACAGCAAATCATGCATTAATTAATTCATCTCACCTTTCGAGTTAAGCTGCTATATCTCGCCAACGGATGAAGATAGATAAGGAAGATGTATTGCAAAAAGTCTTGTAATAGTCCAAAGAAGGTTTCCTGAAAGTTTCAAGAGTTTTCAATTTTTGACCAAAATCGGCAAAAAACCCTGTGCTATAGCCTTAGTATTTTGTCAAAATTCCAAGATTTTTCGACCATCTCAGAATCGCATGAAACTTTCAGGAAACGTTCCTGGGAGTATGCCGACGGTTTCTGCATAATTTTTGTAAACTTTTAGGCCGCGCGTCGTGAGAAATTAGAGCAAATTACAGCAAATCATGCATTAATTAATTCATCACACCTTTCGAGTTAAGCTGCTATATCTCGCCAACGGATGAAGATAGATAAGGAAGATGTATTGCAAAAAGTCTTGTAATAGTCCAAAGAAGGTTTCCTGAAAGTTTCAAGAGTTTTCAATTTTTGACCAAAATCGGCAAAAAACCCTGTGCTATAGCCTTAGTATTTTGTCAAAATTCCAAGATTTTTCGACCATCTCAGAATCGCATGAAACTTTCAGGAAACGTTCCTGGGAGTATGCCGACTGTTTCTGCATAGTTTTTGTAAACTTTTAGGCCGCGCGTCGTGAGAAATTAGAGCAAATTACAGCAAATCATGCACTAATTAATTCATCACACCTTTCGAGTTGAGCTGCTATATCTCGCCAACGGATGAAGATAGATAAGGAAGATGTATTGCAAAAAGTCTTGTAATAGTCCTAAGAAGGTTTCCTGAAAGTTTCAAGAGTTTTCAATTTTTGGCCAAAATCGGCAAAAAACCCTGTGCTATAGCCTTAGCATTTTGTCAAAATTCCAAGATTTTTCGACCATCTCAGAATCGCATGAAACTTTCAGGAAACGTTCCTGGGACTATGCCGACGGTTTCTGCATAATTTTTGTAAACTTTTAGGCCGCGCGTCGTGAGAAATTAGAGCAAATTACAGCAAATCATGCATTAATTAATTCATCACACCTTTCGAGTTAAGCTGCTATATCTCGCCAACGGATGAAGATAGATAAGGAAGATGTATTGCAAAAAGTCTTGTAATAGTCCAAAGAAGGTTTCCTGAAAGTTTCAAGAGTTTTCAATTTTTGACCAAAATCGGCAAAAAACCCTGTGCTATAGCCTTAGTATTTTGTCAAAATTCCAAGATTTTTCGACCATCTCAGAATCGCATGAAACTTTCAGGAAACGTTCCTGGGACTATGCCGCCGGTTTCTGCATAGTTTTTGTAAACTTTTAGGCCGCGCGTCGTGAGATATTAGAGCAAATTACAGCAAATCATGCATTAATTAATTCATCACACCTTTCGAGTTAAGCTGCTATATCTCGCCAACGGATGAAGATAGATAAGGAAGATGTATTGCAAAAAGTCTTGTAATAGTCCAAAGAAGGTTTCTCGAAAGTTTCAAGAGTTTTCAATTTTTGACCAAAATCGGCAAAAAACCCTGTGCTATAAGCCTTAGTATTTTGTCAAAATTCCAAGATTTTTCGACCATCTCAGAATTGCATGAAACTTTCAGGAAACGTTCCTGGGACTATGCCGACGGCTTCTGCATAGTTTTTGTAAACTTTTAGGCCGCGCGTCGTGAGAAATTAGAGCAAATTACAGCAAATCATGCACTAATTAATTCATCACACCTTTCGAGTTGAGCTGCTATATCTCGCCAACGGATGAAGATAGATAAGGAAGATGTATTGCAAAAAGTCTTGTAATAGTCCTAAGAAGGTTTCCTGAAAGTTTCAAGAGTTTTCAATTTTTGGCCAAAATTGGCAAAAAACCCTGTGCTATAGCCTTAGTATTTTGTCAAAATTCCAAGATTTTTCGACCATCTCAGAATCGCATGAAACTTTCAGGAAACGTTCCTGGGACTATGCCGACGGTTTTTGCATAGTTTTTGTAAACTATTAGGCCGCGCGTCGTGAGAAATTACAGCAAATTACAGCAAATCATGCATTAATTAATTCATCACACCTTTCGAGTTAAGCTGCTATATCTCGCCAATGGATGAAGATAGATAAGGAAGATGTATTGCAAAAAGTCTTGTAATAGTCCAAAGAAGGTTTCCTGAAAGTTTCAAGAGTTTTCAATTTTTGACCAAAATCGGCAAAAAACCCTGTGCTATAGCCTTAGCATTTTGTCAAAATTCCAAGATTTTTCGACCATCTCAGAATCGCATGAAACTTTCAGGAAACGTTCCTGGGAGTATGCCGACAGTTTCTGCATAGTTTTTGTAAACTTTTAGGCCGCGCGTCGTGAGAAATTAGAGCAAATTACAGCAAATCATGCGTTAATTAATTCATCACACCTTTCGAGTTGAGCTGCTATATCTCGCCAATGGATGAAGATAGATAAGGAAGATGTATTGCAAAAAGTCTTGTAATAATCCAAAGAAGGTTTCCTGAAAGTTTCAAGAGTTTTCAATTTTTGGCCAAAATCGGCAAAAAACCCTGTGCTATAGCCTTAGTATTTTGTCAAAATTCCAAGATTTTTCGACCATCTCAGAATCGCATGAAACTTTCAGGAAACGTTCCTGGGACTATGCCGACGGTTTTTGCATAGTTTTTGTAAACTTTTAGGCCGCGCGTCGTGAGAAATTAGAGCAAATTACAGCAAATCATGCATTAATTAATTCATCACACCTTTCGAGTTAAGCTGCTATATCTCGCCAATGGATGAAGATAGATAAGGAAGATGTATTGCAAAAAGTCTTGTAATAGTCCAAAGAAGGTTTCCTGAAAGTTTCAAGAGTTTTCAATTTTTGACCAAAATCGGCAAAAAACCCTGTGCTATAGCCTTAGTATTTTGTCAAAATTCCAAGATTTTTCGACCATCTCAGAATCGCATGAAACTTTCAGGAAACGTTCCTGGGACTATTGCGACGGTTTCTGCATAATTTTGGTAAACTTTTAGGCCGAGCGTTGTAAGAAATTAGAGCAAATTACAGCAAATCATGCACTAATTAATTCATCACACCTTTCGAGTTGAGCTGCTATATCTCGCCAACGGATGAAGATAGATAAGGAAGATGTATTGCAAAAAGTCTTGTAATAGTCCTAAGAAGGTTTCCTGAAAGTTTCAAGAGTTTTCAATTTTTGACCAAAATCGGCAAAAAACCCTGTGCTATAGCCTTAGTATTTTGTCAAAATTCCAAGATTTTTCGACCATCTCAGAATCGCATGAAACTTTCAGGAAACGTTCCTGGGACTATGCCGACGGTTTTTGCATAGTTTTTGTAAACTTTTAGGCCGCGCGTCGTGAGAAATTAGAGCAAATTACAGCAAATCATGCATTAATTAATTCATCACACCTTTCGAGTTGAGCTGCTATATCTCGCCAATGGATGAAGATAGATAAGGAAGATGTATTGCAAAAAGTCTTGTAATAGTCCAAAGAAGGTTTCCTGAAAGTTTCAAGAGTTTTCAATTTTTGGCCAAAATCGGCAAAAAACCCTGTGCTATAGCCTTAGTATTTTGTCAAAATTCCAAGATTTGTCAACCATCTCAGAATCGCATGAAACTTTCAGGAAACGTTCCTGGGACTATGCCGACGGTTTTTGCATAGTTTTTGTAAACTTTTAGGCCGCGCGTCGTGAGAAATTAGAGCAAATTACAGCAAATCATGCATTAATTAATTCATCACACCTTTCGAGTTAAGCTGCTATATCTCGCCAATGGATGAAGATAGATAAGGAAGATGTATTGCAAAAAGTCTTGTAATAGTCCAAAGAAGGTTTCCTGAAAGTTTCAAGAGTTTTCAATTTTTGACCAAAATCGGCAAAAAACCCTGTGCTATAGCCTTAGTATTTTGTCAAAATTCCAAGATTTTTCGACCATCTCAGAATCGCATGAAACTTTCAGGAAACGTTCCTGGGACTATGCCGACGGTTTCTGCATAATTTTGGTAAACTTTTAGGCCGAGCGTTGTGAGAAATTAGAGCAAATTACAGCAAATCATGCACTAATTAATTCATCACACCTTTCGAGTTGAGCTGCTATATCTCGCCAACGGATGAAGATAGATAAGGAAGATGTATTGCAAAAAGTCTTGTAATAGTCCTAAGAAGGTTTCCTGAAAGTTTCAAGAGTTTTCAATTTTTGGCCAAAATCGGCAAAAAACCCTGTGCTATTAGCCTTAGTATTTTGTTAAAATTCCAAGATTTTTCGACCATCTCAGAATCGCATGAAACTTTCAGGAAACGTTCCTGGGAGTATGCCGACGGTTTCTGCATAGTTTTTGTAAACTTTTAGGCCGAGCGACGTGAGAAATTAGAGAAAATTACAGCAAATCATGCACTAATCAATTCATCACACCTTTCGAGTTGAGCTGCTATATCTCGCCAACGGATGAAGATAGATAAGGAAGATGTATTGCAAAAAGTCTTGTAATAGTCCTAAGAAGGTTTCCTGAAAGTTTCAAGAGTTTTCAATTTTTGTCCAAAATCGGCAAAAAACCCTGTGCTATAGCCTTAGTATTTTGTCAAAATTTCAAGATTTTTCGACCATCTCAGAATCGCATGAAACTTTCAGGAAACGTTCCTGGGACTATGCCGACAGTTTATGAATAGTTTTTGTAAACTTTTAGGCCGCGCGTCGTGAGAAATTAGAGCAAATTACAGCAAATCATGCATTAATTAATTCATCACACCTTTCGAGTTGAGCTGCTATATCTCGCCAACGGATGAAGATAGATAAGGAAGATGTATTGCAAAAAGTCTTGTAATAGTCCAAAGAAGGTTTCCTGAAAGTTTCAAGAGTTTTCAATTTTTGGCCAAAATCGGCAAAAAACCCTGTGCTATAGCCTTAGTATTTTGTCAAAATTCCAAGATTTTTCGACCATCTCAGAATCGCATGAAACTTTCAGGAAACGTTCCTGGGACTATGCCGACGGTTTTTGCATAGTTTTTGTAAACTATTAGGCCGCGCGTCGTGAGAAATTAGAGCAAATTACAGCAAATCATGCATTAATTAATTCATCACACCTTTCGAGTTAAGCTGCTATATCTCGCCAATGGATGAAGATAGATAAGGAAGATGTATTGCAAAAAGTCTTGTAATAGTCCAAAGAAGGTTTCCTGAAAGTTTCAAGAGTTTTCAATTTTTGACCAAAATCGGCAAAAAACCCTGTGCTATAGCCTTAGTATTTTGTCAAAATTCCAAGATTTTTCGACCATCTCAGAATCGCATGAAACTTTCAGGAAACGTTCCTGGGACTATGCCGACGGTTTCTGCATAGTTTTGGTAAACTTTTAGGCCGAGCGTTGTAAGAAATTAGAGCAAATTACAGCAAATCATGCACTAATTAATTCATCACACCTTTCGAGTTGAGCTGCTATATCTCGCCAACGGATGAAGATAGATAAGGAAGATGTATTGCAAAAAGTCTTGTAATAGTCCTAAGAAGGTTTCCTGAAAGTTTCAAGAGTTTTCAATTTTTGACCAAAATCGGCAAAAAACCCTGTGCTATAGCCTTAGTATTTTGTCAAAATTCCAAGATTTTTCGACCATCTCAGAATCGCATGAAACTTTCAGGAAACGTTCCTGGGACTATGCCGACGGTTTTTGCATAGTTTTTGTAAACTTTTAGGCCGCGCGTCGTGAGAAATTAGAGCAAATTACAGCAAATCATGCACTAATTAATTCATCACACCTTTCGAGTTGAGCTGCTATATCTCGCCAACGGATGAAGATAGATGAGGAAGATGTATTGCAAAAAGTCTTGTAATAGTCCTAAGAAGGTTTCCTGAAAGTTTCAAGAGTTTTCAATTTTTGGCCAAAATCGGCAAAAAACCCTGTGCTATTAGCCTTAGTATTTTGTTAAAATTCCAAGATTTTTCGACCATCTCAGAATCGCATGAAACTTTCAGGAAACGTTCCTGGGACTATGCCGACGGTTTCTGCATAGTTTTTGTAAACTTTTAGGCCGAGCGACGTGAGAAATTAGAGCAAATTACAGCAAATCATGCACTAATCAATTCATCACACCTTTCGAGTTGAGCTGCTATATCTCGCCAACGGATGAAGATAGATAAGGAAGATGTATTGCAAAAAGTCTTGTAATAGTCCTGAGAAGGTTTCCTGAAAGTTTCAAGAGTTTTCAATTTTTGTCCAAAATCGGCAAAAAACCCTGTGCTATAGCCTTAGTATTTTGTCAAAATTTCAAGATTTTTCGACCATCTCAGAATCGCATGAAACTTTCAGGAAACGTTCCTGGGACTATGCCGACAGTTTATGAATAGTTTTTGTAAACTTTTAGGCCGCGCGTCGTGAGAAATTAGAGCAAATTACAGCAAATCATGCATTAATTAATTCATCACACCTTTCGAGTTGAGCTGCTATATCTCGCCAACGGATGAAGATAGATAAGGAAGATGTATTGCAAAAAGTCTTGTAATAGTCCAAAGAAGGTTTCCTGAAAGTTTCAAGAGTTTTCAATTTTTGGCCAAAATCGGCAAAAAACCCTGTGCTATAGCCTTAGTATTTTGTCAAAATTCCAAGATTTTTCGACCATCTCAGAATCGCATGAAACTTTCAGGAAACGTTCCTGGGACTATGCCGACGGTTTTTGCATAGTTTTTGTAAACTTTTAGGCCGCGCGTCGTGAGAAATTAGAGCAAATTACAGCAAATCATGCATTAATTAATTCATCTCACCTTTTGAGTTAAGCTGCTATATCTCGCCAACGGATGAAGATAGATAAGGAAGATGTATTGCAAAAAGTCTTGTAATAGTCCAAAGAAGGTTTCCTGAAAGTTTCAAGAGTTTTCAATTTTTGACCAAAATCGGCAAAAAACCCTGTGCTATAGCCTTAGTATTTTGTCAAAATTTCAAGATTTTTCGACCATCTCAGAATTGCATGAAACTTTTAGGAAACGTTCCTGGGACTATGCCGACGGTTTCTGCATAGTTTTTGTAAACTTTTAGGCCGAGCGTTGTGAGAAATTAGAGCAAATTACAGCAAATCATGCACTAATTAATTCATCACACCTTTCGAGTTGAGCTGCTATATCTCGCCAACGGATGAAGATAGATAAGGAAGATGTATTGCAAAAAGTCTTGTAATAGTCCTAAGAAGGTTTCCTGAAAGTTTCAAGAGTTTTCAATTTTTGGCCAAAATTGGCAAAAAACCCTGTGCTATAGCCTTAGTATTTTGTCAAAATTCCAAGATTTTTCGACCATCTCAGAATCGCATGAAACTTTCAGGAAACGTTCCTGGGACTATGCCGACGGTTTTTTCATAGTTTTTGTAAACTATTAGGCCGCGCGTCGTGAGAAATTAGAGCAAATTACAGCAAATCATGCATTAATTAATTCATCACACCTTTCGAGTTAAGCTGCTATATCTCGCCAATGGATGAAGATAGATAAGGAAGATGTATTGCAAAAAGTCTTGTAATAGTCCAAAGAAGGTTTCTCGAAAGTTTCAAGAGTTTTCAATTTTTGACCAAAATCGGCAAAAAACCCTGTGCTATAGCCTTAGCATTTTGTCAAAATTCCAAGATTTTTCGACCATCTCAGAATCGCATGAAACTTTCAGGAAACGTTCCTGGGAGTATGCCGACAGTTTCTGCATAGTTTTTGTAAACTTTTAGGCCGCGCGTCGTGAGAAATTAGAGCAAATTACAGCAAATCATGCGTTAATTAATTCATCACACCTTTCGAGTTGAGCTGCTATATCTCGCCAATGGATGAAGATAGATAAGGAAGATGTATTGCAAAAAGTCTTGTAATAATCCAAAGAAGGTTTCCTGAAAGTTTCAAGAGTTTTCAATTTTTGGCCAAAATCGGCAAAAAACCCTGTGCTATTAGCCTTAGTATTTTGTCAAAATTCCAAGATTTTTCGACCATCTCAGAATCGCATGAAACTTTCAGGAAACGTTCCTGGGACTATGCCGACGGTTTCTGCATAGTTTTTGTAAACTTTTAGGCCGAGCGTCGTGAGAAATTAGAGCAAATTACAGCAAATCATGCACTAATTAATTCATCACACCTTTCGAGTTGAGCTGCTATATCTCGCCAACGGATGAAGATACATAAGGAAGATGTATTGCAAAAAGTCTTGTAATAGTCCTAAGAAGGTTTCCTGAAAGTTTCAAGAGTTTTCAATTTTTGTCCAAAATCGGCAAAAAACCCTGTGCTATAGCCTTAGTATTTTGTCAAAATTCCAAGATTTTTCGACCATCTCAGAATCGCATGAAACTTTCAGGAAACGTTCCTGGGACTATGCCGACGGTTTTTGCATAGTTTTTGTAAACTTTTAGGCCGCGCGTCGTGAGAAATTAGAGCAAATTACAGCAAATCATGCATTAATTAATTCATCACACCTTTCGAGTTAAGCTGCTATATCTCGCCAATGGATGAAGATAGATAAGGAAGATGTATTGCAAAAAGTCTTGTAATAGTCCAAAGAAGGTTTCCTGAAAGTTTCAAGAGTTTTCAATTTTTGACCAAAATCGGCAAAAAACCCTGTGCTATAGCCTTAGTATTTTGTCAAAATTCCAAGATTTTTCGACCATCTCAGAATCGCATGAAACTTTCAGGAAACGTTCCTGGGACTATGCCGACGGTTTTTGCATAGTTTTTGTAAACTTTTAGGCCGCGCGTCGTGAGAAATTAGAGCAAATTACAGCAAATCATGCATTAATTAATTCATCACACCTTTCGAGTTAAGCTGCTATATCTCGTCAATGGATGAAGATAGATAAGGAAGATGTATTGCAAAAAGTCTTGTAATAGTCCAAAGAAGGTTTCCTGAAAGTTTCAAGAGTTTTCAATTTTTGACCAAAATCGGCAAAAAACCCTGTGCTATAGCCTTAGTATTTTGTCAAAATTCCAAGATTTTTCGACCATCTCAGAATCGCATGAAACTTTCAGGAAACGTTCCTGGGACTATGCCGACGGTTTTTGCATAGTTTTTGTAAACTTTTAGGCCGCGCGTCGTGAGAAATTAGAGCAAATTACAGCAAATCATGCACTAATTAATTCATCACACCTTTCGAGTTGAGCTGCTATATCTCGTCAATGGATGAAGATAGATAAGGAAGATGTATTGCAAAAAGTCTTGTAATAGTCCAAAGAAGGTTTCCTGAAAGTTTCAAGAGTTTTCAATTTTTGGCCAAAATCGGCAAAAAACCCTGTGCTATAGCCTTAGTATTTTGTCAAAATTCCAAGATTTTTCGACCATCTCAGAATCGCATGAAACTTTCAGGAAACGTTCCTGGGACTATGCCGACGGTTTTTGCATAGTTTTTGTAAACTTTTAGGCCGAGCGTTGTGAGAAATTAGAGCAAATTACAGCAAATCATGCAGTAATTAATTCATCACACCTTTCGAGTTCAGCTGCTATATCTCGCCAACGGATGAAGATAGATAAGGAAGATGTATTGCAAAAAGTCTTGTAATAGTCCAAAGAAGGTTTCCTGAAAGTTTCAAGAGTTTTCAATTTTTGGCCAAAATCGGCAAAAAACCCTGTGCTATAGCCTTAGTATTTTGTCAAAATTCCAAGATTTTTCGACCATCTCAGAATCGCATGAAACTTTCAGGAAACGTTCCTGGGACTATGCCGACGGTTTCTGCATAGTTTTTGTAAACTTTTAGGCCGCGCGTCGTGAGAAAGTAGAGCAAATTATAGCAAATCATGCACTAATTAATTCATCACACCTTTCGAGTTAAGCTGCTATATCTCGCCAACGGATGAAGATAGATAAGGAAGACGACGGAGTTTGCATAGTTTTTGTAAGCTTTCAGCCCGTGCGTCGTCAGATATTAGAGGAAATTAGTCTTGCTATAATTGAAAGAATATTTCCTGAAAGTTTCAAGAGTTTTCTGGTTTTGACAAGATACCCTGAAAGTTTTATGCGATTCTAAGGAGAGGTCGAAAAATCACCGTATTTGAAAAAAATATTAGAGGTATAGCCCATCAGAATTAGCCGATTTTGGCCAAAAACTTAAAACTCTTGAAACTTTTAGGAAACCTTTCTGGGACTTTACGAAGACTTCTCGCAATACATTTGCTTTATTTATCATGATCCATTGGCGAGATAAAGCAGCTAAAGCCCTTCAAACTTCGTAAGTTGTGATGTTTTAATTAGTCGATGATTTGCTCTAATTTGCTTTAATATCTCATGACCCGCTTCATATAGTTGTACAAAAATATGTTACAACCGTCGGCATAGTACCAGGAACGTTTCCTGAAAGTTTCATGCGATTCTGAGATGGTAGAAAAATGACCGTATTTCATCAAAATACTGAAGCCTTAAGGCTTGTTCACACGGTAAAGCAAGCACAAACGTAAGCGCAAGAGAATGAAAACTTTTCAATTCTCTTGCGCTTGCGTTTGCGCTTGCTTCACAAATTTTATCGTGTGAACCGGTCGCTTGCGCTTGCGTTAGCGTTTGCGCTTGCGCTTGCTTTACTCGTGTGAACCAGGCTTTATGATAAACGTGCCAAAACTAGCTTGAACACATTTTTTACATGTTTCATTCTATCGTGCACAGCAGCCATTTGTGAGAAGACTCCGACGAAGAAGGACGTGTTTCGTGAGAAGAACGTACTTAGAAGACCTAAAATGGCGGAGCAAGCAAAAATCAGACTTTCTGGTGAGTTTCACCAAATTGAAACTTGCAACGTACGAACTGACGAAACGAAACGAAGTTACGCTTAGCTTCTGTATGTCTTGTTTGAAACATTCCAGGTTTTTTAATACATTGCTCTCTTTTCTCGCAGTGCGCCGTTCACGCCGCGTTCACGGCGCCACGTAGATTTCAGGACGCGGAGTGAAAAAGAAGCACTGCATATGGACTTGAATCAAAGTTTACAAGGAATATTTGGCTGGAGGATTATGGCTTCAAACTGGAAGACGACTGAAGAAATGTATTTTAAAACGGCAAACCGTAAGCTCCAATACGTTGATAATATTCTACAATCGCATGACACGTATGGCATGGTGTATGATGTCATGTATTTGTCTTTGAAAGAGGTGTTCCAAACGTTTTTTGACAGTTAAATTCGCTCTAAGACTTTCCTTTACTAAACTTAACGAACAAGAACGATTTTAAACGCGAGGGCACTTTTTGAATTTGTTTTACTGTACTACTATACATCGGGTAAAATCCTGACTTTCTATCTGTCAAATGCATGTGAACAGCATTTTATTGCAAGAGAAGGTGGTTATTTCACTGGATGGCTGTGTTTGATCTTTAAGAAAATGCCAAAATTTCCAGGTCCGGTATCGATATTAATATGCAGAAAAATAAAAAATGATAAATTATGCAAATAACAAATATTTGGAATGGCTGCTAAAACAATGACATCCAATCATTTTGATTTACAAGGAATGCTGGTTTTGTCCATGTTTCTTTTTCTCGTCAAGGTACTCTTTTTTTTTTCTGAAAACGTGAATGATTGGGGCTTGTCTTTGCGCGAAACTTTTTTGTTCTCTTACGAAGTTGTGATTACGCAGACGCTAATTTTACGTTATTCTTGTTTCTGCTTGCAAATTGCATGCAAAATAACGACAGTCGTTCTTCTTAGCAGGAAACGATGAAATCAATAGAACCTCGGCAAAAACGAAACAAATTGAGCAACCTAAGAATAGGCAAAGTTACAAAGGCATAGGGAAAACAGAGACACAATTTTTGGTTTCTCGCGTTGCCGTCGCCGTGCTTTGTTGTCGCATATTTTTCTCGTGCTTTCTGTGAAGTGCACAAGCATCATTTTCGTCTTCGAAACTGTTTTTTTTTGGCTAGTTGCCCTCGCGCTTATCTTTGTACAATATTCTTCTTGTCGCTTCAAATTCGGGTACACCAATTTCTCCCGACTTGACGAGTAAACCGTGATTACCAAATAGGTTTCTTTGGAACACCTCAAGTTACTATTATTCTTTTTTGCTGATGCTGTTAGTTATATACCCTTCAGAAATCGAAAGTCTACACTGTTTTTTAGCACAGGGATTTTATTAAATTAGTTTTTACGCGAAGTTTGATCTGAGTATTTCTTAGCGCCAGAAATATTACAATTGTGGAATTCTGTTTGGGCAAGTTTTACAGCCAGTTGTTTCGTGCTGTTTATATTTCTAAAGGGTATATTTTGATCTGGTACGACCTGAAAATCAACTGAAATGGAACTTCGCGTATTTAAAAGGAACAATTTTACGCTGAAAATTTCCAATAGCTTGTGTCTTCTCAATTCATTAACCGCCAACTTTGGTGGCCTGACTAAATTGTCTCCGAAGTTTGTCCAGGCTTTTTCTTCAAATTTTTAGGTGTACCAGCGCTTAGCTTTTGTGAGTTAGAACTGTTTAGTTTGTGGTTCTGTTAAGTTGGGATGGTTGGAAGAGAATCACGCGCTTTCTTTTCGCGTTGATTGGATTTGAAGTCGTTTTGATTTTCGTCGCACAATTTTTCATCTAACCTCGGTTGCAGAAAGTCGCGATGTCATATTTTTATTCTTCAAAGAGTACTCTTGTTAAATTTTAGTTCTTGACGCCGTGTTTTGAATTAACTGATGCTTCACAAAGCTAACGCGGTTCAATTTCAAGAGAATGTCTACGTCGCTGTTGCAAAAACTAATTTTATTTACTCACTTTCCTGTTGGGCAATTTCAAATATATTATTCATTTTCATTTGCGAGCAGTGCGCATTTCTCTTCCTCCATCCTAGTTTATCAGACGATCCCTTCGGCTAAGCACCTACTTGTATTCTTCTTTCGGTTATTTATACCAAGTTTTGTAGGTGCGTCACATGTAAAAGTTATCTCATGCCTAAAATATATTTGCTTTCACTGTCGAGGGAAATATTTTCGGTAGAGATTTGGAGAATTATAACCGCGGGAATTGAACAGCATTTCCGCACCAAATTTTGAGGCATGACTTATCTTTACTTGTGATGTATTGGATGCATCATTTCATATATACACCGTACATTTGGCGCGTGCTTCTTGAACTTTATATTCCGGGGATTATTGCACGGAGCAACTGATGCAGGCAATCGGTGTCTGTTTTCTTTCGCAGGGGCTCAAAAAGCGTAGTCGGTATATTTTGAAATGTTTGTAGCCTTTAGCTTTTTATTGAAGGACTCCTAGTTTGATGCAGGCAATCGGTGTCTGTTTTCTTTCGCGAAGGCTCTAAAAGCGTAGACGGTGTATTTTGAAATGTTTGTAGCCTTTAGCTTTTTAGTGAAGGACTTCCAGTTTGATGCGTGTATTTTATATTTCTGTTAAATGATGTGCTTAATAAAGATGTCTGTGGGGGGGGGGGAGGGATATGATGTACATGAATATGTAATATGCAGTGTAACCTGCAAAACCTGTTTTATAATTAAAGATGACATAAGACCATGATGCTTTTCAAACTTTATTGACGTCATATTCAGAGTGTATATAAGTAAATTTTCCGGTAGGGGAGGTTGGTCGGGGCTAGCGGATGGCACCAGTTATAGTCAAATTTTTTTGCTTACCTAATGAGGTTAATGATCGGACTTTGAAACAGCAAGAGTAATAGAGTTGTACTAGTAGTACAAGAGCACTACTAAACTGTTACAACTACTATTACTATTACTACTTCAAAGCCCTTCCGCGAACTAGTAGTTAAGCAAAGTAAATTGAAGGAGAGGCTCTGAGAAACGGAAACTAAAGCTGATAACGCGAAGGAAAAAAGTTGATGAAAATTACGATATTCAACTGCACAATGTTTGAGGCAAAAGAACCTTTTGCGTTGCGTCCGTTCACGTTAAATTCGGCGCATGAAGTTGGCCTAAGTCTTTAGCCAAATCAAGAATATCGGAGCCAAAATGAAAAAAGTTTCTTAGAGCCTCCCGTTTCAAAATAAGTGGGAAAGTATTCCCTTGCTTCTAATAAACACGCACAATATGATATGGTTGTTGAATCACTAGAAAATCATAAAGGTAGAATGAAAGTTTTAGCTTCGCACCAAATTGTTCAAATGGCTGTTATTTAGCCAGAAAACCCGAAGTCAAAATGTAAAGAAAATCTGTGCATATAGCAAAACAACGTTCCAATTAACCATCGCAAAGTTCCATTTGAAATATGCGACTAACCAATTGAGCAAGATTCCTATTTCGAACACAAATTTCCATTTGAAACTTGCGATTAAATTTTCGGTGATTCTAAAGAAACAACCATTTCCCATTACATACACAGATCAAGCATACTAAAATGACTGCAATGCCGTCGACGCGAAATTGGACACGATAAGAAGCAGATGAATGTTTTGTGTTCGTTTCGCAAGAGAAAATCGCACGAGAAACCGTTTTGTAAGAAAGGAAAACACTCCGTTCTCTCAGCTTGCATTTAGATATGAAATAAATCAACAGAATAGCAGATATGTAGAAAAAACATGAGCTAATTTCGAGTATAAGCGCGTATACCGTTATTTCTCGGCTGTTACATAAAAAATTCGCGCTCGATATTGCGCCGAACTCGCGAGATACAAAAAAGGTGAATACTTTTTTTAAAGAAACAATAGGTTGAGTATCACTGGTGTGGTCTCCGAAGAAAATGTTTTCGCGACTTAAAACTCCGCCAGTATCTGTAGCACTGAGCTGAAGGTTTGCGTTTGCCACAAAAATGATTTTGAATCTCGCAGGTTTGCAGTCATTTAAAGTAAAGCTTGACTAACTTCGAAATGAGGTGCCTCGATAGAACATATACACTTGACTTGAAGCACTGATTTCCGGCAAATCATAACGACATTTAGTTGCCGTGTTTTTTGGGTGAACACATTGAATGTTTAATTCAAATAACATAAAGGAATATCCGTTTAAGCCAAGTCATTGCTGAATCTGGACTGACTGAAAGGATACTTCTGACACGAGAAAAAACGCGAACCCCGAAAAATTATCGAAAACACCTCATTGCAGTAACGAATATATCAGGCTGATAAGTTCCATGCATCAAAAAATAACTGTTTTGGAGATGGGCAATTTGTCCTTGGAGTAATAAAAAAGACGCGAAGCTACGTTTTGTAAAATAAAATACAATAAACTTGTCGACAGTAAATTATAAGTCAAATTTAGTCAGTAATTTTATCAGTACGGAAATGCATGATACCGACCAGCCTTCATAAACCTGATCAAACTAATAACAATAATAAGCCCTACTTTGCAGTAGTCTAGCGCTTGTGTCCTTGCAGAAACCATTGCTTGTTACTCCATGCCAGTCCATTTCTCCATTCCATCCAGTTTCATCCATTACTCAATTCCAACAGTCCATTTGTCCATTCCACGTTTCGTTGCTTGAGCTGTGTGTGCAAAGAAACGCATTCTGTAAGCTAACAATATCTTTTGGCTGGGTTAAATGTACATGTACTGACTGGGATGAAACCCTAAACGTAATGCGAAGGCAGTGAACTCGAAACTCACCAGGCAAATAACTCGTCTCCACGTGTATCGATGCTCGACAGTGTAGTTTTGCTCAGTTGCCGTCGCCCTGCACTTTATCTTTGTCCTTAAGACAAAGAACACGTTCGGTCAGTAACTCATCTTCTGGGTAAAACAGACAGCAGGAATGAATACGAAATACCGAATACTTCGACATTCGACAACAACAACGCGTCGAAATAATGATATACAGAAGAAGTGTGAAAAGATTAGCGCATGCTTTCTAGCCTCATGGAATATATTTAAAACCAGCATACAGACTCACCGGGGGAGGGAAGGGGATGCAGTGACGTGTGGATTCGCTGTTAGAGGACTGAGGCGAGTAGCTTCGCTGGCGGATGGGCCTGAAATGAAGAACGGAAAATTTTAACGCCTTTGTTCATTATTTCGTGCTACAGTAATTCTATCTTGAACAACAAGAGATAATGACAAATTACTTTTCGAGTTGACGTATTGAAAGCCTCAGGTATAAAAGAAGGTATAAAAAAGATGTTCTTGGTTTGGAACTTTTTGCTGGACTAAAGAAAATCGTATAAGCGTTTTACAGGAGTTCTAAAACTTGTGCCTCCCTTCGTACCGAGGTCTTCGCAAATGTTGTGTTGTCACGTGCAGGTTCCTTTTTTTTTTGTATAAAAAGGGAGTTTCTTTTTAGTAAAGTTATATTATATAAATGGTCACTATTTCGACCCCATTTGAAGGGTAAGGTTGCATTATGTAAGCTGACAATGTCTTTGGTTGGGTTAAATCTACATGTAGGAGTTTGTAAGACTGTTGCATGTTTTAAATTCATTTTCATCAATGCAGTGATGCACATATATATTTTTAACACACACGCATGTTTAAATGGCTTTTCTGGCCAAACCTGCCCAGGAGCAGTGGTCTTTCTATTGTTTGCACTGCACAGGACCTGCCTAAATTTCAATCTATCTGTTAAATTGTGCCATTGTTTTTGTTTTGCTTCTAAATAGCACAGAGAATATACGACATCTTTCGGAGAATAAACAAATCATGCAATCACCTCTGACTTTCTAAATTCCAATACTTGTTCTGGAGTAAAGACATTTCCCACAGGATCAGAACTGCTGCATCAGGGCAAGGGATATCCCCTAGATTGCTAGTAGAACTAGACTGGCATTGCCAGTGAGCTCGCGGTGTTAGTTGGGTCGAGAGCAGAATAAACTAAAATGGAAAGCAAGGACAAGAGCGGAACTTCCGGGAGACTTCCAGTTTCTCACCAGAAATATATCACACAGTATAGAGAACTTGGCTTTTGACACCTTGCTTAAATGAAACCTGATTAAACTATAAATTTATCATTACAACACTCATACACTTGGTTCTTAAAGGTTGAGCGACTCTGCATTTTGAGCTTAGAAGTGAAATGGTTACCCACCGAGTAAATCTGAGTAATGCCTGACTTGTCTTTTTATGAATCAATTTTGACAGTTTGACTTAATTCTAACACTTAATTCTAATCAGAGGCCACGATTATTCCAGCCTTTGCTTCAATACTAGTCTGTCTTGTTTTTTAACTGAATGTGTTTCACTTCTATCACCATGGTGTTGAGTTTGGATTAAATGCAGTTAACTTTTACACACAAGTACCAAGCAATTCATAGCCACACTCGAAGTCAATTACGTCATTGCATATCACGTGATAATCTGAACCAATCACCGTGTGCCCATTCTCGACTGACAAAAAGGAAAAAAATAAATAAAATAAAAATTTGCGTTTTTAAGCTCGTGCTGGGCCCCAGGCCCCCTCGAGCAATAAAAATTAACTATTACAAATTGACTCACTGGGTGCAGTGCACTGGGTAAACTCCATGAAGCTAGTGTCTTCTTGTAGCTTAATAAACAGAGATTCAGGAAATGCCTTTGTCTTCTGAAATTTTAAGCGTACACTGAGTTTTAGGGATTATTATGCAAATTAACATGGCCCCAAATGGTGAGTTCCAAGTCAACACAAATTTGTCGGACTACCAAGCCGATAGTATTTTTGTACTTCAGATATGTTGATCTGAAAAATTGCGCCTCCAATTTTTAATGTTTTGCTTGGTTCAGAAAATATTTAAAGTCAAAGTCAGGTGACATGTTTGTTGGGGAATTTTTTTTTTACGGCAAATGAAATAATATGAATTCTAAAGTAAAAACAAAAATTCAGAGACACACTTTGCAAGTTAACATATTGGTCTATACTTGTGCAAAATTTCAACCCAATCCATTAAACCTGCTTGCACTGGAACTTTAAGAAAACCCCACAAAACGTGTTTTTCAGATGCAGAGAAAATCGCGCCTGAAGGTTTTCAGCACCCCGACAGTGTTTGTTGACATAAGCAGCTAATCTGTAAGCCAGAAGTCACTTTGATTCACTTTGATGTAAAGCAGCGTTGTGTAATCTAGCCCAAGACATCTTCCTTCGGCGGTTTTTTCCCTCAACAAACAGTGATTTTCTTCGTGGTTTCACTATGCTGAATCACACACACAATACTTGTGTTTTGCCAGATTTCATGTGATATGTCAGTGTTGCATAAGACACATGAGTTGACGAGTGATGACAGGTCGCGACAGGGGCTATTTTGATCAAATTTTTTTTTTGAGCCAATTTCTCGCGGAATAAAACAGAAAATCAAAAAAGGACAATGAATTCAGGCAGATATATTGAAAACAGATCCCAGTACAGAAAAAAAAATTGGGAAAAAGTTTCACTGGAACATCCTTGTGCCCATGCAAAGAGCCCATTGCATAATCGCATTCTACACCAAATGAATTTAATGTGTGTGAATGGAAAAATTAAGGAAAATACAGCAACGAGAGTTTGTATCAATACGTGTGGACAAGCAGCATTTCACTTACATTATGAAACTCCAAGTAGTTTAAATCTATGTATGTGGTCCGTTTAGCCTCACTTGTTTAAATTGCCTGTTCAGTCAAATAAACTCTTTACTAATACTTCTACTATGCACTGTACTATATACTGTACGTAAGAGTACGTATAACATACTGGACTTGCAATAGATTACATTAACCAAGGGTGATACGTCAAACAACGTACAACTCACCTTAGTTCATTCCTGCAATGTTGGTATATAATGATGGATTTGCGACGATACTTTTTCGATCAGCATGGTTGTCGTCTTTGTTTCAGCCACTGCCGACAGAAGGTTACTTTCACCAAAGTATGTTATCGGTTATTTCGACTCCCTGGTCATAATTGTCGCGTATCAAAGCAGATTTTCGGCGATATCTTGGCCTTCAATTCATACTGTATTTTCATACCGAATCGGGCTGCCATTTTGTCGAGAGAGCCTGAGAAAGAGTGAGCCACATTGGGACGAGGCTGGGAATGCTTTTAAAAAACAGTCTCCAGTCCCTCCTCGGATGATAGCTGAAAAAAGTCCTCAGTAGAGTAATTCCCAAATTTCTTCCCAAATAGTGAGAGTCAGTAAACCTACAAATGTTTTCCTCATTTTATTGCGTGTTTTATACAATAACGATGCTTTGTGATTTCACTTTTATTCAGTGGGTTGCGAGAAATTAGAGCAATTTTTTTTTTTTTTTTTTTTTTTTTACTATATCTCATCAACGGTTAAAATGAAATAAGGCAGATGTATTGCAAAAACGTCTTGTTATAGTCCCAGGAAGGTTTCTAAAAGTTTGAAGAGTTTTAAAATTTTCTTCAAAATGGCCGTTTTTCGAGAAAATGGTAAGGCCTTACCATTTTTCTTCAAAACGACCATTTTTGGCCCAAACTCAAAATCAAAGTAAAGCCTAGACTTTACATCAGAATTGCACGAAACTTTCCGAAAATTTTTCTAGATGTATAATGAAGGTTTTTATAATATAAAATATCAGGAGCCCAAAATATTTGATATTTTATCCAGAATCAAAGGAGAGTATTATAATATATGCCATTTGCGCCCTGAGGAAAACTTCTCAAACAACACGAGAAATAGGCGTAGTACAGTCAAATCTCTCTGAAGCGGACACCTCTCTAAAGTTGACACCTCTCTAAGGTGAACAGCATGCAGATTTGGCCCTTGATGATTTTCACTTGTTTCTCTGTAACTGAACTCTTTCCAAGGCGGACACCTTACTGTGGCAAACATTAGAGAGAGTTTACTGTATTGCGCATGTATTAGACAACAAGGTCGCCATAGTGGCTCCAGAGTGGCGTGGACGAAAGTATTAGCATACTTTACTATTCGTTCATGATGTCCAAAGCTTGATTGGAGTATGAAACGGCGGCTTCGGAATTCCCGTTGCTGATTGGTTCCGAGGTGATGACGTCTTCAAGGTGCCCAGCCCTCAGAGCAGCTGTTGTCTTCATGACGTCACTCAGGAAGACGTCAAATCCCATGTTTTGAGTGAACTGGTTGCAGAACGTGCCTCTGTCGTTGAACAACTGGAAGACCTTTTTCCAGTGCTCCAGCTCTGGGTACAATGCGTGGACTCTCGTGAAGGACAAATGGTGGTTCTTTCCCCAGTGGGGACGGGCTTTGTATTTGTCAAACAACAGATCCTCGATCGTCTTGTGGAACTCTTCAATACCAAATGCTCCTGGAAGGAATGGAACCTAGAAAATAGACGCACGAAATTCAAAAGTGACTATACATAGGTAAAATTACTCTTGCATATATTAGCATATATTATGTATATCAGCTGTTTGATTAAAAAATACAGAAAGAAAACTTTGAGCATGAGACCTCCGGCAACTTTGGGAATTTATTCTCCTTGAAATACCATTTCATGAGTTTCAGGATATCCTTCAATCTTCAACCACTCTCTTCTTCCCTTCTCTCATACCCAAATCTATAGAAGTGCTCATTTTTCGCCCTTCTTGGTATTACGAGGGTTGCGGAAGAACAGAGTTAGACCATTCGTTAATGGCGTTTGTGCAGGTCGCTCTCAAGAAATAAAAGCAAACCGTCAGCCGAAAACACATCTCAGTTTTAGTTCTAGTTGCTTTGTTTATAGACAACGTCGGGAGGAGAATATGACAATCTTTATTGCAGAAAGTTGCTGGTCTCAAAACTTCTAGAGATTCTATAATTGTTGGTTAAAATAGACCACTTTTGAGGAGTAAAAAAGTTTAGCAATAGTGCGGATGCGGGTCTCAACAAAATACACAAAGTGGAGCTGAATAAAGAGGGTTTGGTGGTACATCTTTTATTATATACTTAGCTTCATAATTACGTTATCATTGCTTACCTCAATATAGCAGAAGTGATCGCATGTTCCCCCCAGTGGGCAGTTCCTGTTGGCTGGACTTAGGTACAGGTCATCAGATTTAACGATACGGACATAAATCGGCAACAGGGAGTACTGCGCATGCTTGCTCGCATAGTGGATGCACTTATCAATGACATCACCCAAGGCTGCGTCCAACTGTTCCAGCGGTAGACACCATTCGGCTGTGCGTACGCTGCATGATTCGTAATACAAAAAAAGAAAGATGACGGTGACAAAATCTTCACAACACCGGCTTTTGTGTCGATGAAGGTATTTCTATAAATTATTTCATATTAGGCAGCTTAAGATGGCCGTATTCCGCAGTACACAAACCGCAAGAAGTCACAGTCTGTCTGACAAATCACGTTTTGTTCAGGATGGGAAATTCTAAAATAACCCTTTGATTGCTATGGTATTTTACGGCTGATTACAGGACGAGAGGAAAACAACACGAATATGGTAAAGAGGAAACAACGAATTACAGGAGGAAAACAACACGAATATGGTAAAGAGGAAACAACGAATTACAAGAGGAAAACAACACGAATATGGTAAAGAGGAAACAACGAATTACAGGAGGAAAACAACACGAATATGGTAAAGAGGAACAACAAATTACAGGAGGATATAAAAGCAACGAAATTACAATAGGCAGGACAACAATGATGAGTAGTATAGATATATACAGTGAACTCTCTCTAGAGGGACACCCTCGGGACTAAATTTAGTGTCCATCTTAGAGAGAGTTCAGTTACAGAGAAATAAACAAAAATTGGACAAAATCTGCAAGCTGTCCGCATTAGAGAAGTGTCGCCCTTAGAGAGAGTTGACTGTAGATCAAAGATTTCGGCTCGGAAGGATTGCGATAGAGGAGTCCCCTGGAGATAATCCACTGATTAAAATACAGTCAACTCTCTCTAAGCGGACACCTCTCTAAGGCGGACAGCACGCAGATTTGGTCCCTGCCGATTTTCACTTGTTTCTCTGTAACTAAACTCTCTCTAAGGCGGACACCTTTCTAAGGCAGACAGCATGCAGATTTGGTTCTTGCCGATTTTCACTTGTTTCTCTGTAACTGAACTTTCTATAAGGCGGACACCTCTTTAAGGCGGACAGCATGCAGATTTGGCCCTTGCCGATTTTCAATTGTTTCTCTGTAACTAAACTCTCTCTAAGGCGGACACCTCTCTAAGGCGGACAGCATGCAGATTTGGTCCTTGCCGATTTTCATTTGTTTCTTTGTAACTGAACTTTCTCTAAGGCGGACACCTCTGTAAGGCGGACACCTCTGTAAGGCGGACATTAAATCTAGTCCCGAGGGTGTCCGCCTTAGAGAGAGTTGACTGTACAGCTTCCGGTCATTACTTACTGGATATTTCCGCCGGTGAACTGCAACACGTTGTACCACTTTTGCACAAAGGGTGCGTTTAGTGAGTACTGACTCAATCCGAAGTTGGTAATACTCGGAATGTGATGCGGACAGCAGTAGGCGCAGGACTGGAGACAAGACGCGGTGCAATCCGTCTGTACGCATGCACAGTCTGCGCATCCTCTTCCGCCACAACAGCACCACCAAGAACAGCAGGCGCAGCAAGTGGGACGTCTCGTCGTGCGCTTACTTTTCAGATAGGCAGCGTAGATAAATCTAAAAGAAATGTGTATTGGAAGGAATAAGCATCTTACCTTATTTTACGGAAAAGATAACATAATAAATGGGGACGAAAAAGAAGAGATATAAAAGGGAGGAAAATAAGAGATAAGAAAGGCTGAAAAAGAAGAGATAGAAGAAGGTGAGAAAGAAGAGATATAAAAAGGTGGAAAAGAAGAGATAAGAAAGGGTGGAAGATAAGAGATTAAAAAGGTAGAAAAGAAAAGAAAATAAGGTTGGAAAAGAAAAGATAAAAATGGCTGGAAAACAAGAGGTAAAAAAGAGTGGAAAAGAAGAGATAAAAAGGCTGGAAAACAAGAGATGAAAAAGGGAGGAAAACATGAGATAAAAAAGGAGGAGACTGTTCCTCGGACACTGTTCCAGTCTCTGTCCTTCAGTGTCTATCTAAACCTTATGTTTGTCACTATATTATGTGCAGCTGCATAAAGTGATGAACTTAAGACTCTCACTAACCTCCTACTACGAGGATATGGATTTATGAAGAACGAAAAGAATTCTCCATTATTGATGTCTGCGAACATTTTCTCGAAACGCTCGCGTATTTTGAAGTTCTGGTGGTTTCTTGGCCATGGAATCTCAACGATAGTCCGTTCTTCCTCCAAGTTGTAAACAGGAATGCAGCGATATGTGACTGTGTAGACGATTCCCAATGATCCGAGCCCAACGGCAACAGCGCGCAGGATTTCGCCACTCTCAATGGTTACTGGCTGTCCGCCAAATTCTGCTCTTTCAAGTTTTGCTTGGCATTGGTCAAATGTTTCATCTCCACCGCGAACCTTCACCTGAATGCCGCGGCTTGTAATCAAGTGCACGGCCACAACACGTGTTGACTAAGTAACAACAACAACAACAACAACAACAACTATAAATGTCCATTGCTGCCCATAGTTACTTCTTGTTTTCAGGAAGTCTCTCCTTTTCCCTCCACAGTCGTATTGTAGGAGCTCAGTCGCGAGCGCAGAAGAGTATGGTGCGCAGCGCTAGCCACTGGGCTCTTGAAATACGATCTTGGAGGGAAAAGGAGGGACTAATCGCAGTCTAAAGAATTCTACATTTATCCCAGCCCCTATTTAATAATGTATACACTTCTGCAATAAACGAGAAAGTCTGACTGACAATCTAAAGGATCACCACTAGTTATTACTCCGGGATAAGGATATCTTGTCTTCCTTTACTTGCTACGGTTTTTCGATATGTGAGAAAGTCTGAAAAACTAAGGGCTCAGGTAAACAGTGAGGTTCGACTCGAACATTATGAGTGAAACAATTCAAAACTAGTTCTCACAGCGACTAGCATTCCATGGTTCATACTGAGCGCTTTTCCGATTTTGTACCGAGTGTCTTATGACCACGTAGCTAGTGACTGTGTCACCGACCACGTAGCGACCGTAGACCAAAACTAATTTTCAAAGGGACTAGCATGGTAGTTGAAGTAGTTGTTTTTGTTCTGGGTACGTTTCCTTTGACAGGGAAAAGGTTACAGCAGTGTACTAACCATAGTTCCAGCAAAATACCCGGATCCATGCGTGGAAGTGTTGGCCACTCCGGCTACAGTCTGGCCAGCGTAATTCCCCATTATAGGAAGCGCAAGTCCATACTGCGCATCTAACTTCTCCACAAACTCCACCACTTTCATTCCCCCTTCAACCTCAATGTCCACGTGCTCTTTCTGCATATTTTCCCTCCGGTGGACCGGCTTTGGGCTTATGATCCGCTTGAGATTCGTCATGTCAATCAATATGTCACGTGTGCTGGTAAGGCGCGACCAAGAGGACCCAGTCCCTATGGCGCGAACTGTGTAACCGCTCTTGGAGGCGAATCGACAAATAGCGGCCAGTTGTTCCGCCGGATTGAGCGGGCCTAGGTCGGTTAAAATGTTGGAGAAAAGATACTTCAGTTGAGAATCTCTACAATGCTCAAGGGGAGGGGGGAAGGTGGGGTGGAGCGAGAAACCACATTTTGTCTCGGGGGCAGGGTAAAAAAAAAGAAAAAAAAAAGTCCGGCCGTCGTAAGCAGGCGGCCATTAATTGAGGTTCGACTTTATATTACATACATAGACAAAAAGACAGACAAGTAGCCTTGATTGTTTAGTCAAACACATGTTTTTACGATTTTAAGATAAATCTTGAAAATATCACGGAATAATTTTAAAGAACTTGATCTGAGTATTACGTTGGTATCCATTAGAAGCAAAACGAAAACCAACGGTGAATTTAGTTTCTCGCTTGGCTTTGCACGCAATAAGATATAGTATTAATGATATTAATAATAATAATGATAATAATAATATATAAACTTTACCTTTGTCCAGCAATGCTGCTACCTCTTCATCCTCGTTTACTTCTGCTAGTCCATCCGGGAACTTCTTTATTGTCCCCTTTTTTGGGAAGTACATATCGATAAGAGGTTGAACGCTTTCCATTCCATCGAAGTTGTAGAATATTCGCCGGTTGCTGTATGAACAAGTTCGAATGCAGGGGAAGAAGCATTGATTGTACTGCCGCGTGGAATAAAAACAATCAATATTGTTTCCCATGTTTGTGATGAACGCAATCTGCAAATGAACATCATACAAAAATAACGGTTTGATAAGTGTCTAGCCACAGATATAGTTAACCAATGCAAGGTGTCTTGCAAATGAAAACACTCTGTGTCGCCTAAAATATGCACATCTCTGTCGTCTCGTATTCGTAATACTAACAAAAGCAAAATCTCGATGAAGTTTAAAGGGCAATTCTGAGGAACAGGCGAAGAAATAAATCAAGCGTGATTGCATTCCCATGGGACCCGAGTCTGTTTTGTAACCAAATGTAGTAGTCCATTGACGATATTGCCTTTTGTTGCGGTCACAATACGTTTTGACTGCATTACTAATTGCGCAGCTCAGCTTTGTAAACTACAGGTACAAAGTTTACACGAGAGCCCTGGTTGCACGTTCTAAAGACTATAAACTTATAATATATATTTATATTTGTACATACTCGTGATGGTTTGAAATAATGTAAAACCACGATCCGTGAAACGGCTCCTTATCCATGATTACAGACTAAAAGGGCCACAGAAACTTATGAACTTGCTACCACTATCATAGTTCTGATCATACACTTCGGAAAAAACAGTTACGACGCCAAAAGTGTGCTGTTTAATTTAATTGACAATTGTGGAATGTACGACTAAGGTGAAAAGTTACCGTGTAACCGAAAGAGACGGCAGAAATTATCTATAGCCGGGACGCTCGTTCAATATTTTCCGCTTTCAGTACAAGTCGATCGCTGCAACGGCTTAACTTGCTTGCCACAATCGTACACGAATACCAGCAAATCGTACAAACTTACCTCAAATCCTATGACCTATGTCAGCTTAAATGGTGCCATTCCTTTCAGCTTGGCGATAAGACTCGACAACTGCGCACATTGAAAACGAAGCCACTTTTGAAGTGTTTTGCGGCTCAGTGGAGAAATTGCACGCTGACGTCATTCGTCGTGCTCAGTGAGCAGCGTGTGATAAACACCACTTATTGCATTGTTACCGATTATATGTTATGGAGTTGTTTTGCAGGCGTAAGTGATGACGCTCTACTTTACTAACAAGTGTTTGACAATGAGTATGTTTTATTGACGGAGTTTAGTAGTAGCCCAACGTGACCTTCTGGTAGTTGTATCAATAGTTGGACTCTTATATTGCTTCACTAAAAATGAGGATTTAACTGGGATGAGGCTAATTCTTCTACAATTTTTTCTCATGCCCAATATACCTGCAAAGCTGCTATCAAAAGAACGTGTTGTCCAACATGCACGATAGCACTAAAATGCCAACAATAAATATTTTTTACTATTTAATCAATTTACGTACTTACTCATTTAGTCCTTTTTATTCATAGAGGGTTTATTTCGAACAATCGAATAAAGCTCTGGAAATCATTTTTGTAACGTTACTCTTTCACCAGCACGCAGGAAAGTGCAGAGATTTCCGAAACGGAAAAAAGAAAACAAAAAACTTCCGATATTGAAGCGCAGTGTATCAACTATTTTTAAAGGCCTCGCATACATTAAATGTACTGAACAGTGATTTACTTTTAATCAGCTATTGGGACTTGTCGACGCCATCTTTGGCACCACTGCAGCAGATAGCTCACGGACATTAATAGAGGCATTATAGCTTGTACTTCATGTATGTCAAACGTAATTATCCAAACACATGTAGAGATCAAGACTTTGCCCAACCTCGATCCCAGGCTCTCTCATCTCCCGAGCCCCGCCCCGGGGATGAAAGAGCCTGGGAACAAGGTTGGGCTTTATCCGAGTCTATTACACCCTGGTGTCGACAAACTTGTATCTCGCTTGCTCACTAGTCCCAGTTCTACTCTCGCCGCTTCCCATGTACGCCGTCTGTCTGCGCATGAAACGCATATACATACACCAAACAGCCCTGCGGTACTTTGGCAAGAGAAAGAAGTATAGAAATGGGTTGACTGCCGAGTTCGTAAGAACAAACGTCAACGAAAGTCGCCTTCCCGCAAAGTACCATTCCTCAAATCTGCAGCTCGGACAATGTTTCTGTACCAGTACAAAGACGTAAAACGGAATAAGCGCAACACTGAAGATGAACACCACCATAACCCCGGTGCATGCGAGAGTGCGCTCCGCTTTTGATCTCTTAGCGCGTGCTTTGGAATTGTTCGGGCTTCTTCCAGATAAATGAATCCGTTGCTTTTTACTTTTCCTCAGAGCGACGATAAGAGCAATGTTGGTGACGAGCAGAAGGACAAAGGGAAACGTAATGTACAGGTGGATGAACACAAATACGTACGCATCATGGGATACTCCTGGGAACAACTGCACCAGAACCAAGAAAATCGAAAAGACAAAAACTGCCAGTACACTGATGAAAGATCTCTTCGCGTTTACAAAGCGTCTGTAGTGGAAGGGAAAGGATATGGCCATCAGGCGACTAAACGAAAACAGCAACACTACAAAAATCGCTGCCGTGACGCTGATCTGGTATGGAATAATCGCCAAATGGGAAGTAAACTCTGGAATCTTCGTCTTTCCTTCGATGCACTTCACCCAACTGGGCGCACAGAAGCCCGACAGTACCCCGGAGAGAAAGTCGAGTGTCGCGAGGGAGGCGATGAAGATTGCGCTGTTATTTCGGAAACATTTCAGCGGATCTACGTAGAGGACAAACAGGAGAAGCCCGTTGGCGATAATGGCCACCATTGACAGAAGAAGCAAAATCACAAACCCGATGATGCAAATCCTTGAGTAGAAATTGTCTTCCATCTTGGCCAGGATATTTAGAGTGATTTGATCAAGGTCGCTCTGAAAGGACAAAGATCGACGGAGACAAATGAGTACTTTTAGTTCGGTGACTTGTTGTCGAGTAATTTTGTACGATTAACGGGGAAATCTCAAACGGCTATAATGGGATCCGTTCCATATCTTCATAGCGACACAACGCAGCCCGGCAATAAAATTCATTCCATTACTCAACTAAACCTCGTAGTTGTAACAACTTTGTGAAACCAACGCATAATGATCACATATTACCTCTCATTTGGTGTGCAGCTGTACATGTGCAGAACTACCGATACTGAAAGCGCCCTGCTCCGTGTACACTCACGACTGGATGGCCTTGGCTGATAGCTGAATAATTGCTGTCATCAAGAAACTACTAATTGATTGTCTTGTCCTTAAAGTGCAAAAAGAGAAAAGTCCTCATTTTTGCAGCGTTTGGTGTCGATCTTCTCATAGTATACCCGCACTGGGTCAGAAAAACTAAGGCCACTAATAACACCATCATTATTGTAGTTTTGCTTATTACAAAATGATAATACAAGATGGTTTCCTGCGGATGTCGGATGAACTCTTAAGCACTGTAACTGTTTTATGTTCTACGCGGTCTGACAACCGACAGCAATAACTGGATTACCTCAAGAGGCCAGGCAGCCGGAGAAGTGATAACTATTCCAGAACGCTCTGGGAGACAGTTACGCCTGTCAACGGCCTTTAATGACTAAAAAACATTAAAACAAGTCAAAGGAATCAACAAACATGTTCATGTCGTACATACGCCCCAAGAGTGTGCGACAAAAGTGCGTGATTCAATCGTTATCGCGAGCGTAATTCGCGGCAAACAGGCACGTGACGTATGCAATGTGTAATGTGATACAAAATTTCCTTTTACCTCATCAAACCCTTGACATTTGGACTAAGTAAACACAACGCCCGGACACACCAACGTCAGTCGATGCGTCGCAGTCGAGCTGTTCACACGATGTTTCGCACATTGGTTTTGTTTCTTGCGTTGTTCGTCGCTTTCTTTGCTGTAGCGTCCTTTGCCAAACCCATGGATAACGCAGGTAACGTATCAAAAACCACATCGTCCAGAAAATCGGTACTCGTGCATGCGAACAGCTGGATGTAAATTGTCAAAACATCTTAGTATCAGTTATTAAATACTGGAGGCTTGTCTCGAATAAGCTTCTTGAGTGGCCTTGTAAGTCGTTAGTTTACCTGAAAAACCAACGGACTGTTCAACCATTTGATACGTGTGCGCCCTTCGGCTCCTTACTAAATGGCAACTCGCTGGAGCCGCGACCCATGTAAAAAAATATGGTTTACTATTCTGCAGTTTTCCCCAAAGCCTGATGAATCAAACCAACTAATGTTTGTCCGCTGTAAATGTCCATCGTTTACTTGGCCTTATTCTCAAATATATATCTGAAACAGACCGGCATTACGACGACGATGACGAAGCAGATACGTTCGAGCCGATTTCCTGTCACTTGCACGTAATCAACGTTTATAATTATATCACTGTGCTGTACTTGCACGGCTGAGCTTTGTGTTAGATCAGTCGCAATACACTGTGTTTATGAAAACTCTCGGCACAGAACGTCAAGCTAAGTTTCGCAGCAAGGAAGCTTCTGAAAGAATGCTGAACTCGCGTACATTTGATAGATATCATGTTTAGATTCGTGTTATTGTACTCTTATATTACAGAAAACCTTTTCAGGAGTTTAGTGCTTCATAAACTATAATCAGGCTATGTCAGTCATAGACTGGAAAGTGGCGGGAACCTTCCAATATATCTGACAGTGCTCGGCCTATGTTTCAGATAAACGTTTTTTTTTCCTCTATACATGTATTTACTGTGCAGTTTCTTTTAACGAATTTTTGTTTGCATTTCAGTCTATGTATTTCTATCCTACCCTTGATGATGGGAACTTTGTTTGATTTTGCAACTTTTTAAGTTGGGACAATATGCACCAACTGTAAATATTTGTTGACAGTATATTAAATGTGTTTGTACAGATGACAGACTTAAAGAAGAATTAAAACACCGCCGATGAAGCAGGAACCCAGAGAAGGAAAAATAAACGGTGCTGAACAAAAACAAAAAGAAAGTGAAAAACACAGGACAGTTTTAATACTGCCTGAAGCTTGTTCACAAAGTACGATACCATCAGCTTTCCCTAACTTGTTACAACATGAAGATTAAACAGCTGCACGATTTTTCTCAGCCGTCATAAAAACATTAAAAGGTTATTCAGTGTTGTATAGTGCGAACTAAAGTCGAGATTTAAGGTGATGTTACACGAGACGATTTTTAACGACGATTTTTAGCGCAACAATGTTGCGCGAAAAATTGTCTCGTGTAACATGCCGTTGCCGCAACAATGTTGCGCTAAAAGTTGTCTTGTGTAACATGCATTAAAAATCGTCGCTAAAAATCGTCGTTAAAAATCGTCTCGTGTAACACCACCTTTAAGAGTGATCGACTTCAATTTGCTGGTTGGTTTTACTTTGAAGGAGAGACCATTGAGCAGTGCGAGACAATGCCATCGTCATGTGCTTGCTTGCTTACAATCTGGTATTGTTTTAACAGGGGTTGGGAGGGGAGGTTGAGGCTATTTTGTTTGATTAGACAAATGTCGTTTTATGACACATGAAAACATATGGAAAAATCGTATGTTTTATCGTATTTTTTCAGAATGGAAGACCGAAGTAAACGATAACAACGGTATCGATATCGAAAAGGTTGCTAATAGGGGTACGTACAGATGATGCCTTTATGCAACTTCAGAACTAAACGTTTATCTATTATTATGATTTACGCGTATACAAGAGACAGAGGGCCCTTTCACACAAGGCAGTTAAAGCGATCTGATACTGAACGACCTGAGACGAGACAGAGGGAAACAGCGAGAAAAGTAGAAAAAGAGTTCAGTGTAGTAAACAGGCAGAAACAGAGCAACATAATTAGTGCTGAGTCAGCGAAAAACAGCCACGGCCATAGAGACAAGATGTTGTGATCATGTGCGTGCGTTTGTGGGTACATTTAGTGTGATCAATCTTTCGGTCAGTCCCTTACCGCTAATAAAGTCCTTTCCATGCCTTCAGAGTACGAGTCCGTGCATGGACGCATTCTGACTGTGAATCAGGCGCACATCCACAAGAGAGCTGCACAAACAAACAGTGGAGGGAACGCCTTCACTAAAATAGAACATGCCAACAAAGGTACCACCTAGGATCATACTAATATACCTACTACTCAATTATCACTACTCCCACCACCACCACCACTACTAATACTACTACTACTACACTATGTATACTACTTAATATACTACTACTGAATTACTGCTACCGCTACTAACTACCATACATCTTATGCTGTCTTTTCTACTAGCGAACATGACCAACCTTTATCAGGGAGACATAATCCGTGATGATTTCCTGGAGAGCGACTTTAGCGGGAAGGCGAGGAATGCGCTCAGATGGCGGAAACGACTCTGGACGTCGCGGGTTATACCTTATGTCGTGCCAGGAAAAATGTGTAAGTAACAACAACAAACAACATCAAACGTTGCAGTTTAGTAGTGTTACAGTTTTGTTTCTTGGCACTTGTTTCGCTGTAATTACGTTATGTTTTTTTTTACCTTGCCAGTCAAGTTTGCTTGTGGAATGATATGATTATCGTTTCGGCAATGGTGTTTTGGCGATGTGGGTTTCGTGTCCACCTCTGATAGAAGTATTTCCTTTTTATGAGCGAGCTCTGGTTGTCACGATGGGAAGGGGGATAATAGACGATAGAACCGTGCCTCTTTTCCCGTCTCTTTTTTTTTCTCTCGACGCTTTGCCAGCTTGTATTGAAAGGCCCCCAATAGCCGAATGGGTACAAGGGTGTGCTGACATTAAGACAGGATCAGACTGAAATAAAATGTGTCTAACTAACAATTCTCAGCGATAAAAGGTCAAGTGAAAATACTCTGATTTCAGTCTTGATTTTCCTCGCAGCTCACATCAAGGCGAACCTTCTCAAGGCCATCGCACAAATTGAAAGAAACACGTGTTTGAGGATCGTGCCGTATAATTGGCGAGTGCACAAGAACTACGTTGAATTCACGGACACTAACGGGTGAGACTGACGCTTCCCTGTAATCTCTCCATGACTCAATAACTTATTAAATGAAGACACGTCGAACCTCTGCAGTTAATTCCGCAAAAAAGAAAAGGATAATTTTGGTCCTGACAAGATTCTATTGAAGGTGTTTTATTCTGCAATTGTACATCACAGTCGGACTACTAGGAAATATTTGATAATTGGTGCTCACGACTGGTCTTTAGAGTCAATTCACATCTTTTATTTTTAATAGGTGCTCGTCAAAGATTGGCAAGAAGTACTACGAGCCGGGCCATCAGACAATCTCTCTTGGAAAAGGCTGTAATTTTCCCAGCACGATCCTCCACGAGCTAATGCACACAATAGGTATAGAGAATGCAATGCCCATCAAAATCATTTTCTCCTCTCTCAAACCCTTAATTTCTCAAAATGATTAATATATTCCTCTTGGTATAAGGTCTTCTAATAAAACTAGTCGCATCGCGTGCAATGTTTCGTACCTGTACGCACTAAAGGTTCCTTGTGCTGACTGTGTTTTTCTTCTTCATCGACAGGTTTCTTTCACGAACAAGCCCGTTGGGACAGAAACAAATATGTCAAGATTTATTGGGAAAATATTTTGGATGGTAATACTAACAATAACTGTATGGTCGTTGTGAGGTGTGGTCACTCAACTGAAGGCTTTCAATGAGAGTACATTATAGAATACCACCAGTATATTCTGTCATTTTGCACTCAGATTTCTTCAAAATTAGCAAAATAGTAATAATAATAATAATAATAATAATAATAATAATAATAATAATAATAATAATAATAACAATAATAATAATAATAATAATAATAATAATAATAATAATAATAATAATAATAATAATAATAATAATAATAATAATAATAATAATAGCATCGCTGTTTTCCTCACAGAATTGGTCACATATTACGACTGACGTGAGTTCTACTGAATGATAACGCCTTTTCTAGCACATTTCAAGTCCAAATTGTTTGAACAAAATGTATATTAAGTTCATATTCACCTTCAGGCTTTTCAGATCAGTTTGATAAGTATGACTGGAGAGATATCGACGATCTTGGCTCCTCATACGACTACAAGTCCATCATGCATTACGATCGAAAGGCCTTCACTAAAAACGGAAAACCTACTATCGTCGCCATTGGAAATGAAAACATGGCGTTTAAGATGCCGGATATGATGCTGAGTCCGCGTGACATCGTGGAAATTAATGTTCTTTACGACTGCAAAAGTAAGTATATGTCACAGTTGGTTTAAACATTCTACAGGAGAACCCGGCCCGCTATCTCGATCTCTCAAGGGAAGCGAGAAATAGTTCGAGATAGTGGGGGATCGAGATAGCGGGGTTCTACCAAGGGAACTTTATACCAAGTTCATTTCCGAGGGAAATCGGATTCTGTTCGAGATAGCGGGGAGTTTGATATAACCGAGTTCGAGATAGCGATGTTTTGCTGTTCTATTGGCAGTAATCAACTTTAAATTTCTGTTTCCAGTTTCTCACCAAAGACTTGATGCACCGACGCAATTGTGTTAAAAAATCAGTGCCAGTTGAAGATAAATAATAGATCACTTAGAAAAATGGTACCTTGTTCCTTATCCTCTTTTTATGTCGTTCTTGTTGTCATTAGCAACGCAATATGGCTGGACACAGTGGGCATCTTGGACTCCATGCGACCAGAACTGCTACAGGACACGCGAACGCTACTGTTACAACAACGGTGACGTCAAGGCCTGTAAATCACCTCACATCATGAATGTGTACGGAGTGGATCGACAGAAGGAGAAGTGCGCGAAGTCCATATGTCCAGGTATTCAGTCGTTTCACGGGCGTCCATAAAAAGGTGACAGTTCACAAATTGGGATCACTTCTTTTTATTGACACGATTGCTTGCTCGCGTTTACTGTGAGGTACCTGTGAACAGGCTCTCTCTCTCTTTTTCGGCCGCGTGGGGTACTAAGACGATTTATTCCTTGCAGCTCCTGTGGATGGTAACTGGGGTCGCTGGGCCGAATGGCAAGCATGTGACGTCACTTGTAACGACGGTTATCGCACCCGAACTCGAAAATGTACTAACCCGTCTCCTGCTCATGGGGGAAAAGTGTGCGCCGGGGAAAGCAACGAGCGGAAAATCTGTACCAGGAAGCGATGTCAGCTCGGTGAGAACCGATATATTACTTAATGTCTCACTCTTCCATGACTCTGTCTCTCCAACTGTCCGTATTAGAGAGGTGTCCGTATTCAGTTAGTGTAAATGACTGAAGAAACGGTAGGGACCACTCCTACCAGGTGTCCGTCTTAGAGGGATGTCCGTACTAGACGGGTGTCCGGTAAAAGGGAGTTGACTGTATTACAATTTCTCTGATCGACTTTATAGATCCGGATGACACTGATTTTGAGAATTATCGTCTTGGGATGTGGAGCCAGTCTACAAATGACAAACTGAACTGGAACTTTCACAAAGGACCCACACAGACCGTGAATACCGGTCCCATGACAGACCACACGAAAGGGGACTGGCAAGGTTAGTAAACGGTTGCCCTGCTTCACTGGTGACCGCGGAAATAAGTTCTCGACCAATAGGTTACAGCATATTCTCTAACGCACTGGGTGATTATTTTCTTGTCACACAATAGATTGCTACATATTTCTCTAACGCATTTGGCGGCTATTTTCTTGTCACGCAATAGGTTACTATCTGTACGTAGAGTCTTCAGGGGCTCAAGGGGGAGCCAATGCCAAACTCGTGTCCCCTTGGAAGCGGCCTGCAAGTAACGTGAGACAGTGTCTCAAGTTCCATTATTCGATGTACGGCTCGAACACGGGGTCTCTTTCGGTTCAGATCGAGCTAAAAGGGAAAGTGAATTCGAAGTATTTGATATTCTACAAGAAAGGCGACCAGGGCAGGGATTGGAAGTCTGCGGCAGGAAATATCGACATTGATGTAGGGAGCAGTTATCAGGTATTAATATATCTTTAAAGCTCTACATTAGCAGTGGCCCAGTTATACTTAATTTTCAGACTAAAACCTCGTGAATTTGGGCACCGGACGTAAACATCGATAAAATAGGCAACCTTACTCTAGAATATTCTTTAGGCCCTTCTCTAAAGCTCGAAATGTCAGCTTCAACTTCTCACTGAGTTAAAAAAAAAGTTCTTTCAAGACGTTCTAGCTTTCCATTGTACATGTAATGGAAAAAATGGTAATATAGACGGGGACAAATAAATTCTCGCTGTCTTGCTACAACTACCTGCTCCTGGTTTCAGAACTCAGTACGGTGTTTTGTTCACCAACCCTAGCGTGCTAAACATCCCTCGTTCGTGTTGCAGCTAACATTTGAAGGAAAAGTTGGAAGTGGATACTCTGATATTGCTATCGACGACGTTTATGTCGACGCTGGATTATGCAGTGAGTGGGTTCAGTTATTTATCTATAAAGCGATAAATATACAACAGAAGCTAGAATAAACATAACGAAACTGCTCAATTTTACCTGTCAAAACTGATCGACTTAATCTACGGCGCGGGGACCAAGCGTATGATCCGCATTTAAGGTTGATGAGGATTTGTTTTTAAACTAGGCAAAGATAAAGGACTTAGCGCTGGAAATATCAATTAAACGAGACGTATTTTTCTGTTTCTACTAAAAGAATGCCAGGACGAGTACGTGACATGTAGCGGTAAATGGAGGCGGGATTATGGCTGCCAAAGCACATGGATGAGGACAAATTGTAAACGGACCTGTCAGTCCTGTCAAGGTAAGTAAACGCCCCCCCCCCCCCCCCCCCCGACTGACGCAATATTGTTAATAAGACAGGGGGGACTCCATCTTCAAATCCCGTTCACACGCAAAGTTTTTTAGCTAATTTTTATGACGTTTTATATTATCTATTGCAGTTGACGGGGGGTGGGGGGCGTGGTCCAGTTGGAATCCTTGTAGTGTCACGTGTGGTGCGGGTACCAGGACGCGCGCCCGCACGTGCGACAGCCCAGCGCCATCTAATGGCGGCAGAGCATGCGCCGGGCAGGGAACGGAGACACAGCAATGCAATGCTGCCGCAGCATGTCCTCCTGGTAAGTTGATTGGGTCAGAATTTTAGTGCGATATCACAAAACTTGGTTTTGGAGAATTTGTTTAAATCAAGAGAGTATGCTCTCCGAAAGGGTAATGCGAACATTTGTTAAATGACAAACCAATAGTGACGCGAGAGAAATGTGATTTACCTTGCTCCATGCGTGCTTTTAATCCTCGTGTGTCATTTATGGACGAAGGAATGAAAGGAAAAAGCGGCTTTGTTTTCAAATTTTCAACTGAATCCCTATTGAAGTAGACTCCGCCAGCTTAAACCCAATGAATGTCTTCATTGATACAGTTTCCTTATATCATTGACTTGTTTCTCGGTTTCCTTCAGCTCCCTGCCAAGATAAGAAGAAAGTCAGTTGTCCAATTTGGGCCAAGGCGGGAGAGTGCAAGAAAAACCCCACCTACATGAAAGTAAACTGCGCCAAAAGCTGCAACACATGTCCAAGTACGTTTTCGATCGTACAACAGCGATACAAGGACTAATTTTACGAACAACAGAACAGCACAAGCGTGTTGTATATACATCATAGTGATGTACTTTGATTACAGAAACAAAACAGTAGATTCACTGTCGACAACAGTTGGCATTTTAGGTGGGGAGGGCTTGGTATAAATCTAAAAAAATCACCAAGACAATAACAGCGGTATGAGACCTGATTTTACGAACAACAGAGCAGCACAAGCGCCAGAACAACAGTACTCATTTCACAGCGAAAACAGATTCGACGCAAGCGCTTATGATTACCTTGTTTCCTTGCTCTTCATTAGCTCCAGGTTGCCAAGATAAAAATGTCAATTGTCCAGGCTGGGCGAAGGTGGGGGAGTGCAAGAAAAACCCCACGTACATGACGGTAAACTGCGCAAAAAGCTGCAACACATGTAAGTGTTCAGGTGTACAACCTCTCACCGTAGATGCTTTGCGCGCCCAGTGACTGACGGCGGCCATTTTCGTATCATACGAACATGGCGGATTCTCATGTTTTTCTACGTTTTATCGCGAAATAATTCAGCACAAACTCAGAAAGTGTATTGAATACGGCAAGCAGCGACAGTCAGATCGATCAGTCATAACGTTAGCTAACGTGGTAGCCTGAAATGTAGTCGTCTCCTCAGCCCTCAACCGAAGCCCCGGGCTAACGTGGGCCCCTCAGGAAAGTCGAGCTCCGGATGTAAATATAAACATGGGCGCGCAAAGCATCTACGGTGAGAGGGTCTCTTTAAGCCAGGTTTTCACGAGCGACGGCGGCACCATCAAAGCATGTGCGCCAGTTTTTTTCTCTCGATTTATTTAAGAAATGTTTGAGCGATTAGCGCGCCTGGGGTGACTCGGGAAGGAAGGAGGGTGTCCCTGGTGTTCGGGCCAATTTTTCCGTATAAACGGACCCAATGTGACTATTTATGTATAAAATTTACCTACAATTATATTTATTATCAGAATTGTTAAGGTACGAGGTTTTTCAGTTTCGATCAACTGCAGAACTTGCAATAGATTTTGAAACTTTATATTCTCTTATGAAAACACTCGTTGCAGTTCAGGACTCAATCTAATGTCGTTCGAATTGCTTCTTTATCTAAAAGGCTGCATCGATGATAATGCCAACTGTCCTGCTTGGGCCAAAAGCAAAGAGTGTGATAAAAATCCTTCATGGATGCTGAAAAACTGCAAGAAAAGCTGTAAGCAGTGCTGAGGTGCGGAAAAAGCACGGCCAGTGAATACTTTAAAACTATTAGACTGAACTGGTGTAGCAATAGTGAAAGAGGATTTAAATAAAATGTTTCTTTCTGTCGTTGTAACGATCTCAAATAATGTTCACAACTATTTTGAACAAATTATAACAAAGGTAAAAATATCAAATTACACATCGTTTGTCTGACGTGAAACCTGTAGGCAAAATAGCTGCACTGGGACCTAACAAACAATATTCAAATCAAGACCAATATATAAAAAACAATAGAGGATATTACACGGCGGCGCGAAGATATGAATCTTATTTTCGAGTGGTAAAAACAATATTTTACGAACGAGCGCTTCGCGAGTGAGTAAAATTGCGCTCGTTCGTAAAATTCTGTTTTTACCACGAGAAAATAAAATCCATATCTTCAAGCCGCCGTGTAATTTTCTTTCTTTATATTAGACACGAGTGTTTTACGAGAAATTGCACAAACAAGCGGGAAATGATGCCAACGATATCCTCACTAGTGAGGATATGGAAAATACGCCACTCGGGTCCCGGAGGAAGTTTCGTATGGATTTTACGCACGGTATATTTTCCAGTAAAACACTCGTGTCTATATAATAAATGGATATATGGTAGGTGGACTCCCGCACCCTTCACGCTAAGACAGACACTCCAGCACAATAAAGGGGAATACAGTGAACTCTCTCTAAGGCGGGAACCCTCTGGAATAGCATTTAGTGTCCGCCTTAGAGAGAGTTCAGTTACAGAAAAACAAGTGAAAATTGGCAAGGACCAAATCTGCATGCTGTCTGTCTTAGAGAGGTGTCCGCTTTAGAGAGGTGTCCGCTTTGAGAGAGTTCAGTTACAGAAAAACAAGTGAAACTCAGCAAAGGACCAAATCTGCATGCTGTCCGCCTTAGAGAGGTGTCCGCTTTGAGAGAGTTGACTGTACAATACAAACAAAACTATTTGCTACTGCGCAAGTGACGCTGCGAAAGTGACGCTTTCCTCGGTAGTTTTACTACAAACGATCATTCGTCGTATTTCTTCGCTGCTCGAAAGAATGGCAACAAATAAGTACACTGTCTTTTAAAAGTTTTTCATGAAGGTCCTGGTAGCCTCGGTTTCGTGAAAATCTCACAGTTGTCGAGCAATTTCACAGATGACAATTCAACGTAAAAAGGGACGGCTTTTGGCAAGTATAAAGCCTTTTCTGTGCGTTAAAATCAAATCGGCTCAAATCAGACAGGCAAGACATGACACCTGCAGCAGAGCACTACCTAAATTAAGTTTGGAGATCTGGCCAACGAGCCAGCAAAACTGAGTACTCGCGGACGTCAAGAAGGTGCTCCGGAAAAAGCAACGCCAACGCCAAGCCACTCCGGCATTTAGCGGATTTCAACCTCAGCGTTTGTCCATTTAGCGAGAGCGTCGTTTGGACGAATTGAAGTGACATACGTGGTGTATAACTTCAGCAGTTTACGGCGTTGGTTAACGAGTGGCCGTTCATCTCGATAAACGTCGACCACGCGACTTTGCCGTTTATAGTTTACCCTACATTTTTCTATATCGCTGCTACAAAGTACCAGTGCCCCATCTGCGCGCAGAGCGAAAAGACCACTGATCTGCGGGTTCGCGGGTTCTAGTCGTCACGGCTTCCTCGCCCGTCATGTCTGGCTTGGTTTCCTGACATTCGGCTTCTCGCTTTGCCCGTACCGGTGCTTCTCTATGAAGTCCAGCAGTTTCTCTTTCGTGATAGGGTTTCGAATACTGCCACACACACCTACAAATGAAGACAAAAACGAGACGGTCAATTGCAACTGCGAATGGCAAAAAAAAAGAAAAGGAAAAAAAAAAAAAGAGTGATTATAGTCAGTTCTGAAAACTGTTATCAATTTTACAGCTTGTTACCTCAATGTGGGAACCCGAGCCCAAGTATAGCTATACCATGCTGACGAGGCCTAATAAGGCCGAAACAGCTGTCCATGGCTGCTATTACTTGGGCCCCCCCCCCCCCCCCTTTTTTTTTGTTTTTGTTTTTTTTTGTTTTTTTTTTTTTTTTGGTAGATCAAGATGCCCGCTAACACCGTGGCCTTTGTGCCCTATTCTGTGGTTTCAGCTTACCAGCACATTGTGCAGTATTCTGATTATGTTATCAATGGAAGCCGCGGTGCGCCCTCTACTCCCCCCCCCTCCTTTTATTGTTTCAGATGCGTGAAACTGCGAGTAGAACTTCGCAAATTGTATCTTGCTCAGATGAAAGCTGATTAAAGCTGATGAAAGTTTCGATTCGCTTCTTGCATGGTTGAGAGAATTTGTAATATGAGCGGAGGAATGAAATGGAAAAAGTACTTACGCTGCGCTGTGTTGTATCCATTTGGGAAACTTTTGTCATCTCGAACCCTGAGGAATTTCCATTGGCTGCCATCCCACGTACACTCGATCACCTTCTTGTCGTGTTCCCGCAACTCCTTTGTAACCTAACAACAAACAAACAAGCAAATTAACAAAACAAACACTACTCTTAAATCTCTCACTCTCAAGTCACGGAGAATTGGCACTTGGTAGCTTGCTCAGATGAAAGCTGATTAATCTATCAATTATCATCACTTTCCTGTGCATTTTTTCTAGGCTGGTTGGGAGAATATGTCTTTGGAAATGAAATGGTAAAAGTATCGACGTAAGGTTGAACTGGAATTTGCTGAACGCCATCAATAATGTGTTGTTGGATGTCTTGGCACATATGTTCGTGTGCGTGGGTGTCAACGTATGCTTTACCAACCTTAATTTTACAAAAAGGAGTTTCCAGCCCTCCAACCATCAAACAACCAACTTTCTCCGTAATACAGCTAAAAACAAAACAACAACAACAAACAAAATAAATATCAACGTCAGTCAAGTGGACATTTCCTAAGGCAGCAACAAAATAATTAGATCAGTTTGGTGCTCGTTGGTGAGCGACTGCCAATCGATAAAAACATAAAAAACAGGGAGATACATGTGTATGGCGCCTTACCCTTCTTGTTTGAAGGTCACTATATTCAACCGGAAGTCCACAGAGTTTAACGTGTGCGGCTTCCATTTTAGAACGCTGTCACTCGTGCCAGGCGTGTACGGCTGTCGAGTAAAAACAACAACAACAACAACAACAACAACAAAAATGAGACGTTACGTGTACAAAGTCCATCATGCTAAAACAAAACCAATCAACCAGCCGACGGATCGACGGACAGACCAACCGAAAGGCGGACCAAACAAAAGAGCCAGCAAAAGTTTTTCTAAGTTGATAAAGAACGAGTCAAACTCAGTATGCTCTGGTACCGGAGCTTTGCGCATAATTACAACACAAACTTGGGTCGGTGTATACTTACATCTTCTGCAGGGTTGAAAACCAGGCCATCCGTCTCGTGAGCTACTTTGCTCACAAAGTGGTCCAGCACCTGATTTAGAAAAAAGACACAGATAAAGAGACAGAAAGAACGGCAGGCCAGGGCCAGGGCCAGGGAAATTTGAACTTGATCACTCTTGGGAGTGAAAGGGTTAAAAGCGTAGAAAGGAAACAAAAGCAAATAAAAACAATGTACAAATCAGTGCACTACTAACCCAGCCAGCTTTCTCCACTTGAAAGAAATTCTTTGCCCGAATAGAAAATGGCTCGCTGGCCTTATCGAGCGAACCTCTCTGAGCCTGAAGATTGATAAATCACACCACGTCAGAAACACCCACCAAATCCAGAACAATGGTCGAGCACTGAGATGGTAAAAGCAAATACAGAGGGGAGGGGGAAGGGGCGGTGACGAAAACAAGCCTAATATCGAGCTACAGTATGGGCAAGAGAAGGGGAAGATATTGTAACTTCTTACGGCTTCGTTGCGAGGTAGCTCTATCTCCTTTTGGATACAGGTCATTCTGGTGTCGTGAGAAGTTTTGCCAACGTCTTGGTCCTGCGATAATCAAGAGTTCATAAGCTAAAGTTCACCACTACATACATGTACGTCAGAAGCGAGCGTGAACGTGAACACGAACTGCAGACACGGACACGGGCGCGAGCCCGAACACGAACGTAGACACCAACACGAGTGCAAACATGAACGCCGACACGAACGCAAGCACGAACACGAACACGAACACGAACGCAAACATGAACACGAACGCAAACATGAACGGGGACACCAACACCAACACCCACACCCACACGGACATGAACACGGACCAACACGGGCACGAGCGACAAATTTTAATTTTAACACACATCCATGACGTACAACCAGCATAAACACGAGAAACACAAACCTGGAACTTAATGATTTCGTAAACCAAATATCGCGGATGTACTTTATCTCCTTCTTTGTCAAACACCATTTCCTACACGATAACAGTTCGTTAACAATGATAACAACACCTAACACTACCGCAATAATACTACTATTATATTATTAATTATTACACGACTTCACATTTTCGAGTGCAAATACGGGCCAAAACGAGTGCAAAGATGGGAGCGTATTTCACTCGTCAGGAAACAGATCAACTGGTTTATTTGCTTACGTGATCAGTTTTCGCAAGCAAAGTTTACGAACGCGTCATTTTTTGTTCCATTTTGCGCGCGGCGAGAATGTTTGCCCTGCTTCTCGCCTGAAGCAGGCTCAAAAAAATAAAACCGACTCGTAAAAATACTCCGCCGTATTTCACTCCTTCCCGTGTAATAACCTCTTTGTATACTATTATCACTACTTATACTACTGCTTCTAATCTGAGTTTAGATTCTTCAACGTTTTTTGAAACAAAGTACATGTTCATGATTGTATAAAATAACTATGATACAACGCGCGTTCTGATTGACTAAATAACCATGCAAGATGAGAGTATATTACGCACTGACGTGATAGGTGATGTATTTATTGACTAATTATGTCCTCGAGGTTTCCCAACGCTACTCTCGTGTTCTCCCATCTTCTCGCGAGTTTAGATGAGGCTATATTACACGAAAATGCGTTACATATTTCTTAATTATATGACGCAAATGACATTTATATAGGGTAATTATCTTTCTCGGGTTATGCAGTGTACTTACTCCATCTAGCAATGTATTAAACACGTGTTCAGTGGGGTTTTTCCGCTGTGGAAAGGTAAACTGAGGAGCTGAAAAAACCGAGTTGTCTCTGTCAATCAGAAAAATCTCTTTTTCCCTCAAGATGAGCATCATGTATCTGCAAGAACGGAAAAATTACTGTTAAATAAAATACTGGGGATTTGAAGGATTTTCAAATTCTCTTCGTCACGATGGTTTTCTTTCTTTCGTAAAACAGCGTCTTCTATCACATTTTGTCCCCTACTCCATACTAAAGTCTCTTATTTTTCCTATTTTTAAAAGCTTGCCATTCAGTTTCTGATGAGCCAATCGTGCTGAAACCTGGATATTACAAATTTGGATGTGCTATATTATTGACGATCTTTTTTCCTTTTTTTGGTTTAAGTCAATTTTGATTAATTTTGCACAACTCTGGAATGACTAATTCTGTTCCAAGGAGAGAGAAAGGCACAGAAAGTGTAAAAGAATAAAGAAAATAAACTGTACCTTACGCCATCCGCCTTCCAACTGACTCTATACGGCTTTTTGTGAATCAGAGTGATATTGCTAATGTCCATAGATACGGGCTGGCTACCTGGAAATCCGCCCCTTTTGTAATAAAAACAATGCTCGGTTGGGAAGTGTTCACAAAACTAACTTTTACATTATAATACCAAAAATATGGTATTCGCAGATATCCTCTCGTCCTATAGGAGTCCCAACGGGTCTGGATATGATTTTGATAAAATATATTTGCCTGGTCTTTTTATTGTTTGGAATAAGTAAATTCGCTGATGAAAGTACGTGTGTATATCTGAATTAGCCTGAAAATGACAACTACAATGTGGCACAATTTCTCCCGAGATATATGTCATAATCAAATTGTCTACACTGAAAACAAGCCTGTTTTTTCACACTATCCGTCTGTCAATAAGATGAGAGGAAGATGGGGGATCGTAGAAGCAAATTTCTGTCGTATACTAGCAACTCGCCTTTCCCATCCACACATTTCTTCACAAATTTCTTGTATTTCTTCACATCGTGGTGATTCCACAGGATTGACCCCATAAATCCCATCCACGAATTTGGCATCCTATTGCATAAACAGGAAAAAAAAACATATAGAGTGGCTTCAGGTAACTTTAGAAAACATAACCAAAGGAAACACAGTGTAAGAAACAATTTTACTAATATTAGAAGCCAATTAAAGTAATTTGCATCTGGTTTTACTTCAAGAGACCAATGAGTGGCTGATCCAGATCCAAAGTGGTAGTACACACTAATATAATAATGCTGTACTAATAAAACTTCTTTGGACCAATCCAAAAATGTAGCAAATGCTACAGTACATAAACCAATCACATGACTAAGATTGACTCTTTCAACGTTGTTCTGTTAATATTATTGGATGATCATCTAAAATCCTTTTTCAAAATAATAAAATAAAAAAAACTGGGGCAATATTATTATTTGATAGAATGCAGTACAATGTATCAATGTATTCACAATACTGCTCAGAACAAACCTTGATCCTTGTGTCTCTTCGTCTCCTTTTCCGACTTCCATCTGGCCTTGAACCATCCTCAGGAAAATAATCCCTGCCGTTTTCTTCTCCTTCATCACTTTGACCAGCATCCTCATCTTCAAAGCACCAGTCTGGTCGTTCTGGCACAGGAAGGGGCTCTCCTGTGTCACCATAGCGACGTGTCAGCTCCATGAGGTAGTCAAATTTGTATATCCCAGGTGAACGGCACTGTTCAGGGGCAAATTTCATTTGGCCAGATGTTAATAAGACGTTATGGATCCTGCATAAGAAGTATCACAAAACTAGCGTGCTCCTGTACACCCAGTCTGACAGCGTTCTTCATTCTTCCATTTAATAATCTAATGATAATAATTATCAAATTCATGCAGACAGTATTGCTATGGGCTTGAGAACAAAAACTGTACACACCTGTGCAAAAAAGCTGGCAGCAGCATCAACACTAATAGAATAAAATTCAAGAAGAATGTCAGTACAATAGGACTGTCTTTACTGTACTGCAAGAGTAAATTCTTGTATTTTTGCCACTGAGGTGTTTGGGGGGATTTAACTGTATTTAGCTCAGATGTGGCTAAGTTAGGTGACTGGTGGGTTACATTAAACTGGTGATCAAACACTATGAAATACATAAGACACTAAATCACAATGAGTGGGCAGCCAATGTGTCCATACTGGATGTCTGCGTAGTGGTAGGAGAAGTGTGTGCATTATCAGTCTTGGCGTTTCATGGGTATTTGGCCTCACAATTCAATATTTTACCTCCAATCTTCCTTTTCTACAAGAAAAGCAATGATAAGAAATCCTGTCCTGTTAAAGCCATGAGTGCAGTGGACTCCTGAAAACAATATTACAATATTAACAACAACATTGTATTAACCACACAAATGAATGAGACTGTGACATACAAATGTGACTGCACTTCTTACCAATAAGCTCTCCAGGATGCTTTCTCCAGTATGATTCACAGATTTTAATGAAGGCCTTTGTCTGCTCTAAGGAAGGAGTCTCCCCATGCCTTAAAGAAATTAAATTTACAATGTAGAATTTAATGTTGGAATTGTAAAATGTTAAAACACTGAATGTTGCTGGTATATTCTCTCAACCTGGGGATAGGATGACGAGCTGAGCAAGGTATCAAAAAAGCCACATTCTGTCAAAATTATTTACCCAATTTATGGGTGATACTCTATCACTTGAAATGCTCTTACATCCTTACCCTCGGCACTGTAGTTTTACATGTTCGATCCCTGCATCTTCAAACTTGCTCTTGTCATAGAATCGGTTTGTATTTGTTAAGTCAATGATCATCCCAAGTTTGGTTTGCTGTTTTCAGGAAAAAGTTAAAATTAATAAAACAGTATACCCCTTCCACAAAATCAAAATTATAAAGATTGCATACAACTTCTACTAAAATTTGATATAGTGTAGTGTACTTTTGCAAGTCACATATGTGTGCTGGTAAAAATAACATTGTTGCAAATGTGTGCTCTATTTTTCTTTATAAAATGAAACTTATATAACACGTGCTCTGTTTGCATGAGGCTATGTTCGGTTTTCAAAAGTCATAAAATATTATTACTTTATTGGTGATAAATGTGTATTTGGTTCCCAAGCTGCTGTACAGCAAACTCCTCAGATACATTAAGGATATTATGTGGCATGAAGATATCAATTTTATTGGTAAACAACTGTTTTTACCACAACACACTAGTTTTTCGCTCTCTGATTGGTTGATTTACCGTGGTAAATAAGAGTCCAGACAACGATGCTGATGCCAGCTGACGCCAGCATGTCACATTTTGCAGTGAACTACAACGAAAGTTTCCTGTATATTTCTAAATGTTGTGGTAAAAAACAAATTTCCACTGGTTTGCCATGGTGTGGACTCTTATTTACCACAATTTACGTCATCACATGGTCAAAATTAGTTGCGGACTCATTCGGCGAAGCGCCTCGCGAGTCCACAACATTTTGACCATGTGATGACATAAATCGTGGTAAATAAGAGTCCACACCATGGCAAACCAGTGGAAATTTATTAAATATACAGCTGACAAGAGTGTTTTACTGGAAAATACTGATGCAAAAGTGGGAAAAGACGTCACCAGTGGATATTGAAAATATATGCCACTTGTATAAATATTATGAGTTGTCTACTTTCCAGATAAAACTCTTGTGTCTATATAAATAATAAAATGTACGTCCTAATTCGTCGTGTATGATAGTTAATTTATGTCACCTTCATTGACCGGATATATGCAAGAAGCATGGACAGTTGGAAACGATTTTCTTCTGGAATTTGAGAATCGTATCGGGGTCCAAGGGGGGTCTTGAAAGCCAGAAACTTATCTGGTAGGAAGACAAAGGCGTGTTTGTTTTGTACAAAATACTAAAATTTTATTAATATATACATAGTGAGTGACGATAGCAGCAAGTTCAGATTTCACTGCGATACAAATTACGCATCAAAAAAGAAACTAAAAAGATCAATTTTATTTAGTAGCGTAGAGAAACAGACGACTGAGTCGTAGCAATGCAAAATGTAAACAAGGTCCACAGAGTCGACTGCATACATTATACGCACCACAGATGATTTGGCTCTTCCTGGGGCAATTCAGCCATCGGGGAGGTACAGCCATGTTAAAAACCTGGGACAGCTCTTGCCGCGTGATTCTTGACCCTCAAAATGGCAATTGCGACGTAACTTAAGCGCCTAACATGCCGCTGAACGTAGTACCTCTCAACTTCTTTCTCAGCGAAGCAGCCATCTTTGGCTGCTCTTACGCGCATGCGCATTTTCCACTGCAAACTCCGCTGTACATGTCGGTTCACCATGAATGAATGGAACTTCATATATGACTAACTTCAAAGTCCCGAGCATAAGCCAACCAGGTAGTAAACGGTTTGGAACGTACAATATCAGACGCCCAACGTCAGGCACGTACAGCCCATCCAGAAGTGGATGACCTCCTCCTTGAAAGATTTCCGGCGGCGCTGAAGCGAGCATAGACAAATCTGGCTCAAATGGCCCCAGAACCCGCCCAGTTAAGCAGGAGACACAGATAAACTATACCATTGTGTTCAAGTTTCAATTTATTCGTAAAACTATTCTTGTTGTCCGATCGAGTGAAACCCCATACATTCTCTTATAACTGCCATGAAGTTGTGCCCGCGAACTATCAGCGGAATCACCCCCAACGCTTGGCGCAACAAGACATAAGCTGGCAAAGCGCATGCTGTACGCCGCTGGACATGTACTGCGCTGCCTGTCAAAACCTTAATACTGGGTTGTAATACGTGAAACATTTCGTAAACCGAATCTACTTAAAGTACGAGTCGGACTGCAAATTGAACAATTTCACCTTTGGGGCCAAACATCTACTGCAATTCGAGAACGAACAATTTGATGAAGCTGTCACGCACAGTCCTAAAAAGAGAAAGAAATACAAATACAAAAACAAACTTTTGCTTTATAAATGGTTTATATCTACCGTCTGCGGCAATCTGGTTGAGACCAGAAAAAAAGACAAGCAATAAAATTAAATATAACAGAACATGTACGAAATTGAAAAGCCAAAGGTCGAAAGTCAAACTAGTAGTACAGATCCGTGTTTTCATTAATTGGTTGGAGGTTTCTACAACTGTTTGGCTAACCTACGCATAATCACGGGCGTTTGTTTTGTTTTCTTTGTGTCTTGTTTGTCTGTTAAATATAATACCACATCACAGGGGCCTCACACTGTACTTAATCTTCCGAGTATTTTGAGCTTGGGAGTGAAAACTAAGGCTAATCACACACTTATACTGACTACGACGCTGATCATTTTTTGAAAAGTCTCAGATGAGAAGATCAGTCGTTCGTTTCTCCGAGTTTTGATTCTAACTTCTGGAACTCATTCTTGCTCACTTGATCCTGTTCGTCTTCAACCTGCCAGGCAAGAGCAAATTTAGGCTGACGGCAGCTACTAGGAGCAACAAGAAGACAAAATGCTCTTACACATTATGCCTGGGGCCTCGTACTTGCGTACGAAAAAAAAAATGTTCGTATGTAAGACGTCCGCATCATAAGTTTGACTTACGCATACTCTCGCTCAAGATAGTGTGCGCAAGTCATCATTGTTCAGATGTATAAGTCATATTTACGAAATGTTTTTGTTCGTACGCAAGTTTGGTGAATATGACCCTTAGTTCTCACAAGCAACACAAGCACAAGCACAAGATCCTTATTTACAGTGAAAACAAGCTCGACGCAAATGCAAGCAGAAGCGCAAGGATTAAAATATTGATTCCTGTGCTTGCGCTTGCGTTGAAAATGTTTTCACTGTGAAATTAGGACCTGGTGCTTGCGATGCTCGTGAAAACCAGGCCTTAAATGATGCTTAGCTATATTTGTTTGGAGTATTGGCCTTTCGCCAGAGAGAAAGATATACAGTCAACTCTTTCTAAGCGGACACCTCTCCAAAGCGGACATCCCTATAAGTGCAAAAAGCATGCAGATTTGGTCCTTGTCGATTTTCACTTGTTTCTCTGTAACTGAACTCTCTCTCTCTAAGGCGAACACCTCTCAAGGCGGACAGCATGCAGATTTGGTCCTTGCCGATTTTCACTTGTTTCTCTGTAACTGAACTCTCTCTCTCTAAGGCGAACACCTCTCAAGGCGGACAGCATGCAGATTTGGTCCTTGTCGATTTTCACTTGTTTCTCTGTAACTGAACTCTCTCTCTCTAAGGCGAACACCTCTCAAGGCGGACAGCATGCAGATTTGGTCCTTGCCGATTTTCACTTGTTTCTCTGTAACTGAACTCTCTCTAAGGCGGACACCTTTTTAAGGCGGACACTAAATCTAGTCCCGAAGGTGTCCACCTTAGAGAGAATTGACTGTATAAGAAACGCCCAGAAAACACCAAGGCCATCTCATATAAAGTCAATAGTTATTCAGTAGGAAAAGGAAGAAGACGTTGCAATGGAAAATGCCCATAGTTCCTCAGTGCGGCCACATCAAGACAGATCAAGACTAATTAGATTTACAGACTGACAGACAAGCGTTGAAATCACACTAAGGTTGTAGGAAATCAAAGTTTTAATTACTGTACACACACCTGTTCCACGCTGACAACTTCAGGAATGTAGAACTGCATCATATTTTCAATTCCGTTTTTTAGCGTCACAACAGAGCTGGGGCAGTTTGAGCAAGAACCCTGCAAGGAGATTATGAACAAGTACAGTGCACAATGGATGTACTGTATATACAGTACTGTTCTGATACTCGGGCCTGGCACCCTAAGTTATAGAGTTAATTTTAAAAAGTTATCAATTAGTATTACTGTATTTCACTAAGCAGAGGAAGGCTCTTACTTGCATCTTTAGTTTAACAACTCCATCTTCAAATCCCTGTCAAACAGCAATAAACAAAGTTTGAACAAAATTCAGAAGCCCTGACATACTTGACTAAGGCCCTGTTTATATGAGAAAAGGTTGGTCCGGGGACCCGAGTCACCCTCCTACCCGAGTCACCCTGGGCGTGCCAACTATTCATACATTTCTTTATAAATTAAGCGAGCGTTTACATGGCAAAGTGATTAAAAAACGCTGGCTTCGATTTATAAGAAATGTATAGATAGTTACTTTTATATGCGTTTATGCCGTCCGTCCACACGTAAACGATGAGAAGGGGCAGGTTTAGAGTTTTCGAATTGCTTTAGCGTTTGCATGCGAACGGACGAAAACGATTCGTGAACGCTCACCGGATTCGTGTGGACGGAAAACTTTAATGAGTTTTAGCTAAAATAGAAGGCGTTTACGAACGTAAACGTATACGTGTGGGACGGGTCCTAAGAGTGGACATTTTACTCCCATGAGCTTGGACACACAAAGAGTGCCCTAGTATGTATCGGAAGAAAAACCTATTCGGGCTTTGAAGGGCCCAGCTTATAAATGCTCCCATATTACCATGAAGATAATATCCCCTCCATCTTCTTGGACAGTTGGTCTACAACAGGAGAAAAAAAAAGGAGAGAAGTCTAGGATCCCTTCTACAGGAATTTTTACCCCAAAATAAAACTTTAGTCCAAATAACTTACTTATAGAACCAATATTATGACTGTCAAGGGCGAAATTGTGTGACTAACTTGATTTTGTATTTGCTATCCTTTTGGTCTGGTACAAACAAGTTTGGCAAATCTCAGGCAATCGAGAACAAAAAAAAAAAAAAAAAAAAAAAAAAAAAAATTTCCACAGAAGTAAGCAAGTGGCAATAGTGTTTCCTCATAACTGCTGATTAGTTTCCTTTCCAAAAAATATACCAACCAAAAAGATTTGAAATGAACAATGTTACTTTAAATGGCTTTTTATTGGTTGAAAGTGGACAGCCTCTATGATTGGTTAAAAGTGTTTCTCACAGCCTTCCTCACAGCCTCCATGACCGGTTATACACTGTAATAGTATACACTCATACATTTACCTGATTCTTGTTTCCAAAAGTTCTTTGATCATTGCAACAGTTTCGTCATCTTCAGGACTAATTGCTACAAATAAATGCATGCAAGTGTTCAAATTAGACACCAGAAATCACAAAACCCATCTTACAGATCACTGTTAAACTCCTTCATTATCATTCATAAATTTTGCACAATTGTCCACATGCCAAACGTCAAATATGATAAATGCAGCATCTAAAATTCTAGTAAATAAATAGATAGTGAACTCTATCTAAAGCGGAAACCCTTAGGGTCAGCATTTAGTGTCCGCCCTAGAGAGGTGTCTGCCTTAGAAATAGTTCAGTAAAGAGAAACAGGTGAAAATCAGCAAAGACCAAATCTGCATGCTGTCTGCCTTCGAGAGGTGTCCACTTGGAATGGTATCTGCTTAGATAGCCCATTCTAAACATGCAGGAAGTTGAGAGAACACGAGAGTAGCATGCGTGGTGTTTTAGCCAATCAAAATGGGCATGTAGTATAAATTCATAGTTATTTTATAAAATCAATATTAAACCAATGTCACCTGTATCGCTTGGGGGCTGATCTGCTGTAAGTATTGGCATGTTGCTGGCAAAAAAGTCCATGATGATTGCAAAGATTTCAGGCTTCAGAACTGACCATTCCACGTCATCATCAGACTACAATTTGATATAATATTCATAATTTAATAATAGAAAATAATAAAAATATTATTATCTCACAAGTAATCAACATCATTATCACATTACAAACAAGGGCTGACTCTGCAGCCATGGTCTGGATCTGGAGCCTTTTTAAACAAATTGCCAAAGCAAAATTTGCGGGGTAATTTATGGGGATAAAGCAGGTCATTTTAGATGAAAGCAAGTACAATACTGTAAAACCTCGAAAAGAGGCCCAATGGGAGGGCTTAATCTCAAGAAGAAGCCCATCTCGAAAAGAAACCCCCTTCTTTAGTTTGCAAAGTAATCTCGAAAAGAAGTCCATCGAAGGGTCCTAAATAAAAAAGAAGCCCATGGGCTTCTTTTCGAAGTTTTACAGTATTATTATATCAAACTTGTTCACAGTAACCCATACCTTTGAGACTGTAATAAATTCTGTTCCAAACATGACACCATTCACACCTGGCACTCTGAACAAATTCCTGAATTTTTAATACTGAATGAGTACATCTGTTTCACTGACAGAAGTTTCCAGTTCATGACACAGTGGTTGGTAAACTAATCAAATGACAGTAAAAGGAATTAACCCTTGTGGTTATGAACCAACTATAAAGCAGTTGCAAGGAAAGCCTAGCCTTCATTGCAGGCATTCCCTGATAATGAATGGGAATGCCTGCATTGCAGGTTAAGGAAAGCCTGGAAAAAAATTTTGGTTTCAATGGAAATCAAACCTATGACCTTCATGACACTGGTGTGGCACACTAACCACTGAGTTACAGTATGAAGCTGCACAGAAGTATGGTTGTGAATAATGGGAAAGGGGAGGGTGGGGAAGCATGAAAGTTTATAGTTAATTAAGGGTGGATCAGATATAATGACTTGCTATATCATGATTATTATTATGACTGTTAGAGTTTATAGCGTAATTAACTTACAGTGCCGAAAATTTAAGTGTTGGCATATACAGACACCCCCATCAAAACCCTCTCACATTCACAGATACATTGTCATTCAATGTGTGCGGTTCACATAATAATAAATATTTATCATTATACTGTATCATATCAACTCATATCAAAACTGATTGAATACTGTATGTAATATGAAGTTCATTCTGGATGTGAAGGCCATTTTAGAAAAAAACAAACAAAAAGAACACACATATATTAGAGGAGATGCTGTGATACATGTGCAGAGTTTGTAACATATCCAAATGTTTACACAAAACAAATCATGGTTAATACACCGTACCTGGCCAAGGGTGAGGAGTGGGCTGATGTTGCATTTGGAAAGTTGGCAGTTCCAGACTCAAGGACTTGTACTCCAGGAACAAACTTCAGGCTGTTTGGATTAGGAGTTTCTTGGACTTGAATGAACATGGTTCGAACTGATGGTATTTAATCCAAGATTAAGAGAAGTTCGAGTTGGATACAGACACCAAAAAATTTTGGTCTAAAACCCTAGGAACCTGGGACTAAAGCCCTAACTAACTCCAACTCTGACCGTTAATTTCTCCAAGATTAAAACTTATTTTCAAATTCAAAGGGCGGATTACAATCAGTTACTACCTCAAGATCCTACTTTCTGCATTTAAGTTGGATTCAGAGACCAAAAAAATTTTGGTTTAAAACCCCAGGAGCCTGGGACTAAAACCCTAACTAATTCCAACTCTGGCCGTTAATTTCTCCAAGATTAAAACTTATTTTCAAATTCAAAGGGCAGATTACTATCAATTACTACCTCAAGAGCCTATTTTCTGCATTCGAGTGGGATTCAGAGACCAAAAGATTTTGGTCTAAAACACTAGCAGCCTGGGACTAAAACCCTAACTAACTCCAACTCTGACCGTTAATTTCTCCAAGATAAAAACTTGATTTCAAATTCAAGAGGCATATTACTATCAATTACCAGCTCAAGTGCCTATTTCCAGTGTTTGAGTTGAACTCAAGGACCAAAAAATTTTGGTTTATAAACTCTAGGAGCCTGGTCAAACCCTACCTAAGTCTGACTTAAACCAGTGTTTTCTCTAAAAATAAAACATATTTTAAAAATAAAAAGGCTGATTCCTATCATTTACCATCTCGACTGCCTATTTCCAGTGTTTGACTTGAACTCAAGGACCAAAAATTTTGGTTTATAAACCCTACGAGCCTGGGTCAAACCCTTAAAGTAAGTCTAACTTTGACCAGTGTTTTCTCCAAGATTAAGATATGTTTTCAAAATCAAAATGCAGATTCCTATTATTTACCAGTTCAAGTGTCTATTTCAAGTGTTTAAGTTGAACTAAAGGACCACAAAATTTCCGGTTTATAAACCCTAGGAGCCTGGGTCAAACCCTAACTAAGTCTGATTTTGACCAGTGTTTTCTCCAAGAATAAAACATATTTTCAAAATCAAAAGGCTGATTCCTATCATTTACCATCTCAACTGCCTATTTCCAGTGTTTGAGTTGAACTAAAGCACCAAAAAATGTTTGGTTTATAAACCCTAGGAGCCTGGGTCAAACCCTTCCATAAGTCTGACTTTGACCAGTGTTTTCTCCAAGAATAAAACATATTTTCAAAATCAAAAGGCTGATACCTATCATTTACCATCTCGACTGCTTATTTCCAGTGTTTGAGTTGAACTCAAGGACCAAAAAATTTTGGTTTATAAACCCTATGAGCCTGGGTCAAACCCTAACTAAGTCTGACTTTGACCACTGTTTTCTCCAAGAATAAAACATATTTTCAAAATCAAAAGGCTGATTCCTATCATTTACCATCTCGACTGCCTATTTCCAGTGTTTGAGTTGAACTCAAGGACAAAAAAATTTTGGTTTGTAAACCCTAGTAGCCTGGGTCAAACCCTTAAAGTAAGTCTAACTTTGACCAGCGTTTTCTCCAAGATTAAGATATGTTTTCAAAATCAAAACGCAGATTCCTATTATTTACCACCTCAAGTTCCTATTTCAAGTGTTTAAGTTGAACTAAAGCACCAAAAAATTTTTGGTTTATAAACCCTAGGAGCCTGGGTCAAACCCTAACTTAAAGTCTGACTTTGACCAGTGTTTTCTCCAAGAATAAAACATATTTTCAAAATCAAAAGGCTGATACCTATCATTTACCATCTCGACTGCTTATTTCCAGTGTTTGAGTTGAACTCAAGGACCAAAAAAATTTTCGTTTATAAACCCCAGGAGCCTGGGTCAAACCCTAACTAAGTCTGACTTTGACCAGTGTTTTCTCCAAGAATGAAACCTATTTTCAAAATCAAAAGGCTGATACCTATCATTTACCATCTCGACTGCTTATTTCCAGTGTTTGAGTTGAACTCAAGGACCAAAAAATTTTGGTTTATAAACCCTATGAACCTGGGTCAAACCCTAACTAAGTCTGACTTTGACCACTGTTTTCTCCAAGAATAAAACATATTTTCAAAATCAAAAGGCTGATTCCTATCATTTACCATCTCGACTGCCTATTTCCAGTGTTTAAGTTAAACTAATAAAAGCACCAAAAAATTTTTGGTTTATAAACCCTAGGAGCCTGGGTCAAACCCTAACTAAGTTTGACTTTCACCAGTGTTTTCTCCAAGAATAAAACATATTTTCAAAATCAAAAGGCTGATTCCTATCATTTACCATCTCGACTGCCTATTTCCAGTGTTTGAGTTGAACTCAAGGACAAAAAAATTTTGGTTTGTAAACCCTAGCAGCCTGGGTCAAACCCTTAAAGTAAGTCTAACTTTGACCAGCGTTTTCTCCAAGAATAAGATATGTTTTCAAAATCAAAATGCAGATTCCTATTATTTACCACCTCAAGTTCCTATTTCAAGTGTTTAAGTTGAACTAAAGGACCAAAAAATTTTTGGTTTATAAACCCCAAGGAGCCTGGGTCAAACCCTAACTTAAAGTCTGACTTTGACCAGTGTTTTCTCCAAGAATAAAACATATTTTCAAAATCAAAAGGCTGATTCCTATCATTTACCATCTCAACTGCCTATTTCCAGCGTTTGAGTTCAACTAAAGCACCAAAAAAATTTTCGTTTATAAACCCCAGGAGCCTGCGTCAAACCCTAACTAAGTCTGACTTTGACCAGTGTTTTCTCCAAGAATAAAACCTATTTTCAAAATCAAAAGGCTGATACCTATCATTTACCATCTCGACTGCCTATTTCCAGTGTTTCAGTTGAACTCGAGGACCAAAAAATTTTGGTTTATAAACCCTAGGAGCCTGGGTAATAACCCTAACTAAGTCTGAGTTTGACCAGTGTTTTCTCCAAGAATAAAACATACTTTCAAAATCAGAAGGCTGATTCCTATCATTTACCATCTCGACTGCCTATTTCCAGTGTTTGAGTTGAACTCAAGGACCAAAAAATTTTGGTTTATAAACCCTAGGAGCCTGGGTCAAACCCTAACTAAGTCTGACTTTGACCAGTGTTTTCTCCAAGAATAAAACATATTTTCAAAATCAAAAGGCTGATTCCTATCATTTACCAACTCGACTGCCTATTTCCAGTGTTTGAGTTGAACTAACGCACCAAAAAAATTTTGGTTTATAAACCATTACAGCCTGGGTCCAACCCTAACTAAATCTGACTTAGACCAGTGTTTTCTCCAAGAATAAAACATATTTTCAAAATCAAAAGGCTGATTCCTATCATTTACCAACTCGACTGCCTATTTCCAGTGTTTGAGTTGAATTCAAGGACCAAAAAATTTTGTTTTATAAACCCTATGAGCCTGGGTCAAACCCTAACTAATAAAGTCTGACTTTGACCAGTGTTTTCTCCAAGAATAAAACATATTTTCAAAATCAAAAGGCTGATTCCTATCATTTACCATCTCGACTGCCTATCTCCAGTGTTTGAGTTGAACTCAAGGACCAAAAAATTTTGGTTTGTAAACCCTAGGAGCCTGGGTCAAACCCTTAAAGTAAGTCTAACTTTGACCAGCGTTTTCTCCAAGATTAAGATATGTTTTCAAAATCAAAACGCAGATTCCTATTATTTACCACCTCAAGTTCTTATTTCAAGTGTTTAAGTTGAGCTAAAGGACCAAAAAATTTTTGGTTTATAAACCCTAGGAGCCTGGGGCAAACCCTAAGTAAGTCTGATTTTGACCAGTGTTTTCTCCAAGAATAAAACATATTTTCAAAATAAGAAGGCTGATTCCTATCATTTACCATCTAAACTGCCTATTTCCAGTGTTTGAGTTGAACTTAAGCACCAAAACATTTTTGGTTTATAAACCCTAGGAGCCTGGGTCAAACCCTAACTAAGTCTGACTTTGACCAGTGTTTTCTCCAAGAATAAAACCTATTTTCAAAATCAAAAGGCTGATACCTATCATTTACCATCTCGACTGCCTATTTCCAGTGTTTGAGTTGAACTCAAGGACCAAAAAATTTTGGTTTATAAACCCTAGGAACCTGGGTCATAACCCTAACTAAGTCTGAGTTTGACCAGTTTTTTCTCCAAGAATAAAACATATTTTCAAAATCAGAAGTCTGATTCCTATCATTTACCATCTCGACTGCCTATTTCCAGTGTTTGAGTTGAACTCAAGGACTAAAAAATTTTGGTTTATAAACCCTAGGAGCCTGGGTCAAACCCTAACTAAGTCTGACTTTGACCAGTGTTTTCTCCAAGAATAAAACCTATTTTCAAAATCAAAAGGCTGATTCCTATCATTTACCAACTTGACTACCTATTTCCAGTGTTTGAGTTGAACTAAAGCACCAAAAAAATTTTGGTTTATAAACCCTAGGAGCCTGGGTCAAACACTAACTAAGTCTGACTTTGACCAGTGTTTTCTCCAAGAATAAAACATATTTTCAAAATCGAAAGGCTCATTCCTATCATTTACCAACTCGACTGCCTATTTCCAGTGTTTGAGTTAAACTAAAGCACCAAAAAAATTTTGGTTTATAAACCCTTAAAGCCTAGGTCAAACCCTAACTAAGTCTGACTTTGACCAGTGTTTTCTCCAAGAATAAAACCTATTTTCAAAATCAAAAGGCTGATTCCTATCATTTACCATCTCGACTGCCTATTTCCAGTGTTTGAGTTGAACTCAAGGACCAAAAAATTTTGGTTTATAAACCCAAAGAGCCTGGGTCAAACCCTAACTAAGTCTGACTTTGACCAGTGTTTTCTCCAAGAATAAAACATATTGTCAAAATCAAAAGGCTGATTCCTATCATTTACCAACTTGACTGCCTATTTCCAGTGTTTGAGTTGAACTAAAGCACCAAAAAAATTTTGGTTTATAAACCCTTAGGCCTGGGTCCAACCCTAACTAAATCTGACTTTGACCAGTGTTTTCTCCAAGAATAACACATATTTTCAAAATCAAAAGGCTGATTCCTATCATTTACCATCTCGACTGCCTATTTCCAGTGTTTGAGTTGAATTCAAGGACCAAAAAATTTTGTGTTATAAACCCTTAGAGCCTGGGTCAAACCCTAACTAAGTCTGACTTTGACCAGTGTTTTCTCCAAGAATAAAACATATTTTCAAAATCAAAAGGCTGATTCCTATCATTTACCATCTTGACTGCCTATTTCCAGTGTTTGAGTTGAACTCAAGGACCAAAAAATTTTGGTTTATAAACTCTAGCAGCCTGGCTCAAACCCTTAGAGTAAGTCCAAGTTTGACCAGCGTTTTCTCCAAGATTAAGATATGTTTTCAAAATCAAAACGCAGATTCCTATTATTTACCACCTCAAGTTCCTATTTCAAGTGTTTAAGTTGAGCTAAAGGACCAAAAAATTTTTGGTTTATAAACCCTAGGAGCCTGGGTCAAACCCTAACTAAGTCTGATTTTGACCAGTGTTTTCTCCAAGAATAAAACCTATTTTCAAAATCAAAAGGCTGATTCCTATCATTTACCATCTCAACTGCCTATTTCCAGTGTTTGAGTTAAACTTAAGCACCAAAAATTTTTGGTTTATAAACCCTAGGAGCCTGGGTCAAACCCTAACTAAGTCTGACTTTGACCAGTGTTTTCTCCAAGAATAAAACCTATTTTCAAAATCAAAAGGCTGATTCCTATCATTTACCAACTTGACTGCCTATTTCCAGTGTTTGAGTTGAACTAAAGCACCAAAAAAATTTTCTTTTAAAAACCCTACGAGCCTGGGTCAAACCTTAACTAAGTCTGACTTTGACCAGTGTTTTCTCCATGAATAAAACATATTTTCAAAATCAAAAGGCTGATTCCTATCATTTACCATCTCGACTGCCTATTTCCAGTGTTTGAGTTTAACTCAAGGACAAAAATTTTGGTTTATAAACCCTACGACCCTGGGTCATAACCCTAACTAAGTCTGACTTTGACCAGTGTTTTCTCCAAGAATAAAACATATTTTCAAAATCAAAAGGCTGATTCCTATCATTTACCAACTCGACTGCTTATTTCCAGTGTTTAAGTTAAACTAAAGCACAGAAAAAATTTTGGTTTATAAACCCTTGGAGCCTGGGTCAAACCCTAACTAAGTCTGACTTTGAGCAGTGTTTTCTCCAAGAATAAAACCTATTTTCAAAATCAAAAGGCTGATTCCTATCATTTACCATCTCGACTGCCTATTTCCAGTGTTTGAGTTGAACTCAAGGACCAAAAAATTTTGGTTTATAAACCCAAAGAGCCTGGGTCAAACCCTAACTAAGTCTGACTTTGACCAGTGTTTTCTCCAAGAATAAAACCTATTTTCAAAATCAAAAGGCTGATTCCTATCATTTACCAACTTGACTGCCTATTTCCAGTGTTTGAGTTGAACTAAAGCACCAAAAAAATTTTGGTTTATAAACCCTTAGGCCTGGGTCCAACCCTAACTAAATCTGACTTTGACCAGTGTTTTCTCCAAGAATAACACATATTTTCAAAATCAAAAGGCTGATTCCTATCATTTACCATCTCGACTGCCTATTTCCAGTGTTTGAGTTGAATTCAAGGACCAAAAAATTTTGTGTTATAAACCCTTAGAGCCTGGGTCAAACCCTAACTAAGTCTGACTTTGACCAGTGTTTTCTCCAAGAATAAAACATATTTTCAAAATAAAAAGGCTGATTCCTATCATTTACCATCTCGACTGCCTATTTCCAGTGTTTGAGTTGAACTCAAGGACCAAAAAATTTTGGTTTATAAACTCTAGCAGCCTGGCTCAAACCCTTAGAGTAAGTCCAAGTTTGACCAGCGTTTTCTCCAAGATTAAGATATGTTTTCAAAATCAAAACGCAGATTCCTATTATTTACCACCTCAAGTTCCTATTTCAAGTGTTTAAGTTGAGCTAAAGGACCAAAAAATTTTTGGTTTATAAACCCTAGGAGCCTGGGTCAAACCCTAACTAAGTCTGATTTTGACCAGTGTTTTCTCCAACAATAAAACCTATTTTCAAAATCAAAAGGCTGATTCCTATCATTTACCATCTCAACTGCCTATTTCCAGTGTTTGAGTTAAACTTAAGCACCAAAAATTTTTGGTTTATAAACCCTAGGAGCCTGGGTCAAACCCTAACTAAGTCTGACTTTGACCAGTGTTTTCTCCAAGAATAAAACCTATTTTCAAAATCAAAAGGCTGATTCCTATCATTTACCAACTTGACTGCCTATTTCCAGTGTTTGAGTTGAACTAAAGCACCAAAAAAATTTTGGTTTATAAACCCTTAGGCCTGGGTCCAACCCTAACTAAATCTGACTTTGACCAGTGTTTTCTCCAAGAATAACACATATTTTCAAAATCAAAAGGCTGATTCCTATCATTTACCATCTCGACTGCCTATTTCCAGTGTTTGAGTTGAATTCAAGGACCAAAAAATTTTGTGTTATAAACCCTTAGAGCCTGGGTCAAACCCTAACTAAGTCTGACTTTGACCAGTGTTTTCTCCAAGAATAAAACATATTTTCAAAATAAAAAGGCTGATTCCTATCATTTACCATCTCGACTGCCTATTTCCAGTGTTTGAGTTGAACTCAAGGACCAAAAAATTTTGGTTTATAAACTCTAGCAGCCTGGCTCAAACCCTTAGAGTAAGTCCAAGTTTGACCAGCGTTTTCTCCAAGATTAAGATATGTTTTCAAAATCAAAACGCAGATTCCTATTATTTACCACCTCAAGTTCCTATTTCAAGTGTTTAAGTTGAGCTAAAGGACCAAAAAATTTTTGGTTTATAAACCCTAGGAGCCTGGGTCAAACCCTAACTAAGTCTGATTTTGACCAGTCTTTTCTCCAACAATAAAACCTATTTTCAAAATCAAAAGGCTGATTCCTATCATTTACCATCTCAACTGCCTATTTCCAGTGTTTGAGTTAAACTTAAGCACCAAAAATTTTTGGTTTATAAACCCTAGGAGCCTGGGTCAAACCCTAACTAAGTCTGACTTTGACCAGTGTTTTCTCCAAGAATAAAACCTATTTTCAAAATCAAAAGGCTGATTCCTATCATTTACCAACTTGACTGCCTATTTCCAGTGTTTGAGTTGAACTAAAGCACCAAAAAAATTTTCTTTTAAAAACCCTACGAGCCTGGGTCAAACCTTAACTAAGTCTGACTTTGACCAGTGTTTTCTCCAAGAATAAAACATATTTTCAAAATCAAAAGGCTGATTCCTATCATTTACCATCTCGACTGCCTATTTCCAGTGTTTGAGTTTAAGTCAAGGACCAAAAAATTTTGGTTTATAAACCCTACGACCCTGGGTCATAACCCTAACTAAGTCTGACTTTGACCAGTGTTTTCTCCAAGAATAAAACATATTTTCAAAAACAAAAGGCTGATTCCTATCATTTACCAACTCGACTGCCTATTTCCAGTGTTTGAGTTGAACTAAAACACCAAAAAAATTTTGGTTTATACAACCTTACAGCCTAGGTACAACCCTAACTAAATCTGACTTTGACCAGTGTTTTCTCCAAGAATAAAACCTATTTTCAAAATCAAAAGGCTGATTCCTATCATTTACCATCTCGACTGCCTATTTCCAGTGTTTGAGTTTAACTCAAGGACCAAAAAATTTTGGTTTATAAACCCTACGACCCTGGGTCATAACCCTAACTAAGTCTGACTTTGACCAGTGTTTTCTCCAAGAATAAAACATATTTTCAAAATCAAACGGCTGATTCCTATCATTTACCATCTCGACTGCCTATTTCCAGTGTTTGAGTTGAACTAGAGCACCAAAAAATTTTCGTTTATAAACCCTAGGAGCCTGGGTCAAACCCTAACTAAGTCTGACTTTGACCAGTGTTTTCTCCAAGAATAAAACCTATTTTCAAAATTAAAAGGCTGATTCCTATCATTTACCAACTCGACTGCCTATTTCCAGTGTTTGAGTTGAACTAAAACACCAAAAAAATTTTGGTTTATAAACCCGAAGAGCCTGGGTCCAACCCTAACTAAATCTGACTTTGACCAGTGTTTTCTCCAAGAATAAAACATATTTTCAAAATCAAAAGGCTGATTCCTATTATTTACCATCTCAACTGCCTATTTCCAGTGTTTGAGTTGAACTAAAGCACCAAAAAAATTTTGGTTTATAAACACGAAGAGCCTGGGTCAAACCCTAACTAAGTCTGACTTTGACCAGTGTTTTCTCCAAGAATAAAACCTATTTTCAAAATCAAAAGGCTGATTCCTATCATTTACCATCTCGACTGCCTATTTCCAGTGTTTGATTTGAACTCAAGGACCAAAAAATTTTGGTTTATAAACCCAAAGAGCCTGGGTCAAACCCTAACTAAGTCTGACTTTCACCAGTGTTTTCTCCAAGAATAAAACATATTTTCAAAATCAAAAGGCTGATTCCTATCATTTACCATCTCGACTGCCTATTTCCAGTGTTTGACTTGAACTGAAGGACCAAAAAATTTTGCTTTGTAAACCCTAGGAGCCTGGGTCAAACCCTTAAATTAAGTCTAACTTTGACCAGCGTTTTCTCCAAGATTAAGATATGTTTTCAAAATCAAAACGCAGATTCCTATTATTTACCACCTCAAGTTCCTATTTCAAGTGTTTAAGTTGAGCTAGAGGACCAAAAAATTTTTGGTTTATAAACCCTAGGAGCCTGGGTCAAACCCTAACTAAGTCTGATTTTGACCAGTGTTTTCTTCAAGAATAAAACATATTTTCAAAATCAAAAGGCTGATTCCTATCATTTACCATCTCAACTGCCTATTTCCAGTGTTTGAGTTGAACTTAAGCACCAAAAATTTTTGGTTTATAAACGCTAGGAGCCTGGGTCAAACCCTAACTAAGTCTGACTTTGACCAGTGTTTTCTCCAAGAATAAAACCTATTTTCAAAATCAAAAGGCTGATTCCTATCATTTACCATCTCGACTGCCTATTTCCAGTGTTTGAGTTGAACTCAAGGACCAAAAAATTTTGGTTTATAAACCCGAAGAACCTGGGTCAAACCCTAACTAAGTCTGACTTTGACCAGTGTTTTCTCCAAGAATAAAACATATTTTCAAAATCAAAAGGCTGATTCCTATCATTTACCATCTCAACTGCCTATTTCCAGTGTTTGAGTTGAACTTAAGCACCAAAAATTTTTGGTTTATAAATCCTAGGAGCCTCGGTCAAACCCTAACTAAGTCTGACTTTGACCAGTGTTTTCTCCAAGAATAAAACCTATTTTCAAAATCAAAAGGCCGATTCCTATCATTTACCATCTCGACTGCCTATTTCCAGTGTTTGAGTTGAACTCAAGGACCAAAAAATTTTGGTTTATAAACCCGAAGAGCCTGGGTCAAACCCTAACTAAATCTGACTTTGACCAGTGTTTTCTCCAAGAATAAAACATATTTTCAAAATCAAAAGGCTGATTCCTATCATTTATCAACTTGACTGCCTATTTCCAGTGTTTGAGTTGAACTAAAGCACCAAAAAAATTTTGGTTTATAAACCCTTAGAGCCTGGGTCCAACCCTAACTAAATCTGACTTTGACCAGTGTTTTCTCCAAGAATAACACATATTTTCAAAATCAAAAGGCTGATTCCTATCATTTACCATCTCAACTGCCTATTTCCAGTGTTTGAGTTGAACTCAAGGACCAAAAAATTTTGTGTTATAAACCCTTAGAGCCTGGGTCAAACCCTAACTAAGTCTGACTTTGACCAGTGTTTTCTCCAAGAATAAAACATATTTTCAAAATCAAAAGGCTGATTCCTATCATTTACCAACTCGACTGCCTATTTCCAGTGTTTGAGTTGAACTAAAGCACCAAAAAAATTTTGGTTTATAAACCCTACGAGCCTAGGTCCAACCCTAACTAAATCTGACTTTGACCAGTGTTTTCTCCAAGAATAACACATATTTTCAAAATCAAAAGGCTGATTCCTATCATTTCCCATCTCAACTGCCTATTTCCAGTGTTTGAGTTGAATTCAAGGACCAAAAAATTTTCTTTCATAAACCCTACGAGCCTGCCGGTCAACTAACTAAGTCTGACTTTGACCAGTGTTTCCTCCAAGAATAAAACATATTTTCAAAATCAAAAGGCTGATTCCTCTCATTTACCATCTCAACTGCCTATTTCCAGTGTTTGAGTTGAACTCAAGGACCAAAAAATTTTGTTTTATAAACCCTGCGAGCCTGGGTCAAACCCTAACTAAGTCTGACTTTGACCAGTGTTTTCTCCAAGAATAAAACATATTTTCAAAATCAGAAGGCTGATTCCTATCATTTACCATCTCGACTGCCTATTTCCAGTGTTTGAGTTTAACTCAAGGACCAAAAAATTTTGGTTTATAAACCCTACGAGCCTGGGTCAAACCCTAACTAAGTCTGACTTTGACCAGTGTTTTCTCCAAGAATAAAACATATTTTCAAAATCAAAAGGCCGATTCCTATCATTTACCAACTCGACTGCCTATTTCTAGTGTTTGAGTTGAACTAAAGCACCAAAAATATTTTGGTTTATAAACCCTTACAGCCTGGGTCCAACCCTAACTAAATCTAACTTTGACCAGTGTTTTCTGCAAGAATAAAACATATTTTCAAAATCAAAAGGCTGATTCCTATCATTTACCATCTCGACTGCCTATTTCCAGTTTTTGAGTTGAATTCAAGGACCAAAAACTTTTGTTTTATAAACCCTACGAGCCTGCCGGTCAACTAACTAAGTCTGACTTTGACCAGTGTTTTCTCCAAGAATAAAACATATTTTCAAAATCAAAAGGCCGATTCCTATCATTTACCAACTCGACTGCCTATTTCTAGTGTTTGAGTTGAACTAAAGCACCAAAAATATTTTGGTTTATAAACCCTTAGGGCCTGGGTCCAACCCTAACTAAATCTAACTTTGACCAGTGTTTTCTCCAAGAATAAAACATATTTTCAAAATCAAAAGGCTGATTCCTATCATTTACCATCTCGACTGCCTATTTCCAGTGTTTGAGTTGAATTCAAGGACCAAAAACTTTTGTTTTATAAACCCTACGAGCCTGCCGGTCAACTAACTAAGTCTGACTTTGACCAGTGTTTTCTCCAAGAATAAAACATATTTTCAAAATCAAAAGGCTGATTCCTATCATTTACCATCTCGACTGCCTATTTCCAGTGATTGATTTGAACTCAAGGACCAAAACATTTTGTTTTATAAACCCTACGAGCCTGAGTCAAACCCTAACTAAGTCTGACTTTGACTAGTGTTTTCTCCAAGAATAAAACATATTTTCAAAATCAGAAGGCTGATTCCTATCATTTACCATCTCGACTGCCTATTTCCAGTGTTTGAGTTGAATTCAAGGACCAAAAAATTTTGTTTTATAAACCCGAAGAGCCTGGGTCAAACCCTAACTAAGTCTGACTTTCACCAGTGTTTTCTCCAAGAATAAAACATATTTTCAAAATCAAAAGGCTGATTCCTATCATTTACCATCTCGACTGCCTATTTCCAGTGTTTGACTTGAACTGAAGGACCAAAAAATTTTCGTTTGTAAACCCTAGGAGCCTGGGTCAAACCCTTAAAGTAAGTCTAACTTTGACCAGCGTTTTCTCCAAGATTAAGATATGTTTTCAAAATCAAAACGCAGATTCCTATTATTTACCACCTCAAGTTCCTATTTCAAGTGTTTAAGTTGAGCTAGAGGACCAAAAAATTTTTGGTTTATAAACCCTAGGAGCCTGGGTCAAACCCTAACTAAGTCTGATTTTGACCAGTGTTTTCTCCAAGAATAAAACATATTTTCAAAATCAAAAGGCTGATTCCTATCATTTACCATCTCAACTGCCTATTTCCAGTGTTTGAGTTGAACTTAAGCACCAAAAATTTTTGGTTTATAAACCCTAGGAGCCTGGGTCAAACCCTAAATAAGTCTGACTTTGACCAGTGTTTTCTCCAAGAATAAAACCTATTTTCAAAATCAAAAGGCCGATTCCTATCATTTACCATCTCGACTGCCTATTTCCAGTGTTTGAGTTGAACTCAAGGACCAAAAAATTTTGGTTTATAAACCCGAAGAGCCTGGGTCAAACCCTAACTAAGTCTGACTTTGACCAGTGTTTTCTCCAAGAATAAAACATATTTTCAAAATCAAAAGGCTGATTCCTATCATTTACCAACTTGACTGCCTATTTCCAGTGTTTGAGTTGAACTAAAGCACCAAAAAAATTTTGGTTTATAAACCCTTAGAGCCTGGGTCCAACCCTAACTAAATCTGACTTTGACCAGTGTTTTCTCCAAGAATAACACATATTTTCAAAATCAAAAGGCTGATTCCTATCATTTACCATCTCAACTGCCTATTTCCAGTGTTTGAGTTGAACTCAAGGACCAAAAAATTTTGTGTTATAAACCCTACGAGCCTGGGTCAAACCCTAACTAAGTCTGACTTTGACCAGTGTTTTCTCCAAGAATAAAACCTATTTTCAAAATCAAAAGGCTGATTCCTATCATTTACCATCTCGACTGCCTATTTCCAGTGTTTGAGTTGAATTCAAGGACCAAAAAATTTTCTTTCATAAACCCTACGAGCCTGGGTCAAACCCTAACTAAGTCTGACTTTGACCAGTGTTTTCTCCAAGAATAAAACATATTTTCAAAATTAAAAGGCTGATTCCTATCATTTACCATCTCAACTGCCTATTTCCAGTGTTTGAGTTGAACTAAAACACCAAAAAAATTTGGTTTATAAACCCGAAGAGCCTGGGTCCAACCCTAACTAAGTCTGACTTTGACCAGTGTTTTCTCCAAGAATAAAACCTATTTTCAAAATCAAAAGGCTGATTCCTATCATTTACCATCTCGACTGCCTATTTCCAGTGTTTGATTTGAACTCAAGGACCAAAAAATTTTGGTTTATAAACCCGAAGAGCCTGGGTCAAACCCTAACTAAGTCTGACTTTCACCAGTGTTTTCTCCAAGAATAAAACATATTTTCAAAATCAAAAGGCTGATTCCTATCATTTACCATCTCGACTGCCTATTTCCAGTGTTTGAGTTGAACTCAAGGACCAAAAAATTTTGGTTTGTAAACCCTAGGAGCCTGGGTCAAACCCTTAAAGTAAGTCTAACTTTGACCAGCGTTTTCTCCAAGATTAAGATATGTTTTCAAAATCAAAACGCAGATTCCTATTATTTACCACCTCAAGTTCCTATTTCAAGTGTTTAAGTTGAGCTAGAGGACCAAAAAATTTTTGGTTTATAAACCCTAGGAGCCTGGGTCAAACCCTAACTAAGTCTGATTTTGACCAGTGTTTTCTCCAAGAATAAAACATATTTTCAAAATCAAAAGGCTGATTCCTATCATTTACAATCTGAAGTGCCTATTTCCAGTATTTGAGTTAAACTAAAGCACCAAAAAAATTTTGATTTATAAACCCTACGAGCCTGGGTCAAACCCTAACTAAATCTGACTTTGACCAGTGTTTTCTCGAAGAATAAAACATGTTTTCAAAATCAAAAGGCTGATTCCTATCATTTACCAGCTCAAGTGCCTATTTCCAGTATTTGAGTTGAACTAAAGCACCAAAAAATTTTGGTTTATAAACTGTAGGAGCCTGGGTCAAACCCTAACTAAGTCTGACTTTCACCAGTGTTTTCTCCAAGAATAAAACATATTTTCAAAATCAAAAGGCTGATTCCTATCATTTACCATCTCGACTGCCTATTTCCAGTGTCTGAGTTGAACTCAAGGATCAAAAAGTTTGGTTTGTAAACCCTAGGAGCCTGGGTCAAACCCTAAGTAAGTCTAACTTTAACCAGCGTTTTCTCCAAGATTAAGATATGTTTTCAAAATCAAAACGTAGATTCCTATTATTTACCAGCTCAAGTGCCTATTTCAAGTGTTTAAGTTGAACTAAAGGACCAAAAAATTTTTGGTTTATAAACCCTAGGAGCCTGGGTCAAACCCTAACTAAGTCTGACTTTGACCAGTGTTTTCTCCAAGAATAAAACATATTTTCAAAATCAAAAGGCTGATTCCTATCATTTACCATCTCAACTGCCTATTTCCAGTGTTTGAGTTGAACTAAAGCACCAAAACATTTTTGGTTTATAAACCCTAGGAGCCTGGGTCAAACCCTAACTAAGTCTGACTTTGACCAGTGTTTTCTCCAAGATTAAGACATGTTTTCAAAATCAAAAGGCTGATTCCTATCATTTACCAGCTCAAGTGCCTATTTCCAGTATTTGAGTTGAACTAAAGCACCAAAAAATTTTGGTTTATAAACTCTAGGAGCCAGGGACTAAAACCCTAACTAACTCCAACTCTGACCATTAATTTCTCCAAGATTAAAACTTATTTTCAAATTCAAAGGACAGATTACTATCAATTACTACCTCAAGAGCATATTTTCTGCACTCGAGTTGGATTCAGAGACCAAAAAAAATTTTGCTTTAAAACCCCAGGAGCCTGGGAGAACCCTAACTAACTTGAACTTTGACCATCAATTTCTCCAAGATAAAAACTTGATTTCAAATTCAAAAGGCAGATTACTATCAATTACTACCTCAAGAGCCTATTTTCTGCATTCGAGTTGGATTCAGAGAACAAAAAATTTTGGTCTAATAAAAACACTAGGAGCCTGGGACTAAAACCCTAACTAACTCCAACTCTGACCATTAATTTCTCAAAGATTAAAACTTGTTTTCAAATTCAAAAGGCAGATTTCTATCAATTACTACCTCAAGAGCCTATTTTCTGCATTCAAGTTGGATTCAGAGACCAAAAAAATTTTGGTCTAAAACATTAGGAGCCTGGGAATAAAACCCTAACTAACTCCAACTCTGACCATTAATTTCTTCAAGATTAAAACTTGTTTTTAAATTCTAAGGGCAGATTATTATCAATTACTACCTCAAGAGCCTATTTTCTGCATTTGAGCTGGATTCAGAGACCAAAAAAATTTTGGTTTAAAACCCCAGGGGCCTGGGACAACCCTAACTAACTTGAACTTTGACCATCAATTTCTCCAAGATAAAAACTTGATTTCAAATTCAAAAGGCAGATTACTATCAATTACTACCTCAAGAGCCTATTTTCTGCATTCGAGTTGGATTCAGAGACCAAAACATTTTGGTCTAAAACACGGGACTAAAACACCCTAACTAACTCCAACTCTGACCGTTAATTTCTCCAAGATTAAAACTTATTTTCAAATTCAAAGGGCGGATTACTATCAATTACTACCTCAAGAGCCTATTTTCTGCATTCGAGTTGGATTCAGAGACCAAAACATTTTGGTCTAAAACACTAGGAGCCTGGGACTAAAACCCTAACTAACTCCAACTCTGACCATTAATTTCTCCAAGATTAAAACTTGTTTTCAAATTCAAAAGGGCAGATTTAATACTATCAATTACTACCTCAAGAGCCTATTTTCTGCATTCGAGTTGGATTCATTGACCAAAAAATTTTGGTTTATAATCCCAGGGGCCTGGGACAACCATAACCAACTCCAACTTTGACCATCAATTGAACTCCAAGATAAAAAACTTGATTTCAAATTCAAAAGGCAGATTACTATCAATTACTACCTCAAGAGCCTATTTTCTGCATTTGAGTTGGATTCAGAGACCAAAAAAAATTTTACTTTAAAACACCAGGAGCCTGGGAGAACCCTAACTAACTCTAACTTTGCATGGCCATCAATTTTTCCAAGATTAAAAGTTGCTTTCAAATTCAAAGGGCAGATTACTATCAATTACTACCTCAACAGCCTATTTTTCGCATTCAAGTTGGATTCAGAGACCAAAAAAGTTTTGGTTTAAAACCCCAGGAGCCTGGGACAACCCTTAGACGAACTCCAATTTTGACCATCAATTTCTCCAAGATTAAAACTTATTTTCAAATTCAAAGGGCAGATTATTATCAATTACTATCTCAAGGGCCTATTTTCTGTATTCAAGTTGGATTCAGAGACCAAAAAAATTTTGGTTTAAAACCCCAGGAGCCTGGGACAACCCTAACTAACTCCAACTTTGAACATCAATTTCTCTAAGATAAAAACTTGCTTTCAAATTCAAAGGGCAGATTACTATTAATTGCTACTTCAAGAGCCTATTTTCTGCATTTGGGTTGGATTCAGAGACCAAAAAAATTCTGGTTTAAAACCCTAGGAGGCTGGGACAACCCTAACTAACTCCAACCTTGACCATCAATTTCTCCAAGATGAAAACTTGCTTTCAAATTCAAAGGGCAGATTAATAATATCTAATCAGAAGATCCAATAATATTATTTTATATGCAAATATATTATCAGTTTTATTTGTAAAAAGTATACATCATTTTATGAAAGAAAATATAAAAAATTGTAAGCAAATATACTCATGCAATAGGACTGGGGGACACTCCCCTAAATTAAGTATGGGGCTGTGCCGATACTTCCCTGTGACCCTGACCCTGTTCCAGAGTAAAAAAAGGCAATTTTACTACCGTGTTCCAGAGAAAATGGCAAAAATAGATACCGGCTGTTCGAAGACTGGAGGTGACTCCACAAATCGGAAACAGCGTGCTTGAATAAAGATGTGGTTTTCCATGATTTATAGCAACAGTTCAGAGCTGTTTTGCAGCGACAGACTATAAATCATCAAGAATTCTGGCAGAAAGAAATAGTGACCTTTTTCCAGAGCCAGACCAAAAAACACATACCCTGTCCCAGAGAGAAACAGTGATTTGTATATCCTGTTCCAGAGTCGGAGAGGCAAAAAGTATACCCTGTTGAGCGGCACATCCCCGTTTAACCCATGTATGGGAGTGCCCCCCCTCCCCGGAATAGGACATACTCGTACATGCACATTTTATACTGGTGCTTGTGATAACTATTTTTAAATCATACTTTCTACTTGAACGTTTTCGCCGACACAACAAGTATAAACTTACCAGGAGACACACGAGGGAAAATTCCCCAGCGCGAGACTTGAGGTCGATTACAGCGAAGGGTCGGGAAGACTCCTTGAGGCACTCTCATGGAGCAAAACCTGCATGCTATTGTTTGTACAGACAAGCCTTTACGCCTTGTAACTGCTCCCAGAATTCGAGCAAATGACGACGAACCAACAGATAACCTCATGCCAAAAGCCGCCACGTTTGTTTTGTAATGTACTAGTGCCAAGCTCTCTCGACTGAAAAACAGCTGTTTTGTTCCCTAGCCTCCCCTCCCTCCTTGTTTATCGTCCAATGTCTGGTGAGCCGCGGTTATATTGGTATGCGGAGTCACTTGGCAACAACAATACGGACAAGATGGACGAAGAAGCGGTTGGAGCTGCAGATAACATTGTCACTGAATTCGCGACTTATGAAGACTTTTTAGACAGCCAGATAACTCCACTAGACTTGTATTACCTCGAGGTAGGAAATCAACTTTTCATGGAGAGAACACGATCGTTAGATTTCCAGTTTTGTTGAACTCTTTGATGTGTGAATTTGTCATCTGTGATCGATGCCGATGCCCTTATTTTGTTCAAACATGCTTGTTGTAGGATGAAGAACTCGCGAGACAGCTGGTCGAGTTGGGATACAGAGGCAGTGGAGAGGTATAGCTTGCCTGTGCGATACGTATTTTTTACAGACTTCAGATTTCTCACCAACGTTGGATGATTACTTATTTTTCTGCAGGTGTTAAAGAGAGAGGAGTTTGAAGCCAGAAAGCAGGCCGCAGAAGCCAGCCGATTGTCAAAGCGCAGTCAGCAGAAGTATGTATTATCTTATTTTTGCATGTAACTCTATACCTTATAAGTGATCAGTGAAGTAACAGCATAGAGAACATGGCAGCGTGCATTGATCTAGAAAAGAGATCACACGCTGCCATATATCCCGTACATGCATGCAATCGATCAGCATCGATAACAATCGATACTTAATGATTTTATATAAGTATTTGAGTGCTAAATTGAATCATACTTATTGTATTACAGCCATGCTTGAAGAAATAACTTGACTACTGTATGTAAACTATACAATTATGCGAAATGCTATTGTTCTTGCAGGACCTTGGCAAGTGCAGGAAAAGATCTGAAAGACCCATTTCTGAAAGCTTTAGCACAAAGGGAAGAAGCCAACAGGAGTGGTAAAATGACGGTGTGTATATAAAAATTATATGAAAATTATGATAACGGCACGTCAATGAGATAATACACTGTCAAGTATAAAATATGACACTGTTTTGACTTCTGAATTGAAAACACTCGGAAACCACACAATGCTAGCTGCTACCATGCAGTAAATTAACCGAGGTTCACATGCAAGAAAATGTGCAAGTGATTTATTGAGAATTTATGGTTCAGTCGGCTTTCATGAGCAAGCCAAAATAATGATACAGCAATGAGCATTATACCAAAGGCCAAGTATTCCGTAGAGCTTTGCTCATTCTTGTACTAAAGTATCCATGATTATTCTTTTTTTCAGTCTATTATCTTCATCAGAGACAAGAATGCCAGAGGCCAGGTATGCCTTGCACCATATTGGTATGAAATTGCATCTCAAGTGTCTGGCACTAGTTTCTAAGCCAACAGTGCCCCAAGATGGACTATTCTTGAAGCAAATGATTCTGAAAATGATTTAACACAAATTTCATATAACGCATATGGTAGGCGCCATGGCACCTTAACGTAACATAACAAGGAGCCGTAACGTAATGCTTTTTTAACGTACACTTAACCGTTTTTTGTATTTTTTCGCCAGAAATTTGCGTTGAGGCGATAACTGTAGTCTAGCACGGTATACATGCTTGCACGTGACTGTGTGTTTGATCATGGCCGACTGAATTTCAATGCGTACGTCTTTCCATTGCAGGAAATATCTGGTTACATCGATTTTGCCCACAGATTAAAGGTATGAATAGTGATTATCATGTTTTTTTTACTTTCACTTATACAAAATAATCATCAGAACAAACACCTCTCAATAATACATACCTTCACGGATTTCAAATGCACGATGGATAATCACGGCAAGATCAAAGATACATGGCGGCGACGCGTGCGAGAAGTCTCCATTTAATAGTGACATCGCTCATAATCTAGAATCACTGAAAAGCTTGCAAGAATGACAATTTGGAGTGCTCCGAAGTTCCACCGATCAGAAAAACGAATCTATATGAAGTGTATTTGTCCTGGCTACCCATCATGCATTCAAATCCGTGAAGGGGTCCGTAAGATCCATATAAAGCATACCTTCACCAAATCTCTTTCATAAATACGGCCCATATTTTTAGCCACTCAGAATGAATGGAGCTCCAGTGTGCTGACCTGAGAGAAATATCACTAAAATGACAAACATTCATGTTTCAGACGGAGGACTTTGAACCTTATTTTGCCGGGAGAAAACGGCTCCTTCCTCGGCCGTCTGATTTGAGGTGAGACAAGGGACAGTAAAACAGCCGAATTAGACTCAACCTGGGCGAAATTTGTTCTTGAACACACATTTTCTGTTGCGCATTTTAGTGTTTTTTCTTTTTCTTTTTCTTCTTTTTTTTTTTTAATCCCGAGTATTCAATTTCCAGTGCAAAATTGTATAAGTGCAGGGTCTGCCTGTTCAAAGATCGATTAGCTAAGCCAGGGTATAACTGATTCTTTGACCAACAAAAAAAAAAAAAAGACAAAGGCATCAAATATGTTTCGGAAAGTTTCGATTACAGCATGAACAGCAGTTTGTTTTTAAAAGCAACTGCCAGAGTCAGTAGTAGAGTATTAAACTGACAATGACGGAAATGCGACAATCAATAACACTAACTTCACCTTGCCCGTGTTTAAGTTTGGCTCAATTTGTTTCAATTTCGCCGAGATTTTTTTGCGTTCCATCGTCTCGAACGAAGCGGTAGAAAGACTGTCTTACGGTACGTTCTCGAAATGTCGTCCGCGTTCTGACAACCGAAAGAAAAAGAAAGCATTTGAAGTTGCACGCGAGAGCACGACCTCGTGTGGTACTTACATGCGAGCTTTTTTATTGCAGCTTCTACAACTGGGAGACGCAGACCGCTACTTCAAACCCCACGCCCAACTACCAGGTAAAATGACAATCCAACGCTAGCCTCGCCTGCATTGGCTTTTAATCGCGTTTTGTCAAACTGTTACGAGCTAGAAGCCTTGGAAGCAGCCAGCCAGAAGGGTCCCTCTGCTCACTGGTCTGTTTAAAGGGCTTCTAAGTCCTTCAGTCGTGTGATACTGGATGGTATTGTGTAAGTCAGTGAGAAGTTTCCGTACCTTTGCCTTGTTGGCATGGCGCTGCTAGTCAAAGCTTTTAGTTTCTTGTACAGTTGTCCCGAACTTTACTCGAGGCTAGTTGTCAAAATTTATCGACATAAGGTTGATATGGATTAGCTGAACGCCGTGGAAGTGGTTTAAGTTGACACATGTTTCGAGCGTTAGTTCCGCTTCGTCGGAGCAAGTAGAAAATTTCATGGACTTCTCTGATGTTATCTCCGTTTCCAGGTTATTGCAGAGAACGCTACAGGGCTGTTGTTTAAGAACAAAAGAGACAGGAAGATTCTGAACGTGGACCCAAAGGTACGTATCGATTCAAGTTGTTACCAGTGTGCGTATCGATTCAAGGTGCTGTGTATAGATATGATCAATTCGAGCTGTTACCACACTGTTACTTTGTTACTCAAAATACCAGTGTCACATAGACAAGTTGTACGTCAAATGTATGAGAAGCGGCAGACATTCCAAAACCTTGTAAAAAGTGCGTTTTTGGCTGACTTCGCTAACTGATTAACGGCGGTCTACATTGGAGAAACTTTAGTATGCCGTTGGAGTTAGTTTTATCAAACGGGCAACATCCACCAAATCCTAGAACAAAAGAGCATGTAGCCGTCAATGTCGAAACAGTTTGCGCAAAATTGCAAGAACGCAATCATTTTGTTGACTGAATGGTACGTTTCCAACACGGGGTAAAGGCCTGGCAAAACGAGGACACATTTGGCGGCAACATTGCTAGCGCGCGCATGTTTCCCAAATGTTGCCCCGTTTTGCCACGCGCGAAACATTTGTTGTGGACACAAATTTGTGTCCTGGACACAAAAAATGTTTCTGAAAAACTTCAGAAACATTTGTTGTGTCCACGCGGAACGCAACAATGTTGCCGCACGTTTTGCCACCGGGAAACATCGAAGGACACAATGTTGCCGCCACAATGTGTCCTCGTTTTGTCAGGCCATAACACACGCACGATTCGACATTTCAGAATTTTCCAGGGATTAGTTTGTTGTACTTAACTTAATTCCTGCTCATCAGGCGTTATCATTGTTTGTAGGCCCCAACCCCCGGAGATAATTCAGCGAGGATCTCCATAGAGACGCCCAAGTACATTCAAGTTGTAATATATGATCACATAACACGAAGGAAAACATGAGGAAAACATGTACTTAGTTGCGTGGTGTACAGGTGTAATGTAAAGTGTACATAATTACGTTAATAATTTCTTCATTTTTCTTTAATACTTGCTGCAATCGTAAGGATTAGTAATATTGAACGAATGCATTTGTTGGGCAACCGTTGCTCCGATTTTTATTATTTCAACGTAACAAAGTAACGTAACGTAACGTAACGTAGTCTTCACACACTGACCTACTTCTGTACTAAAACTAAAAGCAACATCTTAAATCTGGCTACGACAAATACTTTAATGAGTCCATTCAAGTGGGACAGCACAGAAGCCTACCTCACTTGAACTGACTACTTCAAAATAAATTGGAAAATTAATAAATTTTAAAATCGTGCTGTTTGACCGAGTGTCCTTGTCTACTGGAGTTACACTCTGCTAGGTGAAGTGAAAATAATAAAACAAAACTTTATACTGCTACAAAATGGTGATACTAACAGTTAAACATTTAAACACACGGTCCCCGCAAATTCAGTATATTACCTTCCCTCAGCCTATCTGTAAAAAAAAAAAAAAAAAATAGAGCGAGTGTAGCCACCTCTGTTGATGGTTTCCAACCAATCCCTGTACTTCAAACATTTCAGCTATATTGGAGTCAGTATAAAAGGGCCCTCGGAATTACGTTCTTGGCGTCACTAACGTTGGTCAGCGTCTTAAGGTGGTGTTACACTGGTCGATTTGCAACGATGCGATGTTGCGCTAAAAATCGTTGAGGTGTAACACCCCATTGCGAACGATTTTTTGCGATGTTTGCAGTGCTGCAACGCGTTGCAAATTTTTGAAAGCGATTCAAAAACTTGCAACGCCGTTGCGTGGATTTGGAGCAAATTGGCGTTGCAAATCGTCGTTGCGAATCGACCAGTGTAACACCAGCTTTACTTGAAGTAAAATTTACCCTCGTGTGCAAGCCTCGTTTTTTTTTTTTTTTTTTTTTTTTTTTTCAAGTTGCACTTTAACCTTAGTTTTCACAAGCGATTATGTCTTATATATCTTAAAGCACACTTTTTGGAAAAATACTGAAAATAAAATTATTAAAACTGCCTTCCTATTTCACACTGATCCCCATTGTCGGGTACAAATCGTCCTAAATTCTTTTTTCTTTCGTCTTTATATTATTTTTACAGTATGCACTCATTCTATGGTTTGTATTGTATTTCAAAATAGAAAAGTTATTCAACCTGCCTCTAGCCTGCACACAGGCGCTCTCCGCTTGGGTTTCCGGTGCATACGAGCCGGGCGAAAGCTTGGCACTCTCCCACGTTTTCACCCGGCCCGAAAACCAAGCGGAGAGCCTGTGTGTAGGCTAAGCTGCCTCTTAACCCTTTCACTCTTGAGAGTGATCAACTTCAAGCTTCTCCTTCATTCTCTCACCAGGAGATATATGGTATAGTATGGAGAATGTGACACCATTGAGACGAAAGTTGATTGCTCAATGAATTCTCATTTTATCACTCATACATTTTCTTCTCGAATAGTTAGGAGAATTTGTAATCTGAGCTCAGGAGTGAAAGGGTTAAACTAAACAAGAAGCAAAACCTTCAAGGATCGCTGGGCCCGTATGGTGCCGTTCTTATCCATCGCGCCGTGAAGGACAGATGGACAAGGAAGACCCACACACAGACGCAGACCTGTTAGCTCGCTTGCCGACTCGTTCTGTTGACAATCATCGCCAGTCTGTCGTCTCAGTGCACCTCTTGCTCAAGTGCATCCGTCCTCTGACCAATTCTCGCCAAACGATCGTGCTCCTTGAGGAGAAATGTCGTGAAATGACGGCGTTAATAACAACATACGAAGTCGACGAGCATCATGAAGAGGTAGACGAGGAGTATCCGGAGGGAGGAGGAAAAAACATGTCATTAATTCAGGAAAACAAAGATGGTGGCATTTTCGGACATCCCTTTTCAGCGAGTTTTCAGAGACTGAAAAAGAAGGGATTTTCTTGGGGCAGAAACGATACGTAGCTCCTAATTGTCACCTCGCTTTATTTTGACGAAAATTCACTGGATTTTTTTTTTTTTTTTTTTTTTTTTTTTTTTTTTTGTGAAAGACTGCAAGATCGTCACATTAATCGTTTGTTTGGAAAATGAGAATCTGTGTATTCTGGAAGTATTCTTATTCCGGAAGTCCCAAACGAACGCACCCTAATGTCACTGAACAGACTCTTACCCTCTCCTCTTCAGACAGCATGTACTTGTCTCTGCGTAGTCGATGTCGCTGCATTCCCAACATCTGGATGCTCTCCTCGCGTTGGTTGTGGAGCTGTTGCACAAGCAAACCAACCAAAACATGTAATGAAGTTCAGACAGGAACGAGTGACAAAACAGACAAATATATACTATTGGATCAGCTGTCTATACAGTACAAAGGATCGGACCCAGTTCTACATTCTATGTGACTATAAATCAGATTGTGTCAGCCTGTGTTTTCTTCAGGTGGTCAAATTGGTGAAAACACTTCAACCAACTTGCGCGCCAAGTTGGGATCGATCAAAGTAAACGACAAATGGGCAAACAAACGCGAGAGGAGTTGAACCCTTTCGTTGACTACTGTCCATTTGTAAGTGCATTGTAACGCCCTTGAAAATACCGTCTAACTGCACCTCCTGATTCAACTCAACATCCCGCCACATCACTCGTACATTTCCTATGTAAATGGTTAGGTGTTAGATGAATATTGCGTTTTGTCTTATCAAAGTATCTTCTAGTTCACGAGGCGTATCATTACCTTGGCAAGTTCAGCCTGTTCCCGCAACAGCTTCTGTTCTAACTCGACCTCCCTCTTTTTACAGTCAACAGTTGCATCCTGAAGTCAATGCAACACAAGAACAAAAAATGCAAAGAAAATCACAACAACATTAGCCGAGCAAAGACCAACCCCAAAATTAGACTTAAAAAAAACACAGCCTCGTTCAGGCCATGATATGATACAAAGGAATGCATGCTATGTGTGAAAACTGGACGCCGTTAAGAGGTTTAAACCGGTGTTTTGAGCGTTAGCCTTTGCCGGAGCAAGTCCCAAATCACTTGCTCTGACGAAGATCTAAAGCTCGAAATGCCAATCAGGAAAGCAAAGTCTGATTGCGATATTCTCAAGCAAGCAAGCAAGTCGCAATGGCGTTTCCTTGCTCTTCTTCAAAGTAAAATCAAACGCGAATTAGATTGCCTTTTGATTGGCTGAAACTGTTTCTTACAGCCTCTGAGATTGGCGGTGTACTTACTTTAATTTCGGTTTTCGACAGTCATGCTAATAAACGGCTCTAAACATCCCTATGAAAATTGCCTGCGAGCGGAAAAGGCCGCCCGGACCCACACAGGAGAAGCTTGTTTGAAGGGCAGTACGGGGCAAAAGCAACCACGTCACAAGACCTGGCAATTTACCTTGAGTTTTCTCGCATTTTCCCGCCTCAGTGTTGTTAAGTCACAGAGCATCCGCTGGACAGCTTGTTCTTGTTTGCGGCGCTGCATGTCAGCTGCACGCACGCGGTTGTACAGCGCATGCTCCGACTCTTCCAACTTGGACACACTTTTCTGATGAATGAAAACAAGTAACGTATGCTACAATATTTTCTAAATAATTCACGTTACTATTATCGCTAGCATTTTGTTTTTGCCTGGGGATCTACAGCACATTATCAAAACTTCCTTTGCATCAGGCTATCACATGACCAAAATCCACCACGGGACTGAACATTCATCATGCAAAATAGAAACGCAAGTCCTTCCGTCCCAGCAACTTTTCCCATACAAATCTTCGTAATCATTTCTGAACTTCAAAATTCTGAGCCTGAAATTTGACGGGACTCTGTTTAAACTAGCCATATATGCTAAATCAGATGTTCCTGTATAAATATTTATTTAATTAAATAAAAATAAGTAAAGTTTCTAAATATTGTTTTTTTGTTGTTGTTTTTGTTGTTGTTTTTGTTGTTTTTGTTTTTGTTTGGTTTTTTTCACACTCTTTACATTTCTGGCACTCAAAAACCCTTGGCCGATGAATTTTTAGTCACGTGGTGGAGTTTGGTCATGTGACCAGCCTGATGCAAAGGGCCCAGAGGAAATTTTTCTTGCAATGCGTGTGGTTAGAGCACAGTTAAACCAACTCACTTGGAGATGTTTCACGCCATCCTCGTGGCTCTTTCTCGAGACTTCGTTTTGTTTGTCAATAATTCTTTTCTTCCACTCAGTCATTTGCTGTATGTACAGATGACGTTTCTCCCTGGACATCTGTTCCAGCATGTGATTTCTCCTGGCTTCGGCGAACTTTGACCGAAAAAAGAAAAAACATATTAGCATGAAACGAAGCTACAATCATGGTCAAAAGTCGTTGGGACGCTCCCCTTACGCACATCCGGAGCACAATGTAAATCCGTACAACCTATGGGGGTCTCATATTTCTTGTTTTCAAGTCCCTCCCCCTTCCCTCCATTCAATGTTGGCCCGTCGTGCAGCTGTGAGCCAAACCATGCTCAACTACCCAACATTGAATGGGGGGGAGGGGGTAAACTTGAAATCGTCCCAACAATTTTGACCATGATTGTAGGTTGTCTGTAAACATGTCTTCTTACAGCAATTCGACAATCAGTCGCACTATCTACTTGCATGTTTGCTTAATTAGAAATGAGCAAAGCTCACCTACCTAACCCGACTTTAATTTTTATCGTCGAAAGAAAAAGACATGTGCGACAGCACAGCAGAGCCAAGCTTCAAAACAAGCCATGCACCCAAAAGTGCGCCTTTCATAATATTCCACCTGTAACCTCCTTTCTTGAGAGAGAGAGAGTAGTTTTGCCTCGTGCATATTGGTCAGTCTCCTCACCTGTCCCCTCTCGTCGATTTCTTTGCCCTGTCGGTCGAGCTCCAGGTATTCCGCTGCTTGTTTCGCTTCTTTCTGTGACGTCGAATTGTGTTGCAAGCGGCGATTTATGTCCGTCATTTTACGTCCCTCTAGAAAGAGAAATGGAACCGGTGCTATTAATAAAAGTCTGACGCAAGTATTCCAGGTTCCATATCAGTCAGGAAACATCTGCTGGGGACGCAAATCTGCGTCCTGGACACCAAAAATGTCCCTAAAATCTTCAGAAACATTTGTTGTTTCCGTGCTGAGCGCAGCAATGTTGCCGCACGTTATCCGCCCTGCAAACATCGAAGAACACAATGTTGCCCCCAGTCAACTGCACACGTCTGATCACGTGGTCAGTTACCATGACAATCTTCATTACCTTCCCTCGTTTTCAAAGACAGCGAGCCTTTGGTGGTCGTCAGGTCACGGCTGAGGCGGCGCTTTCTGTACTCGTGACGTAAATTCTGGTTTGCCGTGCCCCTGCAAGTACAACGCTGTTATGCCACGGTTCTCATGAGTTCATACATGCTACACACCACACATAATTAAAATTGAAAATCCCTTCTTTCTCGCTAGCCATGGATTAGGAAAAAAAGCGTGGTAGCCCTGAACATAACCCGTTTTCTCGTTGTCGTCGGCATTGTCATAATCAACTGCGCCCAGTTGTTCAAATAAACAAGTTCTTTCTCTCAGCTTCTTGGCCAACATACTACAGCGTTTTGATCAAAAGCTAACTAAAACGTTTGTTCTAGTGGCATTTATGTCAGATAATGAGATACCAGTTGTTCGGTGTGCGGATTACTGGAGTGGAGCTAAATGTTGTCTATGTCAGTTTTTCGGGTGTGGCATATTTTCAGTTTACACTGTACTCCTTCGATTTCGAGTTCTTACAAGGCAGAGTTTGATTATACCAGAGACGTGGGACACAGAGAATAAACACTTAAGAAGGGAAACTCACTGTAGTTTCTCGTTTAGAGAACTTCGGCGTCGCCTTTCCTCCTGCAACGAGAGAAAGAGAAAAATGAAACTCGAACGATTATCGACGACACGTAAAATTCGTAAATGCATTGTTAAAAGCCACGGACAAAACAAGTTTTATTATTTGATAGCAGGGAAGAGGGCCAATGAACACTTCTTTGCTAACTATGAAGGTCAAACTGAGACAAACCTGGATATCTTTTACTACAACATCCCGTTTATACCTGAAATAAAGAGACAGAACAAGTTTATTGGTTACAGATTTTGTGTATCAGAGCACAAGCACGATTAAAGGTTAAAGGTTTAAAGGTTTAAAGGTTAAAGGTTAAAGGTTTAAAGGTTAGCACGATTAGAAGTTGGCTCATGCCCATAGAGAAAACACGAGAGAAATTACCAGGACCCGGTTGCTCAAAGCACGATTAGGCTAATCCTGGATTAGGTCTAAACTTTCTTGTCATTTATAAGCCTGCAAAATGTGAAGGTTTCGTCCTGCAATGACTTCCTTGATACATCTTAAGCTTGAACAAGCTTTTTAATCCATCTTGGAACAAAACCTTGCTGTTTATTGGCAGTGAGGTCGAGGGAAAGACTTTCGTTAATCCTGGATTAGCATCGACTCTCGAACAACCGGACCCTGTCAATTTTGGGCTTAATCCAGTATTCGCGTAATCATGCTTCGAACAACTGAGCCCGTCAGCTTCAAAATATGATGCAGTGCCCTTTAAAAGTCACCGAGAGCCGAGATACGCACGCGCGCGCTAACCTTTGATTGTCGACTTTCTGGGTTCGCTTCTTTTGCACTTCCATGTTTACATCGATGGCAAGGTCAGCAAGCCTTTTCTGCAGCTTGAGTTCCTCCTCCTGAGAGCAAACAAAAAGAATCATGCAGGGATATCAACGATAGGCTGAGGTGTTGATAACCTGAACACCGCAAACATTGACTAAGCTGACTTTTCAAACATTAAGCTCCTCATCAGAGTACAGTCAAAGCTCTCCTTGCGACCGCTCTCGTAATTAAGCGACCAGCTCTTGTTACGACCACAATTGCATTTTAAAACTCTGTAAATAACAGCTCTCGTATAAAGCAACCCCGACTTCTTTTGGGAATTACCAGCTGGTCTTTTCTTTGTTTTTAATCTCTCGTAAGGGACCACTCATGCAAAGGGTCTATGTTGTTTCGGTCGTTTCCTTGTCGTCGGTGAAGGTTTTTTTGTACGCGCTTGCTGAAAAATATCGGTTCCATCTCACCTCCTTCTTTTTCAGTCTCGCTTCAAATTCCTGAGTCATTCTACTAACGTCTGTCCGGGTCAGCTCAAGCTGCTTTGCAACACGATGATACTGAAATTCCAAGCTGTTGCTAAAGGAGTCCACGGAAACGAACATGAACACAATTTCAAACAGAGGACAAACAAAAGGAGAAACCCCAAAAATCAGCCTGGGCTAGCTATAGGTTATTCAAAGCTCAATCTACGATTAACCAAATTCTGGACCTGCCTGTTGGCCAACGAACTGAAAGGTTTTGATCAACAACAAACTGAAAAGCTTATTGAGGGAAATTGATACAAAGAGAACGTCTAGTAACTAGCCCGTCGGGCACCGAACAAACGTTTCTTCTAAGTGAGGCGGCAAATTTGCCACGCCTGAGGCTGCGAGCGTCGGGCTAGCGGATATTTCGACCACAATATCGGAACGTTGAGACTTACGCATTTAGAAGAGCTTTTCTTTCGCGGTCCTTCATCTTCAATGTGGCAGAAACGTTTCTCTCAGTTCTGGCTTTTGTACCCTGGAACATAAAGACAATTTACTTTCAGAAAAGTATCAAATTTGTTTGTCGAATTTTCTAGATTAAAGCGAGGATTCGTCCACACGTGCCAGCACATGTTGATGCCACACCCACCTTGTCCTGCAGCATGGAGTGCTGTTGTTTGATCTTCTCAGCCTCCTGATTGGCTTCAACAAGCTTGCCCTCCTCTTCTCGTTTCTTCTTGTAAATGGCTGCAGTGGCAATTAACGGTAAAGATCGGTTAATTAGCGCAACATCGTTACATTGACCTAGCAATTTTCGTGTGCAACAAGAAGGTAATGCGTAAAAAAAAATCTTCAAACAAATTCTGCACAAAATGACGCATTTAAATAAATATCGTTTATTTAAAGTCGAAGCATTAGGGAGTGGTTGCCCATTCTCCCGAGCCAGAGGCTCATGTTTCAAATGTCCGACCAGTGGAATACCTGTAGAAAGAAGACAAATTCAGAAGGGAAAAACCGTTGGAGTTGCCTCCTCGGATGAAAAACCTTCTTACTACTGCCGGCCGTGGGAATTGAACCCACGACCTCCTGGCTTGGAGCTTCATTACGGATTCAGGTCCACCACCCCCAAACCGCTCGGCCACCAAGTCAGTTACACCCGCATTTCAGTTCACCCGCATCTACAGCCCACTACAGCTAAAGTAGAGCCGTCGGACTTTGAGTCGACGTTGTATGAAGGTCGCATTAAGCAACCGAAATGTCGAATGGGGAAGACGATGTTACGACTAACTTTCATTTTGCACTTCACAGTACTTACTGTTCTCATAATTCTGCATGAGACGCCGCAGCTGGTGCTGTTTCTTGATGATGTCTCCTTCAGATCTCTTGAGCTCTCTCTCTTCTTGTTTGTGTTGAAGCATGTGATCCTGCAAGATGTCAAAAAGAGAACTAGTCAGGACTAAATCAGGACAACATGGCCGGGCCATGTTCCATTATGATTGAAGGGATTTGGCAATATACTGTCCACATGCAGTCCAATGCATAATGATTGATGGCAATGGTAATGTTTTCATGGTGATGATGATCAGGATGATGTCATAATGATGATGTCATGATGATGTCATAATAATGATGATGTCATAATGATGTCATAATGATGTCATAATGATGTCATAATGATGTCATAATGATGATGTCATAATAATGATGATGTCATAATGATGATGTCATGGTGATGATGATGTACCACACTGTAAGCATTGAAGGGACGAACCTCAATCACTTTCATTCTCTTCTGGTGATCCTTTTCATTTTGCTGAGCCAGAAGTGAGACATGTACAACGCCGTCTGTCTTCTGAGGGCTCGCTGGGCGTGGTGAGCCTTTGGTAGAGCCAGGCTCCTTCCCGAGGCCAATGCCAGTTTGATTCTGGGCAGTTGTCCTACTGCCATTGGGTGGCTTAACAACAGCTGGTCTGGATAAAAAAGTATAAACAGATCCGTTAAACTGGCACCCAGGGTACAGCTGGGCCATTTAGTGTCAGTATTAATAAGCTACATACATTAGGAATGTATTGCACTTGTGCTGCCACTAATGTTAGTGGTCAAATCACTTTAGTCTGTACATAATAGGGTAACAGGATGTGGGAAGCCATGCAGCTACAAATTTTGAAGTACTGCAGCAGGTCTGTATATATTTTGGTGTGAAATAGGGTCAATGTTTTGAGAGCTTTGATGGCAGCCCCACACCACTCCATAAGCCTAATACTTAGCCCCCTTGCCTCCGTCCTTTATCGAAACAAAGAAAAAATTTCCATAGTATATGGTCTATTATAGCAGAACTTTGTAGTAATATACAATTAAATATACTTGATATTTGCTTCCTATAAATTAGGATTACTGTTTCCCTGGCTTACATTTTTCATCTCTTTCAGTGACACGGCCACCTGTACTAAACAGAACTGATGTAAAATTGGTTTCTTGACTCCTAACCTTGAAATTGCATCATCCTGACGTTCACCATTAGCAAGGCTCCTAAAAAATAGACAAATTTATGTAAGACACTGACTCAAATACAGTTATAGTAACTTGTAAATAGAGGATATTACACGACGGTGCGAAGATATGAATTTTATTTTCGAGTGGTAAAAACAATATTTTATGAACGAGCACTTTGCGAGTGAGTAAAATATTGTTTTTACCACAAGAAAAAAAAATCCATATTTTCGCACCGCCGTGTAATTTTCTTTTTATTATAATAGACACAAGTGTTTTACTAGAAATTGCACAAACAACGGTGCAAAAGCGGGAAATGATGCCAACGATATCCTCACTAGTGAGGATATGGAAAATACGCCACTCGGGTCCCGGATGTAGTTTCGTATGGATTTTACGCACGGTATATTTTCCAGTAAAACACTCGTGTCTTATATAATAAATTGCTTTAATATTCTAATTTATTGGCAAAACTCCAATATCATCAATTCACGATTATAATATCAATGTTTATGTTAGACTTGCAATATTTAAGTTGTTAAAATTAAGCAGACTGGTTCAGTCAGGCAATTCTTGTGACAGATTAAGGTTTCGTGCGCCGGTATATGGACGTTCAAAAACACTCAACCTTTCGTCGCAAGCGTGACCGAAAAAAATATCCAATTAAACGAAGAATTTGAGGTCTGCTATTGTCTCGGCGACTCTTCATTTCATTTCAACAGCAGCATCACACTTGTCCTAAATGTTTGAACTTGACACACAAAACGCAAAGTGAGAAAAAGAATGAATTGAATTACACCTATTGTTCGATTGTAGCCTGACTTCTAAAGCATCAAAAGTCGAACTGTAAACAGTTGTTGCTATCGTCCGTGATCTGAGCTAATGGCAGCATGCAACTACGTATATAGACTGCGAGAAGTCCCTCCTTTTCCCTCCAAGATCGTATTACAACTGAGATCTCGCACTGCGATCTTGGAGGGAAAGGAGGGAGGTAGAAAGGACACTGAACAGATCCCTTACCGCAAGAAATTCGCGTATTCTTCGCCGCTCAGTGGCTCGTCGTTTGCGGTTTTCGGTGCGTCAGTTCCTGCCGGGAGTGAAAGGTAGGCATACCTTTTGTGCAGAAGGGGTTGTCTGTTGAACGGCAGAACCATTCTTTCTCCATAACCTCGTGAAACTACGATATTGCAATTACGCCGCCATCAACATGAAATCCTGCTGTGCACTCTTGCGGCTTTGCTGCTATAGCAACGGTCCGCTGACTGAAAGATTCGAATCAGTCGGCTCAGTCCAGTCTCCGTACCTCGTTCCCAGGGCCATCCGCGGCAAACTGCGCGTTACTGCAAAAATATAATTTTAAGCTCACTTCTTTGTACGGTGCCGAAAGTTATGAACCGAGTTTCATCGCTCGCCAAAACGAGGTGAAAAAAACTTCTTTTGTCGTGCAACGCGCAGTTTGCAAGGCTCGTTCTTTTCCTCGTATCTGACGTCATAAGTTCCAAAATTATCCGCTGACACGCGGGTGGCTGTGCCGCAGTTCTGGCGCCTCAAATCGAGCAGAAAACAATTTAAAAAAAATCGAAAAGCGCAACATACAGAAAATAACTTCGGAAATCGAACATTCATACTTTCAAGATTCACTCAATTTTTTTTTTTTTTTTTTTTTTTTGGATACCGTCATTGGTTTAATTTTAAAATATATAGTACATGTCTTTTACAGTTTTAGCACAACCCCAATCCGTTGTTCTCACTTCACTCATATCTTTCCATCATTTAATCGCGGCCATATTGGACGCCATTTATGGTAAATATTGACTAATACGGTCGCGGAAGCTAATGCACCTGTCTACCCAAGCAATGAAGTTCCGCTTCGATTGTTTGACAAGAGCGCTTCACAAAACGACTCACGGAGGTTTAAAATCCCATCAGGTGAAAACCTCGTCCTGAAAACGTTGAATTTCTTTAGGATAATATTTACGCCGCTCTGAGTAGGGGTACTCGAGATACGTTTAACTAGACTTTGTTTCCACACTATTTGAACCACCTACAAGTCGCCCGAGCCGGATCAATCGCTCTTCTATACAGGTCAGTACGTACCTTCCAGCCGTTTAAGTTCGTTTACTAAGTTGCTACACCGCGTTACGTATAATATCAGAGTTTATTATCCCTGAGTCTTTATGATTGCCTTTTCCTTTATTTGTTGAGTGAGAACTCACGGAAATTTACAGCCTTTCAAGCGTTTTTTTGAGCAGCCAAGCTATTATAGACAGTTATTTAAATAAGAAAGGTTTGCATGTTTTTCTCAATGTCCTCTTGGCTGCGCAAGATTTCACCAGTTCAAAACATTGGGTGCTAGAGCACCTTATAGTGGCGTGTATAGTATTGAAGCTTTTTCTATCTCATTTCAACTCACAAGATGCAAGATCGATATTACTGTGTAATTGAGACGGAGTTTGATTGTGCCTTGTGCAGTTTGTTCTTCCAAGTGGACAGTCTGTAACTTGCGTTGACTTTGCATAGTTTGGCATCATCGGCTGAGCAGCCAATTCGAATTCTCAGATGAAATACCTCTGAGTCAAAACTAACTCAGGTGAAATAATTGAAAGGGGAAGGCAGCTGACGAATTATACACACGCCGGCGGCGGATTCAATCTAATTCTTGATTGAACTCAACTCCGCTTTTTGTCAGTTTGTATACACAAACAGTCCACTTGTTTTCGCCAAACTCTTTTACATTTAGTTTCCTTGATTTGCATTTGACATTTTAATGTTTTCAAAAGTATATTTTAAATACAGAACAATACCTTAATTTTTCGTTTTAATATAAACGACGTCAACTCATTACTTATACAATTTTAAACTCCGGTTATTATTAAAAACCAACCAGGGCCGTATTTTTTCGCTCACTATATTAGTTATCATGATTCACGTACTCAGAAAACTGGTTTGCAAATCCAGTCACACTGGAGAGCTTAAAGGGTTTGTACCTGACAATTTCTCAAAAGCTTTCTGACTGATAAACTACGCGATTACTTTAAAATATTTGTTTGCCGGTTTTGCGGCAGGGAACCATTTTGTTTGAGGAAGGTTGAAAAGTCTGTTCATTTGACTAATTTTTAATAAAAGTAACTCCCGTTCACCAACCTTAAGGTTCCTTCATATTTCTCGAAATCACACTGCACACATGCCGTACAGCTATACCGACGGGAAAAAAAATCAAAATCAAAATATAGGATGCTGAGACAAGAAATACATTCAAATAAAGTCTAGCAAGCGCAAGCGCAAGGAATGGGAAGCGTTTCCATTTTCTTGCGCTTGTTTTACACATTTACCGTGTGAAGCGGTCGCTTGCGTTTGCGCTTTCTGCTTTACTGGTGTGAACTAGCCTCATGATTAAGCCTGTAATAAACTGTGATCAGCGCACCGTGTGAATGAGAAATTAATTTAACTTTGGTTTCTCAGCCAGGATTAATACCACAGTTTTCTGTTTCAGCGTTTATCTTACCGCAGTCAATTTCTCACGTCAGTCTACCGTAAGTTGTACACATGGTGACTATATCGACATGGCACGCCTGGCTCACCCTCATCTCCATCTCTACCTATTTGTCTTTTACGGCTGGAGTCTCAGATACGGGCACGGAAGGCGTTTGTGGCTCAACCCGCGATGACTGTGACAAATATAGCGGTAAGTAACATTTTCGCATAGGATAGTTGAAATTCTAACTGTTTGCTGTTGTTGTTTTGAACCCCCCCCCCCTTTTTTTTTACTGTTTTAAAGACCTTCATCCTGACTCTGTAAATAGCTGCCATAAACTATCGATTATCATTATATCACCCATACATTTTCTTCTTAAAATGTTGAAAAACTCTGCATTTTGAGCCCGAACAAACAGTGCCCTATAAGAGTTCACTATAAGCATTGTTGACCTTCACAACAGCAGCATCGTTCAATCAACTTGATTATCAGTCATAAACATGCACCTTTATCACCATCCTTATCACAGCTCTAACACTATAGCCATCCACCATCGCCATCATCATCATTAGCATCAGTATCATTACCATCGTCCTCGTTTTCCTTGTCATTAATAAATATTATTATCACGACTTTAGTTTACAACAAACTTCTAAGAGCTAGTCCAACAACTACCAGTAAGTTTCATCATTACTTCATAAATTATTTCAGTTCTTCTTTACTCTTACACTTACAGTCCAACATTTTTGTATCAAAATTGCAGAGGTTCTAAACCAGGGTACAATTGAAGAACAAGAAGTCCCCGAGTCTCGACCACACCAAGACGGTAGAAACAACGCTTTGTATAGACGCGACTCCCGATTTCGGGGAGAATATACATTTGTTGTCGAACATACGCCAAGGATAAAATGCTCCGATCCAAATCTAATAGATTTCTTCCACAATAGGGTGAGAATTCTGTATAGCTATAGTCTTTTTCTCGATTGCTCATGCCAAGGAAGCTGGCTAGTTGCAAAAAAACTAACAGAGGCATCCAACTATCCTCTCATTATTTGTCCTACAAACAGAGCCCAATGATCCTCGAAGGCTGTGCGTTTGCTAAACCTGCTCTAAAATGGAACCTCGAATTCCTAAAAGAAAATCTACAAGATGAGGACCACGCCATGTTCATATCTCCAAACCACAAATTTCTTTACTTTGACGAGGGCATGATGGAAGGAAAATTTGAAACCTGGAGGCCACCAACAGAAAAACGCCAGGTTTATTTTGAACAATTTCTTCAAGCTGCGGATCAGCTGATAAAGGCAAATAACGGATCTTCCGCATACTTTCAGGTAAAATTACAAGTGATACCTTTTTTCTGCCTTCTGTACCCAGCTCAGACACTACTGGTGTAGTCATAGCGTAGTGTGTGTGTGCTGTGTGTCTGTGTCTGTGTCTGTGTGTCTACTGCGTAGCTTGTATATAAGCCCTTGCTCTTCACTGTCTTCTGCAGAGTCCAATCGTTCTGGGAGAAGGCGTCAGTTCCACGATGAAGGATGACGTAGAGTCGTTTGATTATTCGTGGCTTCTGGATCTGGTGGTGAGGATGGGCTGGGGCGAGGACGTAGTCAACCTCCTATTGGTCGGAATGCCAAACGTGGTCACGCCTGCGCACTACGACATTCTAGAAAATCTATTTGTTCAGGTAAAATTATTTCACCAGAAAGTTTATAACCACTAAGGAAGGTATGCACTATACATTTAGTTTGAAGATTAGTTACAGATTGAATTGCACAATTCAAGTTATTACTTAACGAAATGAGTCTTCTTCCTTGTTTCAGCTCTCAGGACGAAAGCGTTGCCTTCTGTTCAGTCCAGAGTTCTATCGAAGCCTCTATCCATTCCCCATTGGCCATCCGCACGACAGACAAACACAGGTGAGGGTGAGGGACAAAATGTTAGACAACAAAGTATGCAGTGGAATGCTAGTCCCTGTGAGAGCAAACTTTAGTTTGCGTTTGCAAAGAGATAAAAAGCATTTTTTTAGTCAAGTAAGGCTGAGTTATTTTAACTCGTCAATAAGGAGTTCATTTAACTCCCCAAAATCAACTCCACAAAAAGAGTTAATGTAACTCTACCAGTTGAAAATAAGGAGTTAGAGTAACTCCATTAGTGGAGTTAAATATTTGAGGAGTTGTTTTTACTCCCTTAAACAGAGTTAAAATAACTCTCTAACAAAATGTCGGCATGACAAGAGGCAACCTGGAGTTAAAACAACTCCATTTGTGGGGTTGTTTTAACTCCAAAAATTTAACTCCACTATGGGGAGTTATTTTAACTCCTATAAAGGAGTTAAAGCAACTCCTTGAAACATGACAGTGTAAAACTGAAAATAGACGTTTCTCAATCCAGGTGGACTTTGACAGCCCTGACTTTGATAAATTTCCTCATTTTCGCGATATTCGGGGACTGGAAGCTGTGGTAGAGCCAGGGGAAGTTCTTTACATCCCCACGTACTGGTGGCATCATATCGAGAGTGAGAAGGATGAGTGAGTATGCGTAGTTTATGTGTAAATTTTTCCTGCTTATTCTTTGTCTTCTCGATTCTCTGTTCGTTCTGTAAGTTTCTTTATATTTCCTGATTCTTGTGTCGTTTCTGTCTCTTTCTCGTTTCATTTTTACGTTTCTTTATACGTCAATTTGTGTATTCTTTCAGTTTTCTCCTTTCTTTACTTCTACCCAATATAACGTTGTCTTCAGCCTGACTTGCTAAGTTTCGTTTCAACCTTCCCGGCATTCCCACAGCATGACAATCTCCTTGAACTTTTGGTTCGAGCCCACAAACAGTACTGCCGCTGGCGTAAGTGAATCGCAGGAACAAGAGAAGCGGCCCAAAACGAGAGAGAGTGCAGAAGAGGATGAAAACCAAAACGGAAAAGAATCAGGAGAAGAAGAACAAAAAGAGTTGAAAGAAATCTACCTCAATCCTCAAGAAGAGCTAGCTCTGATGCGGAACGTTGAGATGTCACTGTTCAAGGCGACACGGGATCACGAGAAGGTACTACAAAGCCGGTAAACGGGAACATTTCTGGAAATATGTAGCAGTCGGATGGTCAGCAGAAGACATCAACTGTCACTGTTTCTATACTTAACGTCCCCTTACAAGTGTTGGTAATAGTTTGGCTGCGAAAAGATTCAATATAGTTCCCAGTAGGTACAGTAACATTCAGTCCAATACGCAACTCTAGTCTGTTGGGGTGAACACATGCAAGACAGAAGGAACCACGTTCATCATAGCCTGCGTAGCTTGGCCCTCTCCCTATTGCCTCGTCTCTCCCCATTCCCTGACTCCACCCGCATTCGCTCGTTCAATCCTCCCCCGCCCCCTCCCCTTCCCCCGGACGGCCGAGCTACGTTTACTACCGCCGGCACCAACTTCAACAACACAACAACGCAACAACACAACACAACAACAACACAACAAAACAACAACACAACAAAACAACAAAACAAAACAACAAAACAGCAAAACAACACAACATGACCCACACTTGACTCTGTCCCTCCTTGCTTCTCAGGTTAGGCAGATGTTGGAGACCATTTTAACCGGCCGCTTCAATCACTGGAACAGCAGCAAGAACAACAGCTCACAGTGACGGATGTATTTTGAATGGCACCGCACAAACATTAAGGCAGCGTCTTCAGAAGCTGGATAAAAGAGCTTTTTCACTGACAGCAACTTTAGTTTCACTTATAACTAATTTTGCGACTTCTTAAAAATGTGAAATTATTTCACAAGATTACCTGAGAAACCCCTAAAGTCACTAACTGTAGGGTAACGTGCTTTCATCTGCATGCCTTTTAAACCTTTCAAAACCAAAAATACGGATTATCCCAACCTTTTAAAAATACACGAGTAATGTAGTTTATTTATTATTTACTTGCATTTGCATTTGCATTTGCTCAAGGTATCTTCATACTGTTATATATTTTTTGCGAGAGGCTGTAAAGAGAAAATTGAAGTTTATCGACGGTTGAGAGTGAAAACTAGGATAGCCATTAGAAATCAGGACTCTTTATTTTTCAAGTCCCAGGTTTATTTTTCAAGTCCCAGGCCAATAAGGATATGAGAGTACCTCAGTCCAATACTATAGATTTCAGTGATAATAAAAAATACACTTCATGTCCTGTCATCACTTTTAGTTATTCGTACTTCTTATAGGTTTCGGTGTTCTGTTGATCTACAAAGTGTCACCACAACAACCACACAAAGCCAACAACAATAATCACATAGATCTTATTGAAAACCATTTTAAAGTAAAGGAGAAAACAAGGAAGATACATTTGTTGGCCAATATACGGCTGAATAAACTGATACACAATATTTAACTAATCCGTTTAAGCACGCGATCAAATGAAGAAGTAAGAAAGCCATTCACCATTGAAGTATTGTGCTTTTCAGACGTTGCTTGGCTAAGAAAAGGATTTTCTTACTCGTACAGTTCTGCACGCAACATGCAACCGAATAAACTCGCGCGCCTCACAGTTGCGTGCGATATTATGTGCTCAATGATTGCGCTGAGTATCAGCTCTTTGAAATAATAACAATCGTATATTTCCGTCATTTTACTCAGACCAACATAGTCATGACTCACCAACGTCCACACAAAACCCTTAAAACAGAATGACGTAAGGCTGTCAAAACTATCAAGACAATAACAGTGTTAACGACGATAACTCACAATGATGATCATTTGGGTAATGTGTCCCGACTTCATGCCCGCTGGGCACACGCTCTTGATATTCATCAAAGCTGAGTGTATTTGGTGTACACTGCAGTACCTCTGAAATCAGTACACGGTTTTTATAGTGTAAACTGACACGCTAAGCTGTCTTATTAATGATTTCAGCTTTGTGGAAAGTCAATAGGACGTTCTGGTGGACGCACTGATGACCAATGATTGTAGAATATCTTGGCAGGTGTTTAAATGAAATGCTAAAGTGACCCAAGAGAGAGAGAGAGAGAGAAAGAATACACACACAAAGTCGACATTAGAAAACTGAACTAAACAAACCTGTAATTACATAGATTTTTCTAGTTATTTTTAATTAGTAAGACGAAGATTCGTTGGCAAATTCATGAATTTAACTACCAAGCTGTGATATAAGTAAACAGTTAACGAAGAAAAACTGCCATTGTTTCTGATTCATTTTTCGATATTTATAGAACTGAATTGTGGTTAAGATACAAGTGCTTTGTTTTTATTTTATGTATACGCTCTGTCTAGCGTGTGATCTTTACGTCAGTCAAGCAAAAAGCTCAAAAACTGCATATTTATGTTGTTGTGTTGGCGTATATTCTCAACACGTATTTGCATGCTAATCTTGACATCTATTCTTAAACAAAACGAAGTCGTCGGACTAATGAAATCTTAACTTTTATTAGCATATTCGCTCAATACAATCTTTTAATGGGTAGCGCGCTGTAATTTACAGATAGACCAGACGTGAAGCGAAGCGAAGCGAGGCGGCACGACGCATCAAACTCGTCTCAGAAATGGCCAACGACACGGTGAATAAGTTTGGTGAGGCAGCTTTCGTTCCATGCTATCATTTCAGCAATATCAGCTTCGGTAGAGGTAGATCGCCAGAACCCCTCGTCGCCAACTGCGTCCTAAATGCTACGTTTTGTGTGGTGGCCATTGTGGGTAATATCCTGGTACTAAACGCCCTTCGCAAAGCCACGTCGCTCTATCTCCCTTCAAAGATGCTCCTCTTCAGCCTTGTCTTCTCCGACTTGTGCGTCGGCCTAATCGTCCAACCAGTCTACATCACGTTCCTGGTTTCCAAGATGAAGAGCTTGCCAAATACATTCTGCCAAAGTGGCTTTGTTTTGTTTCTCACGTCGTCCGCGTCAAATTCGACCTCTTTTCTCACAGTGGTCGCATTGAGTCTGGATCGCTTTGCTGCATTCTATCTACGCACCACCTATAAAAGCACTGTTACAGTGAAGCGAACATTGGTTTTTCTTGTCACAGTCTGGATCTACAGCGCGTTTTGGAGTACCACCATTCTGTGGAGTCCACAGTTCTACTACTCTCTTGCTGGGTTCAGTCTGCTAATCTGCATCCCCATCGCGGCCGCCGCCTATTTGAAAATCTACTACGGCTTGCGGCAACGAGAAAAATCGCGTGCGAGATCCTCCAGTGATGTGTCGCGGACCTACAGACGGACCGTTAGCAATTCTCTGTGGTTATACTGCGTCCTATTGATTTGCTACCTTCCCTATCTCTGCATTACAGCTTTAGCGGCCGTGACGGGAGTGTCCTCCATGAAGATACAGATCCTTGAGTTTACATCGACTCTTGTCTTTATAAATTCCTCCTTGAATCCATTTGTATACTGTTGGCGGATACCGGAAATTCGTGGAATGGCAAAAGAGACTTTGCAGGTGTTACAGGTTTGGAAAAAGAAAGACTCGAGGGAGTTTTGGAGCTCCAGTCTAGCTGATCTAAAGCAAAGAAGATGCACTCAGGAAGACCTGAATCTTAGTCTTGGGAGCTGTGTGAATGTCATATCTTACAGAGTAGGAACTGGTTAGGCTGTACAGGACCCCTCAGAATAGAAACAGTACATTCAAGCCTCAGTCAACATAGAAGGGACGAGCGACAGCCTTTAGTTAAAAATACACCAGCAAAACAGTTTAAGTTTGTTGCAAGGGAATTGGTAATTCAGGCCGTCTTTTAAATGTGAAAATTTGGTCAGACAGGTGTGAATTTTAAAATGACAGATTTCTTAAGTATTCATAAGAAAAATAGTAAAAATAAATCGAACCATTAGATTTATCACTAAACTATGTAAAACTACCTTTTAGCTGTGCATTAATTGTCAAGTTTTCTTGCCTGAAGTTGTTCAGATGTTTGAAACACTCGAGTAAACTAAATCCGCTAAAAATATATTCACATCGGGGCCACGCGACCATCATGTAAGAGATTTTTACGACTACATTACGTTTAATTATCATTCGGAGGAAAATAAATAGATTAAAATTAATTTTGCCTGTGTCATAATTTTGGGCAACAATTTCTATGTCGCCAAATTATCCACGCCTATAATATTCTATAGAATATAGTAGAATCTGGAAAAACCTTATAGTTCTTTGTTCGGGGCCAAGTTTCATTCCAGAGTGTTTTACGACAAGACATACACTCTGCTACGCCTGTTTTCTGAAACTACTCCCTTTTCTTTCTACTATACGCGCCCACATGTGCGGCTTAGTTTTAATGAACATAGCTGCTTCTAACAACTAACGCCTGTTCGCCTCTTGCTTATGCATAAAAGCCCACAAGTGTTTAGGAAGGCCTGTTTTCAGAGGGCCAAGTTTGTTAATATATTTATTTCAGATATGAAGTAAAGGAGGCAAATGTAAAATTTAACTGTGGAGACAATAAGATATTTTTTTCTCTAAAAAAAAAAAAAAAAAAAAAAAAAAAAAGACCGAAATATGGAGCGCAGCTAATATTTTTATAGAAGAATGTCCTTTTTATCTTTCACGCTATTTATTTACAGTGCGGTGGAGTGTCCTTATTCGCCCTGCTGGAGAGCAAAACAAAGGCTTCTTTGAAGTTGGATAGCAACTTACCGACGAAATCATCGGCAACAAAGCAGCTGACTTACACTTAAAAGTTAATCTAAATGTCAACATTATTTTCATCAAAGTCCCGAGAGATTGTGACCGGTCTATTTTGGATCGCATTGGATGGGCCGCCGAGTATTGACGCAGCATTTTATTTTTACCGGTGATATGCGTCAACTTTGTGCTCTATCAAGTAGCTACCGGAAAGTTCGAGAACTCGTTAAAGTGGCATTTATCGAAGCTTTGATCATTGTAGTGCCATAAAGCCTCGGTTATTCGAGTGCATTTCCGTACCATCATTCTTGGCCAATCAGGAACAAAGTCAAAAATGGCTGATTGTAATCTCCTCATGTAAGCAAGCAAGTAAGCGGCAATGGTGATCTTTTGCACTGCCCGATTAGTCTTTTTTTCAAAGTCAAATCAAACGCAAGTTACCGGTAATAAGCCAAAGCCGTTTGGCTTCTGGTTGGTTGAAAGTGTTTTTTACAGCCTCCGTGATTGGTGTGTTGTGACTACACGCTGGTTTTGGTTTTCGACTAGTCATTCGACAAAAATCCTTCAAACTCGTCTTTGCGGGTAGTGACAACAGAGCCCGAATGTTCAAACCTCGAATGGTCTGAGATTGGGTCTGAACTTTTTGCCATTTTTTGGCCTGAAATTGGGAAGATCTTGCTGACATCCATCACAACTTTCTTGGAAATATGTGTTGAGCTGAATATGGTCGGATTCTCCCAGAGACTTTGCCGGGTTTCGTTGCGAGATTGAGGGCCTATTAGCAAGCTATCTTGGGGCATGCGCAACACAACGTGTTGTTTTGGGACTTTTCTCTTCAGACAGCAAGAGCATATATTTTGCCATATTCTCATTTCATTCAAACCAATTGTGTTTCAATTTATCGCTCAAAACCGTGATAGTTGAATGACTAACATAAAACTGATTATGATATAAGATTGGATCTAGAGTGCGTATAAGCAGAAGCCCATGAACCTCACACAGTGTAGCGTTTGTAACAAAGTGACGTCATGAGGTGCGCGGACTGCTCTGTACAAGGCTTGGTGGCGCTGGTCAATAAAGAATCTGAGAACGGAAGTGAATAAGACAATTTTGAGATCAATACATGTGCAAGACTAATGGCCAATTCGCCCTGGGATTGCTAAAATGAGATCGATCCGTGATCGTTACTCAGATTGGTACCGAGATCCTACTGGCACGCAATCACACCGTCAAAAAAAAAAAAAAAAAAAGGGCGCGTTCTTATGGCACTATTCCGTCCATTCTGCTCCCGATAGCAGGATAGACGGCATAGCGGTTTATTCGGAATGGACAGAACAGCCGACAATTGTGTTCTTTAGTAGTATTTTTGTCAAGTCAGCTATATCTGTTTTCGGATTCTGATATTTTGGTAGATATTCCTATTCCAGATTAGGAACAGACGAAATAGTCCTTTCTAGGACTCAGGTTTAAGAAGGAACAGCATTATGTGTAGTGCTGTATACTTACCTCATTGTGAGACAATGTCACATTCGAGTCCAGGTCATCGACGATCTGCACTGGCACGATAGCTGGAGGAGCACCGGGCACTTCTACGAGCACGTGACTCCCAGAAGCCATAGCGTCCTGCGTGGCCATGCCCAGGTATGCCGCGTGAGTACTCGCCTCCTGCAAGACAATTCTGAAGAGGATTAACTTCATTTAAAACCTGTTTAAGGACCAGCCCAATTGTATTCATCAGCTAAAAGCCGTTTTATTTTGCGACAAAATCCATACGATTTTCAGGTTATATTTATGAATAATTGCGGCCGAGAAATCCTTGTTAGGCAACAACAATCAAGAAACTCAGACAATCTCCAGTCTACCCCTTGTAACAAGGATTTCTTTGCAAACATTCAACGTTTTGACCGTGCAGAGTTGTAGTGAGATGCATAGTTCATGCATTTGATTGAAGTCTGTAGGGCTAAGGGTTCCATTGCAGCAGAACTATTTTGTGACAAATAAAAATAAAAAGAAAAGAAAAGACAAATAAAAAAAATCCATCTACAGAACCACACAACTATTAGACCCAATGTAAGGACAGATATAAAAACATGTGTCTTACCAAAGCTCTTGGAGAACCTCCACAAAAATAGCATCCTCGACTGCAACATACAGCAGACCAAATACCGAAGACAACTTCGGCTACAGAAAGAAGTGCGATCACAGAACAGACAAGTATTGACGTCAGGCGGGTTCCAGAGCGGTGCTGTGTGTAGTCTATCACTAGTAGTATGTACAAATATGCCACGAAGCCAGCAAAGGCAGAAGATGCAAGGGAGAAGCCTAAGAAAGAACCTAGCTAGAGAAAAAGGCAAATGAAAATGCTGTAAGTTTCCCCGCGATAAGTCTGATATGCAAACGAATCTTCTGGCACATGTTTTACTAACAGATTAAAATATTTTAATTTAAAGTATCCATTGTAAGTACTTACCAACCACTGTTTTCTGGCAGGATACTTGTTTGCTGTCAGAATAATTCCCAAACTCCCTGTAAAAATCACCTGTCAAAGGTGAAAACGATTATAAGATGCAACAACAGATGCCAGCCAAAAATTAACCGCGTAAAGCGTTAAAAAGCAATATAACTCCACCCAATTGAAACCCTCTAATTGGCAGTGCTATTTCGTTTTTCTTCCTGGTCATAGTTTATAACGTTCAGTAAACTGAAAAAAAAAAAAAACAAAAAACAACAAACAACAAACAAAAACAAAAATACAGTATGATGAATTGTGTTGCACTTTCCCGCGCTAAATTTAGGTCATCTCTCATTGGTCAATTTTTGGCGTACCTTGTATTGTCTATTTATAGCCAAAAAGCTTTTGATTTCATGAAATCTGCACTCGATTTTGACAAAATGCACCGGAAAAAGTCAGCTGAGTTCTTTACATCTACGTGATTACTGCCGAAACATACAGAGGTAGGTAGTTTTATATATATGAGCCAGCGTTGGCATATGGTTTCGTCGGCGTATAAAGTAAACACAAATAACAGCAGTGGATTTCCGGATCCATTTTTGCACTGACCTCTTCGATTACAGACGTCCCGCTGTCAGATTTCGTTTCATTTAGTGTCGAGGAAACTTAGCCATGATGTAAATTCAATTTCGTGACTTGCACAAAAGTAGCGTGACCGTTGAAACAACATGCACGGGCAAGCCGAGAATTTTCTGGCGAGTGTATGTGAAAACCTTAACCAGATGGAAGCCCCTAAAATGATGCTCAAATAAGAATATTTTTATGAAAATGACCGTGCCCTCTATGCTTAGTTTTACCGACCTGAATGGGCAAAACTAAACAGGTTTTCCAGCAGCATGATAATTATTTGAACAAACATGTTAAAGCCATCATCAAACATATCTGATGACACAGAGCATACCGCAGACGCTCAGAAGTAAACATGCACGAGGCGCTCAGTGGAGTTTTGTAAAAGAGCCAAAATCAGAATTCAGTGAAGTGCTTTTAATTGTACTGCTTAATGTACAACAAAACAAGGACTTCTCGGATCATAATACCAGCAACACGTTTATATAATTCTCTTACACGTTGGCTACGTCGGAACTGCAAAATTGAGGCCGCAAATATTGTATTCGGTCACCGGATTGAAAGTCAACTCACCCATGCACCGAACCAAATTGGTATTCCTATGTAGAACTTCATGGATTTCACGACCACAACATCTACGACTCCAAACGCTATTCCCGTGACCCCAAGGGCGGCCTGCAACAACGCTGACGCTCTTGTCATACGCTTATGAAACACCATCTCACATGTTTTCCAATGACAGATGGACCGACCAAATACCAGAAGTACGTGAGATCAAAAACTGAACACTCCGCCGATAGACCTGACCCAACTGAAAATATTTGTTCGTCGCAGCCACGAGTTGTCCACACTTCGAGTTTTAATAATCTGTCGAACATTAACCTGGGGTTTCATACCCAGTCAGTTTCCGGTATTGCCCCGATGACGCGTGTGCCTAACTTTAATTGTGAGCGGCACGTCAGATGACTTAAAATATTTAGGGATTTAAAATTGCACTGCCAGGTTTAGTGCAACGTGTCTGTTTATTTTATATTTCCTTTCGAAGCTTGTCGGGTATTTCTGTGAAAAGCAACAATTTACAACGCAAAAGTAGAACACGTTGAAACACAACCCGAGAGAACTTACTATACAGTTTGCTTTATAGTTTCGACACCTTTTGACAATGCGGGCGTCAACAGGTATACGACTAGTTATTGCAAATGACGCAGTGTACGACACGTCAGAAGACTAGCCGTCTCGGTTCACACCTGAAGAGAGCCTTTGTCTTGTTCCCAGAAATCTTTTTGTTTTCGATGCATATATAATTTTATTTAGTGGAATTTGCGAATCAGGGCAGCAAAACTGGGCTTTCAAACTTTTACTTGGCTCAGTCCTCAGTCGAATGATCTTGATTAATTAATCTTGGCCGAAACTTTTAAAACTTCCGCTCGGCTCAATCCCCATGACCTTGATTGGCCAACCCAATTCTATTCTAGCAGCGGATTCGCAAATTAAGGCAAACTAAAACTGGGCCCTTACTCGGCTCAGTCCCCGATTGAATGACCTTGATTAACATTGGCCGAAACTTTTAAAACTTCCGCTCGGCTCAATCCTCATGACCTTGATTGACCAACCTACCCACAATCCCTCTCGCACCCACTTGCACAGTCAATATAAATTCAGCTGTGTTTTGCAAAAAAGCAGGATCTTGTCTCAGAAAACAGTTGCGATGATTATTGCTGCGACTGCTTTGCTCGGTATCGTTGTGATCTGCGCTACCTATGGCGCCCTACTCTATTGGAAGTACTGTAAAAAAGTGGAGGTGTTTGGTAAAATTCCAGGTCCAAAGACGACGCCGATTTTTGGGAACGCGTTGGACCTCAAGCGCGAGTCAGACGGTGAGATGCACGGCTTGTTTATGAATGCTAGTGATCTGACTTAATTCGTGCAAACTGAACGCAGCAGAAAGTTGAACTTTGCGATATAAAGATAAAACCTTTGTTTATAAAACAGTACTGAAGCACTTCGACAAGTGACCTTTATTTGATTTGGTTTGTACAGCTCTTAAAAGTCAACTCTCTCTAAGCGGACGCCTCTCCAAGGCGGACAGTATATGCTAGTCCCGAGGGTGTCACAAAACACGTCCTTTCGGTGAGATCTCAAAAGGAATTGGGAGAGGGAGGTTCACGAAAACGTGGTGTATTTGATAACGAAAGCTGATTCAGCTCATTCTTTGTTTGGGGGGAGGGGTAGGGGGTGGGCGTGGGGTGGGGGTGGGGCTTGAATGGCTTATTTGAGAGATGCACAGTACTCTGAAATAAACCTTGTTTGTTCCTTCAAAGAATTCTTCACACAAGTCCTGGAGTTTATCAAGGAAAACAAGGGAATATTTCGGTTGTGGCTGGGCCCAGTTTATCCAATTGTCTTCACCTACAAGCCAGAGATTGCCGAGGTACCTGTGAATCATCCTATCTGTTAGCTAGTATGCAGCCCACAAAATAATATTACATGAGTGGTAGACTAATGGTTTTTTTACTTCAGAAATGGGAGATACAGTACATGCACTTAGTAATTCAGCTGTAAATTGTTGGTAACAAAACTAAATTTGTACATTGGAGCAGTCAATCTTGCTTGGATTTTCTACATAAATTTTATAAATATGTCTTGATTAAATGTGCATATGTGTATGTATATGATACTTCTCTTTGAGTTCTGCATGTAAGTATTACTAACTTTTGTTCACTTTTTTATGCTCACTGTAAGGCTGTTCTCAGCTCTTCAAAGCACCTGTCAAAATCAGGAGATTATGATTTTCTACATTCTTGGTTGGGAACAGGTAAGAAGTCAATGTAACAAGACTAGTCATTCACCGTGGGTTTGTCTACAGTATGATATTTATTAACTAGTTTTAAACATTTTACAATTAAATTTACAAATAGAGACCCATGTCCAGAATCTTAAATCCTGCAGGATCTTACAAAGATCTTAGTTACCCCAAGACTTGAAGAAAAGGAAGTCACACTTTTATATCCCAGATATTTCCCAATAATAATTGACAGTTTCCAGCCTGCAGTGCTTTCCCAGTATATACATACATTTTGCAAATTGAATCACCCTTTACAATGCAATATTATTATGCTGCAAAATGTTGCTCTGCAATAATTGGTTTTCACTATATAACCTGTACAGTATAATGACATGATTGTATAATTTTAATCTTATACATTGCTTCTTTTGTGTCCATTCACAGGACTTTTGACAAGGTAGGAAGACACATGACCAATTCCTCAGGCTACCTTTTTTATTTGTACATGTGACATTTTGTCCTACAGCAAATCTCTCTTTTGCTCCTTCTTGCCCTTCCTTCTCAATTTGTGTCTTTCTGTGCTTTTTGCTTCTTTTTTAATGTGCCAGCCATCATATACAATATATTTTAGATACAATTTTTCTGTTTTTTCCCCACAACAGCACAGGTGACAAATGGAAGAAGCGCCGAAAGCTGATCACACCCACCTTCCACTTCAAGATTCTTAACGAATTTGTTCATGTTTTTGAAGAGCAGGCTGCGATCTTGGTCTCTATATTAAAGGTTATTCTCCCAACCTTTTAAGAGAAAAATGTACAAGTGATGTAGCGAGAGTTGAAAGTTCAATCTGCTGTAATATGAGCATGGTATCAAAAGCAAAGTTCTCCTTACTATATGATATATTTCTGGTGAGACACTGAAGGAGAAAATTGAACTTGATCACTCTTGGGAGTGAAAGGGTTAAGAGTGGACTTTATTATATAGACACGAGTGTTTTACTGGAAAATATACCGTGTGTAAAATCCATATGAAACTACATCCAGGACCCGAGTGGCATATTTTTCATATCCTCACTAGTGAGGATATCGTTGGAATCATTTCTCGCTTTTGCACGGTTGTTTGTGCAATTTCTCGTAAAACACTCGTGTCTAATATAATAAAAAGAAAATTACACAGCAGCTTGAAGATATGGATTTTATTTTCTCGTGGTAAAAACAATATTTTACCACTCGAAAATAAAATTCATATCTTCGTGCCGCCGTGTAATACCCTCTATTTATGTAATAATCTAAAGAAACTAGTTGGCCATGCAATACTACAAATGCAAAGTAAGATGTAGCAGTGTGCCTGCTACATATGTTGACCTAAAATAACTCTAGATAGTGGTTCAAGGAGGACAAGAAGAGGAGACAAAGAAGACCTGATACTTCAACGTGTAATATCATTCAGCATACTTTCAGACGACTGTACAACAAGCAGCATGAAAAGTTGACAATTTGTAATGTTTGTGATCTACTACACTGTACTTTGCAGATCACAAATTACCTCTACTGAGATTTTCTTTTTATGGATTCATGATTAATTTGAAGTGAGTTTTGCATTTAAAAAAATGGATGATCAATGATGCATACTAGAATATTGCTTTTAATTGTTTTTGTCAGACCAAGGCAGATGGGAATACAATCAACATTGTTCCATATGTTAATCGTTGCGCTCTGGACATTATTTGTGGTAAGACTTGTGTGACAGCATGAGTTGAACAAACATTTACCTGCCAGCTGTGCATTGAAAGAAAAAGTCTGTGTCTGATCAAGTCCCTTGGTAATAATTTATTTTGTTATTGCTTCTTGTCATTAGCAACATCGATGGGCAAAACAGTGAATGCACAAGGGGACAACGAGTCTGTTTACATCAAGGCAGTAACCAGGTACAGGGGACACTTTCCATTCTTACAGATACTTGACAGGGAATTTTGATCTGGTATGTTGTTGCTAATCTGCATTATACCTAATGGCAATTGGATCTGCTCCTGGGGAGAGGTAATCTAAAGACTATCTTGTAAACAATGCATTATATTATATTTTATTCCGCACACTAGAATTCTTTTGCATATTTTTGGGCCATGTTTGTCAGGTGTTGGTTTATTTGTAACCTAAGTTTAATATGCTCAGAGTCCAGCGTGCATCTATAATGCTCTTATATATCCCCATCAAAAAACTCCGATCACCGTATTTTATGCGTTTTTTATATTATTCCGCACCCTAGAATTCTTTTGCATGTTTTTGGGCCCTGTTTGTCAGGTGTTGGTTTATAATGTAGCATATTTGTTTATCATTGTTTCAGGGTGAGTGAGTTAATCCAAGAGCGTCAAAAGTCTCCTTGGTTGTGGCCTTCATGGTTTTATCAGCTTACTTCTTCGGGGCGGTGTTATCAGAAGTGCCTTGATGTCCTCCATGGATTCACCGACCAGGTCAGAAGTACACTTTTGCCTATACTAGGAAGCCTTTTTTTCAACTTAGTGAACTGAATCTACAGTAAGTTTTAGTCTTATTGTCAGGCAGCCCAAAGTCAAAGTTTGCTAGATCAGGCTAGCAGATGTCTTGATGGTGACATCTTGAAGGTCGTATTTGAAGGAATGTACAGTTTATAATGGAAAGAAAAGATGTAAATCAATCAATATATATATTCTTCGATCAACACCTCATTGGATACTCAAATGCCTTTACATATAACCAGGTAATAGATGAGAAAATAGCAGAAAGATCTTCATCGAACCATGCCATGGAAACCGAGAAGCAGGAGGATGAGGCTGACACATTTCAGAAGAAGAGGAGGCTGGCATTTCTGGATATGCTATTGGAGTCTTACGATGCCGGCGATATTGACAGGGCAGGGATTCGAGAGGAAGTAGACACATTCATGTTTGAGGTACTGGATAAGACCGAGGGTTCTGTATTGTGCGTCATGTGTAAGCTGGTGGGGAAGTTCCTAGTCATTCTGTAGACAACAAAACGCAACAAGGGCCGAACAGCTGAAAATGTTATTAATTGGTTTAAGTGACTAATATTTTTTGATATAGGAATACTAGGATGCAAGCAATTAATTTCAATCAGATTTCAAACTTGGTTGTTTTAGTGCATACATAGAGGATATTACGCGGTGGCGCGAAGATATGAATTTTATTTTTGAGTGGCAAAAACAATATTGTTTTTACCACGAGAAAATAAAATCCATATCTTCAAGCCGCCATGTAATTTTCTTTTTATTATATTAGACACGAGTTTTTTATGAGAAATTTCACAAACAACCGTGCATATTAAAAGTGGGAAATGATGCCAACGATATCCTCACTAGTGAGGATATGGAAAATACGCCACTCGGGTCCTGGATGTAGTTTCGTATGGATTTTACGCACGGTAAATTTTCCAGTAAAACACTCGTGTCTATATAATAAAATGCAATCCTCTTGATCCTATCCTACTGCTACCACTAGACAGTTCTACTCTGACTGCTAAACTATACTGTTGCCACTAATACTGTCACTAAGTATTACTAACATCAACTTGTGATTTGTATGTAGGGTCATGACACCACGGCTGCTGGGATCTTTTGGTCTCTCCACTTCATTGCCACTCATCCATCCGTTCAACAAAAAGTTCAGGAAGATGTTGATAATTTCTTTGGTTAGTAAAACATTATTGGGTTGCTTGTTTATATGCCGGCAAGTGAACATCTAAAACCTTTTCACTCCTAAGTTAATAATGCAGATTCTCCCAATCTTTTAAGAGAAAATTGTTCACAAGTGATATACAACAGTGAGAATTATTGATAGTTTAATCAGCTATCATCTGAGCAAGACATTAACAGCTAAAGTCTCCTTACAATATGACATATTTGTGCTGCCTGAACTGAAGGAGAAAATTGAACTTGATCAATCTTGGGAGTGAAAGGTAAACAGTGTGACCACCGAACGGGAAGCTATCAATAAGTACAATGATATTATTCTAATAGCTTTGCTCGTCATAGTGTTTTTGAATGTTGAGCAAAATCCATGTGTGCCCTATTGTTTTTGAGTCACATTTGTTGTTTGTCTATTTGTTTTATTTAGAAACCTGTCCCGAGGAGTTGTCTGTCAATGACTTGAAAGACTTGAAATATTTGGAACGTGTCATAAAGGTGTGGGATGATATGATAGTATATACTCTCAGTATAGCTCTGTGCAGATGCCTATGAATGGTCAAAATAAAAGTGTGACTATCATGGTCACATGTATGCCCATCTGTGAGTTAATCAATGTTTGCCTTAATATTGCAACAACACGTACCACTCAACTACAATCTCGGACAAAAGTGTTGACACATTCTCCCCTCCCCCCATTCAATGTTGATAAATTAATTATTTAGCAACGGTTTTCCATCAAAGTCTTACAGGAACTCTTCCAAATTCAAGCTACAACATTGATACGGGGAGGGGGGTGATTAAAGCAGTTTCCTTTGGAACTGGATGACTCACAGCATGGTAGTTTTGACAAAAGTACGACATTTAAAGCATGTGTCAACAAATTTTGTCCGGGATTGTAGCTTGTTCGTGCAATGATTAAGAGTTTGCTATCTTCAATGGAGTGAATATCATTGTATTAATTCTTCCACAATATTCTCTATTCCTCCTTAGGAGTCCCAAAGGATTTGTCCATCTGTTCCCATGATGAGCAGGACACTATCGGAGGATTGTGCTGTTGGTACTGATTGTTTATTTTTATTTTTATTTTTTATTTTTTATTTTTACATCAGGCTGGGTCCCCCTTTTGCTTCTGTTAGTTTTCTGTTAGTGTAAGCAAACAATGGTTAAAAAAAGATCTCCCATCCATTAACCTTCCTCTACCTTTCTGTCATCCTTCCTTTCCTATAGTCTTTAATTCTGCCTGTTCCCTCTTTTTTTCCCCTATTTTCCCTATTCACCTTTCTTTCATTTTTCCTTTCCTTCCATCCATTATTTTTCCCTTCCTTCTGTTCATCATTAAATACTTCCTTCCATCTCCATGTCATCTCTTATTCCACACAACTTGACCTTCAACCTTTGTCTACACTTAAATTTTTAGGTGATAACATCATCCCGAAAGGTACTACGGTTGTTGTAGCCCCATTGGGTATCCATAGGAACGGGGAGGTTTGGCCTAGTCCATTGACCTTTGACCCTGACCGCTTCCTGCTTGAGAATTCAGAGAGACGTCATCCTTATGCATACATACCTTTTTCTGCGGGTCCAAGGAATTGCATTGGTATGTAATGTATATTTTTTTGAAAATGAGCAAGTGTGAGTGTGACAACCTCGTTCCCAGGCTCTTTCATCTCCGGGCCGGGAGATGAAAGAGCCTGGGAACGAGGTTGGAATAGTGAATGACTGAGTGCATGACTGAGTGAATGATTCAGCGAAAGTGACTGAATGGTTGATAATGTATAGTGATTGAGTGAGTGAGTGAGTAAAAGTAGATGAATAAATGATGGTGAAGAACTGAGTGAGAGTGAATGATTCAGTGAGTGCTTGAGTAAAAGTGAATAAATGGGTAAAAATGAATGAAAGAATGAGTGAGAGTGAATGAATGAATGAATAAATGTTAGTGTTTGATTGATTGGATGAGAGTGGGTGAGCAAGAAAGCGAGAGTGATGGACAAGTGCATGCGTGCGTGATTGAGTGACTGCGTTGCTGAATGCGTGTTCGTGTTCGTGTCTAACGTGTATTTTTCTTCCCTTCTTTTAGGTCAGCGTTTCGCCCTGCTTGAGGAGAAGGTGGTCTTAGCGAACATTATCCGTCACTTCAGCCTGGAGTCGGCACAGACCTTTGAAGAACTCAAGCCCTGTGGGGAGCTTATTATGCGTCCGAAGGAGGGCATTTTTATCAAACTCAAGACGAGGTTTTGATTATGAATTATCCTTCGTTCGATTAGTGAGATAGTCCGGGTGAGAGTAATCTTGTTAGTGAACGTTTTAATATATAGTCAATTCAAGTGAAAATTCACTGTGTCGAAAATAACTTAGATCGATCTGAAACTGTTCACACTATAGCTCGTATTGAATCTGTATAGATCGATTATTTTGTCGTGCAATTTTGAGTCCTGGACAACATTCTAGACTCCGTCTAAATTAAGAAATTTAAATATATATCATATGCACCATCACAAGGAATATTGCTTGGAAATTTATAGTGAGACAAGTTCGGGTACGTTTCTGTCAGAACTATTGTAGTTCTTCTAAGTACAAGCTTTCCATTATACGCCGTTTCTGTCAGGCTGGTTGGAATTCGTATAACCCGTGTAAATAGATCTGTAGACAGCCCGAAGTATCTAAGCGTCAATCTTTCTAATCTTTTCATGCGCCAAACCTCATGAGTGACTGAAGCACTTGAAGCACAGGAAGAAATGCGAAAAATCAACGACTCAATGCATAAGTACAAGAAAAAGGCGAACTTTTGTGTTGAGCTTGTTTTTACTGTGAAAAAAAGGGACTCTGTGCCTGCGTTGCACTTTCGTCGTTCTTCAAAAAATGTTTTTCTCGTGCTTTTGGCTTGATCGAGCTTTGTTATAGCCCAGCACATAACTAGAGGGGCAATTTGTTAGCGAAAACTTCTGTTTTTCAAGCTATAGAAGACCGAAAAGACCGCGAAGCAAAACTTGCTTTTGCTGTAATTGAGAAGCCCGACGTTTGAAAGTGAACCTCTTCACTTTATCGGGAACCAGTGTGAAATAAATTAATGAATTGAAAGAACACGCCTGTTTTTGACTCTCTAGTGTCAGTGAAATGAAGCAATAGCAAGAAAAGCTGCGGATACAGTCTCTTCACATCTCAACTCGGGTACCTCTGACGGGTCTGTTTCCGTGAGCTACAAGGACTCCTGGATACTTTTAAGTCAAACCTATTATGGCCTTTTAATTTGGTCCAAATTTGTTGACATTTGTTGAGAATAGTCTCTGCGCCAAGAGCTTGTCCTCAGAATTTTGGCGGGGAACGTCGCAACGGTTATAAAATCCCGAAATTTTGAAATTATCCGAGGAGTTGGGCGGAACCTCTCCGCAGAAACATTTCAAATTGCCCCACCCCTCATCCCCTTCCCCTTCAGGGTGGTGTTGGGAGTTCTCCGCCCAGCGGGTCGCACGCCCTAGAGGCACGTGAACGTTTTGAATGACGCGCGCCAGCACTTCAACCAATAGAAATTTGACACTGTTGACAACCGGAGGTCACGCGGTCAAGTCTCTCTCACAACCTCTCCAGCCGGTTGTGTGTAAAGACCAGCTTCGAGCAACTAATTGACGAAGTTTTCTCTTCCACACCACGTTTCCCATTCTCAATATATTACAAGGTACGGTAAAAAGACTGAAGTTCTCAGCGAGAAACGCGTTACACGGCGAAAGCGCAGGCTGAGCACTGGTTATCTCGTAAATTTACAAAAAACATTCGATACTCGAATTTCATGAAGAGAGCAAGCACCTGGTTTAACTCCATTCATGTCGTCGAAGCAAGTATGAAAGCTGGTTTTCGACATGACTCTAGAACTAGCGGTAGTATATCTCGTCTTTCAAAAATATTCTAGCGACGCCGCGTCGGAGTGACTTTGAATATGTCGATATTTTGATTTTATAGCTCAGGACTCCCTTACTTTACAGAGCCCTGCAGAGACAGCGAAGAAATGTGGAGACCGAAGCCAAAGATGTATTGCCTGTTGTCAAGTAGGTATTTTCGCTGCTTTTTTGGGGAGTATTTTGGCTTCCGAGTTTTCAACAGGAGATTTCCGCGCGCGTGGCTGGGACGTTTAATTTTATTTTGCGCCGTTCCGGCAAACTAGCATGAGAAAGTTGCCACCAGCAACACCGAAGTGAGTTTTCTCCTTCGCATTTCTTGTTGACGAGACTGCGCGCTGTAAAGGGTATTAAGCCCCACCTTTTTTAAACGTTGAAACATTTGTCGAACAACACGTGGTTCCGCAGAAATTCAAAAGTCGCGCCTTTTTGATATACTTTTTACTCCAACTTGGTGACCGGAGACATAAAGTATACCTAAAATCCACTCCGTCGTAAAGATACTGCAACGTCCAGTTCAAATAGACTGAAATTTTGCTTTAATACAGCGCTGCCAAATTCATTCCAATTTCGCGGGATGCTTCACGTCTGAATGAATATCTAATTTTGTTTATTCGTGACCGATAATTTGCGGACTACATCATTGCTAGCAACATTATTTTGCTTTGCGTAGTATTGTAAAGTTGCACGGAAAGAGATAACCTGTATTTAAATAAAAAATGAATAAATTTATTTGGGTAATTGCACGTCTGAAGTCAAATGCAAATATTTGTGGACTTTAAAAATCCCTGGGAATACAAACCTAAATCAACACAAAGTTTGGGTGAAATTGGACAAAAATAATGTAGCAAAAAATATTGAAACAGAAAACATATTAAATAACACATTCCATTATTCATAAACTTGCCTGTAACTCACATTGATTCAATATTTTTCAAGAATCAACAGGTAATTTAATAGAAACAAGTTCTTAATGTAAGTCCCATTTCAAACATTGTGCAACTGCCTTGCATTAGCTCAAACTATGGATTTTGCTAATTTGCATTGAGTTTAACATGGCAGTGGTGTGGCATTTGAAATGGGCCTAAGACATGTTGTAAGTTAGATACGCTATGCAGTATATAAATATATATATTTTTTCTAATCTATTTTTAATTTGATGTGTTTTTTCTTCATTAGGTGCATACCAGTTTTTCATTAGTCCTCCTGTTTGTTGCTGGTGTCATCCGATTGACAGACTTCATTATTGCTTCTTGTCTTGAGTGAAAGTGAAGAGGAAATGAATGGCAATTCAATCTGTGAGGTAATTGTTTTTCACCTGACCAGATCAGACAGTACCTCCAGTATTGCATCAGTCCCCTACAATATTCAACTTATTTCCTGTGAAATCACACAACAGTGAAAGGTTTAATGATTCGTTTCAAACCCCTTGTTATAGCCCCGTCCCCTGCCACCCTCCCTCCTCACAGTCAAAATATATTTTATTATATAGACACGAGTGTTTTATTGGAAAATATACCATGTGTATAATCTATACGAAACTACATCCGGGACCCGAGTGGCGTATTTTCCACATCCTCACTAGTGAGGATGTCGTTTGAGTCATTTCCTGCTTTTGCAGGGTTGTTTGTGCAATTTCTTGTAAAACACTCGTGTCTAATATAATAAAAAGAAAATTACATGGTGGCTTGAAGATATGGATTTTATTTTCTCGTGGTAAAAACAATATTTTGCTCACTCGCAAAGCGCTCGTTCGTAAAATATTATTTTTACCACTTGAAAGTAAAATTCATATGTTCGCGCCGCCATGTAATATCCTCTATATATACTGCATAGTATACTGCATAGTGTATCTAACTTTAACTCTAACTTTATTTTCTCGTGGTAAAAACAATATTTTACTCACTCGCGAAGCGCTCGTTTGTAAAATATTGTTTTTACCACTTGAAAGTAAAATTTATATCTTCGCGCCGCCGTGTAGTATCCTCTATATATGTAATAAAACAATTATCTGTTTTCAACAGACTTCAGACCTTTTGGACAAGCAAGGGAGTAATACAGCACAAGCCAAGTCAAGCCGATGCCTTGTTGAGTACCCTAGTTTGGGTCCTACCCCAACTAATGTGACACATTTCAGCCATGAATTCAATTGGAAAACAATTGTTTGCAATCTACAGAGATAAGGCCCTGCATTTGTTTCGATATATCAGTCAAATAAATACAGGTATACCAACGCTCTGTGGAAATTATAGGCTACCTAGGTAATCACCAAATTGTTGTCACCTTAGTTGGCCAATACTATTGGAGGCCTTGGTCAGGGTTAATGGGACTGGAAAATAATTCAAATGACAGGGTTTTCTGTTTTAAAGGCCTGGTAGGAACCCTACCCCCGAGAAAGGAGAGGCTGCTATTTTGTGGTTTTCCCCCAAACCACAGGCAAGTAGACACTTATTCTGGGCTGCAGTCTGGTTCTACTCCACTCTACTCTACACACACAAATAAATAGTACAAATTTTTGCAAGTGAATGAGCCAACTCTAGATGGGTTTGGACACAAGTGAAATAATTCAAACATTTTTTACACAAAAAAATAGCACAAATTTTTGCAAGTGAATGAGCCAACTCTAGATGGGTTTGGATGCTAGTGAAATCAAACATTTTTTACACACAAAAAAATAGCACAAATTTTTGCAAGTGAATGAGCCAACTCTAGATGGGTTTGGATGCTAGTGAAATCAAACATTTTTTACACACAAAAAAATAGTACAAATTTTTGCAAGTGAATGAGCCAACTCTAGATGGGTTTGGACGCTAGTGAAATAATTCAAACATTTTCTACACAAAAAAAATAGTACAAATTTTGCAAGTGAATGAGCCAACTCTAGATGGGTTTGGACACTAGTGAAATAATTCAAACATTTTCTACACAAAAAAAATAGTACAAATTTTGCAAGTGAATGAGCCAACTCTAGATGGGTTTGGACACTAGTGAAATAATTCAAACATTTTTGTACGCAAAAATAGTACAATTTTTTTGCAAGTGAACGAGCCAACTCTAGATGGGTTTGGACGCTAGTGAAATAATTCAAACATTTTCTACACACAACTCAATTGTACAATTTTTTGCAAGTGAATGAGCCAACTCTAGATGGGTTTGGACACTAGTGAAATAATTCAAACATTTTCTACACAAAAAAAATAGTACAAATTTTGCAAGTGAATGAGCCAACTCTAGATGGGTTTGGACGCTAGTGAAATAATTCAAACATTTTTGTACGCAAAAATAGTACAATTTTTTTGCAAGTGAACGAGCCAACTCTAGATGGGTTTGGATGCTAGTGAAATAATTCAAACATTTTCTACACACAACTCAATTGTACAATTTTTTGCAAGTGAATGAGCCAACTCTAGATGGGTTTGGACACTAGTGAAATAATTCAAACATTTTCTACACAAAAAAAATAGTACAAATTTTGCAAGTGAATGAGCCAACTCTAGATGGGTTTGGACGCTAGTGAAATAATTCAAACATTTTTTACACAAAAAAATAGCACAAATTTTTGCAAGTGAACGAGCCAACTCTAGATGGGTTTGGACGCTAGTGAAATAATTCAAAAATTTTCTACACACAACTCGATTGTACAATTTTTTGCAAGTGAATGAGCCAACTCTAGATGGGTTTGGACGCTAGTGAAATAATTCAAACATTTTCTACACAAAAAAATAGTACAAATTTTGCAAGTGAATGAGCCAACTCTAGATGGGTTTGGACGCTAGTGAAATAATTCAAACATTTTTGTATGCAAAAATAGTACAATTTTTTTGCAAGTGAACGAGCCAACTCTAGATGGGTTTGGACGCTAGTGAAATAATTCAAACATTTTCTACACACAACTCAATTGTACAATTTTTTGCAAGTGAATGAGCCAACTCTAGATGGGTTTGGACACTAGTGAAATAATTCAAACATTTTCTACACACAACTCGATTGTACAATTTTTTGCAAGTGAATGAGCCAACTCTAGATGGGTTTGGACACTAGTGAAATAATTCAAACATTTTCTACACACAACTCAATTGTACAATTTTTTGCAAGTAAATGAGCCAACTCTAGATGGGTTTGGACACTAGTGAAATAATTCAAACATTTTCTACACAAAAAAAATAGTACAAATTTTGCAAGTGAATGAGCCAACTCTAGATGGGTTTGGACGCTAGTGAAATAATTCAAACATTTTTTACACAAAAAAATAGCACAAATTTTTGCAAGTGAACGAGCCAACTCTAGATGGGTTTGGACGCTAGTGAAATAATTCAAACATATTCTACACACAACTCGATTGTACAATTTTTTGCAAGTGAATGAGCCAACTCTAGATGGGTTTGGACACTAGTGAAATAATTCAAACATTTTCTACACACAACTCAATTGTACAATTTTTTGCAAGTGAATGAGCCAACTCTAGATGGGTTTGGACACAAGTAAAATAATTCGAACATTTTTGTACACAAAAAATAGTACAAATTTTTACAAGTGAATGAGCCAACTCTAGATGGGTTTGGACACAAGTAAAATAATTCAAACATTTTTGTACACAAAAAATAGTACAAATTTTTGCAAGTGAATGAGCCAACTCTAGATGGGTTTGGACACAAGTGAAATAATTCAAACATTTTCCTACACACAAATAGTACAAATTTTTGCAAGTGAATGAGCCAACTCTAGATGGGTTTGGACGCTAGTGAAATAATTCAAACATTTTCCTACACACAAATAGTACAAATTTAACAAGTGAATGAGCCAACTCTAGATGGGTTTGGACACAAGTGAAATAATTTAAACATTTTCCTACACACAAATAGCACAAATTTAACAAGTGAATGAGCCAACTCTAGATGGGTTTGGACACAGGTGAAATAATTCAAACATTTTTCTACCCTCACTCTTGTTTTTCCACTTTGAGCTCGCTCACTGGGGGAGGCAGGAGGGAGAACCTGGTTACGAGGACTTGTTCTCACATAAGTAGCCGAAATTGAGCCTTTCTGTGGCAGAGGATAAGTGAGGCAGACAGGAAATAGGTAGACAGTGGGTAAACACAGGGAAATCATCTGCCCATGCACTGAGAAGTGATTACAGCTTGCAAGCATGAAATCACCAAGCAGTATTGCATGAAAATAATAGTTATTACTAAGCATGCAGCAATCACAATGCATTCAACTCTTTCCAATCCGGAAATCTGTTGTTGCAATGAAAAGCTGCATATTCATTTGGGCAATACAAAAATGAGATCAAATTCTTATAGGAATGTGAAAGTGTCAGCCTGCTGGTACAGACGTCCCTGCATTTCTTATCCCAGCTTCTGATGCCTTGGGGTAATTCTTAATTATAAAGTCTGCTCTAAATTCTCAGCTCTCACTGACCCGGGCATCAGATCTGGCGGGACTATCCTAGGGTCCATCCCTTCTGGTGGTGTGGTGGGGACCTCCCTTGTAGGTTTTTTTCTTTCGATTTTTCGGCATGCACATGTGCGGTGGGTTTAGGGACCAGATAAGAAATGCATGTTTATTTAGAGGGACTGAGTACCACACTGCACGGCCGTCAATCTGTCTGTGTCTGTTATGTAATGTGTGTTGTAAGATTTTTTGGCTGTGATTTCCCTAACAAAATGTCCTGCCAGTATTCCTTTTGCATTTTTTCACAATGTTTTGGTCAGGAGTACTACACACAAAAGTGTGTTGCACTGCAAACTGCCTTCAAATGAATTGCATTAATTCTGAGATGTACAAGAAATTAGCATCAGATTCAAACTGCTATACCATATTGAGTTACAATGGAAAACTAGTACTTAAAAGGGAAAGTTCTAGATTTTGACTGTGTCGTCTAGAGAATAACATGCCAAAGAATGAGATTTCAATGTGTGGTGAGAAAAGAAGAAGATGTAGAGGACAAAGAACAGAAGGAGAAAAGAAAAGAAGATGACGATGATGGTGTAGAAGAAGATGAACAAGAGAAGAAGAATAGAATTAGGAGAATAAAAAAAGAAGTGGATGTAAAAGAAGAAAAACAGAAGATGATAGTGATGTAGAAGAAAAGAAAAGAAGATGATCATGATGAAGAAGATGAAAAAGAGAAGAAACAAGAAAAAAGAAAAGAAGATGATCATGATGAAGAAGATGAAAAAGAGAAGAAACAGAAGAAGAAAAAAGAAAAAAAGATGATGATAAAGAAGAAAAAGGAGAAGATGATGAAGAAGAAAAAAGAGGAACAGTGAAGAAGATAAAGAGAAGAAGAAAAAAGAAGACGATGATGATGATGATGATGATGATGATGATGATGATGGTGATGGTGATGGTGATGGTGATGGTGATGATGATGATGATGATGATGATGATGATGATGATGATGATGATGATGATGATGATGATGATGATGATGATGATGATGATGATGATGATCAGATGAAGAAGATGGTATTGGTATTAGAGTGAGCTTGATTATCCAGATTTGCATGTATATAAATCTTAAGTATTTCCATCAAACACTATTCAGTAATATAGGTTGTGCAGCATATTTTATTTTCACACTGCAATATGTCCTGGCATTTTGCAATTCAGGTTTTGTAATATGTTCTGGTCCTTTGACCCTTGTCCTTGGACATTTGTCAGCAGCAGTAGTTTGTTCTGTTCTTGTCTCTTGAGTTCTCCATTGACTTGAATCATGTGTCTGTCCTTCTAATATCTGGCCTTGGCTGTTGGTGGAATGGGAACTTAATCGTAACCTATAACCCATAACCTAAACCCTAATGCTCCCATGCTATTGACGGCCAAGGCTTCATGGTCCATGCTTTTTCTCTTTCTTTGCTCTCAAGTGTCACGAGCTGTACTTTCTTGGTTTGGTTTCTAGTGACACTTGGTCCTTCCATCTTTCTGGTATTCCACATTCGCCCAACCATCATGTTTTCGAGGTTTGATCTCTCAGTCTAGCAAGCTCCTGCATCTCTTTTCAGTTGTTGAAACCATATATGCTTGCACAAACTTATATGACCAATAGTAACTACAATGGAATATTTTATGGTTTATTTACCAATACATTGATGGATATATTGTGCTCCCTGGAGAAGAAGATCAATAAGAAGAAAATTAAGAAGAAATTCAGAAGGGGTCAAGCAGAAGAAGAAGAAAAGAAAAGAAAGAGATGATGATGAAGAAGAAGAAGATGAAGATGATGATGATGATGAAGAAGAAGATAGAAGAAGATGATGATGATGATTATGACAAAAATGACAGTGAAGATGATAATGATGAAGAAGATAAAGAGGATGATAATGAAATAATTCAAACATTTTTGTACACACACAAAAATATTGTACAAATTTTTGCAAGTGAATGAGCCAACTCTAGATGGGTTTGGACACAAGTGAAATAATTCAAACAGTTTTTTTTATGAGTTTTTGTTACCAAATTTTCATACAACTGAATGGAAGTGATGAACGAAGTTTTATATTGAGTTTGGACATATTTGGTTAACACAGTTATTGCACACTTATTGTTTTATGAATTTCTTACCAAATATATGGTGCAAATTTGTTGTAGAACTGAAAGGAAGTGAGATGAGCCAAGCTAAAGTGAGTTAATTTGGACACAAGTAAATAACACAGTATACTCGGACAAAAATTGCACATGGAATTCTTATGTGAAGGCAGTTTGTCACCAGAAGATATATTTCAATCAAATTTAGTCTTTCATGTACTTTGCTGGCAGGATATTAGGGCTGGGGACTGGGTAAACCACTTTACACAAGACATCATTGTGAACCCTATTGATTGTCTTGTTTCATTCAGATCAGCTGACACAAAACAGCTGAGACACTCTTGAGACTGATGGTTTTATCATTCTCAGATTGTTGTATCACTTGGGGATTTGAATCTCGAATCGGCTTCCGTCACTTTGAGTGAGGTGTTCTTCGGATCAATTCATGGCACTTTGAGACAAATTTAATCAGCTTCTGAGGTCAATCGGACAAGACATCGGTAATAATAATAATAGTTTTTGAGCAATTTGTACAGCCTGGTATATTTTCTGTCTGATGCTTTATGTTTATATATTTTTAAATGAATGCAAGTGTTTGAGAACAATGAATGTACAAGGCCACTTCGGTCGAGTGCTTCTGTTTCGAGGATTTTAAGTCTCCTCATCAAAGACAAAGCAATGAGTTTTATTCAAAATGTTATCTTCGAGTTCTCGAAATTGGATCAAACACTCGATGTTGTATCAAACCATCCAAAATTTAATAATTATTTCTGGTTGGCTTTAATATAAAATGCAGAATACTCAGTTAAAGAAAGTGCCTTTCGATGGTTCTGTTGTTGTTTTTCATTCTGCTAGACTTGTTTTTGATGAGCCGAATCATTAACCCTCACAGATGCTGAATGTTTGTTATCAGTGTCTTGAAGGCGTTGTCGGCTCAACCAATAATGTGCACACCCATATCAGAAATAAACAATAATATGTATATGTATATATATATGTATTCTTGTTTCAACATCAATTTTCAATGGTTATTTATTACACATAAATTTTTTACTTCAATTTGTTTTATTACTCCGAGAAATTTTTTCAATGTGTGCACATTTATAGGATTAATCCGGTTGCCATACATCTTTATTCTTGCATCCGAATGGACGGCTCCATCAGGACTACTTCAGAACATTTTTAATTGGACATAAACAGGTAGGTACATGTTAATACTGAAATTAATCTGATTGCCATTTCATGTACTAAATACAGTTTCTTGCAGGTCCTTGCAGTAATATAAAATTATAATAATGCACAATGGCAGTAAGTGAAATGAGAAGAAGTCCATTCTGTGGAGCTACATTGTGGTTCACGATCAAAAAGAAGATGAAGAAGATAAACAGGAGCAGCTAGCCAAGTGATGTACAGGAGGATCTGTTGCCAAACAGCAGGATTACCAGAAGAAAACCAGTCAACCAAGCCTTTTTTGTGTTTGCAGGATTAGTTGTTGTTGTTTGTTGTTGTTTTGCAGGCCCTTTCCACTCTGTAGAACATATGGAAGCTGGACGATTAGAAGAATGGAGAACCTAATATGATGTGGGACAAGACCACAGTCATAGATTGGTGAATCTATTATTGACGTTCATTGATTGTAAGTGCCTGGGGTGTACAATCATGAATAGTCCTTCAGATCTCACACTGTACAGTTGCAGTTCAAAGCAAGCTGGACGAGACCGCAGCAACAGGTGGGCCTTCAGGTTCCTTCCAGTTGAAGTTCAAACAAGAACAATACCACTTGCATAATAGACCTCCAGACATCTTCTAGTTGAAGCTCAAAACAAGTGAGAACAAAATAATTTCTTGCGTTTTAATGTTGGCATAATGCAGTGATGTGTTGTTTACAGTACAATAAGTTAATGTCAGAAGAATGTCACTAATAGTCAGCAACTGCAGAATGCAGTGCCGTCATGAAAGTGTTTAATACTTGAAAAAGGACTGTTTGAATGACACTGAGAATATTGATCATGTTGAGCAAGTTGTCAGTCTCAATAAATATTATTAATTACGCTACATACTAATGTTTAGTTAACCCTTTCACTGATCCCAAGAGTGATCAACTTCGATTTTCCCCTTCAGTTTCTCACCAGCAATATAAACTAACTCCAACTTTGACCGTTAATTTCTCCAAGATTAAAACTTATTTTCAAATTCAAAGGGCAGATTTAACTATCAGTTACCTCAAGATCCTACTTTCTGCATTTAAGTTGGATTCAGAGACCAAAAAAAGTTTTGGTTTAGAACCCTAGGAGCCTGGGACTAAAACCCAAACTAACTCCAACTTTGACTGTTAATTTCTCCAAGATTAAAACTTATTTTCAAATTCAAAGGGCAGATTGCTATCAGTTACTACCTCAAGATTCAACTTTCTGCATTTAAGTTGGATTCAGAGACCAAAAGATTTTGGTCTAAAACCCAAGGAGCCTGGGACTAATCATATAGTAAGGAGAACTTGGCTTTTGATACCTTGCTCAGATAATAACTGATAATAAACTAACAATTCTCATTACACCACTCATATATTTTTCTCTTAAAAGGTTGGAAGAATCTGCATTTTGAACTTGGGAGTGAAAGGGTTAACAGGGCAACCCTAGATATCTTGAAGCAGAGGATGCTGGGATAAATATTTGTGCTGAGTGCTTTAGAACAGGTAACGTTTGTACAAAAAGGGGTGCAGACATGTGTTTTGCACCAAATTATGCACAATATTTTTTTTGTTTTTTTGTTTTTGTTGTTTGGTTTGTGAAATACTATCCTGGAGAAATTGACAACTCTCGTTAAATATTGTCACAGTAATTTTTTTGTTTCATTCCATTAATATGTTATAATTTGGAATTTTAGCTTGCTTACTGGATATAAGAAATAATCATGTTTAAAGGGACCCTCTCAACACCATACACTTGATACTATACTTCACAACCTGAAATTGCACTAAATTCTAGTGTGCATTTTTTTCATTTTATTTCTGCAGAGCATCGGAGCTGATGTCTTCTCCAAGTGGCACTCTAAGCCTTTGTTATTTTCCAAAACTCAACTTCCAGTCGGGTGTTTTTAAAAACTTAAGCCACAAAAAACAAACGAAAGCACTAAAAACTCACAATATGGAGGTCATTAATTTGCTATAAAAGGCAATTCTATTAAAAAAAATTTCCCCCGGTTTTCTTGTTTTGTTGCTGTTTTTTCTTGTTTTGTTGTTGTTGTTGTTTTTCTTCTTCTTCTTCTTCTTCTTCTTCTTCTTCTTCTTCTTCTTCTTCTTCTTCTTCTTCTTCTTCTTCTTCTTCTTCTTCTTCTTCTTCTTCTTCTTCTTCTTCTTCTTCTTCTTCTTCTTCTTCTTCTTCTTCTTCTTCTTCTTCTTCTTCTTCTTCTTCTTCTTCTTCTTCTTCTTCTTCTTCTTCTTCTTCTTCTTCTTCTTCTTCTTCTTCTTCTTCTTCTTCTTCTTCTTCTTCTTCTTCTTCTTCTTCTTCTTCTTCTTCTTCTTCTTCTTCTTCTTCTTCTTCTTCTTCTTCTTCTTCTTCTTCTTCTTCTTCTTCTTCTTCTTCTTCTTCTTCTTCTTCTTCTTCTTCTTCTTCTTCTTCTTCTTCTTCTTCTTCTTCTTCTTCTTCTTCTTCTTCTTCTGTATTTTCACTTCCGTTCCCTCCTCCCTCCCCCTCCCCCTCCCCACTCCTCCTTCTGGGCTGACTTCCTGCAGACCGTTGTGGACATTCCTCCAGCATACTGTTCCAGGCTCTCTTCCAATATTATCATCCATTGTTCTCTTCCTATATGTTCTTCTTCTATGTCCCCTCAAGTCCCTCGTCCCCTGTATGATCATTGTGTGCCTTCCCACCAACCTGATGATGATCATCATTCAACTCTGCTGAAGGAGGAAGGGTGCAGGCGAATGTTAGCAAAGGGGTAGGCAGGAAGAGGTTTGAAACAGGACTCTGAGGAGACTGTGGGCACATTGTTTTCCCTCTGGTGAGCTGTAGGAGTTAGGTGAGAGAGTTAGGGCTAACTCTCTCACCTAACTCCTACAAATGAAAATGAAGCTAGACCAGTATATATATAAAAAAAAATAAGGCGCAGGAAATAACATGAGGTGCAACAGAGGGACATGCGACAAGGGAAAAACGAGTGAAGGCCAAAGAAATTAACACGAGGGTGTGATCAACGTGACAAATGCGTTTTGCATAAATGACACGGAAAGGAAACTTGAGCGCGCACATGGCCCGAGAAGGCGAGATGAAAGGGATTGAGGTTACGGGAGAAGTGACAAGCAACGACGACAGAACCCAAAACTAAATTACCTGTAAAAGGAAGCTTCGTTTAGGCGTGGAGCCGGACGCTTGGGCAGCTTTGAAGGCAGCTCAAGCTGAACTGTTTTTCAGTTGCGAGCAAGGTGGATGCCCTAGCTGAGGGAAGTCTGGAGAGCAAAGGCGTTCGGGACTCTGGAGGTTCCTTTCCTGCTGTAAGCCATTCCGAACTTGGGGAACCTTTAAAATCTTGTGCAGCAACAGCGAACTCCACTCCCGAAACCGCCAACGAAACGAATGATCGTGAAGCTAGGTTACTTAGCTAGAGGTGTCGCCCTGGTTACCCATGATTCCCACTGATTACCCATGATACATGCCGGTGCTCGTCAGGAATAAGAATGGCGAGGCAAAAGCTGCGGGGGGTGGGGGGAATGGGGCTTCTGCCAGTCTCATTATCTTGAATATAGTTTTCATTTCCGTATCTTCAGTCGAGGACATACAGAGTAAAATGTACCATCGGAAACTCAAGTAGAATTGCTTGACTGAATTATATTTGACACAAAATGAGCCTCGCAGTGAAACAGAGTATAGTAAAGTGTGGTGTCCTTTCCGCTGGTACACTGTATTTGGATCGTACCAGCTGGAAGGACAGGGTGAAATAACTTAATTACTGCAGAATGATGGTAAATAATGCTGAATGTTGGTGATCAATGATGCCCAATGATGGTAGATAAAACAGTGAATGCATGTGGCTGGTGATGATGAATGATGCTTTTTCTGTTCAACATTTTATAACAGTCATACTCTGAGGTCTTAAGTGACATCTCCTTCCTGTTTACATGGGTCGGAGCAGAAAAAATTAGACTCGCATGCATTTTCCCACATTTTATGTGCGAGACTGGAAGGAACTTTGATGACTCCTTGCCGCACAGGGGAAGGTCCTTTGATCAACTCCCAGCCCCACAGTATTGCTGCCACCATTTTACTGATCACACAATTCTTTACTGCTGATTGTTTGCAGCTGCGAAATGCGAAATGCGTTGTCCACTGCGGAATCTTCTCCCCGGCTCTCCCCCTCCTGAAGCATCTTCCTCGCCCCTGATTGCCTGCATAACGAAAGTGGACTGGAACGAGCGAGGGCCCTGCCCCCTTCCTATCCCCATTCCCCTCCCAACCTCACAGTGGGACATAAAAAGTATACGATACATGACGTAGCCACCAAGCCGACGACTTTGTCATGGTCGCGCAAAGCGATACGGTGCTTAGTGTGAACTCTCTCTACATCGCTCTCTCTTCGGCTTCATTTGCTGCCGTTGCGCCATTTTTCTACCGCTCGACCACCCGTTCAGTTCGGAGGACAACGGTGCTGGTTCCTGCGATCTGTGGGTCGATCTCAGGAATATTATGGCACATCCTCTTCACCAAACCCATCAACAGTGACGGGCTACACTGCTCGGCGTGTATGTCCACCAGAGGGGCGGCCGTGGGAGCCTTGGCTGGGTGCATTTTACCGTCTGTGATTGTGGCTTGCGTTAGATACGGCTGGAAACCTTTTTGTAATCCAAAGCGTGGAGCCGTACAACTTGGCTCGTTTGTTGAGTACTGTCTGCACCCTTACAGCAATGGCCGACCGTTCTTGCTTGGCTTTGGAGGGTTTCAGACAGTCCTTGGGTACTGTCTGGCCAGTCTACAGTTCAACAAAAACTTTGCCATCAGGAAGAAAGTTTAAACTTTCGACTGGAAGCAATGCCTTGCAGTAGCAAGAGAGAGAGGGGGGGGGGGGGGGTAGTGAGGGGGGTAGTTTCCATTACTAAGTTGGGATTTCAGCAGATTTCACCCCACCCAGGAAGGGATTTCAATATACTTTTTGGAAGGGGACTGAACACCAGATGGGCAGGAGGCAAAACCCTTGAGGGAGGGTTTGAGGGGCTGGCAAGTACGTTGTGCATTGTGAATGGTCTTATAACTGACTTTCTTGACAGTTTGGAACTGGACCTGCAAAAAGCACATCTCCAGGAACCCCGATGCATAATAAGTCATGTGATTGGTGCTTCAGAAAAACTAAGTGGCTGCTATGGCCTATACAAGTGACAGTAGAAATAGACAAATTATACAAACTCCAGTTTACCACATTGTAACAAGGATTTATTTGTATTTATTTTATATTCATAGGTTGCACCATGTTACACAGGCACTCTTTAGTTCATTAAAACATATTGCACATACATTGCTACAAGTTATTCAAAAAGAGATCAGTTGTCATATTGAGAATCAAAGCTTTTAGTATTGGAGTGAAGAGAGAAACTTGAAGTTGTTCATTGTATTATTATATTGTATTGTAACATGCCAGGAAGGTCAGCTGAAAACACAGCTTCATGAACTCATTTAATACTCGATGAGCAACTAATCTTCCTGTTAAAGATACTTGTAACCTTGTGCATTAATTATATTAACAGACTCGATGCCAGCGTCTATTGCTTGTGAATTACATTAGTTGCATATATTATTAATATGTCAGGCTTTCCAATATCTGTACAAAGTTCTCCAAACTGTGTGAGAAACTGAAGAGGAAGATTAAAAAGGAAGTGGGTCACTCCAAGGAGATGAATGGGTTTTATCTCTGAGATTTTTGTTTTTGTCTGTCACACCATTGTGAGTTCCTTAGAAAGCATGGAATCCAACACTTCCACTTGTATGGCACATTCACATTGAGCCAATAGGAGTATGGATAACGGTGAGCTAAGTGCAGTTGGGGGGAGTTGGGAATAGAAACTCTGGCATCTTGAAACTTGATTTTTGTGGGCGGAACAACCCAGGATAGTGGGAAGCTCTCAAGTTTATGATGATAAAGGACCACAGGGTTCTCATTTTTCAAAACATGTTCTGGGTAATACTTCTGTAACATAACCATTTCTTTTCCGTCATATATTCCATTCCTTGGAACCCAGCGCATGTAGTCTATTGATAGACCCTTGTATCGAGCCTGTAGTCCATTGGAGTTAATACCACTGGTTGTCAGTTCTTGATGAAAATCCACAGATCCTGAACCCAATACAAATGAAATGTCACCATCGTGGTCCCATGGTAATATATCCCCAATCTTCACAGCTCCAAGCAAGGTCCCTGTGGTCAAAAAAGAGTATTTATTTATTATATAGACACAAGTGTTTTACTGGAAAATATACCGTGCGTAAAATCCATATGAAACTACATCCGGGACCTGAGTGGCGTATTTTCCATATCCTCACTAGTGAGGATATCGTTGGCATCATTTCCTGCTTGTTTGTGCAATTTCTCGTAAAACACTCGTGTCTAATATAATAAAAAGAAAATTACATGGCAGCTTGAAGATATGGATTTTATTTTCTTGTGGTAAAAACAATATTTTACTCACTCGCAAAGTGCTCATTCGTAAAATATTGTTTTTACCACTCGAAAATAAAATTCATCTTTGCACTGCCGTGTAATATCCTCTATTTATGTTGGGTAAATATAACAGTAATAGTAAAAATACTAGGTCCAAAAATATTACACTAATATTGCACATACAAAATACCAGATGATACATGCGACACTACATAACATTAAGATTTTGATGCACAAATTATTACAAAACAAAAGGAAAATAGCCACAGTATCTCAGCCTTGCAAACTGTGCATAACTGTGAAAACTGTGAAAGTGGTGGTATTTTAGTACACTTGAATGGAACCAAAAAAGTTCAACCAAAAAAACAATTCCTGTCTCGAAAACAATGTATAATTTTCGAATAAACCCAAATCACGCGCTACAGCAGATCTACACTCCATTCCAATACCTTTACAATGATATTGAAATGCTACAAGGACTTTTTTCCAAGAAGAATGTGTGAACTTTCATTGAGAACTTATATTCCTTCAGTCTTACCATAATCCAGCCAGTATGAAACATTGTATTTGTCCATTGCTTTGGCAATGGTCTTGACAGCATATCGGAGGTTCTTTAGTTGTTCGTCAGTTAAGTGACATTCCTGGTTGTATGCCCCTGACACGGCGGGAAGTAGTTTAAAGTGTAGGAACATGAGAATAAGCACAAAAAGAAACAAAAGCACTGACAGCTTGAAGCTTCTTGAAGATTTAAGACACAGTGGACATCTTCTGCATTGCCTGCCACATGCAGCCATTTCAATACAATTACGTCAAGGTGTCCTTGAGCCTGAAAAGGGATAAACTTCCACTTAACACCTTCACTCCTAAGCACTCCCACCCCCTCCTTCTAATAGATTAATGACCAGCCCCATAGCACATCAAACATTATTTAAGAACTAAACATGGGAGTAGCATAGGGAAACCATGAGGCTGCCGAGAATAATAATTAGTCAATAAAATACATCATGTCAGCGTGTAATATACTCTCATCTTACATGGTTATTTAGCCAATCAGAATGTTGCGTAGTATCAGTTATTTTATAATTTGATGTATGAATCAACTCCATTTGACAGTTTTTGACTCTTCATTTTATGCAGCCAAATGACACAAGTTATACACTGATTATGCATACGTCAAATTTCTCATATGACTAATCTAATTTGCACATTTTTTTAAGTTACATACTACCCCGGTGTGGGGGGGGGGGGGGGTTGAAGTCTCCCCCCCCCCCCCCCTCCCCCTCAGTGTAGGTATAAACACGCAAATCAGTTCGGAACATGAGACGTTCGACGTTTGAACGGGGCCAAAGCTGATCGGCAGAGGGAAAATCAGGCAATACGCCCTTATAACAGTTTGCGGCACTACTTTGTTCTGTGAAATATTGATGAGTGTACTGTAAATAAACTAGTTATTGTGATACAGATGGAATGCTTATTCATTGGTCGATAATCGTATAAATAACAGAAGCTGTAAAGCGTATTAAAACCGTGTCGAATAATAGCACTACATGCAAGATTCTTGTATTCGATTTACCCGGCGTAGTCAACGGGCAAACGTTGCTGTGGTTGAGAGATTGCACCACGTACGTATATAAACAACCGAGGGGTCAAACGCAACCTTCAGCATACAAGTGCCAACAGCTAACAGAGAAAAGCAACGCTAAATTGTGATACAAACTAGTGGCAATTTCATTCATACGCACCAATTCGTTACCGTCACCCAAAATGGCGCCAGCAAGACGTTCCAGTCCGTTTTTCCCCCACCCACGTCCCCTTCGTCCGACTTTTGTCGCCTTGGCACGTCATCAACGAAACAAAAGGTTCGCACGTACAATACAGGAAATTTGTTGCATTTAATTTTTTTGTTTCAAATAAATAGTCAAGTTGTATTTTTATTTATTTATTTATTTCTATCAGTTAAATATCAGAAATTTGTAAAGTCTGCTGGTCAAAAAGCCGCTCGAAAATGTGGGCTCGTCTGGTGGGCACCAGTCCCCGCGTGAGGGGCGGTCCGCCCGGGCAGGTGACGAACCAGCTGTGAATTCGAGCACCAGTCAGTTCTCAGCCTCAGATCAATTCGGACACGGTTCTCTCAAAGCTAGAGCGTAAAATCGGTTAGTAAATATTGCGTGCTCGCAACTTCAAAACAATATAAAGGGCTTATGTGCAAATAGCAGTGAATCGCGCCATTTTTTCTGCTCCTGAGCAAGCACTCTCACGGGACATGATCATTAACCGGTACATCATCAGTCTTGAAATACAAAGTCTCCCCACCTTTCATGGAGAGGTAGTATAGATGACACAAAGAGAATTCATAGTTTAATCAGGTGGCTGCCGTGCAAGTGATCAGATTCTGAGTTCTCCATACCGTACTGCATAATTCCCGCTCTGGGGTAGTAAGGAGAAAACGCATTTTGAACAATACCAAGACCTAAAGGGTTAATGCTTGACACAAAAATCATCGAGCCTGCTTATAAACATCGCATTGTACTGGTAAACCAATGAATAAGTAATGTTTCCTTTTCTTAAATTCGAGTAAGGACACAAATGAGGGAATAAGTGGAAATTTCTACAATTTACTTGGGTAAATATTCACTTTCCGTTGCCGGAACCTGAAGCGGCTTAGTGTGTAAGCGTTGCCAAAGCCAGGAACCTTCACCTGCAATGCATGGCGGTCCACATACGGATCAGGGCTATTGTTTTGATTTGTGTCTTATCGCCGGCTGTTGTAAAGACAAAACATCGAGTTTATAGTCACAAGAATAACAAGCTATGGGCGAACGAGTCCCACACTGATGAAGGCAACCACTTGTCTGCTAAAAAGACTACTGATGATGAAAGTGCATCAGGATATAAACGAGACGGTACGAGCGACCTTATACAACGTCTGTTGTTTATGATTGGCAAGGGAAAGACAGCGGATAGCGTTAAGGCTTTCACGCAGGTACCACCAATTCTAGCGTCACATTTACGTGAGTACTCGAGAGTGCCGAGTTTACCAACAAGACCTAGCAAGGGCGGAAAGTCAGGCGGAAGAACCACGCCGACGCCAATGGCAAATACCACAGCTCCAACAACACCGACAAACACGACCAACACGACGTCTGGTCCAACAGGAAACACCACAACTCCAACGGCTCCAACTTCTACTAGTTCTGAGTCTGGGGGTTCGAAAACAACTCCGCCTGTAACCACGTCTCCGACTGGAGGTGGCGGCGGTGGAGGAGGAGGAGGAGAAACGGGTGGTGGCGGGGGAGGGGGTGGTGGTGGAGGAGCAGGAGGAGGGACGGGCGGTGGGGGAGGGTCGACTGGGCAAGGACTTGTGCCATTTATTATATGCTGTGCCGGTCTTCCCGCTCCGCCTGGCACGTGTCCCACGGCTGGTCCTGGAGGATGCCCGGGAAGGCCTGGGAAGCCGCCAACTGATGAAGGTATAGGAGGTTTTATCGTGACGTAGTGGCCATAAACTTTAATTCGGCTTGTTTCTTACTGTCAGATGTAGTACTTCTCTATTGCATGGTCTGTAAGTCTGCAATGCCTTTTAAAGTGTACATTTTGCAGCAACAATGTAGTGTGGTTGACAGTTCAGTCGATTCTGTCGTGCATCAATTTTTATTTTCGAGAAAGTTAATTCGACGGAAAGTGTTCAGTCGTTCACAATGGTCGAGGGAGCTGACTCTTTTCTATTTACAGAAGAACCTTGCTATCTCGAACTCTTAAGGGAACCGATAAATAGTTCGAGATAGCGGGGTTGGCGCCAATAGTAAATGACTTAAAGGGCAAACCCAAGGAAAATGGACTTGAGTATAAGATAGTGGGGAGTTCGAAATAGCGGGGCTCAACTGTATTTAACATCAGTAAGACTAAGAGAAACTGTTTGGGACACAAATCTGTGAAAATCCGTCACGCCATCGCAAATGCTTTGCTGAGAAAATTTGAATTGTGGCGTTGATTATGTTGTTCTGCTGCAGGTTCATGTGTTAACAAGGAAAATAGCTGTGTGGAATGGGCCAAGAAAGGAGAATGTAGGAAAAACTCTGCCTACATGTTGCGTAACTGCAAAAGAAGCTGCACTTCTTGTGGTACGTAATATATAACCACTGTATATCAGGGCCCGGTTGTTCAAATCGCGGATAGCGCTATCCACTGAATAAATCTTTATCCTGTTGACTGAATTAGGCTTAATCTGGATAGCAATTTATCTGGGCCTGGTTGTTCAAAGAGTGGATAGCGCTATGCGTCTGATGAATTGCTATCCAGCGGATAGTATTAACCATTAAGCGTAATTCAGTCAACTGGATAACTATTCATCCAGTGGATAGCGCTATCCGCGTTTCGAACAACCGGGCCCTGTTGGTTCTTCTTGTGTTCTGAGATGTGTGTAAACGCCGATTGACAAGGTGCGATTTTTGCTTACGATTGTCGCATGCGACCCGCCGCTTTCTACAACACGAATCGCATCGTGTAAATCAACCTTACGACTTGCGACTCGTATCGTAAGGAGGTCGCATGCGACGATCGCAAGCAAAAATCGCACATTGTAAAATTGGCCTTAATGTTCAATCATGTGTTACTTTTGAGTCCTTCTCCTATCTGTTTTAGCTCCGTGTACCAATAATAATCCCGAGTGTATCAACTGGGCAAAGAGAGGACAGTGTCGAACTAACAGAAAGTTTATGGAGGAACAATGTTGGAAAAGCTGCGGGGGCTGTGGTGAGCTGCGCTGTGATAAGAGCGACATTCAAATCAGTTGTAACAGTAACAGCAGCAAAATAAAAATTCAAACATCACTAACTACAAACAATTAAGTTAAATTAGGAGTGTTTCCACATACAAATTCGAGTGTATGTATGCGTGCTTGCGACAAAACAAAACAATTTAATCTTGTGCCACGATAATTCACTTAAAATGTGGATTTTTTTAGACAGACAGATAGAGGTGTCCGCTCTAGAGAGGTGTCCGCTCAGAGAGAGTTGACTGCAGTTTCTTAAAGCTTTTCGTTGTGGCTTTTACTCAGCACCTTGTAAGGACAAAGAACCATTGGACTGTATACTATGGGCTTCGAGCGGGGAATGCACGAAGACAAAAGATTTCATGGAGGGACAGTGCTGGAAGAGTTGTTCTGGATGCGGTAGGTTGTAGGAGGTTACTGTGACGGTAAAACAAAGAAAAATGACAAACTAAGACAATAATAATCCAGCCATTGGAGCATTAGGTAGCCCTTCATCAGAGTGAAGAAATTCTGACTTACGGACGAACTGAGATTCCCTCAATTGACTGACTGACCGACCAACTGATACTGATTGATTGATTGATTGATCGATTGACTGACTGACTGACCAACCGACTGCCTCCCTGGCTGGCTGACGGACTGTCTAAGTGACTGACTGATCGACTGACTCATGACTAACTGATTCATTGCGGACTGGCTGGCTGGTTCGCTGGCTGAATGATTGACCGACCGACTGACTGACTGAGTTATTAGCTGATTGACTGACCGATTATTTGATCTCTAGCTTGCTTTTCAGTAAATGATTCATTGGATGACATATCAGTATTGACTATTATTTCCAAACAATTCATTAAGTGATATCTTACATTATTTACACCAGAGAAATGTGAAAACAAACTGGCTGGTTGTATGAGCTGGAACAAAAATGGAGAATGCCAAAGGAGGCCCGATTTCATGAGCACCTTCTGCTGGAAAAGTTTTTCAAAATGCGGTAGGTACAATTTATGAAACAATTTATGAAACGTGTTTTTAACGACATGAGGAAGATAAATCAAATAATTGATAAAAGTAAAATAGAGACCATTGACGTCTAGAAAGACCTATCCTTACTGCAAGTCAAGTATGGTAATATTTCAATGAACATGTGGAGAGTTTAGTCGCGTATCCAAAAAGCTGTTCACAGTTTGCCAAAGAACAGACCGCACTCACATATGAAAAATATATTGAGCTTAGGATTGAAAGGGTTAAAATGAGGAAATGTCTCTGGTTTTGTTAACAGCGCCGTGTGTCGATCGTCACAAGTATTGCGCCGACTGGGCAAAAAAAGGTGAATGCAGCAAAAATCCGAAGTTTATGGAGGACCTGTGTTGGAAGAGCTGCTCAGGTTGTAAGTAACATGACCAATTTATACAAGCTTTTGCGTGCAACTGCAGTTTCTTGTACTTAGAATGTGCAAACATAAAGGTTGAATTGGAGTCATGCTGTACGCCGTAAGGAAATGTATTAGTTAAAGGAGCCTTCTCAGCCTTTTCAATGTTTTTATTTCAATCTGGAAAACCCAAGGCTGAATTTGGTTCCCAACACGAAATATCATAATTAATCGAAAGAATAATAGGTTAGTAGCACTTTTAGATCAAAAGAAACTAATCTTATCCTCAAACGACTCGGATGGAAGTGGATTACTATTCATGGCGGAACCAAGGATTTCGGCGCGCAAAGGATTGTGGTCGAGAGGGCCCCTTCGAGTCAGTCGGACTCCTTGTCATAGTTTTTAGTGTACGGTCGTCCTGATGAGTGTGTGCTATTTTTAAATCTCTGTTTTAGGTTGTTCCGACAAAAACAAGATTTGTCCTTCCTGGGCAAAGAGAGGAGAATGCACGAGGAACCCCAAGTATATGGCGGCAACCTGCAGCAAAAGCTGCGGAAAGTGCTAACTATACCGACATCTGTTGCAAGACTATAGAATGATCAACTTCTATTTTCTCCTCCAGTTTCTCCCTTATACAGTATGGAGAACTTGGCTTTTCATAGCTTGCTCAGTTGAAAGCCGATTGAACTATCAGTTCTCACTACATCACTCATACATTTGATGATTATATTTTAGATGATGAATATTTTATCACTCTTCTTAAAAGGCTGCGGGCAAATCCGTGTTTTGAGCTTGGGAAAGAAAGGATTCATCTTTTCGATCAATTTAAGTGATCAACTTCAGTTTTCTCCTTCAGTTTCTCACCAGAGATGTATCATACAGTAAGGAGAACTTGGCTTTTGATACCTTGCTTAGATGAAAATTGATTAAACAATCAGTTCTCACTACATCGCGCATCACAGGCTGAGAGAATCTGCATTTTGAGCTTGGAAATGAAAGGTTTATCCAACAACACGATCAAATGTGTATGTTTTAGGTAAAAATATTTGTCCTGCAGTGAATTGCATTCAATATAAGAATGCTTTATTATCAAAACCAGCTCATGCGCAATACCATGATTCCGCCATAAATATATAACTACTTAACCGCATGTGTAGCCTAATATTTCTTGCAGCTGCATCATTGCCGCAGCTGTATACTGTTTGTTACCTTGGAGATGTCAACTGGTGTTTTGTGTTGTAGTTCCGTTCACCGTTTAAGGTTTTGAATTTTCAGAACAAACTAGGTAGCGTTTGAGCCAATATACGTCAGTCGCTCCGTATGATTTCCCATGCGGTATTACGCTTTTGCATTGGGCTTAGTGGAAAGATTCCCTGACACACACGTACATCAAATGCAAGGTTTTTTTGAAACGTTTTATTTTTGAGTCGCCAATCAGGCACGGATCCAGGAAAAAATCTGCCACTAAAATGAAGTTTAAATTTGCGATACCCGACCTTCAGGGTGGGGGTGTTCGCTACAACGCGCGCTTACCAGCACACTTTATGCCAAATAATTTGTGAAACTAATGCAAACTCACTCAAATGATAAAATATTGAACTTGGTCATCTAGATCAATTATTTAGATCAATTTTTTACCTCTGCCCCAAATAATTGATCTGCTTGCCACTGGCAAATCACGATATTTTTTGCTCAACCTCGTCCAATAATTGCTTACTAATATTTTCATTTCGTGCAAGTAGCGTGCTGGGGGTATTGTTTACCAATTATTTTACAAGCAGGTGAAACACTTGTAATCCATGCAATTTAATAAATGCAAATATATAATGATTGAACGACCAATGAGCGTGTCAGATCTTGGCGGTCAGAAGGACTTCCAGGGGCGATACATAACATGACCTGTTTCCTTGGAGATGCTCAGAACACTCTAAACCAAACATTTGGACTGTATCATGGAATAGACTGGACCAACAAATAACGAAGTATTGTTGAATCATACAACGACAGTCATGGATTACTCCAATTTTGTTTTTCTCGGTAAGTGATTTTTCCATTTCTCCGCGAGCTAATAAAGAAGTCTATATCTTCGTGACCTTTGGATCTGCGAGGCTCAAAGTGCACGCTCACCAGTGTGAAATTTGACTTGTGCAGCAACTTGTCCTTTCCTACATAAAATACGGTCTCTAGCTGCCACTTGCGCTTGCTTCTATTAGCTTCAGTGAATCCCAACATATACCGAATCTTATAAAGTAAATCCTTTGCGCCATTCGTGACTTTAACGTGCGAGGATCAAATCTCGGAGGACCCATGACATAGTTATATAGAAACCTAATAGTCGATATATATATAAATTTTTTTTTTCGGTACTTTAAATACAATCTAACCATGAAAAATTCCGTTAAAAAACATTATCAGCTCTCCCGAGCCGCTCGCGCGTCCGGCACCGTTCCAACGAACCGTTACACTCCAGCAATGAGTTAGTTTTCCGAAAAATCTTCACTGAAACAAACACCTTGAGACAATTACTGTGTTTCTGAGCAACAATGGGTTATATAGTATTATAACTCGGTACTCACACGACCAAAATCTTCAAGTCTATATCTCTGTTTGCTTTTCGTTACCAAGGTAATCAGAAAAACAGCAAGAAAAAGAAGCAAGTTTAATGGCTGATGCAGGGACGGTCGCGTGCTGTTACTTGAGTTATAAATCAGAGTTTACAATCAGATGGCGCTTACGTACTATTTATAGAGATAAGCTCTAAACATCGGACCTGAAACAAAAGGCTGAAAATCATTTAAGATGTCACGTATTTGTTAATCATTCAAACTGACACATGTGGATGAAATTTTTTGCACCATTTTGCGAACGCCATGTTCGATGAAGTCGTTGATGAGTCGAAAACGCGCGCGAAGCATTGTGGTCAAGGAATTAACTTTTTTTTTCTTTCAGTTGGGACTGCACTACTGATCTTGTTTTCACGCGTTGACGCTGATGAAGAAAGAGGTTAGTAGAGATTTTTGATGCATCAGATTACAATTCCAGTCTGAACAACTTCTGACTCCTGTTATGATGTTTGTTCTTTTTGGACGTTGATTGGCTGGGAACCCTGACCAGGATCCAATGTCTTTACATCCCATTTTCATCTTTGATCCAGGCCTCTGGAAGAGATGCGGAAACGACAACTTTACGTCTTTAAGCATGGACATTTGGAAAGGCTCGTTTGAATACACTGATTACGGCATCAACGCATCCTGCCAATGGAAGATGTATGTCGGGAAGGGCTACAATGTGTGGATTTGGGCCGATAAATTCGATATCGAACTTTGTAAAAACTGCGAATGCGACTTTGCACAGGCTTCAAGCACCAGCGTGGATAATCTAAAGTAAGTTTCTCTGTCATTTAATAATAATAATAATAATAATAATAATAATAATAATAATAATAATAATAATAATAATAATAATAATAATAATAATAATAATATGCTTTCAGACTTGTACTAGCTTGGTATGCAGTACAGAGTGCATAGCAATTGCAGTTGTTGTCTATGAGATTAGAAAGCCGATTCCTCTTACGTATGTTTTTTTTTTAAACCATGTAAGCTAGATATATTTCTGTCCTTACTGCTAAGTTTGGACCATAGAAATGGCCCCATAAGTCGTAAGGAATGCTTTCCGAAAGAAACAGTTTTAAATCGAGGTAGGTCGAAGTCCCCATATTTCGGAGCACATAGCCAGTGCATTTGGGTTTAAAACTCTCCGTTACACTGTTAGGTACTAAACCATGCTTTACCTTAAGAATATTTCCTAATCAAATGTTGTGGGCTTTATCTTGTATACCAGATATTCATCAAAACTTTGTGGAACATTTACTGGTGATTTTACCAAAGAAGTTCAGACAGAATCCTCAAGCAACAAATTGTTCTGGGGATTCACATCTGATGGAAGTTATAACAACAAGGGTTTCAAAATGCAATACAGAGCATTTCCAAGCTCCAGCGGTATGTACTTCCTAAGTCAAAGCATTAACTGTCAGTAATTTTCTAAAACTAAAAGGAGATCAGCAAGTAACCAAACATGTTTTCACGACAGAAGTCAAAATGGCAATCAGGAGCACATCAATAACTGGCAAAACTGATTTGGCTGTTTATTACAAAGTACAACATAAAAACAAAAACAAAAACAAAGAAGCAAGTAAACAAAATAACAACAGTACAAAAAACAACATGCAATAAAGAATAGTCAAAAAATTATGAAGCAGCGAAAAATCAACGAAGTTGTTCTTAGCCGACTTGAAAAAGAAAATATTTCCCTTATATATTTATTCATATTGCAGCAAATTGCCAAAGTAAAATTCAAGGAGGAAAAGGCACCATTCAAACTCCGAAATACCCGAACAAGTACGAAGAAGGCACAGTGTGCGATTGGACTCTGAAGAGCGAAGGCGACGACTCGAAGGTGAAGTTGACCTTTTCCAGTTTTGAACTGGAGAAGAGCGACGATTGCCTGGAAGACTTTGTGGAAGTGAGGGACGGTGATTCGAAGAAAAGCCCGTTTATTGGTCGTTACTGTGGCTCCCAGGGTCCCTCATCTTCCATTCTCTCTTCCAGTCAGAACTTGTGGGTTCGATTCCAGAGCAACAGTAACGAAACCACTGTCTATAAGGGCTTCAAAGCGGAGTATGAGGCCGGTAAGTAAGAATCTAACTTGCATTTCTTATTCTATTTTTTTTCTTTTTCTCGTGTCCTTCTTCTTTTTCGTTTTTCGTCTGATTTTTCGATTCTCCTTCCAATCCTCCTCCTCTTTCTTCTCTTCTCCTTGAAATATTTAACTCAAGAAACATCTTTTTGTCATCAAATTTGGAAAAAAAAAACATTGGTAAGAACAAGAGTGCCAACATTTGCTGCCATCTTTTCCGAACTTTTGTTCTGTTCATCGAATTAGAAAAAGAAAGTTGCGTTTGATTTAACCCATTTCACTCCCCCTTGCTCAAAATACAAATTCTCTCAAGTATTCAAGAAAAATAGTATGCGTGTTGTAGTGAGAACTGGTTCCCCAATCAGCTCCATACCGTTTGATATATCGATGGTGAAGGTGATCACTCTTGGGAATGAAACGCTTTTAAAATTCCTTTGTTCTCGGTTTTCGTTGCAGGCGCGGCCTCTCTACTGGTGAACAACTTCCCGCTGTTTGTCTTGGCTCTCCTCGTGTCTATTTTGTCGGTGTAAATTTGCCCACGTGATCGAATATCGTTGCTTTAGCCAATCAGCACCCGAAGCGCACAAACAGGATAAAACGTCGATAAATCTTTGCGTGCCTTGTAGCTTGACAAATGAAAACGTTTTGGCTATAACAGATTGGAACATACAGACTTTGCTAGCAATTTTAATGCTGAAAGACATCAAGAAATGGATTCAAAAGAAAATAGACCTACAGGCGACATCTAAAGTCGCACACACTCCAATCGCTGCTTTACTGCAAGCTTCGAGTGCGCATGCAAAGAATTATGTGGATTTTGTATCTCGGTTATGCACTTATGTACACTTTGCACATGCATGAACACATTACTTTAAACCATTTTCGTCCTGAGTCTCACTAGAATACAAATTCTCCCCACCATTCATGAAAAGAAAGTATGGGTGACATCAAGAGAATTCACAGTTGGATCAGTTACCTGCTGTACAAGCGATCAGACACAAAGTTCTCCATACCGTACTGTGTGTATCTCATCTGAGGTAGTAAGGAGAAAACATATTTTGAACATCGAGTGATTAAGGTGAAGTAATACGGGCAACATTTTCTTGCAACTTGTCGCGCAACAAAGTTGCGTAGCAAGTTGCGGCCTTTGTTGCACGTATTACTACCTTCGCACGCAACTTGTTCTGCAACAAAATTTCGTGTTGCGAGTTGCGGCAACATGTTGCAAAAAGTAGAAGCCGAGTCTACGAAATTTTGTTGGGTACGTACGCAGTAATACGTGCAACACAGGCTGCAACTTGCTAAGCAACTTTGTTGCACGACGAGTTGCAAGAAAATTTTGCCCGTATTACTTCACCTTTAAGGTGCCTCCGGAGTTTCATTGGGCGCACTCGTCTATGACAAACTTTGGATCATAACTTTTTTGGCTTTTATGCGATTCCTATAAAACTTTAAGAAACGTTGCATCTATTCAGCAATAATATGGCAGATAGCAATAAAGAAATAATCAACCGGCTTGCAAAAAAAAAAAAAAAAAACAAACAAAAACAAAAATCGCGCCGCGGGGAGAGCTGTCCGGATCCCAAGCCAGTTCGAGGGGCAACCCTTGCCTAACACCCGTCCACGCTCAACGAACGGGGAGAGATAATTCGGCCCCCAAGCCATGGTGAATTATCCCTAAATCCGAAGAGCGCTTAAATGCTAAGCCGACTTATTAATTATATGCACCGAATCAGGTATATATAGTTTCAGGTAAGAGGCCTTTCATCCATATGGGATGCACTTTTTTTATCGTCGTTCCTTGCTTTATGAATAATAATTGCACCGTCCTATTGTTATAACCGGTTTAGCTACTTCTATATCCCCGAACCACTTATCCGATTTTGAACTTGAGGTTCAATGTCAGAAAGGCCTGTTATAACAACCTTGGGCTCGGCGCATGCGCAACAGTACATCTGATTTTTCTTGGTGAGACTGTGGCCAATCTCGCATCCAGACACTTCCAGATTGGATATTGGATATTGGATTTTTTTTTTTTTTTTTTTTTTTTTGGAGACGTTTACTAACAACGTTTTAGCTTCGGCTTCATGAGTTTCACCGACAGTATCGAGTTTTTATCAACAGTTATCGAAATCTACCAAATTCTTTTAATCACGCCCATTCATTTGAATCCACGAGGAAACAGTTTTTCTCTCTCCCTTCTCCTTGTATTTAAAATGTAACCCCCGGTACGTCTTCAAAGAAACTCTGATCGTGGGACTAGCAAAGTGCCTAGGGACTGGGAAAATGTGTTCGTTATGTCGGGGGTTTATATCGGAAACCTGGTTATAACGAATTTGTGAGTAAATGACCAAAGCATTCGTTCTATCTGTGTGGTTAATTTATGCTTTAAAATTAACCAGTGTTACGTTTCACCATCCAGCATTTGGTCTTATTTTACAATACTACAGTATCTGAATTGGGCCCATTGCTTTGGGTGATTAATGCGTTAAAGCATTTCTGTGTTGATCTGATTTGCGTTGCCAATCACCGTCGCGTGATGTTATATCGGGGTAAATTGTAAGTTTGACATTTATCCGTTACATCGGGGTAGATTGTAAGTTTGGGATTCTACATTGCGTTCGTTATATCGACATTCTGTTCTATACATTTTATTTCCTGTAACTTTGGCCGGTTGAGCTGCAAAAAAAAAAGAAAAAAAAAAAAAAAAAAAAAACCTCTTTCGTTATACCGGTATATTGTTAGCACATTTATTGGATGAAAAGTTGTAAATGTAACATCATTTTCCATAAATTCACAGGTGCAAGGGGGGTTTTCTAGTGGCAAGTAAAGCCATTGCAACGTTATTCTCTTCTATATCTCAGGTTAATATATCTCACTACCTCGTTGCCAAAGTTAGGGACATACGGAGGAAACACATCGCTGTCGTAGACACCATATACTGAGAACACACACACAAAAATATTGCAAAAAAAAGAGAACTGAAGGCTAAACAGCCGACAGACTTGCAGAGCCATCAATATTTCCAAAGCACCAATTGAATATACAACAAATGATAATGAAGTCAATGCTTTTGCCAAAGCCAAAGCTGAAGCTGAAGCTGAACGTCTCAAAAAAATTTGTCCAATGTCCAATCTGGAAGAGTCTGGATACGAGATTGGCCACAGTCTCACCAAGAAAAATCAGATGTACTGCTGCGCATGCGCCGAGCCCAAGGTTGCTATAACAGGCCTTTCTGACATTGAACCTCAAGTTCAAAATCGGATAAGTGGTTCGGGGATATAGAAGTAGCTAAACCGGTTATAACAATAGGACGGTGCAATTATTATTCATAAAGCAAGGAACGACGATAAAAAGGTGCATCCCATATGGATGAAAGGCCTCTTGCCTGAAACTATATATACCTGATTCGGTGCATATAATTAATAAGTCGGCTTAGCATTTAAGCGCTCTTCGGATTTAGGGATAATTCACCATGGCTTGGGGGCCGAATTATCTCTCCCCGTTCGTTGAGCGTGGACGGGTGTTAGGCAAGGGTTGCCCCTCGAACTGGCTTGGGATCCGGACAGCTCTCCCCGCGGCGCGATTTTTGTTTTTGTTTGTTTTTTTTTTTTTTTTTTTGCAAGCCGGTTGATTATTTCTTTATTGCTATCTGCCATATTATTGCTGAATAGATGCAACGTTTCTTAAAGTTTTATAGGAATCGCATAAAAGCCAAAAAAGTTATGATCCAAAGTTTGTCATAGACGAGTGCGCCCAATGAAACTCCGGAGGCACCTTAAAGGTGAAGTAATACGGGCAAAATTTTCTTGCAACTCGTCGTGCAACAAAGTTGTGTAGCAAGTTGCGGCCTGTGTTGCACGTATTACTGCGTACGTACCCAACAAAATTTCGTAGACTAGGCTTCTACTTTTTGCAACATGTTGCCGCAACTCGCAACACAAAATTTTGTTGCAGAACAAGTTGCGTGCAAAGGTAGTAATACTTGCAACAACATGCCGCAACTTGCTACGCAACTTTGTTGCGCGACAAGTTGCAAGAAAATGTTGCCCGTATTACTTCACCTTTACTCACGAAAATAAACTTGCCGCTAATAACAAGCTTCTCGCTGTACGTGTTGTCTTTTTCTGTGTCTATGTTGTCAGTGTGATTTCCCACGTGACCGGATATCGTTCCCTCAGCAAATGAGCAACGAGACCGCATGCTCTTGTGATCAGATACCAATGGACCCACTTTTGGAACCATGCGCAATAGGACATAGTACAGTTTTTACTGTTGATAACGAGCGCTTGTCATGTAATCATGTCGGTCTGCTGAGCTTGGTTTTGTTTCTGCATAATTGCATTATGACCAAAGTTTTCCACCTTTTCCGCCAAGTTTTATCATCAGGTGGCGCGCCAAAAGTATCTCAGCACGATTGTGAAAGTGGTTTAAATCCAAAAAGTACAAGTCCGTTAATTATTGCGCGCCTCGGAACTTTGTCGGCCATGTTGGATTACCATATCAAGAGATCAAGAGATTACCTTTTATTCCCTAACATAATCATTTGGTTTGTCTGTGGCTCAACATCCAAAAACTGGATTGGGAACCCACGTTTTTATCAATTGGGTCCAGCGACAAGTTAAATTATTTTGTTTTTAGTAGATGTCCCAGTAGGGATGTTTTTGGTTCAGTGTCCATCTTCACTCAGTGTTCACCTGGAGAAATGCAATGATGACCACCCCCAGCGCAAACAGCATTGTGGTACTGATCTGCGCATTCAATGGTTTTCCTAAGTAAAAAATGAAAAGAAAAGTTTCATAATTTTACCTTCAATTTCTATCATTGTTTCTAAACTCTACGCCAGGCAGTATCAATAAGAAGAAAAGGTAAGACAGGCCAGAGATAGAGAGGGTTTCGAATGACTGTCGAAAGTTTTCGTGCTTTGGTTTGCTTCTGCAACTTGTACTTTATAGATGTTTTCTTAGATCCTTGTGTTGTGATTGGCGTTAAAATTACTCTCATTGGTTTAGGTTTTACCATCTTAAATCACTTCAACCTACGATGTCCGGGTAGTTTTCAAGTCTTATCGTAGTCTGTCACTATCTGGGCAATCCCATTGACTTATGCGCTGCATGGCGCTAACCTGATAGCGCCACTGATCTCTTAAGCCTGCTTTTCACAGACTGCTGTTATAATGAAAATGGAATATACCTGATCTGGACGACTGGGCTTGTGCAAACTCTAAATAGAAGAAATAGAGAAGAAATAGAGAATTAGGCGACGACTTTAATATAAACTCTTGAACTTTTCAATTTTCTCTTTATGAGAAACCATGATGACTTTCTCGACATATGTCTCAGTTTTATTATGGGGAGCAAGTTCAAAAGTGTGGAGGAGAAATAGGGGACGGAGGAGCGAGGATAAATCGCCCCATTTCTAACCCGTAGCAAAACTATGTCCACTTCCGGCTACATACCCTCTTGAGCTACATAATTACAGTCGTCCTCGCTGCAGCAATGTGTGATGCATTCCTCTGCCCGACCTTCCAAACTCTTACAGATGTCTAGCATCTCACTGCACTGATCTTTCCCAGCGCAGCGTTTGTGATGTTCCTGAGTACCATTGTTGTTAAGGGAGTAGGTCTGACAAAACGGGGTTGCCAGCGGGCAAATCTGCGTCGTCTGATTCAGTTCACAGTTCTCCATCGAAGAGCGGTCGAAGCAGTTGTAGCATTTCAAAGGCTTCACTGTGGTAGAATGAAATGCGCTCAGGATAAGGGTCAATGTTACCTAGGGCAGGCTAAGGCTCCTATTGCACTCGTAACGACATTGATATCAACATTTGCCTCATTTAAAGTCCAAACAGCACTTGTCACTAGAAATGTATGTCAATAAGTTGCTACGATACGTTGAAGGAGCCGTCGAATTACTCTCGATGCTGAGTTATTATCGACCAAATTTCTCAGTGCGACCGGGCCCTAATTTAGAAAATGGTCGGAAAACATAAGTAACTTCCCCAAACCTGTAGCTGGTTCTGTGGTATTTGGACCTAGAAAGAACATTCAAGATTTAAATTACTAAAACATGTAGAAGTCATTGCTGGATTTTCTTGATATTCTTCACAGTCCTCCATCGAAGAGCGGTCGAAGCAGTTGTAGCATAAAACTATTATATTTTTGAGATTTTTGAAATTCATTTTCTATCGGATATTTGACAGGCCTGTACTTAAAACAGATTATAATAGCAAACTAATGATATTCATTTAACCTGGTGTATTATTTGGACCTAAAAGAAGAACACAATTTTATTGCTAAAGGACATCTCAGAAAACGCTGACAGCCAATTTCTAGTTTTTAGATCAAACCTGATGTTGCTGGTTTAATGGTATTTGGACCTAGGAAAAGACAAAAATTGAAAATTACTAAGCAACTAGATCATAATATTGAAAACTTGTGGTCAATCGCAATTTTTTTCATAATAATCCTCTAACCTGGACTTGAAGCTGGTACGGTATTTGGGCCTGAAACACAAGAAAACCATACTTTATCACAACGCAAGGAATCAGAAAACAGGCGCAGACATTTAAATGATAGACACAAATAATTCAGAAGTCACGGCCACAATAAAAGTCATGCAATTTCATTTGAAGGCTCGTCCTAATTTCAGTCGATGCGTTTTCGCGTTCCGTCCACACTTAAACGATGACTTGGAAAAGGAATGTCAAAAACGGTTCCCAAAGCCGACGGATGCGTTTTCAAATGCAAACGAATTAGTGTGGACGAAGTCTGATATTTTGTGATATTTATCTAACCTGAAGTTACTTCTGGTGCGGCGTCTGGACCTATAAAGAAAGACAAATAATAATTGTATTGGCATTATAATGATTTTGACAGTTTTGGTTTTACAAAAGTCGTCCGAAGGTCGATATCCAACCCATGATTACACCTAGAACGCCTAAACACACTGAAAAAGAAAGTCAACATGTTTCAAATTTAAAGCACTTGCTGAAGTCTGAACGGTATCAAATTAAAAAGCCGCATAAGTTATACGATACAGTCACTTGTTCTTCTTTATAAATACTTTTAAGAATTCAGAGTATATTACCTGGTGTAGTCGGGGTCTCGGGGGCTCTCGTCAAAGCTTGAAGAAAAGAATAAAATTATAGGGAGGTTCAACATGGCCTTAGAACATAGCTCCTTAGCATATTGTTGCAATGTATAGTGATCATTTTTACTACATCCTTATGATAACCTTATGATAAAACTTACCGCACACATAATCAACCATACTATCTGACACGTCCAACAGATCGTTCAAATCGCTCGCTGTGAAGACCTTGTCTTTTCCAATTTGCGAAAGTTCTTCATTGCTGACTCCTGACCCTATTCCCACAGCCACCAGATGAACTCCCTTTGCCTGGAAAACAAAACAGGAACCGTAATTCTACAGTCTGGCGGCTCAGAGAAAGAAGCCAAGAAAAGCAGCGAGGATTCAATCACAAACATCCTGTCCCTGGGTACGCTTCACACTTGCCTCAGTCCTGTGCTCGTCCAAATTTCAACATAACGTCCAATTAGCCATTAGTGCGAATTCTTTCTTATTACAAACCAAATTCTTCTTCATAAGAAAGGTTTCTCATTGGGCTTCGTGTTGAAACAAATGTGTGATAGGCATCTCCAAAATGGCCGATTCCCAAGGAAAGTCTCATCTTCAGGTCTGTGCCTTAATCGATCATGAACTGTCATAGCGCTTTACTGCTCTATTTATATAACTACAAAATTTCCAAGAAATGTCTCACCTGCAATGCTGGAACTGTTTCTGTATAAGGATATTTCAGGTTTGTGCCTTCGTCCATCATGAAAACAATCATTGCGTTTGGCGCTTCGGATCTATCACCACTAAATATCTCCTCGTCAGCGAGTTTGAGAGCAAGGTCAACTCGAGTTCCCCGGGGTATTTTGTTTGGGATTGAAATGATGGCCTGCCGTAATACCTCCTGAGAATCCGCGAAATTCTGCAATACATTCGCCTTCTTAGAAAATAGTACGATGGCCACGTGCACGTCTTTCTCGGAAACTGGCAGCTTTTCCACGAAAGCGACGAGTGCTGTTTCTAGTTTTTCAATGTCTTTTTTCTTGCCAATACTTTTGGACGCCTCCACAAGTAGAACCAAGTCTAAAGGACCTTGGCATTTGCTGTTGGCTGAAATAATATTTGTAATTTTCAAAAGCTTTGCAAATCAAGGACTTAACATTTCACTCCCATATTTCTCTGTCCAAATAAGGACTGAAATATCGTTTTCTATTTTGTATCAAATTCACCTTGTTAGCAATGAAAGTGTTAAAACTTTCTATAAAAAAGAGACAACGCATATATTTTTATTTATATATTTATATATTTATATATTTATATAGATAAAGTGTAGGCTTTACCTTCATCGTTGTTAAGGTCAAGCAATTTTTCTAACTCAAGTACTCCATCAACTGGACTTTCTTCTGAAAAATGAAAATGATTTTAGTACAAAGAGAGTTCTGTGTGGGTGCCGAAAACAAATGTCTGCCCCACGCGCCGGATTTTAGGCAGAGGGGGTCCTGCACGTCAAGTAATCTCGGCTCTCCTGCCATTTTTTTGGAGCTAGGCTGAGAACTAAATTTCAAAACTTTTGATAACTTGCTCAAATTACTGCTGATTGAATTATTATTTTTCCTTAAAGGTTGGGCGAATCTGCATTTTGAGTTTGGAAGTGAAAGGGTTAACGGAACTTAGTTTCACTTTCATTTTCTTAATTTGATGACTGTTAAACAGACTAAAACGGTCGCCATGGAGATGAGACTAAAGGAGTATTCAGCGTCGGGTACAGTGAACTGTATGAACCAACCTCTGGGCGTAGTTATTTCTTGGCCAGTACAGATCACCAAAGAGACAAGGAAGGCCTCAAAGATGAGAGCCTGTAGTATCATCTTACTTCTAACAAAGCAACAAAACAATCAAACCGATTGGGGCGCGGTTTAGCGCATCAGTTAACAATTGTAGTAATGATGGTGGTGACCGCATTAACCTACATTCCCTTCACAATGGAATACTACATACTGCCCGAGAGGACTATCACAGTTATGGTTTGTTTCGGCATTGACACCGGCAGTAGTAAAATGCAGCCCTCAACTAAGGTTGCCCGGTACAGGCAAAACTGATAATTGGAGCACATCGTCCTCAAATTATCTTTGCCAGTAAACGATCAACTAGTAATATACAAACGATGATACACCAGTAAAAGTATATAATGTAATGTGCTCAAATCGACAAGCTATTTCCTGGACTAGTCGGAATTTAAAATTAAAATTGTGGTCTCTCTATAGCTCAAATAATAAAAGTGCTCTCAATGAGTACATTCTAACAGCAGCGTTCACTCTATTTCTGAGTAGAGATAATGTCTTTTTTCATATTTGATTTACATTTGCACAGAGAAATACGTAAGGAAACCCGGCCGTAAACTTATTCAACGAACTATACTGGGCGTTAGGAATCAATGGGTTGGCTCCGATCGCCAGAGGCAAGAATATCATTTTGACTAGACCCAACGCTTTATATACGGCCTTCATGTAAAGTATTAATTAAGAAGTACATACCTTAAAAATGACAGAAAAAAAAAACAGTCAAACCTCGCTTTCCGAAAGCCTTGCACTCTAGTTCTCTGATCTGAGTTTAGCAATACGGTGCATCAGGCGTTTTGTAATTTTTGATTGACAGTATAATACATGTCAATCAACGCATGTGTTATCAGCCTGTGGTTGTTACCAAGGTTTACTTGTTCAAAGCGACATGACTATGCTAATCTGATACTGGCTGGATTATAGGGTCAAAGTCTGTTTTTAATCAATGAAACTGTTTTGCTCACAAATAACAAATGTGCAATGTGTTCTTAGTGTTATGACGACCGTGAAGTGGTTGGTGAATATGCTGGCACTCCAAGCAAATGAATGCGTATTTAAAAGTGGCTGATTGCTGAGATGGTACCATAGTGCGTATAAAAATAGAGCTAGAAAATTTCTTAATAGTACCAGTATCAATTTTAAACGAGCGACGAGTTGGATTAAGTCCATCCATTCGTCCAATCGACATTTTATTAACATACAACTTCTTGAATTTGGTCATTATAAATCAAGACCAGAACAACGCAACATTAAGTTTTATTTTAACCTATTCAAGCAAACTTTTGTTCGTGGGCAGAGAGTGGGGTCTCGCGTAAAGGTGAAAAACACACGTCAACTCCTGTCAAATTTGTCTTCAAATCAAAGACTGCAAATGAAGTCGACAGGGAAAACAAAAACTCACTCAAAAATGGTTTTGACGACTTGGATTTCCGTGAGGGTTCGGTTTGCCATTAAATCGTCACCACGACAATCTCATTCGGTGAGTGACAAATGTATATGTGACGGAAAATTAAAGTTCTTGTCTGTATTACAATGATTCAAAAGGGTTTTTGGATTCTTTTATAGGCACCGTGTAAATGTGCTGATTATACTTTCTCTTCCATTGAGATGTCCAAGCTATTGCGTAAGGAGCATTTCCGGTCTGCATTGCGGGCGTTTTTGTTCCTTTCAGCTCAGTCTTGATTCAGGAGTATTAGGAAGGAGCGTCACGTGATGCGGACCTAGACATCTGTGCTGTACCACACGTCGTCCAAACGTTCCCGGATGTTGTCTGGTGCTGCGTTTTGTTTGCGACTAAATTGGGAAATATGGAGAACCTGGTATTTTAAAAACAAGTAGACACAACTCGAATTAGACTCTTGTAATTAACAGTTTTATGGTAAAACGTAAAATATGGAACCCTTACTCATCCGTTGTCCTTCCCTTCATCTAGTCTATTGGCAATTGCCCTGTAACTTCTTTATTTTTTTGATTAGTGTGTCTTCTCTGTGCCTTCACTTCTTGTAAAGCAAATAAACACAAACAAGACATAGACTACAGTGCGAGAGAATTTCACCGCCACTTGCTTTTTAATCCTGTGAGGAGATTGCAGTTGGCAGGCTTTTGCTTTCGCTTCTGTTCTTGATTAGCCAAACGCCAAACCAAAATTGTATCACACAATTACTTTTGACGGACACTCGGAAACCGCAAATGCTTCATCGAGACAGATTTATGTTACCTGTTCCTGGCAATGTTCGCTAAAGTGCAGTCGAGACGCATCAGCAGTTGTGGTGTGAGTATCCTGCGCGTTGCTTTGGATTGTCCTGTTATCTGGGCGTGATATTGCCTGCGTCTTCATTTCTATGTCCTTTTCTTGATTGTGATCGTACCCTGTGGAATACGACAAGCAACTCATGCCAGTGTACAAGTTAACACAGACTGGATGATTTAGGCAAATTATCGCATAGCATAATGTAATTGAGAGCACGCACAATAAGTGAGTAAAAGGGAAGGATTTGTACCTGTGTTGGAAAAGCCTCTGATTCTCAAGTTCCTGTAGAAACGGTCCTTCAGTGGACTTAAGCTGTGAACTGACGTGTTGCGTATAATACTGTGTTGTTTCCAATCTCGCGTAGAGAAGGTGTACAAAATAGGATTGATAGACGAGTTGACAGGCAGGACAAAGACAGTGATCCAAGCATACGCCTGCTGTTCTGGGTCGTCAAATTTCCCAAGTAACGAAAGAATACCAATCAATATTACAGGCATCCAACAACAAAAATCCGTCAGAATTATAAAGATAAGGCGCCGCGCCAGTGCTGACTCGTGGCCCATTTGAGTTGATGATCTTACTGCAAGGGAACTACTTCTAACTCTCCAGAAAATAGCAAGATAAGCCAGTAGTATGAACAAGAATGCAGCAAGGTTTAGAGCCAGGAAAATCCCCGCGGAGTACTGCCAGCCTGCAAATCTTTCTTGGGACAACTGAAGCGGCAAACAAACACCAGAATGTCCGTAAAAACCTGTGGACTCTCTTTTGTCGTAAAAATAACTGCCTGGACCAAGAAGGGGCGTTACCGCCATAGCTATTGGAATGATCCAAACTAGAGCTATCAAGAAGTAAGCTTTCCTCCTTGACAGCTTCCTAAAACGCATCGAAAAGACAATGGAGACAAATCTGTCCGCTGTGATTATGGCCAACGTCAGCACGGATACTTCGCTGGAAATCAAGGACAGAATACCAACGATCTCGCACGTTCGGCTTGCCCGCCATTGCTCGTCATGTCTAAAGTACTGTCCTCGCCATTGCACATCTTTCAAAGCAATGATGAGTAAATAGACTCCCATAAGGAAATCGGCTAATGCCAAGTTCTTCAATAAGAGCGAGTTCACCCTGGCGGTGGCGCTCACTTTTAGTCTGCTCCTCCAGACGATGACCGTGAAATTTCCCGTGAGTGCTAGCAACCCCAGAAGCCAGATGAACACTTGCAAAGCTTCGTTTTTCATCAGATCGTCACAGCTGGAAAAAGCGTCCTTTGGTGATTCACATTTTACAGCAGAGATTGTTTTAACAGCGTAACAGCAATGTATAAATCGGTCTAGCTTCCTGGGAAAAATTGACACAAAGCAAAATTAGTACTTCAACTTCAGATGCTTATCAATACAAACTTAATGCCAACCAGTTACAATGAGATTATTGAGTGTGGTCTTGTCCTCTGTAATCGTAAATTGAGTGCTATGAAATGATACAGGAGACCTTGACATTAAGTGCTGAATTGAGCTTTAGTTGAACAAAAGCTGCCATAATACCAATTTAATAGGTTAATATTCTATACCTAAACAGTGTCTTCATTGATAATTAGAAGAATTACAAGCTTATAGCTTATTGAGCTATACTCGACCATTTTGATGACTGCAAAAATGTGGTCGAACTATTTAGCACGTTTTATACAATAACTATTTTTTCACTACATTCAATTAACAAAGCCACAGTGAAATTTGGTAAAAACTTACAGATATTTTAGGCTCTTAAGGTCTTTGAACGTCTCACTATCAACTTCAGTCAAAGTATTCCTCTGAAGGTACCTGTATATATAGACAGTACTTATCCACAAGTATTTAAGGCCCGTTTCAAACGTCGCGCTACTGCCGTGCCGAACTCAATGCAAATTAGCTCAAACAATGGATTTTGCTCATTTGCATTGAGTTCAGCACGGCAGTGGCGCGACGTTTGAAACGGGCCTAAGTGCACGACTCGCGGCAGCGCGGAAATATGTTTTGACAACATTTCCGTTGGTGTTTTGTCTAAGTTTTGAGGTTTTACACGCGTTATATGAACTTCGAAAACTGCACTTGAATTTGTTGTCGTTTCCACGGTTCTAGGTAATGACCGCTGGCTCAACAATTAGGTGATTGCACGGTCGAAAAACGTATTGTCTTCACGACTCATCACGTATGTTTCCGTAGGACTTACAGAGTATGAAGAGAAACTAATCCCTTGAAAGTTTCTCTTGTAAGCCTCTTTAGTTTGTTGTTGTTTAGATATCTGCAATGCAAGAGAAACAAAAACTTGAAATGATAATTTTTTTCTTGTCTTAAATGGCCGAAATAAGCCAATTTCACAACCGTTATGTATGGTTGATGAACCGATCAGCATTATCATGAATGATATGTGTATTTTAGGTATGGTTTACTGTGGAATTAAAACTAGCCTTTTTCTTGGTTGGAGGTATGTTAACCCAATAGAGAAACGAGACAGAAGCACAGGGATAGCATATAGACTTACAGGACTCTGAGTTCTTTGAGGGGTTCAAACAAGCCATGTGGAATTTTCTCGATCAAATTGTGTTGAAGAAAGCTGAAAAAAAAAATAAAAAAAAAAGAAGGTGTAAGAACACACAACAATAAGTGACTTTGCTTTTAGTTTCCGTAATAAACAAAAATATAAGAAAATACTGGACGGCTGACATACTTTGTATAAGCCTATCTATAAGACCACTTACAGCTGTGTCAGATTCGCATTGTTCTTGAAAGCGTCTGGATCAAGTTTATGGAGTCGATTGGAACGTAGGCTTCTGTGATAAGAAATCATTATTATTTCAAACGTTAGTTCTCACAGCAGAGCCTGATTTTGTTTAGTGCCACTTTATCGAGACTATTTTGATGTTGCGAACGTTACTTCTAAAATCCACAGGGTTAAGATGCTCACAACTTAAAAGAAAATATATGAGTGTTGTAGTAAAAGCTGTAGCCGAGTAATGCCCAACTTGAGTTTTGACATAAAATACGCGCCACACATTTTTTTCTGATACTGTTGATTGTTCTTAGAAGTGAAAACTAAGGACCTACAGTATACATAGGCTCCATAAATCCTCCAGAGTTTTTTTCTCGATTACTTCTAAGAGGTTTCTGCCCAGATCCCTGAGAATAAGCCAAACAAAATGTCCACTATCAGATATAACGAACACATACAATCATTGGATGTTCGATCTTTCATATTCGAAAACAGTTTCTTGAGCGCTGTCTTTCTTCGAGTTACACAGTATTCTAACCTATAGGGCCTATATCTGTATCGTTTTGCAATCGTTTGTTAGATTAGAACCCGGCGCTCAATGGTGTTTGAATAATGCTGCAACTTGTACTACACAGACACTTGTAACTGCTTATTGAATTGGCACTGAAACCGTCACGCTTACAGTGTTTGAAGACTCGTTAGCCCGTTAAACGTATTAGGCTTTAACTCTTTCAAGAAGTTCGAGTTTATCCTCCTGAAGAATAAAAGGCAAGAAGCTACTGAGAAATGAAAGGAAAGAAAAGGTACAATTAAAAATCGAGAGACAGAAACATGATAAGTACACAATAAAGGTCCGTTCTTACTTTAGGAAATACAATGAAATGTTGATACTTTTGTTTAAACTGCGTCGGTGTGAGTGAAAGGGTTAAACCAATGTTTCAAGCGCTAACCCTTCGTTGGATCACTTTCGGAGCACTTGTTTATGTTGCTTGTAATCTGTGTAAACAACTTACAGCGTTCTAACAGTTGAAGCATTGAAGAAAGCGTATTCCGCGATTCGCATCAGAAAGTTGTGACAAATATCACTGTGGATATGAAAAAAGCATGGATCAGAGTGATGTCAGCGCAAGACGCTACTTCCTAGAAATTCAATACTTCCTAGAAATGCCCTTCTCTCGCGTTACTTACATATAAACGAGTCTTTGTAGTCCACTGAACACGTATGCATCAATGGAGGAAATCCTACTATGGTGGAACACCCTTGTAAAAAGCAACACAAGTGAAAACTTGAGTTAACTGACTAGAGCGGTTTTCTGATTATGACTACCGAAATAATCCGCTCAAGATCTCAACTCTCGAGATAAGATGTTGTACTTACAAAGCTGCGGTGTCAGGGGGAAGCCGACTTGGAACTGCTCTTAGTTCTTGCCCTTCAATGACCATTTTTCGTGTTTCTCCTCCGTTCAGCAAGGAACATGCGCAACTCGAAGGACAGTCTTCAAAAAACACAACCAGAGACAATATCTACCAATATATTTGTAGTGGCATTGCATCTTACGAAAACTAAGGAAGGTTGTTTATTGTAAAAAGCTAAAGCCAATTAGATCAATTTGAAGTGAAAATCTTTTCACACAATATTGTATGTTCAACAATTGAAACCTTTCCTTGCTCAAAGCCAAACATTGATTTCTTGTGTCTCTTTGACAATTCCCGAACTAAATTTAAAATTTCTTGAAAATAGATAATTCTGGAGCCTCACTTGGCAATGTCCAAACGAAGAGACAATACTATGTAGCGGTATAAGATTGCATAATGTTCAATAGAGTCATTACCTTGTATTATGGAGCAGTAAGCTCGCCTTCCAGTCTTCTCTGTTAAAGGAAGAGTATATCCTTATATAAAATAAAGAAAAACTACAGCACCTATAACACGCAGGTAATCTTAGATGTATTTTGGCTCATGGAGGAAACAATGATAAACAATGATTCCTCGGATGAAGACAGCAACAAAGACCCGGATGAACTTTGTAATTGAACGCACAAACATATTACCGTTAATAGCTTCTCTTGCCCTGGTTGAATACTGGATTTTGAATCCGGTTCGGGTGATCGCCTCATTCGATCTGAAAACGATTAACAAAGAATTCCCAGACGAACCAACGACTTCAGGAAAGTCTATTCCACAAAACCTTCCCAGAATCCTAGAGGACATCGAGTCTCCATCATAAATGATGACGTAGTCACTACTGCAGGTGACGTGCTCCTCCAGCTCAAAGGTCTGTAGATGTAAATAAATCACGTGGTCTGTGGGCTGAGATATGTGCCAGGCACATGACCAGCTGTTTGGGTAATTTCCCGGATGTAGGGGCGAGAGGATGTACCCTAACGAGTCCGTTATTGTTTGGTGACATGCTGAAGAGAGATGTATCATAGATAAGGGAATGCATAATAATTGTTTCAGTATATACCACACAAGTTTAATAGCCAACTCCCAAATAGCTATTTTATTTCCGACAAAAATGGGCAAAACTTTTGTTTTACCGGAAGCCGCCGGGAGGTGAATAGTACTCGATATTCCGAGATTGAGGAGCCAATCAGAGCGCGCGAAAAGCACTATTCACTTGTGTGGTATATACTAACACAAACTGCTCGGAGCGTGTAATCGTAGACGGACCTTGCTCCTGTGCAAGGGAAGTTCCTCTGCAGTAACCAGAAGTGAAATAAATCCCAGCGACTCCTATAACCCCTGCCTCGGCTCCAAAACTCCCCTCTATCAAAATCTGCAAAAACAAACAAACAAACGAACAACAACAACAAAACAAAACAGAAGAAGTTATGTTGGGAAAATGGCAGTTAAAATAGAATGGGGAAGCCTGGGTTACAAGAAAGTCCATATGACTGCTACATGACGTATAATTTGAACTGGTTTGACCACCATTTTGAATTGCGTTTGTGAATTCAGTCTTTTTTGATTGTACATCGCTAAAAGAGATGCGTCGCACAACCGCAAAGAACATGCACATCCTTGAGAGGATACGGAGATTAACAGGAGATTTCGGGTGTTGAAGACTCATCGAATATCGTAATATTGTGGAAGACGATTATTTGCCTTGAGGAGAAGGTAATTCAGGAATTGAAAGGGATACCTTATTTCGGGCCAAAAAGGCAAAATCTATACACAGGCAACTAACGGCTGCGTTTACACGGAGTTTTCCGTTGAACACGATGCGTTTTCATTTTCCGTATTTCTTCTTTGCACGTGAACAGAAACCAGACCGCTTTGGAAGCCACGCAATTAAGGCCGCGTTTTCCAATCGATGCGTTTTCATCGTCGATTTCGAACGTTTTTGTGCAGACAGGAGGCGGCAAAACGTACTGTAAACGAATCCTTGTAAAACGTACCTCAAACATCAATTGATACGAAATGTCACTCAAATACCTGATAACGCTTCTCGGTAGAGTATGTCGCATGCGCAAAGGGCCACAAGCTGTCATTGGACGAATGACGTTGGACCCAAATAAGTCTCTTGTCCCTGGTGCCGCTGCCCAGTATCTGGTGGACTCGTAGGCTCATTTTTCCCGGCCCGTCGAGTAAAAATCGGAATTTTAGGCATCTCTGTGACTCTCTTCTTGATGGATTGAACCATCGGCTCATTAGCTTAGTAGTGGTGGCCCCGGCAAGAGTTGTATCCTTAATTGCCATCAGATGCCCAACTACAAGACAAGAAAAACACAACGGGAATTCAATCGAAATTCCTAAACAGAAGTTCTGCTGAATTTGGAGTGTTTAACCCTTTCACTCCCAAGCTCAAAATGGAGATTCTCCTAACGTTTTAAGAAGAAAATATATGAGTGATGTAGTGAGAATTCATAGTTAAATCAGCTACCATCTGAGCAAGCTATCAAATGTCAAGTTCTTCTTACGGTAATATATATATATTTATAGTGAGAAACTGAGGAGAAAATTGAAGTTGATCACTCTTGGGAGTGGAAGGGTTAATACCAACTGTGGGAGTGATCCAGAAACGAGTATTTATGATGATGATAATTGTAGAACGAGCAGAGCTCCATCAGGAGCTTCACAGAACGGTATACTGTACCAAAGTAAAGCGGGGCAAATAGACGTCATACGAAACATATTTATTTCGCTTTTGTCTTTACGGGACGAGAATACTACTTAATCCTTTCACTCCCAAGCTTAAAATGCAGATTCTCCAAACCTTTTCAGAAGAAAAGTATGAACAATGTAGTGAGAACTGATTGTTTAATCAACTTTCATCTGAGCAAAGTATCAAAAACCAGGCTCTATGCTGTGTGATAGATCTGTGGTGAGAAACTAAGGAGAAAATCGAAGTTGGAATGATCACTTGTGTGAGTGAAAAGGTTAAAAAGTCGGTCAAGAACAGCCAACTATAAAGGTCTTGAGGTTCAGCGTAGCAGGAAACTAGGCCGACCAAATTTGCATTTTCATAAGTCACTCACAATAATTGTTCTTCCGTTTGTCTCGAGTTGTGAACGAGACAAGAATGACCCGGAGGAAGGATTCGTTGTACAACCGCGCGAGTGATCATTAAGGAAAAAGTAAGTCTTGAATACTGAAATCTATGGCTCAACCTGAGTGCGATTTCATCCGTGTATTAATTTAAGTGTTTCCGGTTATTCAGAGAATTTTTTGCTCGTACATTTATCTACAAACTTATACTTTCTGTTTACACAGATTGTTTTCACTTCCTGCTTTCTCTGTTGTTTAAACAGACACTGGGGAGTTTCGAACATGATCCATTTTTAGCAATGCCGCTTTCGAACTGATGAGCACTTTTATTACTGAATTCTTTGTTCGTTTTCATGTAAACGGGAAAGCGAAAATACATCCAAAATCGAACTGACAACGCTGGTTTTTCCTGACCATTCTTGCTGCACGAAACGGAGTCTGTTTTTCAAATCTTCAAATTTTCGGTTTGTGTTTGTGTGGTTGCTTTTTTGTGCGACTGTTCGTGTCGTCTGAAGAAATTTATACACGATCAGTGCTCTAAAAAAGCCCGTTGGGTACAGCTTTCAAAAGCGACAAGCTCGAAATGACCCAATACGATGCTTACTGCGACTAACATTTGAACAGCTGGAAAGCGAGCAAGTGACAGGATGTATTGAGTCGAATTGGCAGAACTTGATAGTGAAAGGTTTAAAAGTACGGATACTAGTTTCTTGTTTTAGTTTCCACATTGTTTAAACTCGTGAAAGATTAAAACGGTTTCCAGGATTTTAAAGAGGTCTCATATGACTATTATAATGGTAAAAGGTTCAATATAGTATATATATATATATATATTTGTTTTTTCTTTAATCACGTACGAATGGTAAAGCAGCTACGACAAAGAAGCATAAATGTAATAATTCAATTGGGCGCTTTAGTGTTTAATAAGTGTGGAATAAGCAAGATTTCTTAGGTAATCGATGTTTTGAGCAGTTTTAGGACAACAGGTGAAATTGGATATACGGGTAATAAATATGAAAAAACGACCAAAAACACTATGAAAAATATAACCAGAGCCGATAAGTAACTTGCTTCGGCTTATGAGAATAGCTGAATGCCACTCAATGTATAATATGTTTGATCTATAGAAAACAACATGAAAACGTGACCAAACAGAATATTTTATACTGCTGATGTTATGAGAATAAACAATAAGGATCAAAAAAGTAATATGGTTAGAACACGTTTTACAACTATTGTTCATTATAACATGATTTTATGTCTGATAAGGTACATAATTATGACATAAATTGCGGATGCTGAATGACGAAAACAGGCAAGGAAACGGTGCTCGAAAGAGAACTTCTGGGCATCAACTGGACTTGAATTGTCTTTCATTTTTTACAGTTATTGAAATGGCTATGTAAACGTGATCACGCCTTGCCGACTGAAATGGCTATGTAAATGTGGTCACACCTTGTCCATTATGGTCATTTGATTAGCGACGTTGTATTAATCTACAGCTTTTAAACCGTATATTTTCCTTGATATAATGTCCGCATGAACACTGCATGCGTCATCTGTGGAGGCTCAGTATCCTGTGTGTTTATGTGTTTGATTGTTGAATTTATGCTTGTCAGACTAAAGATGCTGCCTCTTTGGAATCTGATTCTTGGATGGCTTTTGACTGCTGTCATAGTCGTGGGAAACGGCCTGGTTATCTTTTTAATTACCACAAGACGAAACCTCAGAACAACAGCCAACTGGTTTGTTTTGTCACTTGCGGCGGCTGATTTTTGTGTCGGAGTGTTCTATTATCCCCGTTTTTCTATCAGCAAGATGTATCCGCAAATTAACGGGAATCATATAGTACACATCGCATTTTGTGTCATGATCTTCTTTCTTTTTACCTCCATGACCAGTCTCTGCGTATTAACACTGGATCGTTACCTCGCCATCGTTAAACCACTGAGGTACGTCACCTTCATGACAAAGAAACACGTTGCTCTTCTCATATTGGCAGCATGGAGTGCGCCTATTCCCATCCTGGTTTTTTGCCTGGCTTCTAAGTTTGCTGAACCGAAGGAAGCTCGGCTTTTGATAAGAGAACGTTTCTGGGTATGCCTTAGTGTTCTAAACCTCCTAGCCTGTGTGTTTTTGGTCTTCGCCACTGCAAAAGTATTTCTTATTGTCCGACGAATTACAAGAAGAAATGCTGTACTGGATGCTCAGCTGAATTTTAACTACGGGAGGCAACGCAGTAGAGCATTTAAGACCCGAGAAGCTACTTCAGCAAAAATGATCGGTATGGTGGTGACTTTCTTCGTTTTGTGCTATTTGATTGACACCAGCCTCACCCTGATTTTGAGAGTACCACTGAACTTCCCAAACCGAAAAGTCACAGTTGATGTGATGTTTGAATTGACGAGATTTCTTAAACTGACGAATTCTGCCGTAAATCCTGTGATATACGCTTTCTATAAACGGGAAATTTGGAGAGAACTTAAGCGACTGAAACCAATGTCCATTACAACTGAGACACAGCAATGCTTCAAGTTATCCGCTCTATCGAACTGATACATGACCGTATCAGAGACTTTTAGTGTCAAATGCTTGTTTAGATTGCTGCTTGTGCTGTAAAGTGGTATCATATGTACATGTATCATAGAGTTGATGTTTCTGATGTTTCCACATTTTTCTTATTAGACGCGTTTTAGACAAAAAAGAAATAATTTATATCGAAGTGCGTGCAATTTTCTCGAGTTTTGTTTGACGAAAAAAGGACTTTTGTGCAACATTTGTAAACAAGAGTAATAAATTGTGTCTTCATGTACCTCCAGAACTCGAACAGGAAGGTGGTGTGACGATTTTCACGCTTCCATTCCTGCCGATCTTGAATCCTTCCCACCTCAAGGCGTCCCCAAACACTTCACCACACCCCATACCCTGCTGAAGAATCTCCTGATAGAGAAGAGCTCGGCTCCAGACGTTTAGCCCGCTGATTTTGCCGATAAATTGTGCATTCTTGAAGGGTTCGATATTGTATGGGACCCGTCCCACGTAAAAAATGCCATCACCTAAGTGTGCGAAGAGCGAGAGAAAATGTATTTAGTATAATGTTCCTTTTTCAAACTCTGTCCTTAATTATTAGCACGCTTTCACTGAGGCGAACTCGAGTCAACAAGGAAGCTTCCAATCCTGAAATGTTCAATGAAACATGAAGGTTTGACCACCCAAATAAGCTATCAACATGTACATCGTAATAGCAGTGTTCAATTCATTTGTTCAACGTGTTGTTCTTGTTTTTGGCATAGTTTCATTTGTACTGACAAAATATGGCAGCGAACGACTTTAAAACAACATTTTAGGTCTCGACAGAAACGATGATTTACTATAAGTACCAGGAATTTCCCCTCCTTTATTGTATGCTCGCCCTGTTGCCTTGATCTGCCCGTCTTTATGCAACTGCCACGCCCCGCTGTTGGATTCCCACACCAGACACACGTGGTGCCACATGTTGACGCTTAGTGATATTCCAGTCCATCTGCAAGTTGTGCAAAATGTACACTCAATATTGTAAAATATTGAGTGTACATTTCTCTCTACATACACCCTCTCTAAGACGAACACCTGAGGGGGGGGGGGGGGGGGGAAGGGGGAGGGGGGGGGGGGGGAAGCGGTTGCACCGTTTCTTCAGTAATTTCCTCTAACTGGACTCTCTTTAAGACGGATACCTCTCTAAAACAGACAGTTGAAGCTTGTCCCGAGGATGCAAGTTGTTCATAATACACTCAATATTGCAAAGTAACAATACAATCAACTCCCTGAGCAGACACCTCTCTAAGACAAAGACCTGGGGAAGCGGTCACTGTCTTTTCTTCAGTCATCTCCTCTAACTGGACTCTCTTTAAGACGGACACCTCCTTAAAACGGACAGTTGGAGCTGGTCCCGAGGGTGTCTGTCTTAAAAGGAGTCAACTATAAGATTTAAAATCAGAAAAGCAAGTGGATTCGAGTATTCCGAGACATGTTGGTCTTACAGTGAAAACTTGTTATCACGCAGAATATCGAGACATGAAATATGAAAATGGAATAGTTATAAGCCCGGGCTCCTTATGCTTCAATCTGCTTCTGGTTGCTTGTCGCTGTGAAAACCAGCCGTACGTTCGAGATATTTTCACAGTGACAAGACCGAAACAGACGCCGTGTTACCCATCTGCCTCTCTACTCCCTATTTTCCACCATTACCTTTTACAACAAGCAAGCGAACTGCAATTAATACTGATCTACCAATCTAATCCGCGACCCGTCCCACCTTTTCTTTTCCATGATAACTACAGTCAAACTTTTCTGGTTGAGGATCCCTAGGCCGCTCACGACGCTTTCCTGGTGTGGAGTTCTGTACAGAAATGGCGCCCCAGTTTCGCCCGGATCGTTTGATTGAACCCACAAACAAACCGTCACAGACTTTAAACTGGGCAAGCCCGTCGCTGTCATGTAACCCTGTTCTTTGTAGCCAAACACAGCTTCAAAAGAGTTGCTCAGCTTGGTGTTTTTATCTTTGATTGAACCTTCAATCGTTTTTGATTCTGTGACCGCCCAAGTCTTCCATTTTTCCTGTGCGTCCTTTTCTTTCCATGGTATCGTGTCCGGGTCAGTACCGGCAGAACTGATCCAGTCGAAAGGTTTGTAGCTGTCGGAACAGTCGTCTGAACCTGAAAAGAAACAAGCAAGAACGTTTTGTAAATTGTAGTTGTTTTGGTCAAATTACGTCTCCCCTCATTTCACGGACAACAGCGAGAATGGCCCTGCCATTTAACTATTAAATAGTTAAAACTGAGAGAATGCTTCTGTTTTTAAACACAAAATTATCTCCAATAGTAATAAAATACCTGCAGTGAATTTAACTTGTTACCGTACGTAATTAACTAGTCCTTTCAAGTGAACGCTGTAGGCCTCAAACGTACAACTTTTCTACTTTTAAAACTATTCGTCTCTTTTTTTTTTTTTTTTTGGTAGATCAAGGGGTAATGCCCGCTACCACCGTGGCCTTTGTGCCCTATTCTGTGGCTTCAACTTACCAGCACATTGTGCAGTATTCTGATTATTCTTCTCTTTACACAGTTTGGGAAGAAAAAGAGCGTAGACCAATAGCAAGGCTTCTTACCGTTCACGTTACAGTCGCCCCACTGTCCATCTCGGTCGTAGTCTGCAGTCGTTGCGCACCAAAGTTGGTGGTGATAATGTGCGATGCATTTGTAAAACCTACTTCCTCTGTAAATGAAAGGAAAGACGCAGCACTCGCCATTTGTCGTCTTCACTTTGCATTCAGGAACTGTATAAAGTAAAACAATCACAGACGATCTTAACAATCTTAACTGCGTTTTAATCTCACATTTATATCGACATAACCAATTAAGTGAACATTTTTATAAGTTCAAAGACAGAAGTAACAGTTTAGCTTGCTACAGAGATGAAAGCATTTTCAAATAGAAGTTGGATGTCTATAGAGCAGGGCCTGCTATTCAGCATTTTTGTTTTAAATATAGGTGAATTCTTATGACCCTTTTATGAATTGCAACCGTGACCAGTTTCAGTTATCTCCTTCAGTTCTTAGCAGAGATATATCATACAGTATAGAAAACTTCAATCATTCTCAGAAGTAAAAAGTAAAGTCTAAGCAGAGTGAGCCTTCCAAATTCTACCAAGTACTGTGTCTTACCAAACGTGGGCGGTTGCTTTGTACCTTTGTACCCTGAACAAGTGTGGAAAAAAAAAAAGAATCAGAGTAACTTTAATGGTACAAAATGTTTAATTGTGTTCCTTTTCCCATAGTGGTCGTAAGACCTTCATTGATCATTTGTAGCCTCTAGTACTAAAATCTGCACATGCGTTGTTCTGTGCAATGAAGTATGATTTTCTTTTTTATTTGTCGCAAAACAGTGCTGTTGGCATAGAGACATTGATATCAGACCCTTAAACCTGTAGACTTTTCTTTTCTCGGGAAGTCTGATGCGTTGGTGGATGATTTATTTTCATTTCTGGACACCCGCTGCATGATATAAAAAATCAAACTCCATCAAAAATTGCATATTGAAACCGTCTGTATACTCCACGAAACGTTTCCTGAAAGTTTCATGCGATTCTGAGATTAACCCAAAAATGAGCATTTTCTGAAAAAATTAAGAAAAAGGCTTAACTTACCTTGTTGACAGTTTCCCCACAGCCGATCTTGATCGTAGTTATTTGTTGTAGCGCACCAAAATTTATGGTGCTCATTTGAGATGCACTGAGAGTAACATTTCTCTCTGTACACAAACGGAAATACACAGCACAAACCGGCTATCGTCTTCTGGTCACATGCGTCTCAAAAAGAAAAAGATAATATCAAAAGAACGTTTAAGCAAGGGAAAAAAAAAAAAAAAAAAAAATATATATATATATATATATATATATATATATATATATATATATATATATATATATATATATATATATATATATATATATATATATATATATATATATATATATATATATATATATATATATATATATATATATATATATATATATATATATTTAATAAATTCACACGAGAGTTGCGTAGGGAAACCACTCGGCGGCCTCGTGGTTTCCGGCGCTACTCGAGTGTTCCACCAACTTCCCAAGTGTTTAGATGAGGCTATATCACACGGGAACACGTTATATATTTCTTTTATAAAATAATTAGCCAAGTAAAAAACATCGCGTATCGCGTCAGCGTTTAATATACTCTCATCTAACACGGTTATTTAGCCAATCAGGGCGCGTGTAGTATCATAGTTATTTTATAAATGGCTGTAACACATTCATAACAAAGACATTTCTACCTTCGGAATAGAGACCACACGGCTCCTTTGAAAAACTGACGTCATCTAACAGAATAAGCCCTTTGTTTCCTCCAAATGCTCCTTGGAAGGAAAGCTAAGACACAAATTCATCCAAAATATAAATGTTCATAAATGGTAAATAGTCATACATATGCTATAGGCTATAGCTATGTTATACTTATTAATAACTTCATATAATAACCTTTTATTACTTACTGTCAGTTTTAAAATTTCACACTTGCTATGTTTTTCGATAAAAATCAGTAGCCCTCCTTCCAATCTATTTTCCAAGATTTTTTTCATCTTTGCTCCAACGAAGGTTGTAGTTCTTCGCTAAAACTCGCGCCAAAAGACTCACTGGAACTTAATCGTGTCCAAATCCGTCTTCTATGTGATATATAAGAGACAGCAATCATTTGAAAAACAAGAAATTGACAGGTTGAAATGTCACGTTGATTCTAACTAATGTTACCATGGTAGTGGCTAGATGGGATCCTGCTAAGGGAAGTAACCGAGAGAGGACTGAAATCGAGTGTTGTTCGGAAGGTCCGAAAACATGGCGTCGTTTACGGAATCAACCAACTTTGATATTATGTTTTAAAGATTTCGACAGGGTTTACTTCAAGTCTGATGTGAGTTATTGGAGCCAAAACTAACAGGTACGCATGACAGAGGCAGAAACAGCAAAGGTTCTTTTGATGTTCATCCGATAATTCTGTCACCGTTCTTAGCAGGATCCCGGCCATCCTTAGCTGGATCCCGAACATTGGACTTGGAAATATTTAAGGTTTTGGAGGGATTTTAGTGCACCAAATTAAACATCCAATGGCGATGACTAGGTAGATATCAAACTTGTAATGTATATTACAGCAACAGCAGCGTAAAATTTGTTTATATTAGAAAAATTTTGTCGCCGTTCTTAGCAAGATCCCGCGACCATCCTTAGCTGGATCCCGAACATTGGACTAGGAAATATTTAAGGTTCTGGAGGGTTTTTAGTGCACCAAATTAAACATCCAATGGCGATGACTAGGTAGATATCAAACTTGTAATGTATATAACAGCAACAGCAGCGTAAAATTTGTTTATATTAGAAAAATTTTGTCACCGTTCTTAGCAGGATCCCGCGACCATCCTTTAGCTGGATCCCGAACATTGGACTTGGAAATATTTAAGGTTCTGGAGGGATTTTAGTGCACCAAATTAAACATCCAATGGCGATGACTAGGTAGATATCAAACTTGTAATGTATATTACAGCAACAGCAGCGTAAAATTTGTTTATATTAGAAAAATTTTGTCGCCGTTCTTAGCAGGATCCCGCGACCATCCTTAGCTGGATCCCGAACATTGGACTTGGAAATATTTAAGGTTCTGGAGGGTTTTTAGTGCACCAAATTAAACATCCAATGGCGATGACTGGGTAGATATCAAACTTGTAATGTATATAACAGCAACAGCAGCGTAAAATTTGTTTATATTAGAAAAATTTTGTCGCCGTTCTTAGCAGGATCCCGCGACCATCCTTAGCTGGATCCCGAACATTGGACTTTGAAATATTTAAGGTTCTGGAGGGTTTTTAGTGCACCAAATTAAACATCCAATGGCGATGACTGGGTGGATATCAAACTTGTAATGTATATAACAGCAACAGCAGCGTAAAATTTGTTTATATTAGAAAAATTTTGTCGCCGTTCTTAGCAGGATCCCGACCATCCTTAGCTGGATCCCCAACATAGGACTTAGAAATATTTAAGGTTTTGGAGGGATTTTAGTGCACCAGATATACATCACATGGTAATGACTGGGTAGATATCAAACTTAGAATGTACATTACAGCAACAGCAAGCGTCAAATTTGTTTATATTAGAAAAATTCTGTCACCGTTCTTAGCAGGATCCCGACCATCCTTAGCTGGATCCCGAACATTGGACTTGAAAATATTTAAGGTTTTGGAGGGATTTTAGTGCCAAATATAACATCCCATAGGAATGATTAGGTAGATATCAAACTTGTAATGTATATAACAGCAACAGCAGCGTAAAATTTGTTTATATTAGAAAAATTTTGTCACCGTTCTTAGCAGGATCCCGCGACCATCCTTTAGCTGGATCCCGAACATTGGACTTGGAAATATTTAAGGTTCTGGAGGGTTTTTAGTGCACCAAATTAAACATCCAATGGCGATGACTAGGTAGATATCAAACTTGTAATGTATATTACAGCAACAGCAGCGTAAAATTTGTTTATATTAGAAAAATTTTGTCGCCGTTCTTAGCAGGATCCCGCGACCATCCTTAGCTGGATCCCGAACATTGGACTTGGAAATATTTAAGGTTCTGGAGGGTTTTTAGTGCACCAAATTAAACATCCAATGGCGATGACTGGGTAGATATCAAACTTGTAATGTATATAACAGCAACAGCAGCGTAAAATTTGTTTATATTAGAAAAATTTTGTCGCCGTTCTTAGCAGGATCCCGCGACCATCCTTAGCTGGATCCCGAACATTGGACTTTGAAATATTTAAGGTTCTGGAGGGTTTTTAGTGCACCAAATTAAACATCCAATGGCGATGACTGGGTGGATATCAAACTTGTAATGTATATAACAGCAACAGCAGCGTAAAATTTGTTTATATTAGAAAAATTTTGTCGCCGTTCTTAGCAGGATCCCGCGACAATCCTTAGCTGGATCCCGAACATTGGACTTGGAAATATTTAAGGTTCTGGAGGGTTTTTAGTGCACCAAATTAAACATCCAATGGCGATGACTAGGTAGATATCAAACTTGTAATGTATATTACAGCAACAGCAGCGTAAAATTTGTTTATATTAGAAAAATTTTGTCGCCGTTCTTAGCAGGATCCCGACCATCCTTAGCTGGATCCCCAACATAGGACTTAGAAATATTTAAGGTTTTGGAGGGATTTTAGTGCACCAGATATACATCACATGGTAATGACTGGGTAGATATCAAACTTAGAATGTACATTACAGCAACAGCAAGCGTCAAATTTGTTTATATTAGAAAAATTCTGTCACCGTTCTTAGCAGGATCCCGACCATCCTTAGCTGGATCCCGAACATTGGACTTGAAAATATTTAAGGTTTTGGAGGGATTTTAGTGCCAAATATAACATCCCATAGGAATGATTAGGTAGATATCAAACTTGGGATATACATTACACCAGCAGCAAGCGTAAAATTTGTTTATATAGAATAATTCTGTCACCGTTCTTAGCAGGATCCCGACCATCCTTAGCTGGATCCCGAACATAGGACGAAATACGGCGAAATATTCACTCGTATTATATACCGAGCTCTTTCTTTACGAAATTTAAATTGTCTCTACAAAGACAATTTACTTTGTCTGTTCCAGCCTCCATCTTCATTCTGTGCGCAATTCCCGCTAACAATTTAATTTCCGGAAATCATTACGATCGGCTGTCGCTCGGAGAGTTTCCGAACAACACTCGGTTTCAGTCCTCTCTCGGTTACTTCCCTGCCATCAGTCCACCCACCTGAAAATCCTCTAATCTTGCAACAGAGACTCTAACGTATTCCCACTCGCCAGTCAAGAGGTTCGAAGACCACGCGTGATTGCGTGTACCGTTGCTATATACATCATACACAGAGAGCGAGTTCCGCGCAGCGTCGCCAATGTAATACCAAAACTTCGCGCACTTCCAGCTATCACGTGATCGCAGAATAGACGTTGTTAGACTTCCGACTTTCAGGTTTTCTTTGAACATCAAACCGAGGTTTGCTTTGAACATCATTCCAGCAAAACTTTGATCTAAAAGTAACACAAAGAAGGTAAAAATATAGGAATGTTTTTTTACTGCTATAATTTTCATCATTATAACGATGGCTCCTAGATATAACGGATTTGTAGTAGCAGTTAAAACGCCCACAGATCAAGGTCAGTCTAACCTGATCCAAGTCGTTTAGGAACATGCTGCAGTTGACTGACATATTCCCAGTTTCCGTCGTTTTCCCATCCGCATAAGTCCTCTTGGAAATAACAACTGGGATTCTCTATCAGTGGAAAAAAAAGAGGTGTAAAATGAAATTCGGGAACTTTTATTTGTGTAAAGCCATAAGATAAAAACAAATTCTGATTGATACACATACAGTACACAAGGACGTAATGTGCACAAAACCACGAATAGGGCAATGTTTTCAGCGGACAATAATAGAAGCAGAAATAGCTGGGCTCTCGACCTTGCTTGCTGATGGACTCGCAGTGTTTGTCTAAGATTCCGAAATCATCAAGTGCTATGTCGCCTTTGTTTCCTCGACCCACTGTAGCTTCCACGACAACCTAAAAATTAACGAATTGATTGTATTACGACTAAGTCCATACGGTAGTTATACCAGCAGAAAAATGAAATGCATATGCAGTTTTAGCTATAGCAACTAATTCAGCCCAAAATACCCTAATTTCTTTCGCTTTGTCCGTATCAATAGTCACTTGGCCGTAGAACCAGTGATTGCCATGATCACCACTTGTTGACCAAACCTCCTTAGGAAACTGGTCGCGAATCACAAGGAACATCCTTAGGCTCCCCGCATCACGGCCATACAAGTGGTACCAGAAATGAGCACACATATGGGTCAGAGGGGACATCCAGGGAGTATTCAGTCGCACCCTGTTCCCTTCACGTAGTCCAGAAGCCTCCACATAGATATATTTTCCTGACAAAGGGTATAAAATCTCTCTACATCTTCTTGACAGAAATATGAAGTACGCTAAGGAGAAATTAGCATTTGATATTTCTAGTTGGGATAACATGTATTAGAAGTACTCAGAAGCTGAAGGGGAAAAGCAAGGCTCGCGAGACTAGACTCGTATTTACAGTGAATCGGTTGATTTTCAAGCTTCGTTTCTCGCCTTATGAATCATTGTCAACCATGAACATCCAGTTTGATCTATCAACAACGAAATAACCAAAATAATACATTTATCATTGATATTATGTTTGCTAATAGACGTTTGGAAATGATTTGTTGTTGTTGTTGTTGTACATGTGTGGCGTTCACCCTTCTGAATGTCTCATGCTATTAGATTATCTTTGCTTGGTTTCACTGACAGCTTACCTGTTGAAGAGAGAGTCGTGTGGTCATAGGTCGGTCCAGTCTCTTCAGTTGGAGTCGATCCTTGACCTATCTGCCACTCAGCGTCTGCCGCTGGGTCATTTTTGAGCCCGCAGAGCCCGTTCTCAAAATCACAGGGACCTGGGGAAAAACAGCATGTGCAGAGGTACACAAAAGGCAGCTTTATACGTTCGCGTAATCGTTCCTCTCTAAACAATCTCGCCTGACGTTAATATTCGATCTCTTGCATAGACATGTTTTCACTGACTTAATATTATACCATTTATTTTACAGCTTCCATCGACAAGTAGAATACGCAACTAAAGGATGAACCAAACCAGAGGGAAATTGTGCTACAATATTTTATGTTCATGTAAGTATAGGTTTGTGGATCGTGAATTGTATTATGTTGCTCTTGAATGGTTAACACAACAGATAAACTCAAACCTGAAGTTTACCTCTAAGTATCTGACAGACTGCAGCATCAGCAAAACTTTTTTCTCGAGAACAGTGCATATTATCCAGGGAACAGTTTGTGAATTCTGCACAAGAATACAAGGAATTTGTTAAATCGTAACAGCTGTAGATATGCAGAGATCAGTTGCAGTGGTGTATTTAGAAATACGGCCTCGGAGTAGAGGGAGAAGCCAGGAAGTAATCAACATAGCTACGATGAAACAAGACGGATGGCAGAGGGGCAAAAACAGGATGGAGGAACGGATGAAACAGAAGAATGGACGAAAGGTTAAAGACAAGAGGAAGTATAGAAAAATAATTTGAAAAAGTAAACAAGAATTCCAGCATCACCAAAAAGGTGTAGTAGCAACAAAAAATACGAGAGAGCAAGCGAGAAGACCGAAAAGAAAACAGCCCCAAACACAGTGTAAGCCTTGGGGAGTGGGAACCAATTGGAAAGGAAGGAGGGAAGGATGAACCAGAGGAGAGAGTTGTACGCACCGCATATGGAGGGTTCATCAGACGCGTCCCTGCAGTGAGTCTGGCCATCGCAAGTGTTCTGCCATGAAATGCAACTACCATCTGCACACGTAAATTTGTTGGCGGCGCACTGGTTACCTGAAAAGGATGAACCAGTAATATAATGACACTACGTGTTGCAATAATCAAGTGGCCGGCCTTAGAACAGCATAAAATTCAGTAGACTCTAAATACAAGAGAGTCATATCTACGTAATCTGGACAAAACACCCACCACAATTTTGTTCATCAGAGCCATCGTCACAGTCCCGTCTGTCGTTGCATAAATTCTTCAAAGACAGACATTTACCATCCGGACATTTGAACTCCGATGATTGACACTCACAGGAATCCTCGTCCGACTGGTCAGCGCATGCGTAGTCGCCGTCGCACACAAATTTCTGGTTCACGCAGATGCCATTGTTGCATTGAAACTCGCTGCCATCACAAGTGTGACCTATTGGAGCAAAAAAAAAAAAGCAGTAAACGAAAATTTAGCTTGGTACATGTCCAAAAATTTTCTCAATCCAACTCGAAAAAAGAACGTGTTTTGTTGAATTAGTCCCATCAGGCACATTCCACTGCCTTTTTTAAACCCTTTCACCCAGACTCAAAATGCAGATTTTCCCAACCTTTTAAGAAGAAACTGTATGAGTGATGTAGCGAGAACTGATATTTCAATCAGCTTTCATCGGAGGAAGCTATCAAAAGCCAGGTTCTCCTTTCTGTATGATACAATTCTGGTGAGAAACTGAAGGAGAAAATTGGTCACTCTTCGTAACTTGCCTGGTCTTGCGTATCCCGGTCGTGTTTCACAGGTGTCCGTTATGAGTTTCATGTTGGCCAAGGAGATGCTTTTATTGACGTCACGTCCGCCGGAAGCCCATGTCAACACCTGAAGGAATAGTAGCAAAAGAGGACAGCTAAGAGAGCCCAATAATCCACTGACAGGTTTACACAGGTTTTACACAGGTTTACAGAACACGGTCATATTTTTTTAAACTTTATAGTTCTCACTCTCCGGGCTGGTAAGAAATGGTATTTCTGGAGAGCTTTCTGGGCGTACACTCTCGCAAGCGGACAGCTCTACTTACGGACGCCTCTACGAAACCCTGTTAAACACTAGCTCAAAAGCGGACAGTTCCAGTTACGGACACTTTTTCTGCTTTCCAATGGTGTTCGCTTACGGGAGCTTCAAGTGTATTTCCACAGGGACACATGGCAGACTTACACAAAAGGTTAGTGAAAGAGAAGGAAGCCATAAAAAACAGTGTCCTTATCGTGTTCAATACCTTCGTCTGTTTGTCCACAGGCCACGGAATTTGCGCTTGCATCCACATCGAGCCGTGATAGCCCGCTAGATTCCATTGCGCAGACTGACTTGTATTCTTTTGCGCAGAAACTTTTAACACTGAATCCGGTGACGTCATTTTGTACGTAAATTTGAGGCACAGGCCAGTGATTTTGTGTATGGGTGATGGCTGGATCCAGTCGCTTAGCAACCAAGCGGGGCCACTATCTTGAAGGCTCAACATACTCTCTTGAAAGAGAAATATTGTTTTTTTAAATTTCCAAAAATTTTGAAGTGTTTTCGCTAATCGAGATAACAAGTCCGTTTCACTGCTGTACCTGGTCTCTTAATGATAACTTTCCAGCCTCTCCCTTGGTCATGGAATCTTCTCCATTGGCAACTGCTGTCACTAACCAAACAGCCTGACACAATGGCGGCTACAGTGACGAAAAAAAAAGGAAACTTAATCAAACGTTTTTAAGACTGCCAATTCAGATTTACACTGGAGACCTCTTATAGATTAAACTTACGTCGAAGGGTGATCTTGCCGACAGACTTTCGTTGCTCTGAGTTTGTATCATCTGTGCAAAATTGGCTGATCTAAAGAAAGTGAAAATGAGGCGGTGATACATCAGTCACTGGCAAAAACGCAGTCACAAATGAAAGAAATAGGTACGCTTAACTCAATGCAAGAATAGCATACAGTCAAACCAAATAAAGTGACGTTTCTACAACGCCTTGTTTATGCTAACTTATGACGGACCCCTTGTCGATTGTATTTTAAAGGGATAGTTTGTCCAAAAAGATTCAAAGTGCGCAAACGCACACAAGGGGAAAGTGATTCTAGATTGACTTAAAACTAGTTAGCCGACTGACGTTTCTCTGGAGCTTGTACCTCTAAGTTGTGGCTTCCAGGCTTCATGAATGCATTTACAGTAATTCTATATTGGTGCGCCGTGCAGTCCATCTTAAGATAATTGTGAACTAGAAAAGATCTTGCAAGGACATGGAGATACAAATGAACATTGCAAGGTGGACAGTAGATTCCATGACAGCAATATCTGTACGAGGCTGCAAAATAAATAGATTTTATTATTATCTTTATAATTATTGTTATTATTGTTATTGTTATTATTAGTATTAGTATTATGTCGTTCAAGAAATAAGACACAGTTTACCCATTATGTGAATATCCTGCCCCACTTCTCCCACTAATCCGTAGCCTGTGTCGACATATCTTGTAAAGTGGAAGTCAACTGATCGAATTCCTGTTGAAATTTATCAAGTTACCAATTCAGGATGTTCAACACATTATATCAGCACGAAGTTAGTAGCAGATATCTCAACATGCAAACCAAACTTAGTCATCACAAGGACTGCTACAACTTTCATTGTCTTTTCTAATATCATGTGACATAAAATAACTAGACTATTCATGTTGCCAAATTTGGCATCTAAAGTGCGGATTTGATGACCCCTATTCACCACCCTCTAAAGCCAGACTTACCAGGAGCTAACCAGTAAAGCCGAGTGTAGTTAGTACGAGAGTTGTTAAGACCACGTGGCGGCTGAATCCGGACTCTGAGATAATCTTCTCCACCGACCTCTTTCATCAAGGCCTTCACGACGTATGTTTGGTGTCTCTCCATGAAGACTGTCAGAGATTTACTGAGGAACACGTGAAAGCGACGGAATGGTTAACGATAACGGCCACAAAACACCAATCCCTGGATTCTATGCCGTCAAACATAACAGGAAAAACTTAATTTGGACTTTTGGGCATCAAAAAGGGGGTTCGACCGACAGTACCATAATTACCTGTCTCTGTCTTCTAGTCCAGTACTGGTGTCCACATCTAACAACATTTTTTCATCAAGGGGATTGTTTACATCCTTGATGTTGTCAAGACAACCAAGCCAAACCCAACATTGGTTGTCACAATTAACAAACAATGTGTAGTTTCCACTAACTGGAGGCTGTGGACACAAATATTTTGTCACGTTTATGCTGTTGAGTTTTATGCGACTTTAAAAATTAACCATTTGGTCTACACAGTTAAACAATGCTCCCTGTACAATATGGAATATTCAGGAATGAGTCAGTCGCTTTGCACTGTCGAAAAGCTAAGGCTCGAAACGTCGTTGCAGTAAGCAAATCTACATCATCATTATTTCGTGTTTTCTTATTTGTGTGCACGTGTTTCGTTTTCGACGAGTTTTGGTTTTCCATACCTGCAAATATGCAGTTAACCGCTGGGCATAGTGATCGAGTACGTTTGCGGGCGCGTCGAATTTGGGTATTATAGTGGAAAGGTCTGGATTGTTGCGAAACCTCTTGCTGTTCATGAATGCGGAGAGATGCATGCTGGGTAAGCTCTTCCATACTTCACGTCGAACTCCTTCGATGTCTGTGAGGGATCCTGCAGGACGATGTGATGAATTACGACAAAGGAGGCGGGGATGTGGGGAAACATGCAGTGATGATGCTTTCAGCCACTTCCTCAAGTAATGACATACTGCCATCGTTGGTCATTGTTCGTTGTAATTCATTCTAACTCCTGGTTAAATTTTACCTCGTGTGCCAATTTCACCTCGCGTGGCAAAGCTACGTTTTTCTTTTGCCAACTTATGTTGTAGAAAATGATATTAACAAAGTTATCGTTAAATATGGAGCCCTAGTGTTAGGTTTCTTGGCTAAGTTATGAGGTTTTACGAATGTTACACTGAACTAATATCTGCACTTGAATGCGTAGTTTTGTACAACTACCGCTGGTGGAAACATAGGTGATCGCAAGACCGAAAAACCTGTTTTCGCGGAATACATACCTACTGTGTTAGCAATAACTTCGCAGAGGACCAACTGGGAATATTCATCGGAGGAGATACGTATGAAAGACGCCTTCAACGGAGGTTCGCATAAAAACCAGCGTGATGGGTTTCTGGCCGTTAGGTCCGTTGTCTTGCACTCTACACTTGTTCTCGTTACTAAGTTGCTAGTAATCTCCACTTTGATTGGTGGTAACCGGTAGTCATGACAACAACTGGGATTGCTTGAGACATGCACTTTATAGATAAAGGCATCTCCCTCCAGGCGTCCCTGCCACCAAGGATTCTTTTCCTGGAAACATTTTGCATGACTGAATTATTTCACAGGATTCCAATACGGTCGGGGATCAGTTATAAGTTAGTTATAGTTTGGTTATTCAGTTTAAATTTTTGTGCAATCCGCCTTGACTTATATCATAATATGATATATATATATATATATTATATAGAAAAACTGTACACATCAAGATATCACTACGGTTACTGTAGATCAGCTGTCCATCATGTTAAAAACATTAGGCCATGACGGTTATTGTGATGATCAAAGGCGTTCACTTGTATTTTGTGCGTCATACAAACATAATGTGTTTTGCGTGCCTGAACTGGCAACCGTAATCAGTTACATTCAGCTACATAATACTTTTCCTGATCATATAGTCAGACTTAGCCTTGCCTTTCGTGTCTTGGCGCAAGTTGAGTGGTCGCCATCTACAGCGTGTATTGCGGAATGTAGCTGATTTGTTTGAGATGACTGAACGACAACAGGGAGACCGTGCACTAGATTCACTAAAATCAAAATAAATAGGCAAGTTAGCCAAATGCATTGGCAATTGCCGAGCCAAGCTTTTTTTTTTTCTTTTTTTTTTTCCAAATACTGCCGAGTCAAGTTACTTAAATAGATCAGAACCCATTTAAGATCGTGTTTGGTACATCTGAGCTGTGAGCTGAATGGACAAACAACAAGGAACAAGAGCTCGAACATTACCTGCAAGACTAATGTTGACAAAGAGCACGTCCACGTCATAACCAGTAACATTTGCCAAGGACAAATGAAGACCGACCGCGTCACCGCTACTAACCAGAAAAACCGGTTGAAGCCCGTGACGTTTTTCTCGGAAAGCAAAGAAAAAGTCCGCAGTGTTCTCACACTGGTTTGGTTTTTCTATGAAGAGCTGGCCATCTTTTCCTCGACAGACTAAGTACATGTGTTCAGAGCTGCTTTCAGTCATCCTCAGGAGACTGACACTAAATTCATAAGTTTTAGAGCCTGGCGATGGGGAAGCAGACAGGTCCAGCAGACTGTTCATGGTCTTGTCAACATAGAGATTGAGTTGTAATGACATCGCTGAAATAAACGACAGTCAAGTTTAATGCGAGATTTAGAGTGTCATGGAGACTTTTGAAACTTTATCTCAAATATCGATAAGCTAAAAGTTCCCTCAATACTACATTCTTTCTTATACTTCAGAACGTCGCATCGATATCACAGAGAACAGCCATGGTTTTGAAAATTCCTTTAGGGCTGCATACTTTAGCAATCTTTGTGATGTAATTCTTATGAGTACCTGAAATGCTGCAGGTCCCGGAAGTAAACGAAATGTCGTCAATGGCGGCGTCTCCCTGAAAATCACTGCCTCGAATGCCACTGAGCGCAATCTATACGTGATGTGATTTAATACAATTGGACAGTCATCTGATTCTTAAACAGTGAGCGCAAACATGAAACCAAAGCAATATATGCATCTGTTTTAACGCATAATAAAGTTGGCTGCTCGTTTAAAAGCAGAACAGGCAACAGTAAGGCAATACGTAGCCGCTTGTCCAAACACGCAACAAAAAGAAACCAAATTCGCCAAAATAGTACAGTCAATAAGAGAAAACAACATGCGACTCACTAATAGGACATACAGCCAACTCTCTCTAACCCTTTCACTCCCAAGCTCAAAATGCAGATTCTCCCAACCTTCTAAGAAGAAAATGTATGAGTTACGTAGCAAGAATTGATATTTCAATCAGCTTTCATCTGAGCAAGCTATCAAAAGCCAAGTTCTCCTTTCTTTCTAAGAAACTGAAGGAGAAAATTGAAGTTGATCACTCTTGGGAGTGGAAGGGTTAAAACGGACAGCAAGCAGATTTGGTCCTTACTGATTTTCACTTGTTTCTGAACTCTCCAAGGCGGACACTAAATGCTATTTCCGAGGGTGACCGCCTTAGAGGGGTGAGTTAATCTACTGTATATTATCGTGGCCTTTGTGCCCTATTCTGTGGCTTCAGCTTACCAGCACATTGTGCAGTATTCTGATTATGTAAATTAAACCACATCCCACAAGCCTTACGATTTTACAGCTTGTTACCTCAATGTGGGAACCCGAGCCCAAGTATAGCTATACCATGCTGACGAGGCCTAATAAGGCCGAAACAACTGTCCATGGTTGCTATTACTTGGGCTCACAGTTTTTTTTTTTTTTTTTTTTTTTTTTTTTTTTTTTTTTTTGGTAGATCAAGGGGTAATGCCCGCTACCACCGTGGCCTTTGTGCTCTAGTCTGTGGCTTCAGCTTACCAGCACATTGTGCAGTATTCTTATTATGTAAATTAAGCCACATTCCACAAGACTTACGATTTTACTATTGTATATTAAACTTGCTGGTAAAGCGATACTGACATTAAAACATTATATATACTTGCCTGGTAAGCTCCTCTTTCCATGATGAACACTTCAGCCTTGTGCCACTTGTACGATTGATCCCCAGACCTGATCCAGAGCGTACGGTTTGCGCTTTTCGTTGACGCGTTTAAAGACACGATCATCGTTCCCATTCCAGAGCCGTACATGTGATAATAAAACGTCATACACTGAGGTCCTTTCATCCAAGGACTCAACAGAACAGCCGTGTCACCGCTCACACGAGGAAAGGACGTCTCTATGTAGAGATAACTACCACCGCCTAAACACGCACATAGAAAAGCATTTGCATTCAGACCAATACTTTGATTATGTTGAGCAGTAGCAATTTTCAAATTGCTTCCGAAAACCAAAAATTGAAGTACGGAAGAACCCCGTTGTCTCGAACTCTCAAGGGAACCGATAAATAATTGTTTGAGATAGCGGAGGCTCGAGATAGGGGCATGACGAGCTCGTCAATAGTAAATGACGGAAAGGGCAAAACCAAGAGAGAAATGGGCCTGAGTTTGAGATAGTGGGGAGTTCGTGATAGCGAGGCTCAACTGTAAAGATAAAGGTTCGAAAACCAACATTCAACCAATGAGGCGCCAGTCACAAACTATAAGCTGCACTCAAGAAAAGTTTTTCAACCGCGACCTGAAACCAGAGCGCGCAAAAATTTTTGATCACTTTGGCCTTACTTTGAAGAAGATTTGAATCGGCAGCCAGTGCGTGAGCGCACCACTTGCTTGTTTGCGCTAGCAGATCGCAATCGGTTTTACTCTTTTGTTTCTGAATGGTTAAGAATGTCATCAGACTTATCATTGCGGACCAATTCAAAAGCGTATGAAAAAAAAAAAAACAAAAAACAAAAAAAAACCAAACAAACAAAAAAAAAACAAAAAAAAACGTAACACCGAAGCAATAACACGACTAATATCTTGTTGGTCCCACACCTGAATGATCGTCGTCTGGTCCAGTTTCAAAACTAGGCGTGCTCGCGGAAAGTATGTTCCAGTCAAACTGATCGTCATGCTGTTTGTTTCTCCATGCGCAAAGGCCTTTTTCAAAACTGCAGTTTCCGTCCGATGCTGCAGAGGCGTTAAGAAATGTTTAGAGATAAAGACAAGGGACAAGAAAAGAACTTGTACTCGGCACAGAGACACTGATCCAGAGAAAAGAATGTAAAGACAAAGCAGTATATGGGCAAAAAATTATATGTACACAGATGCAAAAAAAAAAAAAAAGGGACAAAATAAAAATAAAAATAAAAATAAAAAATAAAAAAAAGATACGCTCAGATACAAATATAGGGACAGAAAATAGTACACACACGACATAGGGACAGAAAAATATGTACAGAGATACAGCATGTATAGACAGAAATAATATGTGATCGGTTCACAGACAGAAAACGAGACAAAAAGAAATAGACGGTGTACTCAGCTACAATACAGGGACAGAAAAAAGTACACACACGACACAGGGACAAAAAGATACGTACACATACAGAGATACAGCACATAAAGACACAGAAATAATGTGTGCGTTCACAGACAGAAAAAGGAACAAAACAAATAAAGGATGTACTCCAGATACAAAATTTAGTGACCGAAAAAAGATGTACACCAGATACAATTATATTAATGTACGGGCCTGGGGCCAGCCTTCTCGCGTCCTTCCATGAGTAATATAGCTAAAAACTTTGTGGCCATTGTCAATGTCTAATTACTTTCCTTATTGCCTTCTTTTTAAAATTTCACAGTTGCGTCGGCGCGAGAGAATCAAATTAATACTATAAATGAAAGGTACCTACCGTTGCTAGTGTTTGTCGCCTTGAGATCGCGTGGATTTACGAGCCACATTACCAGCGTGAAGAAGCTGCAACCCTTCTTGAAAAATGACATCGTCCTGGTTAGACTAAAATCTGAAATGGGTTTCCAATCGCATTTAGATTATCTTTTCTCCTTGCATGACACCTGTTTCTGAGCAAACTGGCGAGTTGAAAGAGTACACAAGAGGTGAAGGCAGTGACGTCGAAAGAGCAAAGTATTTAAATCAAACACGTTTGCTTGTTTCTTTTCTAATACAGCTGTTGCTGTTTGTGTCTAATTTGAAGTACTTCCGAAATGATGCACTGTAACATGAAACGGCAAGATGAAAGCGCAAATGACAGCTCCAAATACAGCATCTAAAGTACCTCAGTTAACCGTGGCGTTTTGCGCAAAGACCTAAAGACAGCGCATGGTGAAATTATTCGTATTTTCCTTTGTGTAAATTTGTAATGTGACATCGAATTGCATGAAAAAAGGAGAAAGGTGAAGAAAAGCAAAGGCAATCAATAAAGAGGTATTGACAATGACATCGATCTATGTCGGAAGGAAGAATCTTTTGCTGTCAAATTATCATTTACACGTATGTCAACTAAAGTTGCTAATGACAATTAGAAAGTAAATATTCCTTTGGTATATTCTTTTTTAGAAATCCGAAAATAAAACAATCGCAAATGGAAGAAGGAAGGCAGAAGAAAACTAAGGAAATAATTGAAGATTGGAAAGGTTGATCTGGCTACAGAAAACTAGACAGAACTAGAGCTAGAAGAAAAAGAAGTTGAAGGAAATGAAGACGAAAAAGAAGAAGAAGAAGAGAAAGAAGAAAAAGAACATTATCCGGCTTTGTATGTATTTCCATGTTTGATAACAAGTAATTAGACCCACCAGTGCTTTCGCTTTTTTGTAGTTCCGGAGTTACTTCATGCAAAAGTATATTGATTTAGAATTAAAGCATCATATAGTTTATGATAGTGCTTATTCATATTGCAAACCGGCTTAACGAAGTGTCACATTTAGTTTTTTGTTCAGTTTGGTTTGTAGTATTTTTACTCTAAAGATGCAACAGTCTCGCGAACTTGCGTTGACGAAGGAGCCTTTGAACACAGCCCGCGACTTGCAAGACTTCGATGTGGTACTGACATGTTTCGCTAAACAGTGCAATCTCGTTTTCATATTAAATATAGCACATGCATGACAATAATTCCAGAATTTTACTGCTTGTGCAGGAACGGATAATTAACCTGAGTTTTAATTTAGAAGGCAGCTGGGCCGCGCTTCTGAAAGTAGTTCCAATCGCATTACATGATTGAAAGTCTCTCCGGATTGACATCGTGTTTACTCTGTACGGGATAAGCTTTTTGACCCGAAGCCGCTCCGGGCGGTGGTGGTCTATTAGTGTCAAAGTCATATCCATTAAAACGTGTGGCTGTAAATTGTATATAATATATAATTCTATTTTACGTACACTTTTTTTTTTTTTTTTTTTTTTTTTTTGCGCGGAGAGTTTTTTTTATTAACGCGGGAAATTTTTCGGAAGATAAACAAATCACATCGAATACCCGTTCTAGAGTGGAGAAGTTTTCCACAGGAAGTATATTTCAGTAGTTTCACCAGTATCTATCAGTATTTAAAAATACATTTGATCGAATTAACCGCATCATGAGATGCGATTATCGTATTTCTGGTAAACAAGGCAGTTACGAAAACCTATCCGTGGTTACTGGGTAAATCGTAGCGGATATGGCTCAAATCTCGAGAGGCCTTATTAAGTCATTTAATGCAATCGGAGCGTCATGAAAACCTGGCGATATAGGACTTACCACGGACAGAAGCAAAACAGAGCGGCTGCACTACAAAATTGTGTATTTTTAATAATGGTAGGTTACTATGGTTCAAGATTCAAACTTACATTATGGCATGTTGTCACTTGTATCAGCAATGGAGGACCCCATTAACGTCCCGATTATCACCCTCGCAGAGATCGGTGAAAATGTTTTCCTGATATTTCTTGGTCTCTGAGTCCAATTAGAATGCAGAAATAGGCACTTAGGATTATAAATGATAGGAATCTGGCCTTTGAATTTGAAAATTTGTGGTTGTCAGAATACGAGCCTTGTACAGCACTACTCCCCACCCTTTTTGGTAGTTGTTGAAATGTGATCCAAAAGAACAACAATGGCGCTTTAGTTTTGACTTATACAGTGTGGGCCCCGGTTAGTTCTCTCAAAAAAAAAAAAAAAAAAAAAAAAAAGAAAAAATCCAAGCGTTTTTCCCACTCTCCCTACCCCCCCTCAACAAAAAAAAAACAACACATATTTAGTTAATTGAGCCCAGTCTCCTCGCTTTGAGGTCACGGTTCCTAAGTTTTCCGCATAACAGTGTTGACAAACAAGATGGTGTATCGAGCTTCTGGGATCCGTGCTTTGGCCGTCGCACAGATGGTCATGGGGAGCCTGATGATCGTTTTTGCGATTGCGAGTATTGCTGCTGTACATGCGTCGATTTCTTACATCGGTTTTGGCACATGGATTGGTGTGTGGGTGAGGAACTATACTTGGTCATGTTTCTGTATTTTGTAATCCTGTGTTTTAGTTTTAGCGGCAGCTGCACTGTGTGTCAGATCTTTTCCAGCGACTTCGCTGTTTGTTTTTGCTTACTTTCTTTTCCTTTTAGTTGCAATAGTTTTGTTTTACACTGAATGAAGCTTCGAGGCTACACTGTTCTACAACTTTTAATGACGAATCCTTTTTTCAACGTCGAAGGCAATTTGATTTTATAGGCCGAGCAATGCAATACAGTGGCGTCAAAATATCAAAACAACGATCAAGTATCATCAACCGATAGAAATACGCATAGTGAACATATATATATGAAGGATTATAAGCAACGGAAAAAGGCCAAACGAGAAAGTTGTTTTTACTAAAATTTGATGGTCACTGGCAATACAGACTGTACTTGCGTCACGGAAAAACCTTCAAACGATTACGTCATGACTTCGAAATTCGTGGGCGGATTTTTCCGAAAGTTATGTCGGTTTGGGGGTTATTGGTTTGGGCTTATCCTTAGGTTTTTTAAAGGTATACGTACAAGCTCTCCCAACCATATAACTAGGAAAATCTATTCGAGAAAGGTATCAAAAATCTACTATGGTGGGATTGGCTGGAAAGAGAAAATTGAAGTTGATCTCTCTTGAAAGAGAAATGTTTTATGATTAAGGTATGTTTCTGTACATAAAATATATTATTTTACAATATTTTGGTAGTGAAGCGTAAAAAAGGGTCAGGCCTTTTGGGCAGAGCTGCTGCATAACAGAGGTGGTCCTTGGGTGACTTTTTTAAATATATGCATTTCTATTATTAGTTCACTCTCTGGATTAGAGAGTGTGATAATGACAGCTATTACAGTTTCCTATGATGCTTGCATTTGTAGGTTATAATCACAGGGGTCCTTGGATATGTTGGAGCTCGGTCTGACACCTCTCCAAATAAATGCTTGGTAAGTATACCATTAACTTAAAAAAATATCAGCATTCAATAATTTTCAATAATTTTCTTGTTATTGTGACCGGGTCGAGGTTCGTGTTGTTATGGAAACAACGGCAAAATAATCCAGTCCAAAATAGGAATTTAATAAAACACTCAATACAAAAAAAAAAAAAAGAAAAAATGGTTTTAAGCAAAACAAAATAAAGCCAAAACAGTACTAAAAGAATGGGAAACGATATCTCTCATACGAACAGCTGGATATACCAAAGGAGATGACAGTAATCCTCTGGGGAGTTCAAACTAACTCGAAACTCAAAGTGTAGAACGAAAAGAGTCTAAATTTATATGCTAAAAACAGGAAATAAGTAAACAGAAAAAGACCAAATAAGGCTCTAAAAAACTAATAGTCGAGTCATAAACCCACACATCAGGACATGACTAAGCAAAGGTTGGGCAGAAACCTAATAACATGGGGCATGAACTCATATGAGGTCATTTCCTGATTAATAACATGCATACAATAATTTCTTCATTCTGATTGGCTGAGCGCGCATCAATTTATCCCAAACAGTGCAAAAATGTGTAATTAACAGTGCAGAAATGTGAAATTAACAGTGCAGAAATTTGAAATTGAAGATTGCCGATAGTTGGCGCGCGTATTTGCGGCAAAGCCAAACAAAACAGAAAGCGTTTTCATTGGCTCAGGATGATTCCGATTCTGTTTCGGGAAAACAAAGTTCTTGAGAGAATTGTGAATTGTAACGACATTGAAAAAAAATTGCACGCCGTAAATTATTGTATGCATGTTATTAACAAGTAATCACATGATTTCTCGTGCAATTTTGGAATAAATAAGCACTCGTAAATTTTTCAAAGACCACAAATTGCACTCGCACGGCGCTCGTGCAATTTTGTGGTCTTTGAAAAATTTACTCGTGCTAATTTATTCCAAATTGCACTCGAAATCATGCGATTACCTATACTAATCAATAACACCAAATTAACTAACACGCCTAAATACTTAAAATAACAGAGTAACATAAATCAATTCTAAAATTAAACAAAGCAGAGGCTTTGTTGACCTGGTTACATTATTAATAAATAATATATTTTGTTGTCAATATTTTTTTCTTGTACTATAGATTGGTACCTTCATGGGATTTGCCATAACAAGTTGTGTTCTCTCTGGTATCATGTTCATCGCCTACTCCGTAGCATTGTCTCAGTTCTCTAGGGATATCCGTCGCTACCGCAGCTATGCCTATGATGACTCCTACTACAAGTACCACTACCACAGCAGAAGTTACTATTTACAACGTTATCATACGGCCAGGACTGGTGCTGGTTTGGGAAGTATCCTTCTGATCCTCGCAATAGCTGAGTTCTTTGTGGCGATGGCATCCTCCATTTACTGCTGCAATGCTGTGTGCTGTGAGGCATCTGTTCAGAGCACGACTGTAAGTCTTTAGAAATAATATAATATAATAAAAAATATGGTTCTATAAGTAAATTATACAGTTATGGACGAAGTAAAATTATTAGTGTACTGATCGACACTCTCTATCATCACTCTGCTCTGAGATATGTACATCAGCGATGCATTAAAGCCTCAAACTTTTAGGCAGGTGCTTGATCAGGCCAGGACCCAGTTTTTTTGGAAAACAATATTTTTTTAGTCCAGGATTGATCATCCCTCAATTAACAAAATGCCAGAGTTTGGTGAAAAATGATCCCTGCTGTAAATTAATGCTTGTTTTTGCTCAGAACTTTACTCAGAAATAGTTAAAGCAGCTGTTGTTGCTTCAATTGTGAGCAATCCATTTCCTTTTCAAAGTTCAATTCCAATTTAGGAATTAGAATATTTGTGCTTTTAAGGATTGGGACCTGCAGGGATCAGATCAGTGAACTAAGACTTAGGTCTGAAACTCACTTTTGCCAAAAAAAAAAAAAAAAAAAGACAGAGATTCAAAATGAATATTGCCTTATTCTAGCTGTCATACATTTTATGTCATAGAGACTATTACCTAATATATTTAATAATCGTGGCCAGTTAATATTTAAATCTTGGAATGTCTTTGACGTTAAAGTGGGCACATTTGTTTATGTTACATGTTATACAGTAGGAAGGCTAGATTGAGTTATACTCCTATATTGAAAGTTCTTGCCGGTCAAGGCAATAATTACCTCCTAATGAATAATAATGGTTTATATTTGTGTGCCCCACAGCAGGTGCAGCAGGTGAGATACATCACGCCACAGCCAAGCACGTTTGGACAACCAGGTGGAGGAGTCATTGTCATCAACCCAGCTGGACAGGCGACTGTTCAGACCATACAGGGTGCCCCACAGATGCAGACAGTGATGGTTTCAGGACAGGTATGTATTGTACAGGAACCCTGCTGAACCTGCTCCCCTCCCCCTTCCCTTCCCCCTCCCCCCTTCCACTCTCCTATCAATAAAAAAATATTCTATATTCATGAGAGACAGCAGTAGACATGTTCATGTTGTTAACCCTTTCACTCCCAAGCTCGAAATGCAGATTCTCCAAACCTTTTAAGAGGAAAATGTATAAGTGATGTAGTGAGAATTAATATTTCAATCAGCTTTCATCTGAGCAAGGTATCAAAAGCCAAGTTCTCCTTACTCTATAATGTATTTCTGGTGAGAAACTGGAGGACAAAATTGAAGTTGATCACTTCTATTGTAAGTTCTGATACTGCATATTCTCCTTACACTTTTAGATGAAAATATGTGTATAATGACCAAGCTTCTGTATCAAGAGCAAAGTTTTCCATAATGTGTTAAAGTTACATTTTCTGGTAAAATTGTATTCTTATGTCCTGCAGCCCATGCATCCTATGCAGCCAGTTTATTGGGCAACTCCTACTGGTGCTGTTGGTGGCGCTGTTGGTGGTGCTCCTGCGCCTGGTGCTTCGGTGCCTGGTGCTCCTCCTTGTCAGCAGGTATGATGTGGGAGCTCATGGTTGAACAATGAAGTATTGTAGTTAGTAATTTTATGCAGGAGTGTGGACCCCTGCAAGTCACACCCCTAAACCGAGTGGGACCTATCATAGACCCCTGACAAGAATCTCTAACCTGAAAATTTGTTAAGACTACTACTGCTTCTACTGTACAGTTCTACACTACTTCTACTGCTATAGACTATGACAGTAATTTGTTCACTAACTTTATACTATACACACTACTGCAGATATACTACTTAAATCTACAACTCACTACGACTGTCACTACATTCCTCTCCTACTGCTATAACACTCCAAGAAACATAACATTATATATGCACTTGCGTTTTCTTTTTCAGCCATATCAGACTAAGGGTGCAGAGATGCCTCCTTCCTACACAGAAGGTAATGAGCACCCCATGTGAACAAGTGAAGCAGTTTGTGTGTGTGTGTGTGCTGTGCAGACCCCACCACAATGTATATCACAGTACAGCCAACTCCCTCTCAATGGACACCTATCTAAGACGGACACCTATCTAAGACAGACACCTCTTTAAGACGAACACCTCTCTAAGATGAACACCTCTCTAGGACAGATATCTTGTAGGAGTGGTCCCTGCCATTTCTTCAGTCATTTACTCTGAACTCTCTATAAGATGGACACTAAAACGGACAGTTGGTGTTGGTCCCGAGAGTGTCCGTTTTAGAGGGAATTGACTGTACCATTAAACCAGGGCCCGTGTAATTGGCGTATGCCGTTGTGGTGTCCCTGCCGTGTCTTACTATTTATCTGTTTTTTTATTTATTACGCATTATGTTTATTTATTTAGCCATATCATTGTACTATGTATTTATGGCGAAGGTAATAGAATAAATGTAAAATAACGCAGTAATGCTAACACAGTGAGAGTTCAAATGGCAAATTCTCCTTACTGTATTATATGTCTCCGGTTAGAAGTTGAAAAGAGAAAATTGAAGTTGATCGGGTGTTAATAATAACAATGGGAGTCTCGGTCGTTAAGTCTGGTTTTAAAGAATGATGCAAGGACCAGCGCAAGCACGTCCAAGCATAAATAATAAAATGAGCGATGCAAGCGCAAACGAAATAGAGGGAAACATGTTGACCTTGCGCGTACGCCCCCGGAGGGGGGGGGGGGGGGGGGGGGGAGGGAGGGGGTACTCCCATATATGAGCCATATAGGTATGTGCCGCCCCAAAGGGTATCATTTTCAGCATTTTAGTCTGAAATAGGGACCTATTCCAGACTAAAGGTTAAAATTGATTCGGAGATTTTGATATTTGGTCTGAAATAGGGTCGAAAATTGCACTTTTTGGTCTGAAAGAGGATCGAAAATCGCAAATCTTGGTCTGAAATAGGGTAAGGGTTTTCACTCCCACCAAAAATTTTAAGGAGCACCCCCCCCCCCCCCCCCCCCCCCTCTCTCTCTCTCTCCAGGGCGCGTACGTTGAGCTAGTGTTCACAGTGAAAAAAAGACTCTTCTTTGCACAAAATTGCTTACATCGTTCGTGAAACCAGACTCCAAGTGTTTTATGCAACCGGGCACAGGACCCTATAATTCCTAAATGTAATATCTTCATCTTGTGCAGTGAAGAGTTATATCATTTGTGTGTGAAGATAACGATGTCGACAAGGCTAGTAACTAACTCTGTGCAGTGTGATAAGTCGGTTGGCAGATGCCACCTACAGTAGAGAACACTTTGATCCAAAAGGGCTAAAGCTAACCCAAAGTGTGAAAATGGAAACATACACACATGCTTTACTATTGAAAATGGAAACATACACACATGCTTTACTATTATGGAACGTTGTAGTATACACACATTTTTAAAGCAGCGACGATGTTTTAAATTAACGTACAGTACGAGGGGCGGATCCAGGAGAAAGGTTGACCGGTTTCCAAGGTGCGAGCGCCAAAGGCGCGAACTTCTAGAGCGAAACATTTATTAGATCGGGCTCTCCAAAACGCAATTTTCTGAGGCTGAAAACTAAATGTAAAACATTTATACAGTTTTCGTAAACTGGTGTAAACTAGCCTGGATCCGCCTCTGATTTAATAGCACCAGCATTTTAATTTTTACTGACCACAGTCTATATACATATATGATAGAATTGTCAGTCATCGCGTGCTTTTTGTAAAATACTATTTATCACTTACTACAGTTTTTGTAAATGGTGGGGTTATTGCTGTTTATGTGAAAGTTGTAAGTACTGTATCACCGAGTGAAAATAAAGTACAGTCGTGCAGATGCCAGTAACGTTTTAAGGCGAAAATTAAGGAGCGGGCAGTGCGGCGTACGATCGAAATGCAGATTCTCACAACTTTTTAAGAAGAAATGTATCAAGGATGTGCTGAGAACTGCTAGTTCAATCATCTTTCATATAAGCAAGGTATCAAAAGCCATATTTTATAACATATTTCTGGGAAGTCAATTGAATTAGATCACTTTTCGAAATGCGTAAAAGGTCAACTTACCGTGACTATTTCTGGTTTAAATGTCCAGCTCGTAAAAACATTAGTCGGACCAGTTGTCTTTTTTGTTTTTTTGTTTGTCTTGTTGCGATTTTCAACGTCCAGGTGAAACTGAAAAGAACTGAGAAATCGCGCGCGTGTTCAACGAAAAATCACGAAACGAGTCGAACAACCAGTTTTTTTTTTTTTGTTTTTTTGCAGCGTTGCGTGATCAGTTCCATGGTTGTCTTTCTTGGTGTGTGTAATGTATGAAAAGAAAAAAAAAGCCTTGAATCCTTGAACCATTGCATTCTGAGCCACAGAAAACTACGCCTTCCGTTAACAGGACTTGTTTAACGGTCTGGAAGTTTCTGAACAATTCGTAACCGGCCCTTTCCTCCCTTAGTTTCCCTGATGGCTTTGTCAGATTGATTTGCCCGTTTTTCTGTATTACCAAAAGTACTCGTCTGTTGCGACAATTCAGGGAGCCGATTCCAAGTTCCCCCCACCCCCACCTCCTCAGATCTGCTCCGCACGACGCCATATTGGATTGTTTGGCACTAAATTTTTGGTCCCCAAGGAAACGTGACGTAAGCACTTTAGAATCTATTTCTTACCGCAGTGCGCAAATTGCATCATGGGTGGAAGATCGATCGTTTGACGTCATACGTTTCAGTTTGAACGGAATAGCTCGGTTCCATCATGGTGTACCATCCGAGAACTCTCCGTCTTCTTGCCCTATCACAGATGATTATGGGCGCATTGATGATCGTCTTGGGCATAGCCGCTATCTTTGCGGTGCATCATTGGAGCTCTTACGTGGGTTTTGGGATTTGGACTGGACTATGGGTAAGTGTTTGTTTTGACATCATGCAAGAAATGCGGAAAAAGTTGTGATAGCCTCGACTGTTCTTCGCAGAGGTTCTACAGAATTCTTCATCATGCAAGGATACATGAAACAAAATATTAAAGTCATTAGGGGTGATTCTTCTTTACTCCATGCATGTGGAAGAATACGTACACTATGAAAACAGACTTTCAAATTCTACACAGCTGTCCCCCAGAATTCATCTTTAAAAGATTCGTAAAGAAACAAAAATAGTCATGCAAACAGTTAGGAGCTGTAAGATATTATAGGGTCTAATCCGAGGTGAGAGGGATGATCACAGTTTGATTTCACCTAGTACACAATTTAGGTACAACCTTCTACTGGAGGAGTTTAACCTGCGATCAGGCCCACCTTTCCCTCCCGGTGGCAAAAAATGCGTGTTGAGTCTGATCACAGGTTAGGAGGAGTCCAGGGACATAAGGCTTCCCAGAATGAGATTCGAGGTTTGATCGACTCTCTTAGTTGGCCATTTCCATAGGCAGCTGGGGTAGATGAAATAATGAACAGAATCAATTATTGATTTCTGTAAACTAGCCTGGATATGCCCATAAGTAATCAGCAGTTTACACACTTGTTGCAGGTCCTGATAACAGGGATTCTTGGATATGTTGGGGCACGATATGATACAAGTCCTAATAAGTGTCTGGTAGGGTGATTCACAGAATGCATGAACTGTACAGTAGAGCGGTTTTCGGATGAATGTTATTGTGTGATTGCTTTGGTTTTGCGTTTGCTTTGCTTTCGGACTGGTTCGCACGACTTTGTCAGCATGCTCAGTCAGTCAGGAACAAAACCAAAACCAAAACCAAACACTTCTCATGCAAGCGATGGCATGTACTTGCACTGCTGATTGGAAAGTAAACAAAACGCAAGACCAAACGCAAATTACTTTATTGGCTTCTAATTGGTTGAACTGTTTTCTCTCATTCTCTGAAATTGGCCTGTGTGATTACTTTGGTTTTGGTTTTCGACAGTCATCCAAAAACGGCTCTATATTTCACTTATTTGGGTTGTGTTTCTTATAGTAAGTTGATTATTGATATTAGCTGGAAATTGCACAGTTTTTTCTGCATACAGTTGAGAATAAGTCTTGTAAACAAGTTCAGCTCAAGAAAAAGATGTTCAATGTTACTCTTACATTGTGAACAAGCAGGCACTGTCTTTCAGCAAGTTCTTGAAGCAGGAAACAAACAAGGGATTGTTCTGCCAGGGGTCCACTTACAGGAGCTTAAAAACAAAAGAAAAGTCCAAATATCACCCCTCAAAATTTTGTAAATACTTAAAGAGTTTGAGTGAGAATTCAAGCAGACTTTCATAAAGGCATCATAGAGCTGTCCGTGTACGAGAGTGTCCCCCCAGAGAGCTTTGACTGTACTGTAATTTTGAGCTACAGTTACTTGGGTGTTTACTGTAAGTTAACCATTATTTCTGCAGATTGGAACATTCATGGGCTTTGCCATCACCAGCACTGTGTTGGCAGGAAATATGATTATCTGTTATGGCATTGCATTGTCTGAATTCTCAGATCGACTGAATTGGAGTTATCACAGTGGATGGAACTACAGGCGCAGCAGGTATATAGACTACTACACTGCCAAGAATGGTGCAGGAATTGGTTCCTGCCTGCTGATTCTTGTTGTTATAGATTTCTTTGTGGCACTGATGTCGTCTGTCTACTGCTGCAATGCTGTGTGTTCTGATCCTATCCAATCTGGAGTGGCTGTGCAGGTACCTGTAAATGCTGTTGAATTATAACTTTTGCAGGATACCGATCAGATACTCTGTGTATGTGTATTGTACACGTAGTGCTCGATATTAACAGTGGCTCGCTATGCCCAGCACAACCATCAAATTTGGTCAGGCAACAAGAAATTATGTTTACATAATTTTCAAACTGCTGTGTCGAACCCTTCTGCTGTATCCAGCAGATGTGGGAGTAACAGTTACTGTATTGCTAAAACCACAGCAATACAAATCAGCCATATCTAATACACTGGATTTTCATGGTCTTGAAAAAGGAAAGTTTATTGCTCTCATTTTTAATTTCTAGAGCCAGCAGGTTGTTTACATGCAGCAGCAACCTGGCCATGCATCTCAAGTTGTTGTTATGAACCCTGCCTCGGCACCTCCCGGTACCTTGCGTACTGTGCAGACTGTTCCTATGTCACAGCCCATGTACTACCAAGGACAGGTCAGTAATTGAAGCTGTTTTGCCCGTTGGCTTCTTTCAGAGCATGAACACACATAACATGTTTCTGGCAGCGTTTCCACTTTTCTGTGCCCTTCTACAAGTTGCCATCTTTGAAAGTTTCTTTATTTTTAAACCTTTCACTCCCAAGCTCAAAATACAAATTATCCCAGCCATAAAATAAGAAAATATGTGAGTGATGAAATGAGAATTAATTAATGTTTTAATCAGCTGTCATTTGTGCTTGGTATCAAATGCTAAATTCTCTCTACTGTATGATATATCTCTGGTGGGAGACTGAAATGAGAAAATTGAAGTTGATCACTCTTGGGAGTGAAAGGATTAAGATTATTAAATAACTATGTGTATTTTTGTTATCTTCTAAAGTAGACTATCTGTCTATATTTTATTTATTTTGCAAAATAAAACTCATGAATGTCATTGCCTTTTTCTCCTGCCAGCCGGCCTATTATGTGTCAGCACCTGGTGTGCCAATCAGTACTAGTTCTGCTGGTGGGGCAGTAGCCCCAATGGTTGTGACAAGCCAAGTGAGTTGTATATGCTGTCTTAATGTCTTAATTGTCTTAGGAGCAGGAGAGGCTCAGTTGGTTAGTGTGTGGCCTTCGGAGCGAGAGGTTCATGGTTCGATCCTAAGTAACTTCAACTTCTGTTTCGACTCCTCTCTGTTCTGTGTAGCTTGAGCTTTAAATACCCTTAAAACAGAGCACTGACAGAGAAAGGGGGGGGGGGGGGGTGTAGAGGGCGCACCGTCGGCTTCCACTGATAAAAGTTCTCAGAACTGACGGAACTATTGATGTTAAATAAAGCACTTTACCTTTACCTTTTTTTAATTATAGTCTTTTGTTATATTTGGTGCTGTAAGATACTGTAGTGTGTGATATGATATGATATGATATGATATGATCCAAAAATATATTGCTCTGTAGAATAAACGTGGTACTGTATAGAACTGTGAACGTTTGTGGTTTGCAGTGGCAGGTTAAACAAAGATTTACATTGACTGAGTTTGCGATTGTCACTTAGTGTTCCTTTGTTAAATGTACATGTTTGTTCATGTCTTTTCAGCCTGGTCAGCCAGTGTACTGGGGAAATCCAGCACTGGCATCTGTGGGTTCCGTCCCAACAAGTACTGCAGCAGGAGCTGGTGTGACCACTCAGGTAAGACAGATGAACATAGCCAGGGCCTAGTTCTTCAAAGCCTGATTAAGCTAATCTGTAGGATTAACCATTTTTTCCCTTTGTCCTATTAGCCAACAAACTGCAAGGTTTTGCTCAAATCTTATCAAGTACGCTGAATTATAAGTGAAACCTTTCCGGTTTTTCAGGCTTAGAATGACAAAATGTTTGCTGCTAATCCAGGATTAGCCTAATCATTATTTGAACCACCGGGCCCTGGCTTCTGTGCATTCATCTCTTTCTCAACCATGCATAAGCTTGATAGGCATATCTTCACACTCACTCTTTTAGCCTGCCCAGACTGCACAATGGGGTGCAACAGCACAAGTTCCAGCTCAGGTGAGACACTGGTGATCAATTTTCTACTTCAGTTCATTTTCTACTTCAATCAGTTTCTTTCCAGAAATTTATCACACAGCAAGGAGAACTTTGGCTTTTGTTAATTCTTGCTGAGTACATCACTTATACATTCTATTCTGAAAAGTTTGAAAGAATCTGTGTTTTGAGCTTGGGAGTTGAAGAACTGATTTTTTCTCTCTGACTCTTAGTACAGAGAACAGTAGGCTTTTAATACACTGAAGCTTGATCAGGTGAAATTGTTATACCTGTATGGACTTGGTGTCATTGATGCAGTATTGTGTTATCAGCTGAAAAGTGAAAGAGTTAAACAGGACAGACAGGAACAAAACTCTAATGCATGATTTGTTATTACTATTGTTGTTGGCAAATGGTTTGAACCCAGGAGTGTGAACAGTAGGTTGGTTGTGATCGTCCGGGTTAGAGTAGTCTCCAGAAAGACTGTTGTTGGTGACTGGGAGTCTGACAGTCACCAACAACAGTCTTTCTGGAGACTACTCTAACCAGGACGATCACAACCAACCTACTATTGTTGTTGTTATTATTATTATTATTATTATTATTATTATTATTATTATTATTATTATTATTATTATTATTATTATTATTATTATTATTATTGTTATTATTATTATATTATTATTAATATTAATATTATATTACTTTGTCTTCCTGCAGGGGACAGGCACAGATATGCCTCCACCTTACAAGCAGTAGAATGGACCATAGAAACTCTGCTGTCCCATGGTTGCAACAACAATATTTTTTTTGTTTAATGTTTTGTAGTCATCAATAAGCACAACAAAAGTTAACAGCGAGTTATGGAAAAGTATTCTACTCAAAGTAAAGCTAATCAAGTGTGTATAACAAAGTTGCTATTGAAATAGTTATCAGGTACAATTTGCTCATTTCAACTTCCGGTCACCAAAGGTACCGAACTTCAACCCTTTCACTCCCAAGCTCAAAATACAGATCTCCCAACGTTTTAGGAAGAAAATGTATGAGTGATGTAGTGAGAATTGATAGATTAATCAACTTTTGTCATATTGAGGTATCAAAACCCAAGTTCTCCCTACTACATCATTTTATATTATGTTTCTGGTGAGAAAGTGTAGGAGAAAATCGAAATTGATCACTGTTGGGAGTGAAAGGGTTGAAGGAATAGTGGTCATCTTGCTCTGGATGCTTACGGTGTAGTCAAAATGATATCTTCAGCATGCAAGCTTGCACCTCGTCTCCTGAATTATTTTGACTTGTTAAGTTGTCACCCTTTTGACATACCAGTAGATATTTATAGGTTTAGTAATGTTTTTATTGATTGCCAGGATTACCGCATATATAATCATATTTTAGTGATTTTTTTAGTACCTTCTAAGATGCCCCATTGGGGAATGTAAATAATAATATGTAGTGCATGTGTGTACTGTTATTAGTGCTGAAAAATTAAAATCCATGACTGCATAATTCAGATTATGGAGGTCTCAGGGAGCCCCCCCCCCCCCCCCCCCCCCCCCCCCCACACAAACACACACACACACACACACACACACCAGAAGCTGGGTTTGCAAATTTAGAAACTACAGTAATCAAATTTTAAGACTTCTTCCAAGATTTCCTTTCCAGGTGTGAGATATGAATAAAGGTGTAGAAAGTCTACGGCTATAAACAAATGTTTTTACTTTTCACGGCCAGTATTTTCACAGTGCGCACAATTTGCCCGCGTTTCATACCGCTGACTCCATGCGGCTGCGCAATTCTTTTGTCAGCTGTCGGCACTACAACTTCATACCCAGACTCTCCGAGCGTAAGAGTTAGTCACTGGGTTTGAGGCGAGAAATCCTCGTCTGTAACCCACGTTCTGGTCGCAGACTTGACTATCCAATACAGGGTGCGCCCTTTGAACGGTCAGCAAGACTTGGGAAGAAAGAGCAAAGCTCAGTGGTAAGAAAGTGAATTATTTCTGAATCGAATATTTACTGCGCCGTATAAAAAACAGGAATTGTTTACATAATTAATTTGTATGAGCGAGCATCAACTTGGGTCTCGTTTGGCCAACTATTTGGTCAACCTTTTCAGGTGTGCAGTGTGTGTATGAATGATATAGTGAGAGCTGATTTGAGCTATAATTGTAGCTATCAAAAGCCAAGTTCTCCTATACTGCAGTCAATATATTTGGCGAGGAACTAAAGGAGAAAGTTGAAGCTGATCATTGGTGAGAGTGAAAGGGCTAAAAGCACTGTGTATGCACTCATTAAGCCCCATTGTGATGGATTCTGAATGGCTGTGTTTGAGTTTTTCGACTTTGTTTACTTTGAAGTACATGCTCAGCTGTTTACACAGCAGGCTAATGGGAATTGCAAACTAGAATAATTCTACTTAGGAGAGTATTGATAAAACTTTATTTTCGTAGAGGAAGTTACAGCCTTGACATCTTCTGTGTAAGAAAAGAGTTAGAATTAGAGAAAAAGGAAGATCATATTTTTGTGGTTTACAAGTAATATTATAAGCTCTTTCAATCATTATTTTCTTAAATCTCTTTGCAGGTGGATCCACATGATGAATTTATTGATTCATGTTCTCCTTGTGGTTATGTGCCAAATCATTCAGAAGTTCAAACCTTCAGTTGCTGATCTTGTGGGTCACTTAGAACCACTTGGGCACCAACGAAAACCAGATGTCATCACAGAAGAATTACACTCCATACCCCATCCAAGGGACTTCTGGAAGAAATATGTTCAATCAAAGAGACCTGTATTGTTTAGAGGGGCTGCAAAGAAGTCGAGGTATATACCATGTGGTCTATATTACTGAATAGAGGATATCACATGGCATGCACACACAGCTCTAGATAAAAATTTATTTTTCAAGTGTTATTGATATCTCACATGAGTGAACGAAGTTATTGTATTTGTATTGTTATTGTATTTTAGGGCATATGAACTTTGGACAGAGGATTATCTGATATCCGAGTATGGAAACCTCACAGTGCGCCTTGAGGCACGTGCAGAAAGCAATACCAAAATCCCTGCTGGGCACCAGGGCATTCTGGGAAGGGACACTATAGCACATTTCATGCAGAACTACCAGACTCTGGATGGCTACATTATTTCACAGATTCCTGTGGCTATGGAGAGGGACATCAGCATCCCTCCTTGTTTGAGGTACAATTTATACGTAAATATACCTGGCCTTTATCTGGTGCAACTGTAAAATTTTAGTGCTCCTCCCCCTCCCCTCCCCCCTTATCCACAATTTTCATGAATAATATTTCAATGGAGGGATGATTGATACAGTAAAATTTATCCCCTGCCCTCTCCCACTGGGGGTAGAGTCTGCTAGTCATATTAGAAATAATTTCTAGAAAGAAATTATTTCTTTATTTTTTTGTTTTTTTGTTTGTTTTGTTTTGTTTTGTTTTTGCTTTGGCTTCTAGAAGAGTTTTCTTATAGCCTTTGTGATTTGTGCTATGATTGCTTCAAACAATTTTAATTTAATAGAAGGCAATCAAACTTCGCTTTACCATAAACCAGGCTCAAACATAAACCATATCAAAGCTAGTTCTTAGAGAATACTACTAACTGTAGCATTCTATTATAACAAAATCAGGTTAGTGCAAACAGGAAAAAAGGCAGAATTTTAGCGAGCTTTGCATCATTTTATTACCATGATAACAGGTGTGGCACATTTGCGGAGAGCATCCAAGAAGTTCATTTGTTTCTGTCGGCACGTGGTGGCAAGACGGTCATTCACAAAGACCCCTACAGTAACATCCACTGCGTATTCAATGGCACAAAGGACTGGATCTTAATTGATCCACAGCAGACGGATCTTATCTACATGTCTGAAGATTCACACAACGAGTGGGGAGGGTACTCCATTGTAGATGTTGATGAGGTGGACCTCAAGAGATTTCCCAAGATAAGTGATGCCCGTTATTCCAAAGTCACTTTAAACAAAGGAGACTGCATCTTCATGCCTGGGGGTAAGTGTACCCAATGCATTGGTACTGCATGTACATTGTCGGTATGTGGTCGGTACATTGTCGGTATGTTGTCGGTACGTGGTCGGTATGTTGTTGGTATGTGGTCGGTATGTTGTTGGTATGTGGTCGGTATGTTGTTGGTATGTGGTCGGTATGTTGTTGGTATGTGGTCGGTATGTTGTTGGTATCTTGTCGGTATGTTGTTGGTATGTGGTCGGTATGTTGTTGGTATGTGGTCCGTATGTTGTTGGTATGTGGTCCGTATGTTGTTGGTATGTGGTCGGTATGTTGTCGGTATGTGGTCGGTATGTTGTCAGTACGTGGTCGGTGTGTGGTCGGGACGGAGTCGGTATGCAATCGATCACTGTCTTGACAAGTCTTACGTATACGCAAGAGGTTCTTTCCCCTCAAGCCCGTTCGTTTTAGACGAATTTTAGGAATGGGGCTAGGAAAAGGCTGCGGATGGGGTGGCAGAATGCTAACACTTGTGAGAAATGGTTTTAGAATGCGTTGGCGTGTTGGAGTGAAACGTCAAATAAATGTTGATGTGGAAAGCTGCATGTAACTGCCAATGTATCATGAAAGAATCAGCAGTTGTTTAGTTTGTAATGAACTACCTCTCCAGGTTACTGGCATCAAGTTCGTTCCCATGGTTACATGAACTCAGCGGTATCCATCTGGTTCTCACAAATAAAGCATTTCCAAGAGAGGGACTGTGCCGAGGCGTCAGTCGACTTCACGCCAATGAACGAACTGTACGTTTTATGGCGAAATCCTGGCAACGGCAAAGATTTAACGCAAGGCCACGTTGACATTCACATCCTGCGGCGCCTGCTTCTTACGTCGGGTGATAGCGAGGGCAGAATTTCACTGCAGCATTTTACGGAGCACTTCTTTAAGAGTGAAGAGGAAGACGAGGTGTTGGAGAAGGACGCACAGGAGAGAGTGCAGAAGGTACTAACTTTAACTCGTGTGTAGCTCAACTTATTCTTAACTGAATAAGTACTAGGGTGGAACTGAGGTTTGTCGATTCTTGGCTCTTCGGGAACCGCGTCGAGCTCAGAGGGGGGCGGGGGTACTAACGTATACAAGCCATATAGGTTACATGCTGCCTAAAAAGGGTATCATTTTCAGCCATTTTCGTCTGAAATAGAGTATAGATGTTGTCTCTTTGGTCTGGAATATGGTTAGTTGATTTACGTAGTTTAGTATTTGGTCTGAGGCTTGGCAAAAGTTTGGTAGACAGGCCTGAAAAGGGGAAACATTTTGGGATACAGGTCTCAAGTAGAGACGAAAAATCGTCTGAAAAAGGGTAAGGACGCCAGAACGAAAGGTAGAATTAATGTTATTCCCAAACAAGTCGGATGGAAATGGATTGTTAATTCATCTTTCGACTTTCGGGGCCCAAAAATGGCGGTTCAAGCCGATTTGGGGCGCGCAAAGCACTGTGGTGGAACGCGCCCCTTTGGTGGGCGTATTTTAATTTTCCGTTCTGACTTTTAGTTCATGATGTACGTGGATCCTGTCGGCCGGGGCTACATTACTAAAGAAGAGGTCCAGAATTTCACACTGGACCAGTTAAAGGAGATTTTGCTGTTTTTTGATCCAACCGACGTGTCGAACACAGAAGAATTTGAGTATAGTCATATCAGTGCAGAAGACGTTGAGTAAGTATGAGTTGTGAAATTATAACTAAAAGCCTGTGCAAACGAACACAACTTGTTGGTACAACATCGCCTAACATTGTGCACTGAATGCTTCATACGACGGCCGAAGCAGCCGGCATCATGTCAAATCGCTTGCATCCCCCTTTAATTTTTCAGAGCACTGCTGTACGAGTCGCAAACCAAGGCAGGTCATTTTGACAAAGACGTTTTTATTGAAAGTTACGTCAAGGTATGTTACACAAGTTTTGGTGATCGCAGGATCGATAAGATTTCAAAGGATTTGCGAAAATTTTCCTCTTATGTTTTCCTGTGATTGAAGTGGAAACCTGTAAGAATTTATGCTGTTTTCTACAGGATCTTGGTGGTACGATTGACAAGGCAAATGAGGTGAGATAATAGAATGCTTTAGTGATACAAATTGAAACATCGCTGCTTACCCGAGGAACCCTTTTCGTTGAGTCACTCGAAGTGGGTCTAAGTTAAGAGTTTCTTTGCCTCGTTGCTAATTTATAACGGCTGTCTGGATGCATTGCCTGCTTGTTTCATTGTTTGCAAGAGTCATATGCTCAACGTGACACCGCTTATAAACTTTTTTGATTGTAGATAATTGCCAACCTACAAGCAGACGAAGAACCTTTGGATATCAAAGCTGTCCAAGAACGGACCCCGGAAGCTCTTCACAAGTATAACAGTGCAATGAGGCACGACCCGTCCTTTGAACGAAAGATGTACCAACATCTGAAAATGCACGACGAACTTTGAGGAATTTGCGTCGCACCCGAAATTACCGTCAATTCATGTATTCATGTATCACGGACTCTGTCCCGACCACACACCGAGGTAATAATTCTAAAATATCCGCACTGACTGAAACCCAAACTGGCCAAAGTAACTTATATTTTAATTTAAAAATGGTAAAGGCGAGAATAAACTGTTTGGGGCGTTAACATGCAGTGAGGAAGTGTACTATGTTTAGAAAATAAACCACACTGTAACATGTGTAATAAAATACAAGCATGCAACAGTCTCGCTAAAAATAGACAGAGAAAAAATAATCAAAAACAAGGGTGAGAGATTTTTAGCAGTGTTTTATTATCAGTAACACGTTTCATGGCTAGTTCATCTGAATCTGTTACACACCGCTTTTACACAGTGGCAGAGTCAACACACTTTTACACAGTTTTATTTACTTGCAATCATTCATCACTTTATAATGTAACCAAGACTTTCCCGTCACCGTTTACCTTTCCCGTCACGGGAATACAGCTTTGTCTTATCTTCCAAACTGACTGTATTCCGATGGACGTCAAAGAGTTCTATAAAGTTCATTCGTTAGACTGTTTAAAAACAATCGTGCAGCCCATTCCCAGCTGTCAGTGGCCTGTCTTCCGGTCAAACTGGCCGTATTCCGATAGCAGGAGGACGAGTTTTACAATTTGCTCCCGTTAATAAATCGTTTTCTCGTGCAGTACACTTTGTGTATAGAGAAGTGGGCCAGCCATCTCTTTCCTTAATTAAATCTGGCCACACTACTGATCAATTCTTCTAACACTGACTCGCACATTTTGTCCCGTGCCAGTTGGGGGAATTGGGGTGTATACATCTAAGGATTATTAAAGTCTTAAAATGCAGAGCGTGGTTTACTTAACGGCTCTACAATTTCGCCTTGTGTCTGCCTTGAAGCAGCGGTAAGAGATACTGACGTTGAGCAGGCAGTACCTGCAAACAGAAAGTAATCACATCAATTACAAAAGACAATATAACCAGGTCTCCACTCCCTCGGTGACCCTCACGTGACACTCACCTGCTGTTTGTTCAGGGGATCAGTCTGGGCTCTCTTAAAAAGTTCTTCGTAGACGTTGCCATCGTAACGACCCAACGCCGAGTTCAGTGAAAAGTCCGAGTGATCAAACGCGTCCACAAGAGCCACTGCATCTGGTCTGCAAAATACAACAGCAAGAAAAACAGATCACGCCGTGCGAGAACCATAATTTGTCTTGTCATAGTTTCGTGGATCCTTATGTGAAGTTGATTACACTGCTGGTAAAAGGGAGATCTAGATTTCCGCATAAAGTACTCGAATCAAATAACAGACACTTTCCGGGGTTTCGGGAGACAGTTGAATTTACAGACTATTCTTCCCACAAAGGTCCTCGTTTATACGAGAGAAGTCGACCCGGGGACCCGAGTCTGGACGCGCCAACTTTTTTTTACATTTCTTTGTAAATCGAAGCGACCGTTTGCGTGACAAATCACAACGCAATTTTTTTTTTTTTTTGCGGGGCCTAATTTCAAACAACTGGCCATACTGGATGTTACCCTGGGTGCCAGAGGTTCCTCGCTCTCGGCAGCCGCGAGAGGCTGGGGGCGAGGCGGGCCGAGGCGGGCCTCGCCCCCAGCCTCTCGCGGCTGCCGAGAGCGAGGAACCTCTGGCACCCAGGGTATACTGGATGTCTGAATGTGTCGCTCCCCTTACTGAAGTAAACAGAAGTGTTCTTTTATCATAGACCCACCTGAGTTTCGCCATTATTGAGTAAAGTTGATCTCTCATCGAGGAAACTTGACTTCCGTTCACCACACCAGTCTGAAGTCAAGCATTGAAAACAGCCGTCAGCCCGAGACACAATTATGCCAAGAAAAACTTCACAAACTAACAAACAAACAACAGCTTCACCTCTAAAAGACTTCCAGAGTCCTCCAACAAAGTGTAAAGCGCAAAGAATTCAGCCACCGATTTGAGTACTGAACGCAGTTCCTGACTCATTTCTTGGAATTCCTTCAGAGATTCCAGGAAGAACAGAACCAATAAGTAGCTGCTGTGGGCCTGCAAGGAAGACAAATAGAATCCTTAGTTACCAATCCCATTAAACAGCGCACTTACGTAAAATTAATAACCCGGCCAAATTAATAAATAACCCGAACTCAACACATAATGTCTCGTTCACAACTCAGCTAGTTAATTCTGCTCGTATTGTATTCTAATTTTCCTCCAGCACTACAACAGCCAGCGTCGACTTCGTTCTCAGAGCTTTCTCAAAATGCTTCTTTTAGGAACGCAATACCTCTGCACAGCGGACGAGATCCACCGACAGCTCGTTCCAGGTATCATACGCAGGCGCACCAGACGCATTTTTCCGCTGGAGTTTTGCTCCTGTTTGTTTTGCTAATCTGAAGAAAAAATAAGAAGTCGGGAAATTAACCACTTGGAACAGTTACGCTGAGGTCTAGCGCAAAGGTTAGGCGACAGCACGTCTTCAAAAGCTTCACTTCTGAAGAACAGCTCATCCGTTGTCTGCAGTACCTGAGTGACCTTTGCTCGAACAGTTGAATCAGCACTCCGGGGTTCGCGAAGTCTCCTGGTCTAGCAGCACGGCAGCCCTTCTCTCCTCCTCTCAGGTACGACGCCGTGGGCGGTAAGCGGTCTCCGTCCGCACTGTTTGACATACACTTCATGAGGAACCTTGGGAAAACAAAATGTGAGCCGACACTTCAACCTGTCAGTCAATAAAAAATAACCTCAAAAATAAAATGGCCCCTAGGAAATAACAAATTATTTTATACTTCCAACGTACACTAGACTAAACGCAGCTACGAAGACTACAACAAGACCATTAGTTTACCCCTTTCACTCCCAGGTTCAAAATGCAGATTCTCCCAACATTTTAAAAAGTTAATGGATGAGTGATGCAATGAGAATTGATCGGTTAACTAGCTTCCATCTATAAAGATAGCTATCAAAAGCCAAGTTCTCCATACCGTATGACATATATCTGGTACAAGACTGAACTAGGAGAAAATTGAAGTTGAACACTCTCGAAAGTGAAAGGGTTAATATATCGTGTCTGACCTTGCAACTTGCAGCATCAGGACGGTGTTTTCTCCTTCATAAGTACACGATGCAGACAACACGGAGAACAATTCCGGGATACCGCTGCTCAACAAGAATCCGTGTCCTCCACACGCCAGTCGACAAATGTCCGCCAACCGTCGGCCCAGTGAACTCGCGTACGCCTTTAATCCACTCGTAACCACGTGCAGCTGAAAAAACACCAGTTCGGGCATAAATTTGTGTGCATTGGTTGCACCATGGTCCACTAGGCCCAATAAATGAACTTTACCACTAAAAAGAGCCTGAACGGGCCTGATTACATGAACCAGACTGGCCAGGTTTGTCAAGATCTCGGTATGGCTGTCAAACACACTGCGCAAAAATCATCTGGCAGTGATTACATGAGAATCGGGTCAGTCCGTACAGCCGGGACCGCAAAATCAGAACGCGACAACGCTTACTGGTACCGTACAGGTGACAGCACGTGTCAATCAACATATAGCGCGTACCAAATATGGCACAAGACAAAAGCCCGCGAAACAATATACAGTGGAAACCGAGACCAGCGTTTGACATTTTCGAAGAAATACAAAGGGAGTTGCAGATAACAGTTGAATACGAAAGCTACCTCGGGCAGCGAGGAATAGTCTCCAGACGTCATTTGTTCGATTTGCGCCAGGAACATTTTCCTGACGCGACCTGCGGCAAACCTGAACGCGTACGAAGCTGCCATGGCCGGAAGAACTTTGTACTGTTGCGTCTTGTAGTCTATCACTTGCGGCTCTCGCTCACTGAAATGAAAAGTACGCAAGGGTCACTACATCGGCCAGCGGCGACTGCTCTCGCAGGGCCCTCGCAACACGCTTGTTTGTCGGGGAGGGGGGTATAAAGTTACATACCCTGGTTTTAATTCACTCTGTCTGCGAACAGCACTGTACCGCACAGCAATAGTGGCTGCCATGGAAAGCAGTTTGGAGGAGTCATACACAATCCCTGCTCTCACGTAGCTCATGGTGCCGTAGGAAGCTTTAGCGTGGGCTGGTTTCGTGTAAGTACCGTCTGGGGCAACCTGCAGAGTGTTTAGCGAGTGGAAATAGCAAAGATCATCAATGACACCGAGCCGTGAATATCATGACCTGGAGTTTAATTTGAGATTATATTTATGGTATAAAAATTGATGAAATACCAAGATTTCTTCAACTTCTGGCGGGTTCACACGCTCAATGCACGCGCGCAAACGCAACAGAATGGTAAAGTTCCCATTTGCTAGCGCTCTTGCGTGAAGTGTTGATTGCCTGCCTTTGCGCTTGCTTTTAGGGTTTTGAACTTCCTCACAGGTCACGTTTCTTGCTCTCGTTTTTGGTACTCTTTTCTTGCGTAAACTGATGCGGAAAATTACTGACCTGCGCAAACCTCATCAGCATCTGCTCACGGGGAATTCTGACGTGGTCCATCATTAGATAACCATTGTCAACGGCATTATATCTGTGTGACATCTTAGGCCCAATGTCTCCCACTGTAATTCCTGTAGTTATTTTGTATTATAAGTTCAGGAGTGAAATGATGAAGGAGCAGAGTCGGTTTGACAGTTTCCGCCTTAGAGAGAGTTCACTATATTGCAAAATTAGAAAGTTGTGATATTTTATAGGTCGAATATAGAATTGACAAACCTGGCAGAGGCTCATAAGTCTTGAGATCCCTAAGTTGCACAATAAAAAAGTGTAGCCCATGGTCCTTCTGTCCAATGATTAGCCTTGCTCCGACAACAGCATGAGTTGAGGACTTGCCAACTGTAGCAAATAAAAAGGATAAATATCAGATTAGATCAAGTCTGAGGTTTCAAGAGGCAAATCTGGTGGACGGGAGGGAGGAGACTGGCCTTAAAACTGTATAAGAGAGTGCAGCCATCATTTGGCAATAATCACACTCTAATACTCCCACCAGAAGACTAATAATATTGTGAAGGATTTTTTCTTCCATGATACTGCACAACATTTTATTTTCAGTGCACCTAGACTTGCCACTTCTTAAGAGGGCGTAATGAAAAAATTGTTCTCCGCATCTCCCCAGACAAACCAAAAACGGACTTTGAGAAAGTTTACAGTGCACCCCGTACTCACGGTTTCCAGGCCACCACTTGCACGCTGACAAACTTGGTGTGTGCAGATCAAACTCCTGCAGAACTTTGTCATATGTTGCTCTAGTTTCCAACCCCCTGATATATGTACCTAGTAAAAAAATAGACTAAAAATATCACAATATAAAATACAACACAGTTCAGCTTTTCCGAGTATTTGCTATCAACCTGTCCAATCAACTGGCATTTTGCAGCTCAGATCAAACTAATTGAATGTATTAATAAATAGAAGAAATTACACGGCAGCGCAAAGATATGAATTTTATTTTCTCGTGGTAAAAACAATATTTTATGAACGAGTGCTTCGCAAGTGAGTAAAATATTGTTTTTACCACGAGAAAATAAAATTCATATCTTCAAGCCACCGTGTAATTTTCTTTTTATTATATTAGACACGAGTGTTTTATGAGAAATTGCACAAACAACAGTGTAAAAGTGAGAAATGATGCCAACGATATCCTCACTAGTGAGGATATGGAAAATACGCCACTCGGGTCCTGGATGTAGTTTTGTATGGATTTTACGCATGGTATATTTTTCAGTACAACACTTGTGTCTATATAATAATATAATATTACAGTCAACTCTCTCTAACAGACACCCATTTAAGATCAACACCTCTCAAAGACAGACACCTGGTTAGAGTGGTCCCTACTGTTTCTTCAGTCATTACTCCACCTGAGCTCCAGCTAAGGCAGACAGTTGGAGCTGATCCCAAGGGTGTCTGTCTTAAAGGGTTGACCTTAAAAATAAATAGTCGTACCAGTGCTGTATGGTAGTTCAAAATGATGGTATAAAACCTGACCCAAAAATTACTGGCACCTTGTCCCAAACCTCACATACATACCATGGCCCATTTCTGTTTGAGCATATGTGCCAATGATCTGTAAATTATCTGCCAGTGAAAGCCATTTTGATTTTTGAGCTGGTGTTCCTTGGCTCTTGAAGAAAAAGATATTGTGCATTAGATATCCTTTCACTGATCCCGCAAGCTCAAAGCATAGTAAGAATATTGATCATTTGATCAGCTTTCATCTGAGAAAGGTATCAAAGTCAAATTCTCTTACTGTTTGGTGTTTTTCTGGTGAGCAACTCAAGGAGAAAATAAAAATTCTCTTGGGAGTGAAAAGGCTAATATTCTTAGTTCTTACTCAGTGTTTTGTTCTCAATGTATACAAGTTTATAGGTAATCAGGCCTTCCTTTAGTTTTACTCCTGCATGATTCACGACTATATGCAAATAGTTCCAGAACGTAACCAACCCTCACCTTTATGCAGGGGATAAACATTCCGGTGTGCAACTGAAATGGCAAACCAATGCCTATGGCACTTTTGGGAATAAATTATAATATATTAGATTCCATGTTTCTATTTGGGTAACCAGACTTATTTGAACATCCCCCATGCATATGAATTTGTCAGTAAACCATTATTTTGTCCCTGACATAAAATATCTAAAAAAAGAAAATACATTTCCAGTCCAGCCAGAGGTGTCAGGTTATTTTGGCTGACTCAACACTTTACATAATTTATAAACTTCCCAAAATGTTGCATCTGATCAGGGTATAAACACTGCAATAAATTCAGCAAAGACATTAGGCACCATGCACACACACAAGTTCCCCATAAGGTCCTAATTTTAGCAGCTGATTTAATACATGATTTTTGACTATATATATATTATGGGGTACCTGGTCAGTGCCCAGTAGTCCATCTGTTCAGTGATGTTGTGTTGCTTGCAGAGTTCCGCGAGACGCACTCCTTTCTTCAGCGCTCTGGCATAGATACTTTCTCTGTCCAGCTGATACACATCATCCAGGCGAAATACTGGATCTTTGTGTATCAAAGATTCTAAGAGTAGGCAAATCACAACAATTTTATGATATATTCTTTGCATGGTCAAAGCTTGGATGTGTAAGGCTAATTTCAGTATTTTAAGTTTTAGTTCATTATTTTGCATGTGAAGTGTCGAGGCAAGAGAGGGTCGGTGACCATATACAACCCTTCCCCAACGTATAGGTGGTGGAAATATATTTGACGATGCAGTATACTGCATCAAGTATAGATAGACCACCCGGATCAATTGATGGGAGGCTTCACATGTTTCCATGTCAACTGAAAGTTACCTAAAGATACAGTATATATATTCCTGTATCTGCCATTCCTCATAACAACCGAATTCAAGGCAAAACCGCCGATCGCGATCGTCGACCCCAGCTGCGATCGTCACCGCGTCACATAAAAATGTCAGACTTTGATGTTGGGATCGTCACGTACTGTAAACTAGCCAGGCAGTGTCGTATTATCGACAATCGCATTTTACCCAAGTATCTCCTTCGCTCGGTTTTTTCCTTTCCCCCATCAAGCAGGTGGGTCAGCTCACAGACATTAAATGATGCCCCCGATCGCTCCTTAGCAATGTCTGCATTCATGTTGTTGTACAAGTTCGTCCCCTCGCCGGATTCCTGGGGTCTGGGCACCAGGTTTAATATTGTGGTCAGATGCCTACATCAGTCTTACATGAAGTGCTACAAGCCATTATCAAAGAGTATGTCGTGGCGACTTGTTTTTGTCGTAATCTTCCTTGTTCAGAGCTCAGAGTTTTCGGCTTTGGCAACCGTCTTTCCACCGGAGCTTGATGGATTAGATTCAAGTGAACTTGCGGGACATCTAAAGCCTTTTGGTTATCAAAAACGACCCGACGGCCACGCACAGGAATATTTTGAAGTTTTGAGACCGGAAACGTTCTGGGAGGATCACGTAAATAAGTTGAAGCCGCTGGTATTTCGTCAAGCTATAGGAGAATCACCAGCCATTTCTAAGTGGACCGATGAGTACCTGAAAAAGAGATTCGGTGACCTGGATGTTTTGATCGAACTGAAAAAAGAAAATCGTGAGCACCCTGCCAGACGAACTACTATCGCAAAGTTCCTGGAACACTATGAGGAAGAGGACATGTATATTGTCACGGTTCTTCCTGATCCCATGCGGGAGGAAATGCAGGTACGAGAGACGTTCTGAAACTAGAGAGTAAACTCCAAATATATTGTTGATAGGGAACTTTTTACCAGTACAGCCTATTTTTAGGCGACCCTGTTAAATCCTGGAAAACTAAATAATGACCGTTTGGTTTGACAGTGAACTACATTTCACATAAGATTTTGTTCCATACTAAAACTCTTACTCCGTTGGTTTTTTTTTTTTTTTTTTTTTTTTTTTTTCCAACCAGACTTTTTTCTTCTGATTACGTATTTACATTAGGTTAATGAGTCTATTGTTTGGGATTGTTTGTATATATATATATGAACACAGGTGCTGACTTGTGTAACTGTATAACTGTACAGTGTGATATATTGAGTTTTACAAGTTGTAATTATCACCACTGTTACAGTCGATATCAGGTGTTATCATGTTGTGCTTGTTTACCCAGGTGCCCCAGTGCTTATTGTGTGGGACATTTCTTGATTACATCCACGAGACAAACTTCTGGATGAGCTCAGGAGGAACACGCTCAGTAATTCATTATGATGCGGATCACAATGTCCATTGTCTTATTGCTGGGCGTAAAGACTTCATATTGATAGAAAAGAAACATGAACAGGACTTGTATTTCCTTGAAAAGGTTGGTTCAGGCCCTAATGTTCACTGGCAATAGGTTTTTATGGGTTAGCCCCCCAAGGGTGATCAACTTCTATTTTCTCCTTCAGTTTCTCCCTAGAAATAATGCTATAAACAGTAAAGAGAACTTGGTGCTTGATAGTTTGCTCAGATGGAAGCTAGACTGTATGATCTGATTTGTGGTGTAATGCCAGATACAGTACAATATATCTTTTACAATTGTCATTTATGTGCACTGGTAATATACTTGCAGTCTGGCACCATATTCACAGCTTACTTTACATTAAATATTATATAAAAATTTGTTTTACATGACATGTTTTTATTTTTAGTCTCCTGGGTCAGGATCAGCTTATTCCGAAGTCAATCCTGACAGAATAGATTTGCTTCAGAATCCAAACATTGCCAAAGTTCCTTGGACATATGCAACCATTCTTCCAGGAGACTGTATTTATCTGCCATCAGGTATACATTGCTCCATAATACTATTTGAATATTAAGCACTCTGCTCAATAGCCTCATACATTAACATTTTTAACACCCAGAGGTTAACATTCAATTGACTTAGTGGACCCCCCCCCACATTCCGACCCCTCTACAAGGTCAGTTTTTGAGATAAGCTCCCCAACCCATTTCATCCTGGTTACTGAGCACCAAAATTAGGAGAAACAAGACAAAATGATGCCACATTAGATGCTTGCTGATGTATTTCGAACTTTACATTTTGTTGTCATTATGAAGGGTAGTTGTACGAAGTTCAGACATGCAGGAACAAGGCCTTTCACATTTCTGTGAATCAAAGAAATCTGCTGTCAGTGTTACGTTCTACATAATTTGATTCCAATCCATTTTCCTTTTTGATCTGCTGCAGAGTACATTCACCAGGTGAGATCATATGGCCGATCCATTTCTGCAACTATCCTTTTCACAGTGGATGTCAATGGGACATTTGATCGGACAGGCTGTGACAAAAGCTTGGGCTATACTCCCATGAGCAAAGTCAATGTACACTGGACTTACAAGAAAGGGGATGAGACAATAGACATGGGGTACATGAATGTTGAGGTGCTACGAGCAAGCATCCTGAAAACCATGGCACTGCGTAACATGGATGTAATGACGGAGGACTCGTTTGTAGACTTCTGGGCTGAAGTTACAGATTCTGGCAATGTGGAAGAAGAGGGACCCATACTCAGGGATCCAAGACAGGTTTTCAATGCCTTCTTTGATGTTAACAAGAAAGGCTTTGTTACTAAGGATGATGTAACAGCACTCTCTCAAGATAATTTGAAACTTATTGCGCGGAGCTTGGATCCTCCACATGGTCCTGTAGCAAGCTACAGTTGGGAAGAGGACAGCAACAAGACTGACAGCAAAGCCCATGAAGAACTGTGAAAAAAAAAAAACTGGCATGCTGGTACATGCTGTATTTATTCAATACCAGTACATTGTTAGCAACTAAGGATGTAAAAAGCTTGTGAAAAACTAGCAAAGTGAAGTAACCTGTAAAATTAGAAATATTGCTCTTTTACCTCTACCATGTGAATTCACATGACTAAAAAAGATGCATTAGAGCATTATTTTATGGTACATGAATTAAGCTTTTCTAAACTAATAAAGGAATTAGGATAATAATCTGGCTCCCATGTACACTGTTCATGTAAACTAATTAAATGTACATAAAATTGTCTATAAATCTAAATTGTGAGATTTGTTTGCCACACATTCCAAGCAATATCAGCAGTTCTTTCACGTATATGAACTGCAAACTAAAAATATCATCATTCAGTCCTCATGAAATGTCGTTTCCTGACTGTGAAACATTCAATATATAATTTTGTCATAAAACCTGAAAAAAATCTGGGTTTTTATAAGATTCAAATCATAAACTCCGTGATCACAGTGTAGTTTAAAGCCTTATGTGAGCAAGTCACATACTGTTGAATCAGCTGACTGTACATCTTTTTCACAAATGGTTTGAACTCAGGAGCGTGAACAGTACATTGGTTTGGGGTTAGAGTTAGTAGTCTCTAAGGCTGTTTTAGTTGACTGATGTTTCAACTTCCTTTGTTTCAATGTTACATATCTTCATTTAATTAGTGAGGTTAGGGTTTAATAGGATAACACCAGTGAGGTTCAATCCTCCCACATAACATTTTTGTTTTACACTAATGATTTTACTAAACGTAGCCTTATTGAAACCTCAGTGACCTCCTTATAGGCTTATAGGGGACTGCTAAGCACTAATCATTATATAATAGGCACTAATGCAGTTAGGGAAGCACTTTTGTTTCATTGTCTGGTGATCCAGTGCATTCATTTTGCTGGATCTTCAGTGGGTTTTCTCCTACTGGTTTTGTTTTGTGGTTGGCTATTTCTGAAGCAACGAGTCTTTTTGCCCAGTATCCTTGGTCAACTTCTGGCTTACTTCCACCAAATTCTGCAGGCAAAGTTGTAGGATCAAGATGTCTGTGAAGGGTTGCCATGTTGTTACCGTGAAGAAATACCTATAAACAAAAGATTGTTTATAACTTATCAGGAAGCGTACCAGACATTGTTTAACCCTTTCACTCCTGAGAATTATCAACTTCAATTTTGAGTGAAGGGTTAAAAATCTTTCAAAGGAATGTTCTGTGCATTTTACATTATGTACCTCTAGTGAAAAACGTACCCAGGCAGGTATATGGAAGATTTTGACAGGCCTTTTTGACATACTATAAGACCCCTATAAACTTTTTCTGTCAGAGGCATAAAAAGAGATCCCTGTATAGGGAGTGCCCCATACCCCTCCATCTGGCCCCACCCCTGGCCCGAGGGGTGCAGGTGAGCTGTCCTAGAGGCTGAGCTATAAAGCTTTCAGTTTTCATACTTACCCGGTCCTTCATCTTATCCTTCAGGAATGGTTTGAGTAGTGTGACTACAGTACTCACATACCATGGCTCATTGATGAAGTGGACTTCTTTAAGGCGGATTGGCACCCCATCCTGGTAGATATAAAATGTAAAATATAATATTTCTATGTTTAACAAGTAATACATAAATAATTTTAATTTATATTTCCAGTTATTAGAAATATGATTTTGTTACACACATACTCCCTATTCCATCCAATAAAAAAATTGTATAAGTCATTTCAATGTAGATAAGTTGTTAACCTTTAAGTGCAGATTCTCTCAACCTTTTAAAAAAAGGAAAATGTATGGGTGATGAAAAGGGAACTCTGGTAGATTCAGCTTTCATCTGAGCAAGGTATCAAAAGCTAAATTCTCCTTACTGTGTACTATATCTCTGGTGAGAAACTGAGGGAGAAAATTGAACTTGATCACTATTGGGGTTAAATTTGATTTGTCTCATTTATCAAATGCCAAGACCCTATAATAATATTATTTTGAAGTTCATCACAAACTTGGCAATCAATAATTTTATTATTCATAGTGTGAAAAAAATAATATCAGTGTTCCATCTAAGTTAGCAATATTAAACTCATAACCAACATCACTGACATACTTGAACATGCCCGGCAACAATATATTATCTGAAGGCCAGGTGGAAATAAAATCGTCTTGTATGCACTAAAACTAATTTTTATCAGTTTTCCTTTGAAAATTTTATTTTGCAACGGATCGACCGTATTTACAACGTACTTTGGTGTAGAACCGTTAAAATAAAAGTGAACGAGTTAACTCAGTCTATATAATTATATACAGCTAATTCTTCTTGTTCTTGTTTCATTTGTTATTTTTTCTTATTTAATCTGTAGTTATTTGAATGTGTGGCTTTTTAAATCTGTATTGTGATGGTAATTTTATGTGCCAAATGCAAAATAGAGAATATCATAAAATAAAGGCCGGTTTTATACCCTGATGCAAATAATAATATATAGAAGGTTCCGATCGCTTTAGTTCGGTCAATGTATTGATCACGCGATTATATAAACTTTGGTTAATCTGCTGTTAACGATAGCTTTTGCTTTGCTGTGTTTTATTTTATTTTTTTGTTTTTTTTCTAGCCGCGCAAACTTTATAGAATCCCGCTGGGCGTATCCCTCCTGATCGAACTGCCTTCAATATATTTACAAACACATGCAGTGGATCTAAAACTATATAATCGATATATACCTGAAAAATCCCTATTGCTTGTCGCAGGGATGAGACAGTCACTTGAGAAGCTTGTTTCGAGCCCCAGCCGGTAAAATCGGCGAGCAGCACTATTCCATTGATTTGTACGTCTTCATTTTCTGACAGCCGTTCCATACTAAGGAGCAAGGCCTTCAAGATGTGCCCCATTCCGTACGTATCGCAGTCCCATGAACCGGCGAACAGAACAAGGATGGTTCTTCCGCTTGAGTCTGTGTCAGGAAGAACACAAGGAATGCCATCTTCTAATACATAGTGCAGTTCAGATGCCGTTGCGTTTTGAAGAAGCGACTGATTCTTGCGTTTAAATTCCTGATACTGACACAACAGCTCGAATGCTCGGTCAACATCGAATTTTCGTGCGTGAAGGAAACGCACAAGAGAGGCATCTCTGGCTAGGGAAAATGCGATGTCAGGCCGGTCACGGGAAATTCGTTCCCGCAATTCTTTGATCCCTTGTCTCCTCGCCGTACTGTTCTCGTCTCGTGACGGAAGGCCTTCGTCGTCCATGAAGGATTAATTCAGTCATGCGATGTTGTCCCCATGTATATAAAATATTACTTCTGCCTTTACATTCCTGCTATTTGTCATTTAAAATAGCGGCTGCTAGGTTACTCCGCCTTGTTCGGAATATTTCTGGAGTGTTCCAATTTTGAAGATTCCCGCTGCAGACAATAGCATCCCCGCGAAGGACCCTGGGAGAAGAGAACCTCAACCTCGTACCCAGGGCATCCATCGCGGCGGGACTCCCCGTGACTCCCCCCACCCCCCTCCCACACCTTTTGCCTCGCCTCATTCGCACAGGCATCATGGGTAATCTGTGGAATTATGGGAAATCACAGGCATCATGGGAAATCACAGGCATCATGGGAAATCAGAGAGCGGGAAATTTGAGGCCATTCGCTGAACAACGTATAAACCTCGCGGTCATTTGTTTCAAGGGTTCGTTGTCTGATTTCTACGGATCCCCAAATTCGGAGTGGCTTCCATGCCAGCAGGAAAGAAACCTTCAGAGTCCCAAACGCCTCTGCTCTCCGGACTTCTCTCAGCTTGGGCATCCACTTTGCTCGCAACTGAAGAACAGTACAGAATTGAGCCGCCTTCAAAGCGTCCGGCTCCACGCTTAAACGAAGCTCCCTTATACAGGTAATTTAGTTTTGGGTTTTTTCGTTGTTGTTTGTCGCTTCTCCCCGTAACTTCAATCTCTTTTATCTCGCCTTCTCAGGCCATGTGCTAAGTTTCCTTCCCGTGTCATTTATGCAAAACGCATTTGTCACTTTGATCACACCCTCGTGTTAATTTGTTTGGCCTTCACTCTTTTCTCCCTTGTCGCATATCCCATCGTTGCACTCTCATGTTATTTCCTGTGTCTTTAGTTTTTCATATACTGGTCCACTTTATTGTCCCTATATATTTTGTTTCCTTTTACCTTTCGCAATGATTTTTACACGCTTCTCTAGCTACACAACTTCCCCTGTTTTACGGTCGCTTCGTTGAATTAGTTTGCATCATTTCGTTATTTTCTTCATATCCTCAACCTTTGATAAATATTTTTTCCCCCGGTTTTCTTGTTTCGTTGTTCTTTGTGAGTCACAATGCATTTTTTTCTTCTGTATTTTCACTTCCATTCCTTCCTTCCGTCCCTGGTATCTTTTGCTCTGTTTCACCTCCCGGTTTTGTATCTTATTCTTATTTATTTCTTAACCTAATTATATAGCTATTTATTTTTGTTGGTCATGCTTTATATTGCCAAACACCTTTTGTTGTTCTGTTGGTATCTGTGTGTATGTTGGTTTTGTACCCTATTGGGGCTTTTATGTCCCCGATCCAGCCAACACTGGGCAAGCAGTTTCCTTACGATTCACCCGTGGAAATTCGAACTCCTTCAAATTCAAAATTGTGCGTTTTATTATATAATATATATATACATACACATAATTTTGTGATACGGTGGATTTCTTTTTTTTTCTGGGATTGAAGCTGTCTTCAGATTCGGATGAACTATTTGGTAGACTTGTTTATGTGCAGGTTCTAAATATACTGTAGCATGATGTGTATAAAAGGTATTTTATCTCTCCCAAGTTGAGGTCACCTAATTAGCATCTTTCTTTTGACTATCAATGTCGTTGTGCTTTATCATAGACAGCAAAAAAAAAAAAAAAGAAAAAAAAAGTAATATAGTACCCATGCTCAATTTTCATCCATTAAAATATTATTATTTTATACTGTTTTCTTACCCCATGTTTCCTGTTCTCCTAACTATAGTCAGATGTTCTTCTCCAGCTGCTGCAGAGTGTTCCAGGCTGACTTCCTCCAGACCTTTGCTGACAGACTCTTCTGGGCTGACTTCCTGCAGACTGTTGTGGACATTCCTCCAGCACACTATTCCAGGCTCCATTCCAATATTATCATCCATTGTTCTCTTTCTATATGTTCTTCTTCTATGTCCCCTCAAGTCCCTCGTCCCCTGTATGATCACTGTGTGCCTTCCCATCAACCTGATGATGATCATCATTCAACTCTGCTGAAGGTGGAAGGCTGCAAGTGAATGTTAGCGAAGGGGTAGGCAGGAAGAGGTTTGAAACAGGACTCTAAGGAGACCATGGGTGCATTGTTTTCCCTCTGGTGAGTTGTAGGAGTTAGGTGGGAGAGTTAGGACTAGAATGGGGAGAATTGGCCAAAGCAGTGGTACGCATTTCAATCCTCAAAATGAGAAGAATGGGCAGGTGACTCGAGACTGGTCGGCTTACAGGCAACATAGACCTCAACAACAGTAGATGGCACCTCTGTATGGGGGGGTCTCTGCCGCCAAGTCGCATTTGCATGTACTCCGGATGGAGGGTGCCATCCTCTACAAAGGACTACTTGCAGCTCCAGATCTCGTCGCCGAGGGGTGGTCCACCCATTTAACTTGTCGAGAGGGTTGTTATACGTACCACTGCTTTGGCGAATTCTCCCCATTCTAGCCCTAACTCTCTCACCTTACTCCTACAAATCACCAGAGGGGAGGCAATGCACCCATGGCCCCCTCAGGGCCCGGTTTTGACTCTCTTCCTGTCTATCTCCTCGCTGATATTCATCTGCAGTCTTCCTCCTTCAGTGGGGTTGGCTGTTGGTCGGAGGGTAGGTGGATAGGGACTGGGTTGTACAGAGGATTTGGGAGGGATGGGATTTGAGGGGAGGGGTGGGAGAGGGGGCCTGGGATGACCGTGAACGTGGTTGTGCAACTGTCACCTCCCTTGGTGTACTTCCACCATCCCAGGCCCCCTCCCCCGACAGGATGCCCCATTCCTAACCCCTAACCCATAACCGTAACACTAACTAACTGTAACGCTGACCCTAACACTACTTGACCCTAACCATGGCGCCATAACCTAACCCAACACACCCAATAAATAAAACTTATTTATTTTATTTATTTATTTATTTATTTATTTTATTCTTTAATGTATGAATAAAGGAATAAAGAATAAAAAGTAAAGAAATGAACAAAAGAATAAACGATAAAATGAACAAAAGAATAAATGAATGATTAAATAATGTATAAGTGAATGAATTGATTTATTCAAATCCAAATTTCAAATTACCATACACCCATAATTCCATTGGGCCAGTCAGAATTGATTTATTCATTCATGCATGCATTTATTTAATTATTCATTTATTCATATACTGAATAAATGAATTGATTAATTATTCATAATGAATAAATTTATTTATTAAATAAATTGATTAATTATTCATATAATGAATAAATTAATTACTAAATTAATAAATTGAAGGAATGAATAAATTTGGGACAAGTTCCCAAAAGAGAAAATTTCTATTTAAACAGAGATGCTGTTGAAAGCGGTGTTGGCCTTGCCCTTCAGATGATGGTTGAAGTAAAGAAAGGAACTGATGTAAGGAAGGTAAGTCAAAATTTCAAACTACCATACACCCAAAATTTGCACATTCAGCATGCTTTGGGGCCAGGCAGAGTTGGGCATGGCCTAAGGGTGAGGGGGATTGACAGAGGGGGGGGGGGGGGTACTCCCATATATGAGTCATATAGGTATTTTCAACATTTTAGTCTGAAAAAGGGTATCGATTTTAACTTTTAGTCTGGAATAGGGTCAGAGGTTTGGATATTTGGTCTGAAATAGGGTGAGGGTTTTCAGTGCCAGGTGGCACACTCCCACCCAAAATTTTGAGGAGTAACCCCCCCTCCCCCCCCCCCCCCCCCCCGAGGGGTTGCTCCATGAATTAAGTCACTTTCAGAGTTAGCAGGCCTGTTTGCTGAGGACTGAAATGGATCTCTGATAGATTGTTAATGCAGGCTGAGAAGGGTGGTACCCATGGGGCTCTTAAATTTCTGTCGAGGTCTTTGCACGTACCCCACATGGTTTGTTGAATAACAATGCCACTTGACTAGTCCATTATTTTATTCCACAGACTTCAGAGTTTTTCAAACAGCTTTATTTCCTGAGCACAAGGCTGCAGTGACTTCCTACTTTTCTGGAGTTTTGTATCAGGTGGGTGATGTATAGATGATGTTATAGACGATAATGAAAATCACTACAAGATCGCATTACTAGTAGAAATAATGAAATCGTTGATACACAGGACAGACCTGCCAAGTTATCCACTTTGTGTGATCAGTCAGTGTCCTAGTTTATTTTTTGAAAGATAAATTTAGTTCTAATTTTTTTTTTTTTTCTGGAAGATAATAATGTATTCTTCATTTTTTCTCAAGGCTAGATGGGCAGATCCAAGAATTTGTGCTGGAAAAAAGGTGGCTTGTTCCATAATTCCTGGTGAAGAACAATATTACAGAGGGTGTCTATAGTCGGACATTGTTATAGGGCCATTCTTGGATAGTGAATGTGGACAAGTGCATTAACCAAACAGGTAAAACATGGGAAAAAGTTAGTTAAAAAATTAAAAAAAAAAAGAAATATTGCAAAATCCTACAATATTTTCAAGTTTATGATAAAATGAGGGAAGGGCAGAGAGGCACTTACTTTTGCAAATCATGGCCAGATGGTCATGCATTTTAATTTGCAATGTATGATGTTTGTGCATAAAACAACAAAGTGTTGGTATTATGTACAAAAGCCATTTGCTGTGTAGTTCTAATAGCGACACCTAGTGAGAATTGTGCTTTTTAAAAATGCATGTTTTTACGTTTCATGTTTGTGCCTTGATACAATGACCCCCCTTTATTTAAGGAGCCTCATGCCAGAATGGAAAGACAGTGGTGTCTGTGTATCAGTCAATCAGCCAGCCAGAAGATAAGAACTACTTCACCGACTCAAGGCACATCCCCTATGCATGTATGAACTGTTAGTGATGTATATTCATGGATGGCACACAGTATCAGCCAACTTAAAATGTATAAAGCAGGATTATTTTATTATTGCAAACTATTGTAAAGCTGTTTTTTATGACTGTCGAAAAACCAAAACCTTAGCAAGTACCTCACCACACACAGAGGCTGAAACATGTGTTTCAACTAATCAGAATTAGCCAAGGTAATCTGTGTTGTTTTATGTTGAAGAAAAAAACCAATCAGGAGCATGAAAACAATTACAGTCAACTCTCTAAGGCGGACACCTTCGGGACTAGATTTAGTGTCTGCCTTAGAAAGGTGTCTGCCTTAGAGAGAGTTCAGTTACAGATAAACAAGTGAAAATTGGCAAGAACCAAACCTGCATGCTGTCCGCCTTAGAGAGGCGTCTGCTTTAGAGGAGTGTCACTTAGAGAAGGTTGACTGTATGCTTTCTTGCAATCAGGTTTTGATTTTGCTCTTGATTGACTAAGATTGCTTCTTTTGAACTTGTTTTTGACCAAGTTGTTGGAAGTGTAGCAAATGCAAAGCCAATGTAAGCAATTACATGATTACTTTTTTTTGTCATCCAAAAGTGGCTCTGTGCTGAGATCATCTAGGTGAATATTTCTTGTTGCTTTGTTTTACGTTTTGAGATTTTTGAGATATAATTACAACAATATTGTTATATTGTATCTAAATTCCTGAAGTGAATGTTGGCAATTTACATGTATATAAAAAGAAGTCTTGTAACCAGGATTTAAAATATTCAAAAATTAGCTTATTATTAATTTGTCAGATATTTCAGTTCTTTCTCGGTGCCTAAACAAACTGAAAAGTCAAACTTAGCCCAGGGCCTGGTTGTTCGAAGCACAGTTAGGCTAACTGTGGGCTAAGCCTAAACTTTCTTGTCATTTTGTGCCCAAAGTTGAAACCCTTTTGCAATTAAAACAACTTCCTCGCTGTGTTTTAAGTCAGAGCAAACTTTTTGCTAAGTCTTTCGTCAAAACTCTGCAGTTTGTTGGCCAAAATCAGGAGAAATATAATTTAATTAACCGTGGGTTAGCATATCCAAGCTTCGAAGGACCGGGCCCAGGTAAATATGATCGATTGTGAAAGATAATAAAATGCTTATTGAAGAATGATGATGAATGGTGGTGATTAATGATGCCCAATGATGGTGAATAAAACAGTGAATGCATGTAGCTGGTGATGGTCAATGACAGCGTACCAGCGGAAAGGTAGACACCACACTTTACTATACTCTGCTTCACTGTGAGCTCATTTTGTGTCAAATATAATTCAGTCAAGCAATTCCACTTGAGTTTCCGATGGTACATTTTACTCTATATCCTCACTCTGTCCTTCCCGTTGGTACGACACGATTACACCGTACCAACGGGAAGGACACGTCACATTTTCTACAGTTTAGTTCGCCACGAGGTTCAATAAGTATTATAATCGTCTGAACTATGATGAAAAGAAGCGATGTTATTTCACTTAACTCGATAAGGCTTGTTCATTTCATCGTTTGATGAAATACACAGAAGACAGCCATCTTGGATTTACCGACATCGTCCGATTCTCAGTCGTGAAGCGATCGGGTCTAAACTCGTTTTCAGTCTTGCGCGGCTGTCCTTCCCGTTGGTACGATTTGGGCACAACCCGATCCCAGTTCGTCATCCAAGATGGCGTCGCATGAAGAATCGGGAGATCGAGTTTTGTTAACTTGCTCCTGCTTCGCCTTGTCCCCTGTAACTCGACTGTATTTCTGTCGTCACTGCATCAAGCTGAGATGTCCTTTATGCGTGTCTCACGAGGTAAGGTGACAAAATAACAAAGAAAAGCGATTTACAATACTGTATATAATAAATATATGCAAGTGATATCGATCGATACGATACGTACTCGAATGTATCTTTAGCTGCTCTCCTTTTCTCCTTTTTATTTTTTTGTCAAGGTGGATTCTTATTATTGTCCAAATTGTCTCGAGAATATGCCATCTGCCGAAGCAAAACTCAAGAAGAACAGGTACGTACGTACTTTAAATTTTTAAGACGAATTTTTTTTCTGTAAAAATGTAAAGCAGACGGGAATAGGTGTTATAATTATGTATATACTAAATTCTGGATATGCTCATTGAATATATTTTCTCGTTTTTGTGTGTTTCTTTTCAGTCGTTAAAGACTCGGCTCAGATTTTAAAACAAGGGGTCTCGGCGAGTCTCGGATTTTACCCCCGGGGGGAGGGGGGTGGGGGTACTCCAAATTGTGGTTACCCTATTTCAGACCAAAATTTGCGATTTTTGACCAAAGGTTAAAATCGATATCCTATTTCAGGCTAAAATGCTGAAAAATGATACCCTTTGGGGTGGTACACACCCATATGGCTCATATGTGGGAGTAACCCCCCCCCCCCCCCCCCCCCCCCATCTTACCAAAGATGACATCATACAGCATGGAGAATTGGCACTTGATGTTGTTTGTTGACAGAGATTAATTCTCACCAGATCACTCATACATTTTCTTTATAAATGGTTAAGAAAATTTGTACTTTCTCAGGTGCGCAAACTGTTTTGACTGCCCAAGCTGTGGAAATACACTCTCCACTCGAGCAACAGCTATTGCTGTCCAATCAGCGTCACCAGGAGACTTGTCTAAAGCTACACAGGCCAAGAAAGTGTATTATTTGGCTTGTGGCTTTTGTCGCTGGTCATCCAGAGATGTCGGTATAGAGGACAAAAGCGTGGGTCAGTTGAGCTCTGATTCTGAGAATAATAAATTATTAGATTTGCATTAAAGTATGTACCATCCAGTCAACTCTATCAAGCCGGACACCGGTATAAGATGTATCCTAAACTTTCTGTAAGCAGGACACCTTCATGAGACAAACACCTAGACCAGGTCCAGCAGGTGACCACTGTTGTTCACTGTATTTGCAGGACGCAAAAATATTAGCATCCATCCCAAGGTTAAGCTGATCAACATCTCACTAGCTCATACAGTTGTTCAGACTGAGCAGGCCAGGGCTGGACACAAGCTGTATCATTGCCCTGACCTGATTGAAAGACATTTAATTTTGTTGTAGAAATTGCTTTGGGTTTTTTCGTTTTTTCGTTTGTTTGTTTGTTTGTTTGTTTGTTTGTTTTGCCCCTTTTATGTATATTTTATTACTGAAGTCACTCTTTTGAAATATTGTTTTTTAGCAAGCGGTGGTTGGCAAGATAAAGAACACAAGTCAACAAAGAGGGTAATTATGCCACATCATATTTGACCATCATATGCAGTTAATACATTTTAGTTTGTCATTTGGGACAATGGATGAGGCCATGGAGGATAAACAATTTATATTTATTTATACAACAATGTCAAAGGCAAGAGGCAATTTTGTGTACAGTAATTATGGGTGTTATACTTTGTCTGATAAAAATACTCTGCCACATTGCACTCCTTCCGGTGAAATAACCCCTTTGTATTTAACACATTGCTATTTAGCGTGTACATATACAAGTCATGCAAAGTTGCCCAAAGTCAAACTTAACCTTTTCACTCCCAAGAGTGATCAACTTCAATTTTCTCTTGTCAGTCTTCCACCAGAGATATATCATACACTATGGAGAATTTGGCATTTAATACCTTGCTCAAATGACAGCTGATTAGAACATAAGTTCTCTTTTCATCACTCTTACATTTCCTTATTTTAGGGTTGGGAGAATTTGTATTTTGAGCTCGGGTGCACTTGTATTATGTCAGGTCAGCACATTGGTTGAGTTTTACAGACAACTCGCACAAAAGGAGAAAGTAGAGAGAGAGAAGAAGAAACTTACAAGACGGCGAAGCTACATGCATTTGGCTGTGAGTAATCATTCTAGATTTTGAGTATTATAATATTATATTAAATTGTTGGTATTAAATTAATGGCAAGATCAAAGGTGTATTTTCAGTTCAGTTCAGTTCACCATAACCATCATAAAGTTGAAGTACATTTTTAAGTTCACTCCTGTTAGTTAAAACTTATAGCAGAATGTGGAGTTGTTAGCCTGTTTAAATTATCATCTGTTATCATAAAAGCTCAATCACATTCCACTAAATATAGTACATGGTTTATGACTTAAATACTGTGTACATTCGAAGTCACAAATAATTGATGAACATGCAAGAGGACTCATCTGAAAGTAACATATTGTACATGTATTGTACTAATTGACATGACTATATGGAAATTTAAACTGAGGAATATGACATAATTTGACATCATTCTGTGTCAGCATAAACTCTATGAAAAGCCCAATTAAGAGATTTTGCCTGTGAAAAGTGTCAAAATTATAGTAAACTCTGTAGTTTTGATTTTTATTGATCTATGTAAAAATAATGTGCTTGACTGCCACTTTTTACTCTCTCCATAAAACAAAATATTGGATACAGATTACTTCTAAAAGTAGGAAGGTAAGAATAATATTTTAATATTGTGATGCAATTTTTGAATAAAAGAATTTTTATTCTAGATTCAATAACCAGTATTGATTAAAGTTTTTTTTTTTTTTGCACCTTGACTTTTATAATTTCTAAGTGGTCAGTTCTTCAATACTAAAGCACTATTACTATAAATCACTTTGAATTCTGGTTGGGTTTGGTGTTAACTGTGGGCTGATTGGTGTTCTTTAGTTCTTATAGTGTAAACATCAATCAAAAGCTATTTGAATAAAGTTCTGTGTAAAAAAACTAATAATTGCAGGACAAGTTTGGATTGTCTTCTTTGACCAGAAGGAAGAGCAGTCTGTCATATTTGACAGCAAGCCTCAACACAAATCAGTAAGTCTGTTGTCTCCTTCCTGTTAATAATTTACATTTTATGCATTCTTCTACATTCCCTGAGTTTGCAAACTCCAAAGTCCTAGCTGCTGTCTGCCATGCTAATGATAATTTTTTTGGTAAACATTGTCTTTTTCTTGGCAGGAGAGAACTATCTGATGAAGAGATTGTTTTAAAAGATCCCAATGAAGCCAATGAGGAGGTTGACATATTGCCAGAGGAGTTCTACACTAAACCTTTGGTGCTGGAAAAAGGTTGGTCAAAAATTACGAACATCACTGAGTGTATGAGGAAATTGTCTGTGAGACAATTTATGTGTAGATTATGTGTAGTGCCAGTGTGCCAAGCTTACATAATTGTATACAACTGTAGCTTCTGAAATGTCAAAGTATGAAACCTAAAGCTGTGACCACTTAAATGAAAACTCTCAATTAGTACATTCGAGCAGCGTTCACTTCAAACTCCATGAGTGTCAAATGAAATCTAAAAGTGTGACCACTCAAATGAAAGCTCTCATACTACAGTACAGCACATTGCAATAGCAGTGCTCACATTGTTGTTGAGATAAGGCTATGTTTTTGAGTTTTGAAGCTTTTACATTTTGAATATCAAATTAACTAACTTGTGAGAGAACAGAGGACCATCTTGGACTTTACATTACAAGTCAATGGGAGTGTTCTGCCTTGGGTTTGATGAAGAATATGTGTTATTGTTGTTATTGTTTTTGCAGTGCCTCTTCTCTCCCAGAGGTTGGCTCAGCCAGATTTTCAGCCAGAAACTATTCAGTGAGTAAAAAAATGTTGTAGCTGTGACAGACTTTTTCTTCACTTATTGGCCACAGGTTTCTGGTGCTCAGTAACCATATTCAATAAATCTTACCATACCTTACCCTTACCTTTCACCCAAAGGTCAAAATGCAGATTCTCCCAACCTTTTGAGACTAAAATGTATGAGTAATATAGTGAGAATTGATAGTTTAATCAGCTTTCATCTGAGCAAGGTATCAAAAGCCAAGTTCTCCTTACTGTATGATATATCTCTGGTGAGAAATTGAGGGAGAAAATTGAAGTTGATCACTCTTGGGAGTGAAAGGGTTGACAAAATCCTCATTTAGCTTTATATATTCATAACATTATTCTGGTTTTGCTGTTATTAGGGACCTGTATCCACGACACAAGCACCTGCTGGCCAAACGGTCACAACGTTGCAGGGTAAGCAAAGCAAGTATTGTACCCTGCCAATCACAGAGGCTGTAAGAAACACTTTCAACCAATCAGAAGCCCTGAAGTAATCCGCAGGTTTGCTTTTGCTCCTGATTGGCCAAAATTGCTACTAAACTTGTTTGGACCAATCAGAATGGGCACTGTACCTTGGACAGTCATCCGAAAATGGCTCTACACTGTATCTCAATCCATCTCACTCCACAGTTTTTCTTTCACTGCATGGTCTCATTTACCGATTCAAATTTTCTAATTTTGTATCATTTCTTCCTTCCTTTGCTGGCAGAGTATGGTCAACAGTAAAAATGTATTTAATTTTTTGCTTTTTTTTTCTATCTTAAAAGTTACCTTGTTTTCTTCTCATTCCAGGAATGTGAACACAATTTGTGCAAACCAGAATTCAACCCATCATCAATCAAATTCAAGATTCAGCTTGGCGCAGTGTAAGTGGCGGGCTTATTTGCCGCTCTTTGCTCTCATTTTCCATTAAAGATCTAAACATTTAAACATCTAAAAAACCCAACGCACCTGAATCGGAAACGCGACTTTTGCAAGGGTCTCAATCAAGGGACCAGTTTTGGAACTCCCATAACATTCCAATACGCTTAAATCCTTTGGCTAGCCATTCTTAACTTTAAAATGCCAGAAAGTTTTTTTTTTTTTTCAGACCTGAGGCCTGAAAGGGGGCCCCTTCCGGGTGGAGCTTCCCCGTATGTCAATATAAGGAGTGGCCCCACCCCCTTCCCTCCACTCATGCCTGATTTATTTCTCTTTTTTTTTTTTCTTTTTTTTTTTTTTTTTTCCATTCAGTTATTATGTACCAAGACTTAGGATTGCTAAAGTGTCAGACCTCAAATTTGACAAGGTACAGTAAGGCAAATGGTTTGAAGCCAGAAGCATTACATTACGTTGGTTGTATGATTGTCCGGTTTAGAGTAGTTTTCAGGAAGACTGTTGCTATTAAATCCCTGAGTCATCTCTAGAGTCAAGTGCAGGCATCAAACTTTCATACAGATGTCTCTAGTCGTAGGTGTTATTGGTTTGTTTTGTAGTGATATCAGGACCACCAACTGTTCGTTTTAGAGAGGCATGTCTGTCTTATAAAGAGTAAAGTTAGAGTAAGTGACTGATGAAACGACAGTGACCACTCCTAGCAGGTGTTCGTTTAGAGAGGTGTCCGTTAAGAGGTAGTTGACTGAATTGTGTGTTGTTTTTTGTTTTTTGTTTTTTGTTTTGTTGTGTTGTGTTTTGTTGTCTAGCTGAGTGGACATAATCTAATTGTACGGTACACTTTTTATAGGAATGCACAATTACTTTGTCCTTTACCAACCCAGTCGAGAACGTCCTCAAAATCTCGCTGCTTCCGTTCGTGGAAGGAACAGAAAACAGTGAAGAACGAGGCGGCAAAGTCGACGTAGAAAGCGCGAAGGAGAGCAACGAAAAGGGAGCGAGCGAAACAACAGTAAAGTTGGAGAAGAACAACGACAACAAAGCGACTACAGTGAAGACGGAGCCGGAAGAGAAGAAGGAGAACGATGCCGTAGTAAAGTCTGAGAAGACAGACGACACAAAAGAGGAAGCCGAGAAGAAGGAGGTGAAAACGGAAGAAGGCGACAAGGAGACAAAAATAAAGTCGGAGAAAGGAGTCAAGAGCGGTAAAGAGAAAGCCTCGCGCACCAACAGTCTGTTTGAAAAGAAACCCGGTCGCGCGGTGAACAACAGATGCGACAGCAGAGCTTTTAAACCCACTGCAGAGGTTAGACATGTATTGATTTAGTCCTTGTATAGTTCAATATACACGGCGCGATTTTTGCCTCTTACGACACGGTTAAATTTGTACTCGTTCCAACAATTTTGACAGTGATTGTAGCTTTAATAGTCTAGCTTGGAACGACTGGGTTCTGATCGTCCAGGAAGGGCCACCCTTCATTGTTTGCTTTTTTCTTTCAGGTCATTCTTCCCACATTTCCTCTGGTACTCGCAGCTCGGGATGACGCAGCTGAGTTTGATGAAGGAGATGTCTCTAGCGAGATGTTTAACGACGATCCAAGGTCATTCTTGCCTTTTACACAATACTCAACTTTTTTACCGCAATTTTTCTGTTTAAATTAAAGTTTTAACGTTCTCACTCCCAATAGTGATCCATTTCGATTTTCTCCTCCGGTTTCTCACCAGAAACATATGATACAGTAGCGAGAACTTGCTAAGATGAAAACTGATTTATCTATCAATTCTCGCTACATTACTTATACGTTTTACTTTTAAAAGGTTGGGAGAATCTGCATTTTGAGCTTGGGAGTGAAAGGGTTAATGTTCCTGTTACTTCTACAGAGTTGTGACTGACAGACAAGCCAACAAGCTGTGGTTTGTGATCAAAGTCATTCCGAAGAAAGCTTTTGGGGATGTGAAGGTGAGACTCAGGCCATAGTGATACAGTATCTGATAATCGTGAACAGTCGGTTGTGGTCGGAATGTGGGTCGATATATCGTCGGTATATGGTCGGAATGTAGTCCGTATGTGGTCGGCAACGTTCGAGTCCACCACAACATCACTGCATGTGCACGCATTCGAACATTTTTAATATTACGATGATCATTTTGTGTACTTTTGTCTTTCTAGTTTTCTATGATTGTCCAATACGACTACAAACACACGTCTACAGCTCTTGTCCGTGCTGGAGACCAGGAGCCTGAGGACCAAGTAGTGACGCTGAGACACAAGATGCATATCAACGCGGGCTCAATAGATGGCGCCACTCAAATCTGACGTGCCGCGCCGCGCGGGTCATTAAATTACCGCGTATATGAAGTACGTTTCTTCTGTAGACAGGAGTCAACAGCTAAGATAATATTGAGAAAAACATTAATAGTCTGAATAACTTGTGAAATATTAGTTATTAAAAGGTGCATAATACTAATAGTGTTTGTCATGCATTTTTGCAGTGGCTTTGCGACTTACAGTCTCGAAGGGGGAGGGGGAGGGGGAACTCGAGCAAGATCTCCTGCTTTGCTCTCCTCTCTTGTTCCCTAAATTTCGCTTTACCCGCAGTCAAATTCAATTTTCTGTCATTTTTGCAACACAAGTGCCATCCTCGTTTCCAGGCTCTTTCCTCTCCCAAGCCTGGGGACGAGGTTGCCACGATGCCTGTTGACTCTATCGCCTTCACAAAAATAACAAATGGTGCATCCGTTCACGACTCACAAGGCTATGATCAATTTACCGTCTCAAAGTCCATTTGCGATTTGAGGCAGGAAAAGCCGCGAGCGGACGAAGAGAGATCACAGGATGGATCGTTTGTTTGTGTTGTTGGCGGTTTTGGGCAGCATCAGTAGCGTCTCTGGTCTTATCATAAAAGTCTCGCAACAAAACGGAGGCGACAACGATAGCTGCTTGACTTCAAACGCCAGCAGACCTTGCAAGACACTTCAATACGCACTGAAGGCACTCAGTCACTCAAGCGATACGAGCCTTCGCTTGGAAATACTGGACGACTATATTTTGAAAGATGAAGTCTCCATTCATGATGGGTCACGCGCCAGAAGTGTAATCACGATCACTTCCGGGACGAAACGGGTGAATGTGACATGCGATGAAGCGGGAATTTTTAACATCTCGGACAGCCAGAATAATGTTGTATTCGCTGACTTGAATTTCCAGGATAGTAGTCCTGATTTCGCCGCGGTGGTGCTGCTATGGAGCTCGAGAAATGTTACGTTTCATCGTTGCACGTTTCGAAACAACCGACGGGCCTGCATAAACGCGTTTAACAGCAACGTAGTCATAAATGACTGTGTGTTTCTTAACAACACGTCAAACGCTTGTGACGTGATTGAAGACGAGCGTTTTGTACCTGGCAACGTTTCGGCCAGCGGTGGCGTAGCCTTCGTGTTCCGCGGCGATGCGAGAGATCTTGAGGTGAAGGTCACGCGCTCGAATTTCTCCTTCAACAAAGCCGTTGTGAACAATTCTGAAGATTTCATCGATCATTTATACAACGTCTCGCATTTCACAAATGGAGGTGGCGGGATTCTTATCGTTTTCTCGGGTTCCACGGAAAACTGCAGTGTGACGATCGATGACGTCCAGGTTTTCAATAATTCGGCTTCGTATGGCGGGGGGATCTACGTTGCTGCTGATAATGAATCAAAGAACAATCGCTTTCTTCTCGATCGCTCGGAGCTCTTTGGAAACCAAGGAAGCCAAGCAGGAGGAGCGATGGGCATCACCCAATGGGACCACACCACAAGTACATCTGTTGTGCTTTGTAACAGCACTTTTAAAGACAACTGGTCCAGACGGGGTGGAGGGATAAACGTATTTTTCAATAATCTCGCAAAGACTCTTTGTGGCTCTGAGCTGATTTTAACAAATGTTTTATTCACTCGTAATCGGGGGAACTCCAGCGCGGCGCTTCGTCTTGCTTCGTCGTTGCCTCTTGGTGCTCCGATTCCCGCGGCTAACATCTTCAACTGCAGTTTTGTTGGTCACGCGCAAACAGAACGATTTGCTTTTACGGCGCCGTTTACGAGCCAGAAAGTCAACATCGTATTCAAAGGACACAATGTTTTCAAAAGAAATACAGACGCCGGTGCAGCGGAGTTTATGAATACCATCCTTCATGTGCACGACAAGTTGGAGTTTGTGGAGAACACGGGCGTACAGGGAGGGGCGATCGTCTTGAGGTCAAGTCAGATAAAGTTGCATCCTTCCAGTGAGGTATTAAGTCTACAATAGCTTTTCAACGATTACCCTTAATAATTCGAAAAAACTTCAGTCGTTTGTGACCAATTTTGATAAAATAATCGCTCAAAGTTGTCCGAAGAGACAATAAACGGTTAGTCTTTGAACCGTCTGTCCCAGATAATGCGAGCTGCGCATGCTCGCTACTTTAGTGCACGGTCCGCAGTCCAGTCCGAGGGCTTAACATTATTTATTTCTATTTATCATCTTAGGTCTACTTTGCACACAATCAGGCCGACACGATGGGTGGGGCCGTGGCTGTTTTAAACCACATGATGTACGAAGTCATCAAGATGTTTAACCCGGATTGCTTTCTGGTCTACAGCCAACCGTACATACCGCCATCTAAGTGGAAGGTTGGAAATAATTATGTTTCTGTCTCTAAACCAAATATAAATTATGCCGAGTCTTTGTGTCCAGATTGATGTACTGATCAACGTCCGGCCGAGAAAAGAGCCTGCTTGTCTGATTGAGTGTTTTTGTTTTTGTTTGCTTGATTTTCCTCTTTTCAGGTAAATATTTCCTTTGTGAACAATAGGGCCAAACTTAAAGGCGCTGCCATCTACATCGCTTCTCTCTTTGCATGTCTGTGGGATGAACGTCCTCCCCACACAAATATCAGCAGAGCTCTGCGCTGGAATAGCACCAGGTTTAAATATAAGGGCAACTACTTGGACACTGGAGAAAACAGAGAGACCTGTAATGAAAACGAAGCTATTGCTACAGATACCGCGAATTTCAAAATCATGAGTCCCGACAAAGGATCGTCCACGTTTAAGGTTTGTGAGCTTAGATGTGTACATATTTCATTTTACATCTGGGAGTATAAGTAAATGTATTAAATCGATGACCGTTTCGCTCCTGAGGTCATGTAGAACTTCTCCTAATTGGTTCGATAAGAAAATGTATGATGTAGTGAAAGTTGATTGAATAATCAGATATTAGAATGAGCGAGTGAGTGAATAAGTAAATGTGTGACAACCTCAGACCCACAGACCCACAACGTCAGGCCTACAATCTCGGACCTACAATAAATGAGTGAGCGGGTGAAACGGAGTGAATGAGAGAACAGAAATTCGTTTTGTTTTTAATTTCAGTAAACGATAAACCGAGAACTTTACACCCACCGTACAAGAACCAACAAAAGTAAAAGAGACAAAACTGGATTTAAAGTTCAGAACGAAGGAATGATCATCAAAGCTAGTTGAACACGTTTTCGTCTTGACGTATGTGTTTCTCATCTGAACAGCTTGCTCCTGGTGAAGAGTTGAAGATCCAAATTCAAGGGTTCGACCAGTTGAACCACGAAGTGTACACAGTTGCTTCTTTGTCAAAGGAAAACCGATCGAGTCCACTGGTACTGAACAACAGCATGCATGTGCTAGTGCCCTCCACTAACAACACCATCTCGCTTAAGTACAGCATGAAGCAACACTATTACGAACAAGCATTGAAGGACCTTAATACTTCGTACAAGGTTGAAGTGACAGACGCATATTCTACCTTTGATAATCAATATTTGCTTGAGTTTCAAGTCCAACCTTGTCCTCCTGGTTTTAATTTTAGTAAGGTTGGAGGTGAATGCATTTGCGGCACAGCAGACGGGGTTTTAAGGTGAGTGCATGGTGTGATCTGATCAATCTGCAGATTCTCCCGGTCTTTTAAGAAATGAATGTATGAGTCATGTAAGTGAGAACTGATACTTTAATCGGCCAGTTTCATCTAAACAAGTTGTCGAAAGCCATGTCCTCACTGTAAGATAATTTTTAAGTGAGAAACTGAAGGAGAAATGTTAAGTTGATCACTCTTTTTCCCCTCTGATTTGCGGGAGAATGGCGCGCGGAAATGGGGTGAGACAGCGAGAAAAAAAGACTGGCTCGCCTCATTTATTCTGTGCATAAGGAGGGATTGTTAGCAGTAATAAAAAGCCTTCCGCTAAACTAATCGAGACATCTCTTTTTTCGTAGGTGCGAGGAGGGACGCTATGTGATCCTAAAAAACGGCTACTGGGCGAATGTATCTAAATCAGGAAGGTTAATCACGTATTACTGTCCTTACGAGTACTGTGGATGCAACGAATCCGAGTGTAAAGTGGACTTGAGCCATCCCGACATGCAGTGCAAGCATAATCGAATTGGCAAGCTATGTGGACACTGCCCCGCAAACTACAGTGTGGGGTTAAGATGGTATAACTGCGTTGAAGATTGCTACAGCGGCTGGATTCTGGGTGTCGTAATTGGTGTCGTTGCGTTTCTCTCCATTTTCATCATCTGGCTTAATCCCAGCATCTCTAGCGAGCTTCGTGGTCCGCTGTTCTTCTTCCAGGCGCTTCCGATAATTTTCCCTCCGCACACCACGGTGTGGAGGGACGTCATTAATGTATTGGCCAACACGTTCAACTTTGGTGGGCCAATCGTGTTCTTGCACCCTCATTGGTGCATCCTAAATGGCATCACAAATTTACATATGGTTGCTATTGGTTACGTGATGCCGCTAGTGACTCTGGGAATCTTCATTCTGTCGTATGTGCTCAGTGCCAATTACCTGGTGCGTCTGAGGTTCCGCGCCAGATCAAGCTTGCACTCCTTTTGGCTTCTGATGCTATTTGTTTATCATTACCTCGTGGAGACCACTTTTCTCCTACTGAATTGTCCTAAGGTGCGTTTTCGTTCCATCTGTTTCTTCATTCATCCATTTTTTCCCACACATTTCTTGTTTGTTAGTTTCGTTGTAATGTGACGAGTAAATAACAGTGCTGTACTGTCCCCTTATCAGGTGAACAAAGCATGGTAGTTCCAAGAACATGGAATATATAGAGGATATTACACGGCGGCGCGAAGATATGAATTTTATTTTCGAGTGGTAAAAACAATATTTTACGAACGAGCGCTTTGCGAGTGAGTAAAATATTGTTTTTACCACGAGAAAATAAAATCCATATCTTCAAGCCGCCGTGTAATTTTCTTTTTATTATATTAGACGCGAGTGTTTTACGAGAAATTGCACAAAGAACCGTGCAAAAGTGGGAAATGATGCCAACGATATCCTCACTAGTGAGAATATGGAAAATACGCCACTCGGGTCCCGGATGTACTTTCATACGGATTTTACGCACGGTATATTTTCCAGTAAAACACTCGTGTCTATATAATAAATAGACTTTACTTTCAATGCCATAGTTTGCGTTATCGCAAAAGATGTTTTTCTTATTATTATGTTTTTAATTTTCCGTGCTTTCTTGTTACTAATATCTCCCACTTGTTCTCTTTGCTCACGTCGGAGATATAAGAGAACTGCCATAGCCTTCATGTAAAGCAGTACCTAATACCTCTGAGCAGCGAACTGTAAATTCTGAAGTCACACAACTCGATTCTTTATTCTCTGTAGGTTGGTGATGATCATGTGTTCTATTATGATGGCAGTATAAAGTGCTTCAGCAAAGAACATGCGGGTATGGCTGCTCTGGCTCTGGTCGTCCTCTTTGTCTTTATTATTCCTCCACCAATAATCATCGTCCTTCTAACCAAAGGCTGCTGGCGCGTCGATCCGCAATACGTCAGTACGCTGACCAATGGCTTGCGCCCACAGTGCCAGTGGTGGTGGGCGTTTGAACTGGTCAGACGAATTCTCCTGGTAGCGACATACGTGTTCTTCTCTCATTGGACAACGAAACAGGTACGTTCAAATTGAATCGAACTCCTTGTGATTGGCTCTCTTATTATATATATACAGTCGAAACTCTCTGGACCAACACTCTCGTAAGCGGACAGCTCTCTTAATGGAAACCTTTAGGAACAAGTTGTTGAAAAACTTGCCCAGTGCAACCGACTGTGAACTTAAAGCGTGGTTCCCAAGTCACAAAGAACCATGCAAAGATGGCGGCCCAACTTTAACCCTTTCACTCCCAAGTTCAAAATGCAGATTCTCCCAACCTTTTAAAAAGAAAGGTATGAGTAATGTAGTGAGAATTGACAGTTGAACCAGCAAGAGCATCTGAGCAAGGTATCAAAAGCCAGGTTCTCCTTCTTGTATGATATATTTCTGAAAAAAAAAAAAAAAAAAAAAAAAACTGAAGGAAAAACGCGAAGTTGATCACTCTTGGGAATGAAAGGAACCATCCCGTAAGACGGCCATTATCCCTCTGTTTTGATTTGTTGTTTTTTTCTACATTTCAGGTGGCCATCAGTGTGATGTGTGTGTTCATCTTGACAGTACACTCCAACATGCAGCCGTACAGAAGAGCACGTATCAATGCAGTGGAGTCATGTTATCTGTTCGCTCTCTCCGCCATGGCAATATTCCAGATTATTGATAGTGTACCGCTGTCTGTCTATGTGACACTTCTAGTTGTCGCAACACTACACACTCTGGTGCTCTTTCTCTACAAGTCGTACCGGTTTTGCAAGAAGAGATTCGGACGCCGAGATGAAACTGCGAACGAGGAAGTCAGGACGGCGCGATACGGCTCGCTACAAAACGTCGAGGAAAACTCTAGTGTGCAGAACATTCAGCACAGCAACAACGAAGACGTGTTAGATGCGATATTTGGAAAAAGCGAAAGGGGCGACTTTAAGTATAGTGGTAGTGAGTGAAGGAATTTGTCTTGACTGACATCATTTGGCACATGTAGTACGCACGTTCTGATTGGTCAATTTACTGGTCCATAAGTACAGTTACGGTACGGACTGGCGCGTTCTTTTCTCAGAGCGGAATGTTCCACATAATGTATATCTTACTAACCTCGTTTGCTTGGTCTATACTGTGAGTTATGAAACCTAGTTTTTTCTATCAACGTATGGCCCGCCCTCTTCGAAGACAAAACACAACGAGTTTTTTAAAGATGTTTATTGAAAGTGCAGGGAAAAGCATGACCAACTTAAAACAAACAACCAAGCAAACAACAACAGCAATGTAATCGATCCGTGAAACAGGCAAAAGCAACCTGATCGCAACACTTGAACTGTTAGCAGTGATTTAAAATACCGGAAGGAAAACCAAAACGTACAGAGTGCATAAGCTCACTGAAAACGCTCAAGCAGAACCCAAAAGTGCATAAAAACGCTCAAGCAGAACCCAAAAGTGCATAAAGGGCAAAATGGAAAGATCGGCATCAGGGATCCACCTAAGTGAAAACAGAAACGAAATGAGTAGATTAGTAAATGAATCGCCCCAAAACAATAATTTTTTATATTGTTTTTAGTGGTATATCATTGCTTTATGATATACCACTAGACTGTGAAACGAACAACACGTATCGATCTCCGGTTTTTTAGGATTTCTTGTCATGTTTAATTGATTTTCCTTTCCTCAAACTTTCTTAATTTCTGTATTAATTGTTTCTTTCGCTCCTTGTACAAAACAGTATTATATTTCTATAAAACGAACATTCAGAGTCTCTTTTTTTTTAACATTTATTATTACTATTTTCGTAAAGGAAGTTTTTTTCGAAGAAAGAGAGAAGTTGAGACTGAGACATACTGTGAGTTACCGCTGTGCTCTTGTCCATCCTAGTCCCTTCGTATTTATATTTTTCATTTATTTTCTGCTTCCATAATAAAATATCTCCACCAAAGTAACCTTCGTACCTCATGAATCCCACGCGCGTAGTCCTGGTAGCGGAACACGTTATGCTCCGCAAAATTTAGTGCGTGGAACAGTTCACCAATGTGTCGTTTAACTGGTCGATCACCTACGGAGGAGAAGAGTGTTCAATTGAACATCACGAAAAGTAGATAGAGCTGCACATAGATAGAAACTCCGAAGAGAAAGTAACTACTGCACGCAACGGTTTGATTTTTTATCAAGCATCCAAACGATCTAGCGAAGGTTGCTATACTAGACCCGGTTGTTCAAAGCACGATTATAAAAGGTAACCCAGGGTAAGGAGCTAAACTTTGTTGTTATATTTAAGTCTGGAAAATGAGTGACTTTCGCTCAAAAACAACGTTCTTGCTATCATTTGAGCTAGAACAAACTTTTGTAGATAGTCTTATCCAACTCTGCAAAAAATGACCAATGGTTGACGGAAAAGAAATTGGTTAATTTTGGGTGAACATTATCGGAAAAGGGGGAAATGTTGTCCCAATGAAAGCTTAAAGTTACTTTGTCCGCATATCATTTGTGCCGGCGGAAAGTGGTCTGAATTCAGTGAAGGGAAAAAGCGAAACATTTAACTTTAGCATGGTTGTTTGACTCTCTTTCCAGTTAAAAATCTTGCTCAATTGTTCTCCTCTCTGGGATCAAACAAAGGCCATCTGGGAGTTGACCGTTTTTTACAGGTATAGTCTAAATTGACTTTATTGATTTGATACTCACCACACAATCCTTGGATTACTTTTTTGATATTCCATTTTAGGTCTCCAAACTCCTTCACCATCAAAATGTGGCCTTCCTTATCGGCAATTTCCGTGAGGTCACTTTCTCTGATCTTCTTTCCCAATCCAACAGCAAATATGTTGACACCATCGGTCTGAATAATCGGGAAGAGACTCAAAGGGGGGCGTTTATTTTAAATTTTGGCTAAGAGGAGGGTCGCTTATTCGGGGGGGGGGGGCTTTTATTCGAGGGGAGGGGGCGCTTATTCGAGGATTTACGGTACTGATCAAAAAATGGCATCAAGATACTTGAGAGAAACTATACTTTCTTACCTTCAATGGTGGGACCGTTTTGCTGTATGGTGATTTCATACCTATTCCTTTTCCATCCGTAAACAGTATCATGACGTCTGGGACGTTAAGTCTGTCCTGTTTAAACTGCGCTGCAGCCGCCTCAAGAGCTAAGTCAGTGCGTGTGCCCCAGTAAAGGTTATCTGGAATCGCTTCAATTTCTTGTTTCAACTTTTGTTTTGATTTAGATGCAGGATCGCCGAACTTGACCAGGGTCTCCGCTTTTCCAGCAAATATGATAAGCGCCACGTTTACACCGCTCTCAGAAATGTGGAAACTTGTGATGAAGTCGACAAGGAAGTTTTTCAGCTTTCTGTAGTTTTCTTTCCCTACGCTTTTGGACCTGTCTGCAACAAGAACTAAGTCGAATGTCTCCATCTTGCATTCGGGAACTGCACAAAGAAAGGAGAAACAAGGTCGTAGGACTTATAAATTTGATAACGTGCAGATGTGACGTAGTTTTTTGTTTTTTGACCTTAGCAACATGCACTACGGCTGTATATTTTGCACGTTACAAAGAGCTATTTGCACGTTACTATGCGATATTCGCACGTTGCTAAGGAGGTTGGAAAACTAAATACAAACTGAATAAACTATAATACAGACTGTGGACTGCACAACACGGGCTTTGTTTAAATAATAATGGACAAATTTTATTGTTATTAGTAGTAGGAGTCGTTCAATCTCGAATTCCACATAACTTACTTTCAGTCGGTTTCGTCGTCGGCTCGGCTGTTGTCGGTTTTGTCGTCGGCTCCGCTGTTGTCGGTTTTGTCGTCGGCTCAGCTGTTGTCGGTTTTGTCGTCGGCTCCGCTGTTGTCGGTTTTGTCGTTGGCTCGGCTGTTGTCGGTTTTGTGGTCGGCTCCGCTGTTGTCGGTTTTGTCGTCGGCTCCGCTGTTGTCGGTTTTGTAGTCGGCTCGGCTGTTGTCGGTTCTTTCGTCGGCTCGGCTGTTGTCGGGTTTGAAGTCGGCTCGGCTGTTGTGGGATTTCTCGTCGACTCTGGCTCTGCAAGAACACGTAATGATATGAAACCTTCCTACTAACAATTCATATCTAGAACTTTTAGATTAATCAAAAATCAGTTGAAATTAATCTCCTGAAAATATTATTTCCTTTTTGTCTAAATAATGATTAAAGAAAAACGAATGACGATTACCTCTGATATTGAGCAGTCTCGCATCGTGAACACTATGTTACTTTACGTTACGTGGCGTTACGCCCCTACTGCCCCTTTCGAAACAATCAATCGAAACCAACCGCGCATCGCCACGCAATTCTAAATAAAAATCACTCAAGTTAAGTGATTTTTGTTCAGATTTGCGTGCAGTTTTACTTTCAATGATATGGCTACTGTATCGAGATTTAACGTGGCGTTTGATATTTTTTGGCCTTGTATCTGCATCTTGTTGTACAAAATCACTTCCGTTCGTACTCTACCGCAGCGTCACCAAAAAATGGCGGTTAACAGTCGAGCTGCCGAGTAACCTCGCCTGTTGGTCGTACGCCAGACTGACTGACAGACGAACATTAAATTTCGAGATGGCGACCCGCTTGAAGTCTCCAAATAAGGCGATAACTGCATTAGCGTCGTGATTATTACCCTCGCTTACGCTCGGGGAAAATGTGATTTACTTACTTGCATTCTGAAATCTGTAAACGAAGTTGGCTCCAGATAGTCCAACCCCTCTGATGCAATTTCTCGAAGGACCGTCTCTGTTATAGGATTTTTCTGCCCCAATTCCACTCCAGCAGTCGCCATAAGACTGGATACCAAAAAATCCGAAGCCTCTCTTTTTAGCCTCCCTGGCACAAGCTTCGATTGTCCTGTTCATGTTGTTACGATCGACGTCTGATCGGAAATCACCGATCAATTCCGGAAGAGGCCGAGGGTCCACGTACGAGTCTCGGAAACACCCGACTGGTTCAATGAGGCACAGATAACCTTTATGCACAGATGGCGGCCCATTAGTTATGATTAGCCAGTAGATCGTTGAGTAGTTTAAACTTAGTGGCATTTTATAGCTCGTGAAAACGGGAAGGTTAATCTCACAACTGGACCTGGTACGGTTTTGAGCTAGAATCTGTTTAGCTGGTATATGATCAACCCTTCGTTCATTGACCGGCGTCAGGCTGAACCCGGAATTTTAATTGTTAAATAATATACCGCATTAGTTTATTACTTGCGGATAAATGTACTTACTTGAATTCGCTGGACACAAAGGTTCTGTCATGTTTTTCGCCCTTTCTCTTGTGCTGTTCGAACTATTTTTCAGTAAAGTCGTAACAGGCGCTGTGGGGTCAGAGATAATACGTGACAAAATCTGACAGACTTTTGGTTTAGTTAGCAGTATTGTTATACTAGAGTGGTTTTTTTTTGTATAGGCTGCATGTTGAAAGTAATCGTGTGATTGTTTTGCTTTTCCGTTCGGTACGCATTCATATTGGAGCACTAAGGTTTAGCAACGTTCTGGGCCAATGCTACAGGAACAAAGCCAAACCCGATTGCGATTTGCTTACGCAAGCAAGCAAGTGGCAATAGCGTTTCCTCACCGGCACTGCTGATTGGTAAAACCAATCTCAAATCTCTTTATCTTGTGGTCAGTTCAACGTGTGTTTTTACAGCCTTGATTGACACTGATCTTACGTCGGTTTTGGTTTTTTTGCAAAGTCATCCGAAACTGCTTGAACACAATAAAGTTCAAATAACTGCAAACGAAGATAACTAAGGTCCTGTCCACATTAATCCGTTTTTGTTTGAAAACAAATACTTTTTTATGCGTTTTTGCTTTCCCTCTACATTAAACGATAGCCCGAAAACGGAGGTTTTCGGAAGCGTTCCCCAAAATGGATGCTTTCGAAAACGGATGCGTTTTCAAATGACAAAGTATTGCGGTGTGAACGGCAAAAACGGAAGTTTTTGAAAACGCATTAGTGTGCCCACGTAGCCTTCCTTTATACGATATTTCTTTGGATGTATGATTACCTCCAGCAGGAAGTGGCGGGCAGCAGTTAATGTAGATATTCTGTACAACAATAGTTGGCCCACCAACTTGAACCACGCCATGACCAGGCGTCTGGGGGTTCGCTGTAACATTGAATCCAAAATTTATTTCGACCGATCCGTTGTGCGGTTTTTGATCATCTTCTCCCTTCATCTGATCATCTTCTCCCGTGGCAGAGTCATTGTTAACGCCTCGAGGAGGAACCTCGCTGCTAAACCAGATAACATCTGGTGAGGCGAAAGCTTCAGGGAAGAAGAAGGCGGAATATTGAGATGTTTACTGAGAATTAAAAATGTTTCTGAGTCTCTCTCTCTCTCTCTGCCTTTGAACTCCCATAATTTTGGGTGAGAAATAAACCCTGGTTCTGAACGCTTACCCTGTCAGACCAAAGTGTGCGATTTTCGACCCTATTTAGACATGTGTCCCAAACTTTGCCCTCTTTTCAGGCCTGTATTCCAAAATTTGCGCCCTATTTCAGACCAAATACCCAAAATCGATACCATATGTCAGACTAGAATGCTTGACTGAACGATGCCGTTTTAGGCAGCCATAGATATGACTCAGTTATCAGGGTTTTTCCTGTTTCTGTGGCTCTCAAGCGGTCTCGCAGCACCGTATCGATAATCAACTTTTATTGTTGTCTTTGAGACAACTGAAGTCTGTTTTTTTTGTTCAGTTCTTAGACCAGACTTCCTAATTATCTTATTTTATTTCAGTGATGTTAAAGACATCACCTTGCAATGAAGATTTGCGTTACTTCCTCTAAATCATTAAAGATTAAATGTTGGTACTCACCTAGTCCTGTCAAGATGGCCGTCGCTAAACCGACATAAACACAAGACGGAATCATTTCAGAGTTGATGTTATGTCGTCGTGGGCCTGTAGTATAGCTAGTGAAAGCAAATGCACAGCACTCTACCGATCAGTGTAACGGCATTAAGACCAATCATAACTTTTTTTATGTTCAGCGTTTAATTTTGTCGTGTGGCTTGTACGTATTTTGTAGGTAAGTGTTTTGTTTAAGTGTGTACGTTTGTGAAAACAAGTCTTGTTTCCGCCACAAAGTTAAAAATCCTTTACACAGTTCCATCCTTCATAAATATTTACAATATAAGACTGTTCTCATTTCAGTCGCAAGGACCCAAAATTTTCAACTCCCTTAGCCCGGAAATTCAGAACTCAGTCAGTGTTTCTACTTTTAATCATAAACTGAAACAATACTCTTCCTCTTGATATTTCTTCGTGTGTGTGTGTGTGTATGTGTGTGTGTGTGTATTTATATTACTAGCAGTGTTATCCTCCGCTATTACTGCTCACCTGGATGATTATCATAGAGGAAGCTCAATACCCATAATTGCCCACAAGGTTTCTTTTGGGCTTTCTCGACACTTTTTTCGACATTGATTTTGTAATTGTATTCAGCTGAGGTGGCAAACAAAATTCATCGATAAAATTGATTGATTGAAGAAACGACGACATCGCGCGCGCGATCAATTAGTTGTTTTATCTATGTGTCACCTATAGCTATAATTACTTATTTTTAGTTATTTTTAGGTTGACCAATACCTGTAATAATGTAATCTTTACTCTTACTATTACATTCTGTTTTTGTATGTAAGGTATGAATTAAGCGGTTGTTGTTGTTGTTGTTGAAACACAAGAAAGGCGTTTACCGTTTAAATCACCTTCACCTCTTGATGTCCACGGACCAGTCAACAAAACGCGCTGCGAAACGCGCTTATGGAATGTCTAGTAGCCGACACTCGCTGGTTTACGTGAAATAAATCCTGCGGCGGATATTCGTTGTGAACTGATGCAGGCCGTAAACCGTTTAATAAATTCCTTTGCCCGATAATCAGTCTACCTGCTTCGAGAACACTGACAATACTGCATGGTCGGATTAACGGGGCGGAGCCGATACGAGTCGTGTCAAAACTGCGCTTCACATATCAGTTTACATTATTTCGTTCAACAAAAACGAAAAGTCTCCGGTCTTTGCCACACAAAAATTTGATCAAACACACTGCAAACTGGTACCAACGTACGATCCGAAATTCGTCGTTAGCGGTCGGGAAGAAAGCCATACTTTGACCGTTGCGATATCGAGGAATTTGATGGAAACAGTTCCTCCGATGTGATGTCAGTAGTCATTTAAATGCAATTCAGCCATTCGATTGCCGGGCAGACATGTAAAAGAGTGAAAAATCACGACAAGAAAAATTAGATGGTTCCGTTTTTACCATTTTTTGTACGCTTACGACTAAGATGTTTATTATTTAGTGCTCCTCCGATAATTTTGCTTTGATGAATTACAAGCAAGAGAAAAGATTGCGGAAAGGAGACCGTAACCACCCTTGGAAAGTGCGCATGCGCGTCGCAGGTTTTCCACGTTTCAAGGGGGGGACTGGGTCCAACCACAACAGGCATCTGGGGGATTGGGTCCAACTACAACTTCAGGCAACCTGGGAGAATGGGGACCAGCAACCTCAGGCATCTGGGAGAATGGGGACCAGCAACCTCAGGCATCTGGAGGTCTGGGTCCAACTACAACTTTAGGGTATGTGGGAGAGTGGGGACCAGGAACCTCAGGCATCTCGGGGACTGGGTCCAACCACAGAACAGGGAGAACCAAGCGTTAACTCACGAAATGTGAGGTTGTGTGAACGTTTTAAATCGTTCTCGAAATCTAAGTGATCCCTTCTTCATACATATTCGATCATGCCCAAGTTTGGAAGTGAATTGTTGACACAACAAGAAACCCAACCTCGTTCCCAGGGCCATCCGCGGCAGAAGCTCCCGAGCCCGCCCCGAGCTTCTGCCGCGGATGGCCCTGGGAACGAGGTTGCAAGAAACCCCGCCATTTCCGCGAGGAACGCCTGGTTTATTTATTGAGGCCGAGTGATAGACTGGAACCTAAACTGAACCAAGATGGCGGCCGGACCTTCAAGCGTCCGAGATCGTTGGGCGAAAAAGGACAGAGTAAATATAGCATGCCACATTCCACAGTTTTACAACAACTGCATTTTTCAGGATGTATGGCGTGAACTCTGCAGAGTGGAATGCTTGCGAGGTAAAGTGTCCTTTGGGCAAGAAAAGACATTATCCTTGTACAGTTGATTGCATTTTGGAACCCCGTACTAGGACTCTTATTAGTAGTCATGTTCGTTTAATTTCGCTGATCTGCTGCTCCTGTCTTGCAAATCCCTTGTATATATGAAGGATTCCTTAAAACAAGCGGATAACTCACCCAAAGAAACGATACGCCAACACTATCTTACATTGTGTGTCTTTCAGCATTTGAAATAAGTAAATTTTTCAAGGGTTTAGAAAAAGGAATTTTGCCCGAGGGTGGGACATTTGATTAAGGCTCTTGTGCTTGGGAGGGGGGAGGAGGGGGGTACCCTATAAGCCAAAATGTGTGCCATCCCGAAAGGTATTGTCCCGTTCTCCCCCCTCCCCCTACTCCCCTGGGCTTAAAGCAAATCCACAGAGTAGTTTTGTGAGCAAGAACTTCCTACTTTCAGGCTAAAAGAACCAGGGCTTTTAACCAGATCCAGTCCTGGGTATTTGTCATTTATTTTTCAACAGCGTCTATTTTCTGCTTTACTAGTGTTGGTAAGAACTTTATATTATGCCTATTTAATATTTCCAGAAAGTACATCACACTACCATCAGATGAAACTGCAACATATATCATACTTGGCTCGTCTACTGCTGGATTGCCTCCTGACTCACAGATTTCGCTCAGCATTGTGGATTATGGTGGGCTTGTGTGGGAGTCTGACCAGAAGGATACCAGAACTCTTGTGGAAGGTATTAATTAAAGCACTGTCAAAGTTGAAGTGATAGAAACTAGCATGAGGGTACAGCAGGTCAATGTAGCAGAGAGAGAGAGAGAGAGGGACAGGGGTGGATAGCCAGCTAATGATTGTAATAAGCACCCCTCTATCCCCTCCCCCACCCTCACCCCAAAAGTTTAATTTGTACATTTTTTAATATTTCCATTTCAAAATTGCTCAGCTTCACTGGAATGAACTTTATATTGATATGAAGTATCAAACTTTTATCACAATATGCAGACTAGTACTTGTAGTCTAAGTTGCAGTCTATTGTATTGTAATCCTTTTTTACAGAAGTTTTTATCTTATTGTAAGTTGCAGTTTATTGTTAAGGTGTTATACCCCTCCCCTTCTCGGTCCCAAAATTAAATATTAAGCATGTGGGTCATTAGAATATTGTTATATAGTAAACCTGTTGAGACACAGATTTTGACTGAAACCCTTAGTGTCATTGGTTTGTTGGTGGAGATGTTGGAAACTTAGTTGAACATTGAAGAACTGGACTCAAGTGTCAATCTATTTTGTTTAATATGATACTGCAGGCTGGAAGTGAAGTGATGCTAAACATACCTGAGAGCCATTCCCGACTTGTGCAGTTCAATCAGAGCATGTTTATCATCTGCAGCCGTGTGAGACCACAGCTTCTATTGAACTTTTCCTTGTACCTGGTAACCCACAGTCGAGAGCTGACAGAGGGCCATGAGTTGTTGAATGCCAGGTCTGGCCAGCAACTCTTTAATAATGACCCCTTAATCAAGGCTTATCTAGGACTTTTTGAGTATGTCTTGTGGAAGAAGAACAAGCTGAAGTTACAGGCACAGGAAAACCATGAAGGAGGTATAAAAGTGCAGACTTTACTTGTGTCAAAGTATGACATCCTGTGTCATAACTAAAGATGTCCCAAACAAGAGATGTAGATTAGAGTCCAGATTCTGGCCCAGAAGGGGATCTGACATTGGATGTGCAGATTGGGGTACAGGTCGAAGGGTAGTCAGTTTCTCACAAGTGAGATAAGATCATAAAGTCTACAGTTATTAATTAAAACAGTCTATGTGCTTGGGAATAATATGGATATTCTGCCTTTTTCTGCTTGAAATTTTAGATGGCTGGGAAGAAAGTTTTGGTCAGTCCACCAATGCCACTGAAAGACAAATGAAGTTCCACGGCAATAGGGCACTCTTGTTTTTTGATCAACTTGTAGAGCACTCTGGTGTGTGGGATATTTTCATCACAAAACAAACTGAACTGCTTCAGCATTATGACAGAAATGATGAAGCCAGAAAGATACTGGAGAGATATAAAGAGAAGAACCCAGAAAATCCAAATGCCTACAGGTAGGTATACGTTAAGCTTGATATGTACTGTACCATTTTATTTATTTTACTCCTGTCTCTTGAGTTCTTTACTGTATATTTTATCATTGTCTAATTCTCTCGTCAAATTTATGTCTATATATTACTCAATGACGTGGATACTGCTGTTTAGAATTTTGTATTTCAATGTGACCCTAGTAAATAGGGAGAGGGACTTAACCATAAAGCTCAATACTTTGTAGAAATCAGTTTCAAGAAATCACTGTATTTCCATCAGTGTCCATTTTTTTCTAACTTTGCATTCACTTAAAATGTTTTTCCCAAGGTTGATTCTGTGCAAACATTTGACTTCCAGGTATTTGTACAAGTTTTTAAAGTCTGAAGGAACTGAAAAGGGTAAGCTATGTCAAGTTCTGGAGTCTCTGTTTCATCTGGACCCCACAAATGAACTCACTCAAGAATATTCCACCCTGAAGCTACAATCAGGCGAGTTCAGTTCTGTTGTTTGAGTGTAGAGACCACATGGCAGTAACAGTAGAATACCTACATGTATCTCGAACTTGGTTTTTTCAAACTCCCTGTTATCTCGAACTGAATTGCTTGATTAAAGGAATTTTCAGATGGTTTTCATAAAATTAGCAGCGAGAGACAATTAGCTAATAAATAAAGTTACCACTTGCATGCTAATAAATTACTTGTTTATTAAGACGAATACAATGCAGTTTTGCTTCACAGCAGTCACACTTGCTTTTGATAGTCACACTACAAAACTACTCTAGAATAACTTATGCTCACAAAAATACATCCAAAACTCTGATTTTTCCATTACCTATGTGATCCCTGTTGGATGCCCAAACAACAATACAGTCAACTCTCTCTAAGGCGGACACCCTCGGGACTAGATTTAGTGTCCGCCTTAGAGAGGTGTCTGCTTTAGAGAGAGTTGAGTTATAGAGAAACAAGTGAAAATCAGCAAGGACCAAATCTGCATACTGTCCGCCTTAGAGAGGTGTCCGCTTTAGAGAGGTGTCCGCTTAGAGAGAGAGTAGACTGTATCTCTAATGTATCACATTTTTTCTCCTCTGCAGGTGCTTCTGTTGATGACATTCTTTGTGTACTCTTCAATAAGTTGGACCACTCAGCTTGTCGAGACAGCCAGGGAGATTGGGAGGCTCTTGCACACCATTTGAAAGAACTCTCTATGGATTACATTAAGTTAAAGTTGCAGCAATACTGGAAGGAGCGATCTGATTGGTGGCCTCAGTATCATTTCCGCACTGATCTGGTACCACTTAGAAACAATGTGAGCTCCAGAGCATGGAGTGTGGTGCTCCACAAGGCTGAAGTGGCTGACATACTGCTTGGGAGAGGTAAGTTGGGGGCACCCATTTACACTTTCTTGATTTCAAAATGCTCAGTACAGATGGCTCGAGGGTAGCATAATTTCTGCATGTTTGTCTTTCAAGAATTTGTCCAATCAGCCCAGTCCCAGCCCTTCCTCGTAATAATGTGCTACTGACATGTTTTCAGTTCTTGAAAAAGGAAAGAGAACAAAAAAAGAAAAATGTAGCAAAAAGTGTGGTCCGTAAGTGGTCAGTAAAAGTTTTTGAGTGGTCAGTACTGTATGTGGTCGGTAAAGTCGATCGCGTGGTCGTTTAGTTGTCTTCCGACCACTTACCGACAGTTCAACTTGTTCACAATTACCGACATGTTTACATTAATGATTATTTCCTTGTTTCTTGTAGATAATGCCTTCAGCGATGCAGTTAAGGAACAGGAGATATCCACACAAATTAAAAAGCATATTGATCACTACAGAGTGAGATCTACAGAAGCCATAGAATCCTCTGCAAGAGCATCACCCAGGAAAAGAGCAGCATCTAGAACATTGATAGACAAAAGTGAGTTTAGACACAAAAGAAAGAAAGAAAGAAAGAAAGAAGGAAAGAAAGAGTAGAAACAAGTAAATAACATATTAGATCACAAATTTTATTATTTTTACTTTTTAGTACAGTGTGATTAAACAAGTAGGTTCAGAGGAATTACTGGTACCCTAACTCAAAATACAAATTCTTCTGACCATTTAAAATGAAAGCATATGAGTGATGTAGTGAGAATTGCTAGCTGAATCAGCTTTCCATCTGAACAAGCTATTGGATACTGCGAGCTGGCACATACATCAACTGTATGATATCTGGTGAAAGACTCGACAAAATTGAACTTGATCAATCTTTGACCTAAAATTAGTTTGATTCTTAAACAGCTTGTCTTCAAACTCCTTCTTCCCTCAATGCCTGATTTACATGTACCAAGCTGGATCCTTTTGTTTCTGATTGATCATGGCACAGGAACTTTATGAGGCTGTAGGATAAGCATGACACGAAGCTTTTCGTGTTCAAAAGATATTGATAAGTGAGTGAAGTTAGCTTTTCCAAAAGTCCCATCGAGTCCCTCCACCACACTGTATATGATATATCCCTTCATATATTTTTCTCAGAACTCTGTACTGTACCTTCATAAATTAGATCAGCAGGTGTGGCATTTTGCAGGAGTGACTATAAGTAAATTAGTGAAGCAAAAATACTTCCCAGAACTCAATATAACCTTGATTATGGCATGACATGCATGCCATCAACGTTTCTTTCCATTCACAGTTATTCATGCATTCAATTTGTTGGAATTTTTGAATCCTCTGCATAAATATAGAACAGGGGCTTCGTATGAATACGGTACTTTGAAGAGCCAACATTGAAACCCCTTAAAGGGAGGCCTTCCACTTCTGTTGTGTTCCAACTTGAACAGAACCTGGAAAGATTTTGGGGAAAAATATTTAAACTTGCATTACCACAGACTGTTTATTGCATATTGAAATGCTTTAGTTGTGGTTAATGATGCACCAAATGTCGGGCATAATGAAAATATTTTTGCCAGCTACAGCAGCTGTAGTACAGATAGTTCAAACAGAGCGAGTTCTCTGGAAAATAATAATACTAGACCAACAGGAAAGTCTGCTAACTCCTGTCACATCTTGATAATACACACACACACACACATGACATACATGTATTGTGCACTATCCCCTCACAGTGCTCGACATTAAGGTTTTAGGTTGGTTGCCCTTCAGACTGTAGATTGACTTCAAGCAATAGAAAGTTTCATAATTTCTAGTTGCCCGGCCCAGAATTTACCTGCCCAACCAAAAGTTTTGGTTGCCCCGGGCAAGCGGGCAACCGTTAATGTTGAGCGCTGCCCTCAACTTTCTAACCTGAAAGTTTTCAAGATTGTTGCCTAGTCAAGTACCAGTAACTATCTGTATAATACAGGGGCTTGGCTTTGATACAGAATGCCCCCACCCCATCCCCCTAACTTACAAGCTCTTCCATCCTTTTCTAGCTTGGTAAGATGGTGCTGGACATTACTCTCTGCGGCAGGGTGGAGGTAGGAGGGGGTCTCCTGTGTGTAAACCATATATGAGGGACATAAGTTCACTAAAACACCATAAGATAATGATAAAATGACAACTGGAGATTACAGGAGCCCTCTAAACCACAGTTTTAACTTTTTAACTACCAAACTCAAAATTCAGATTCTCCCAACAAGGAGAAAATAACAAACTTTTTATGAGCTGAACTCGCTGTAAAAGAGCAAGTCACCCAAACTAATTTCCATTGATGACTTTACCTGGTAAACTCTTTTGACAATGTCCATTGCTGTCACAGGATCTTGTCCCTCTTTCTCTAGGACTTCTAGAATCTATGAAATCAATAGGTTTTTGACAGTTATTAATAAATATAAAGATGTGTTTTATTTCATTCTTGTTTGTGTACATATTCTACAGGTTTTGCTTTGGCTCCTGAATGGACAAGAAAATTCTATAAAATTTGCTATCATATCATATATCATATCATATCGAAAGTTGTGGCCTGTCAAGCTTGGATGTGCACGCAACCTTGAGAAAATGGTCTATTATTTATTACCTTATAAAATCCCTCAAAATGTTAACTCAGGTTGTAGTACTATTTATATTTACAGTCTGTATTCAGTTTACATGACGTATTACCTGGTGCTCTCTCAGGTTTCTGTGTTTAATATACTCAGTAATTCTGTTAACTGCATCATGGATAACTGGACCGTGGCCTGGGTATATGACACTTGGTTTCAGGTCTAAAATTTTCTGTAATGAGTTCATGTAAGAGTGCAAGTCTTCAAATACCTAAAAGAAAAAAAAAGTTAGAGAACATATTTTTTCAACTCAATTGAATACTAGGGTAGTATATAATAATAATAATTATTATATACATACTGAGACATACTCACGAAAAAGCCATATCGTAAAATTTCGTACGCAAATAAGTTCTAGCCAATGAGAGGCCGCGAACGACGCTTTTCACACGTGAAAAAAATCGTTCGTCCAATCACAAGCTGCGAACGACGATTTTTCACTACTATTAAAGGGTTTCCCGGTCCCATGATAAATGTCTCAGTATGTATATAATAAACAGAAAACATCATGGAAAGTGCTTTGTACAGTTTTTATTCACTCGTTGTTTCGTATCATAAAACTCACTCGCTCGCAAAGCCTCGCTCGTTCGTTTTATGATACTTCACAACTCGTGAATAAAAACCGTACGCGCGCACTTTCCATGAAGTAATCTCTATATAATGCACATTATGCAATTAAATATCATATTATTTTATGCATGCACGTACATATACTTTGCTTTTTTTCTTTTTGGAAAAGGGGAGGGGGGGGGGGGGGTGGGGCTGGCAAGTTCCTCCAATTATTGTGATTTGTCCTGGCAAAGTCTACATAGGGGAGACTGTGATTGTCAAAGAGAACAAAGCATGGATTTGTGCCTTGCTTTAGACTAAACTTGTTTTCCTAACACTTACAGCTGTCCCTTGGCCCAGGATACAATCTCCAGAGAAGATAGCATTTTCTTCCTCAAGGTGAAGGATCATGTGATCGACGGTATGCCCAGGAGTGTGGATGGCTCGTAATGTTGCGCCCTCCGTTGAGAGGATTTCACCATCCTTCAGGTAATTGTAGTGTGCAGAGCAATGACTGATTTCTTCATGTTTGTCACCTTGAGGGAACTTTGAAACTCTGGCTTGACTTCCTTGTGTGGAGAAAAATGAAACGTGAACAGTTGAGAACTATGAAAGACCCAATGAGTATGGGAAGCTGAAGAACTTTTTTTCTTTATTTCTTGATATTCATGTGCACCTGCATGTCCAGGAAAATGCATGCTATATTGCTTATTTTTCCATATAGACTTTAAGTTGACTGTCAATCAGCCAGCCATGGTTAGTAGCTGAAAAATGAATAGGCAAGAAAACAGAAAACAAGATAGACTGCAAGAACCATAGATGACACCCTTTAATGCTTGGAATGGAAAGTATAAAAACACACAAAAGAGTAAAAAGTAGAACTAGGTTATTTGTTTCTGTCATGTTTGTTTATAAATATTATTTTTAAGACACTTTGAAAACACACAAGTATGTCATAATTATATATGTCTTCTTGTATAAACCAACCTGATTCCTGTACCACTGTCATGACGTCAGCTATTCCGCCAACATGGTCGAGATGCCAGTGAGTCACAATAATCTCTTGGATATTTAATCCATTGGTGGACAGAGTTTCCTTTAGGCTTGACACATAATCACTTATGCCTCCATTGCCAGTGTCAATCAAAATACGCCTAAAAATAGCCATGAAAAATAGTATGTACGATCTTGCTTTTTTCTTAACAAGATATTCCAAGATCTTGATCCTACAAAGGACGTTTAAAAAACTAATCCACGCCGATATACTTGTATCATTCTATAAAAACTATTTTACATGAACAAAAAATATACACCTTTTCCCCGAGCCAACAAGATACGTATTAGTTCCTTGTAGAGTCATAGGACTTGGATTGCAGCCAAGTATTCTAATGACCAGCGGGGAAAGTTGTTCCACTTTCGGTAAGCTTTCGAGATTGCCCGCGAAACTCGAAAATGCTGCCATAGCACGATTAGACACACTTGCCATGATATTTCCCATGTTATTTCTTGCGGTTGATACGTACGTCAAATATGACTATTATAGTGTCCCTAATCCTAGCGCCGCTGACCATATTCAAAATATTCGGGTTTCACTCGGATTTAGTCGGACGACCGAAAATGTTCGAGAAACGGTTGCTATGGAGCTGCGTTCCTATCAACTCGCAGTCAAACTTCAATATTCGAACACATAAACATGGAAATCGAGGATCAAGAAAAAGACAAACAGAATTCGTCTGAAACCAGACAAGAAAACAGAATGGGAGCAAAAGGTGAAAATCAGGCAGACGCTGAATCCAGTCATTTAAACTGTGACTTTTATGTGACAAACGTTTCTTTCGCTTTCAGAAGAGTCGCGGATAGATATGTTATCAAAACCAAAGCCAATTCCAGCCGGATTCTTGGAGGAAAGGTGGGTTGGCAATGTTTTAGCTTAGTGCCTTCGTATTTCAGAGTTCACACTGACAAATATGTATCAAATGTTTAATACAAATTCTGTGGACATGTTGCACCAAAACAATCAGCATTTGTGTTTTCTTTTTATGATTAGTGACCATAAAAATATTTCCTTTTTAATACTTTCAGGCGGTCCGTATACTGGGACAATAACTTAGCGAAAGATTGGCAGAACGATCTGAAAACGCTCACCAAATGTGGTAAGTGTGATAAAAAATTTCTGACGTCCGAATTAAATTTTTAGCGTTCTAGTACTGGGTTTGATAGGACTTCTCATTTCATTTCAGTTCTAAGTGAGAGACAGGAACAATTGGTGACAGTCAAGAGCACACATAAGGATTATGTTGGTGACAGGTATGAGTCTTATAACTTGCAATGCTGCACTATTCAGGGGGTGGAAGGGGCTGTACTGGGGTGAAAGCAGAAAATTGAAGGGGGAGGGGGGGGGGGGGGTTGAACGCCATAGGCATGAGCTACTAGGAAGGCTTTTAAAATCTAGATTTTGTGAAAAACCATGATTTCCTGCATTTCAGGGTATTTGTGAACAAATGTAAACTTTCAGAACCAACACCATTTTTTGGAAACCACACTTTTTTGTGAAATGTACAAACTACACTTGACTTGTTGCCAGTTAAAAGCAGATTCGATCAGAAACAGGGTACTGCAGTAGCAGTCATGGAAAATTGCTTTCTAACCAAAACTAATATCATACAGTAAGAAGAACTTGGCTTTTTTCTTAAAAAGTTGGAAGTGGATAAATTTCTTTTAACAAAAAATTAATGCAAGGTTGGGAGAATTACTTCAGATCCTGGGGACTGTAAGGCTAATGTGTGTATGTTTCTTTTGATCCCAAGACCCAGTCCAATTTGGCCAGTGAGTGAAGCAGCACAAAAGGCAACAGCCTCTGCAAGGGTTGAAGCAATGTCCAATCCCAAGGAACTCCACAAAGACTACCACCCAGCTCGACCTGTACACACGACTGTCAGTGACGCTGCAAAAAATGCTGAACCAAGCCAACGCCTTGAAACTCTTGCTAAAGCAAAGACATATTCACCTTTAAAAATCAAACCAGACAGTGATTGGGATTGGAGCGAATGGGAGTCAGACCTAACAGAAGCTGCTAAGAATGCCACTGCATCAGACAGGGTTCTGATTTTGTCAAACCCAAAAGCACCACATAAAGATTACAAAGAAGGACGGCGTGTCATCTGGCAAGTGAATGAAGCTGCCAAGAAGACACTGCCGTCGCTACGCGTCCAACAACTTGCCCGTCCTAAGAGTCGAAGCCAATACAATGAGGACTATGACCCAAATGCATGGAGGGTTTCCCAAGGAGCAAAAATTGCCCAGGCCACACCCAGAATAGGAGAGCTTGCAATGCCAGTACCTCGAAAAGTTCGAACTAAGAAGGTCGTGTAATATGAGCACTTCAAAATTATTCTGTGAACTATAATGACTTGAAGCAACATTGCAATATGAACATAGCAATATGGAGTTTATTAGTTTGGTTTAATCACAACATTTGCACAGTCATGATATTTTAATATTAAGAAAATAAATAAATGTACATTGCTTATAAAACATAACTGTTTTTATACTGTATGCACATTAAAAACAACTTGCAAAAACATTGATTGCCTTTTTTTCCATCTGGCCAATGGTCATGTATGCATTGATTTGCTCAGATGTTTGAAGGGGGTGTGCCACCTGGTTCTGAGAGCTGTTACCCTATGTTTCAAATCAAAATGCACTTTTGGGATGCATATATCACAAAATTTGCACCCTATCTCATACCTGCTCCCCAAAGTTTGCACCCAATTTAAACATGATACTTTGGGGGGTTGGGGGGCACATTCTACAGTGTATATGGATTACCCCCCTTCTTCCTGACTCACCAACTATTGCTTTACAAACTCAAGCAAATTTGCATGTATAACAGTTTCCCTAAAACTTTGGGCTTTTTATACTCACCACCTACCTCAGGGGACACTTTTCTGTCCCGAGGGTGTCTCCTGAAAGGTTCGTAATATTAAAATAAGTCCCATGAGATGGTTTATTTTCCTTGTCAACACCTGAGAACAAAAATGAAAAGGAACCTACGCTACCCTTTAAAAATGGTTTTAAACCAGATAGCTCTGGTCGATCGCGATGCATAAATAAATAAATATCGTTTATTTAAAGTCGAAGCATTAGGGAGTGGTTGCCCATTCTCCCGAGCCAGAGGCTCATGTTTCAAATGTCCGACCGGTGGAATACCTGTAGAAAGAAGACCAGGTTCAGAAGGGAAAAACCGTTGGAGTTGCCTCCTCGGATGAAAAACCTTCTTACTACTGCCGGCCGTGGGAATTGAACCCACGACCTCCTGGCTTGGAGCTTCATTACGGATTCAGGTCCACCACCCCCAAACCGCTCGGCCACCAAGTCAGTACATGCATTTCCTCTGTGTTACGGTCTGGGTACGAGATTGCCGCTGGTCACCAGACTTGTAGTAGCCAATCAGTGAACAGCAGAAGACGATAAACAAGAGCGAAAGCGAAAATGGCAGAGGAGAAAGAGGAGGCGAATTCTGGCAGAAATTGTAACGATTCTGGCCGGGAATCATACGTCAAGTAAGATTTTATTATAGTTTTAAGACATTCTTCTTTTTTCTGATGGCGACTAACTTGTCGCCTATTCTTGTTTTCAGGCACATCGATCGCATCGTTCTCGTCCACTTTTTCTTCGTCTTCGTTTCGAGTTTTGCGCTTGGATTGCTATTTCTTCACTCCTCCTTGACCTTCTGGGGAGTACAGGTAAGCTGAGTCTATTTAAATTGAATAGTTCTTTTCTATCTTGGTTCTGAAAAAACAAATAATCTGTTTGCGAACAGCACGTGAATAATTACACGTTTAGCTAAAATATCCGCATTGCACCTTGAATTGATTCTACAGCACTAACAATGGATGTAGCTGTGTATTCTTACGATTGTCAGTGTGTTTTTGTGCACGTATTAGGGGCCTTGACACTACAAAAATATGCGACGTTTTCTTGCCAATTTGAATCGTTTAGCCTGAGTAAATAAGTACACTTACATCGATGACGAAGCGTTTTTCGCAATAAATTTTGTCCTTTCGTCTTCTATTTCTGCTTAAAATTATGAATTTCGGACTAACTTTAGTTAGACTCAAGGTACGGACCATAGTTGAACTTTCGTGACTGATGGAAATGGTGATCTATTGTCAGTGAAGAGAAGTTGTTGTTCCGGGAATGTCCGGTGTTTACAATACCCTGAAAGCGTTCAAACATGACGGTGTTTTCGCAGTCAAAGAACCTCAGATCTGGTGGTGCAGTGATATATTGTATCGAAATAATACTTTGCACGCGTATCTGTGTCCCTTTGCCTTTCCCTTTTCGAGCAACAGTTTTGCACAAATTTTGATCTGTGAAAAGTAATTTAAATAAGTATGAGCCAATTTCAAAATAGCGATCACAACCCCCTCCCCCCTCCCCCCAGATTCTAATATTCATTGTACATATATTCATTGTACATAATTAATTGTACATAATTAATTGAGCTGTTGAGAATTCGGTGCTTACTTTGGTCTGTGCTATGCTTTTAGAACAGTGAAGGTAACAGTGCTCGACATTAAGGTTTTAGGTAGGTTGCCCTTCAGACTGTAGATTGACTTCAAGCAATAGAAAGTTTCATAATTTCTAGTTGCCCAGCCTAGAATTTACCTGCCCGACCAAAAGTTTTGGTTGCCCCGGGCAAGCGGGCAACCGTTAATGTCGAGCGCTGGGTAATAATAACAGCAAACCTCAAAGATTCTAATACTGTTATCTCTTTTCCACAAGTTCTTTGATGATCCCACCCTCCAAGAAACGCAACAGTATGTGCACTTCATGCCAAGAGCTGACGAGGTCAGTGTGATAACATACAAGGCAAATTCAACTTTTTCACTGATCAGATGATGCAGACTAGATGACCTAATGAACACCAGAAGAATACAAGATATTCTCTGCTGGAAAGCCCTGAAGGTTTACAGTCAAATATGGACCAGTTCTTTGAACTCATGGGTATAAAGGACTGACCAAAGGAGGACACGTCACAACCAAACAAGGCTAATGCCATCAAAGTGTGATGGTTAAGCTCTGACTATTTTGTACGCATACAGTAATGTTCTCAACTACAGAACTTAGTTGCTAGTCATAGTTTCAGAGAGATATTTATAATAATGAAATGTCTGATGTACCCATTTAGTAGGTGGTTGCTTGAGTCAGTGAGATTGGCACATCTGGGTTGAAGAATTCATATTATTTGTAACACAATTTAGATAATGTAAAAGGCGCTAATGCATCCCAAAGTAATAGCCCTAATATCCTAAGTTAAGACAGGCTATAGCTATTGTTAGTTTATTTTTTTCTCCTCACAGTACAATATTACAGTACTTGGTAAGGAATATTTTTTCTAAGCTTAAGTTTTGTTGTGAAAATTAGTAGAAACTACTTCCAGTAATTATAATGATATTATATAATGACCAGATATATAGATTACTTGTACCAAGGATTATATCCCTGACTGCATGACTTGTAATATTACATTACTATGCATATGTTACAGTTAATATTGTCAATTATCACACAATGTACAATTTGTATTAGCCATATGGCCCATATAAAGGCTCATGAAGTCAATGATTTAGACAGGATTAATAGGGTGAGGAGAAATATATCACAGGTAAATAGGGATTCCAATGTTCAGTCCTTTCTATACTTTACAAAGTACCATAAACACCCACATAAAGCTACAGTATGCATGCAGATACTGTATGCCACAAACACAGTTTGACAGCTCAAAATTGGCAAAAATTATTTTAAGTAGAAATATTAGCACAAGAGTATAATATTTACCTTTCATGAAACTACAAACAACACATTTTCAAAAGACAGGGCCAGCTCTAATTCTATTTAGTTTTTGGTTATGTTTATTCATGGCATTTTATGTAACAATATATATATACTAGCAGGACCCCCGTAAAATACGGAGATCGGGTGATCGAATTTCTTTTTTCCTAATATTTTTTGTCTTTTTTTTCCTTTTTGAATTCCATTTTGAGCATCTCGAACTCAATTTCAACCGTATTCGACTGTTTACCGCGTCAAAATACAAATTTTCCTGTAGCGCATGTACCACTCGACCGTACTCGACTCGGCGTACCACCGATCGTCCGACATCCAAATCTTACCGTTTTTCAAACATGCGGCAGCATCACCCCGCCATCCAGTCAGTTGACACTCTGAAATTCTCTTTCTAAACTCAAACGGAATTCTCACCTTCAATAATCGCGTCCCGTGGGCTTGGTTGAAAGGCAGCGGTCCAGAAGATTTCTGGCCTGCTTTTCCCGGCGATTCAATTCGAATTGACGATACAGTAATTATGACTAACGATCGTACGCGAGCATTAATGTTGCGTCGAAATTCAAATCACGCATTATCTAATTACCGGTTTAATTTGTTACGTCACCAATCGAAATTATCAATTTGTTACACACACACACACACATGAGCCGCGGTCAGCGGTTGCTAAGCGTATTATTATATAGAGATTAGTAAGTTTATGTATGAGGGTGTTTGTGATATAGATATTATACAGTATGTTACTAGGAAGTCAAGTGTGATACTCATGAAACTTTTATAAGAATGCTGCTTTAATTAAAATGTTTGTGTTGTTCGTAATAATTCACTTGCATAGAAAAAGCCCCATTATTTTGCTGCCTCAATTACCTAACCATTTCACCTTTAAAAGTTACCAACTTTTTCAAATTTGTCCTTTAGTTTTTCACCAGAGATATATCATACAGCATGGAGAACTTGTGTCAATGTACAAGTGTGGATTTATAGATTTTAAAATGAACCTGGTGAGAACCTCAAAAACCTTTCCGTGCAGGAGAATCAGACTGGGGTCTTGGTGCATTATGGGTGCAGCTGCTGTTCTTTTGACTGCCAAGATAATTCACCTGTAACCTTATTTTCAACTGGTCGATTCTTCATCAAGTCTCCTAAACTCCCCCCACCTTCCCTGAACATAATGTATGAGCCATATGGTGAGGATTTACAGTCTAACAAGAAAATCCTTTGCATTTCTTCAAGTGATGTCATTTGCTTCTTCAAAACTTGATTTTTTTTTTTTTTTTTTTTTTATGAAAGAACCAACAGGCACACGTGGAATCTCAAAACAGGCTGCTTGGTCACGTTTACCAGGCTTTTTCTCGACGTTTTCTTTCTTTTTTTTTTTTTTTTTTTTTCAACTTCCGGTTCGGACACATCTCAGGGTCTGGGACGAGCTTGAAATGGCCACGTGACCAGCGGAACTTCCTTTTCGCCATCTTGGAAGCCGCGAACAAAGGTTGACCAACGTGGCTTCGTTCAATTTGTGATTCTACAAGTTGAAGGACACCGTTTTATGTGGTCTGAAGCTTGTCTGGTGCGTCTTGGCTCTGCGGTAAGATGAAGCTACAAGAAGGTGGTATGCAGCTACCGTCGTTTTTGCCCAAGCTATCGCACGATAAACAGGACACGTTGCTAAAGCTCTTCATATTGTCGACGGCAGCGATTCTATGTAAGTACCTTTGCTTTCGTTGTCTTAGCAGAATTTTTGTGGTTGATTCTCATCTTATAAGAGAGAGGGAAGGTTCTGTGTGATTTCTTGTGCAGATCGCGAGTACCACGAGATACAATTAGTTATGAGTACGTGTATCTTCAGCACTGGCGGACTGAAGTGTGGAGACTTTACTAAACAATTTCCTCGACTTAGGGAAATCGTTTACTGCGTTTGATAGTGGTTTGATAACCATTTGCAAATTTAGCTACAAGTACAGTACTGCACAAAGATTTCAGTAGATTTTGGATTATGGGGTCTTCTTTGTAGCCAATATTTCAATTATTCCTCCATTGCGTGACCGTGTATCTTCCCCAGTGGTTTGAAAACATCTCCTGTTTTGTCTGCAGCATTTTCCACCAGACTGTTTTCTGTGTTACGATTCGAGAGCGTAATTCACGAATTTGATCCGTAAGTATGATTTACTGTTTGAATGGATGGCCTCTTTGCATGGCAGACAATGATTTTATGTTAATCGCTCCTGTTCTTTACACAGGACATGAATTTAGGTTCACTGATTTAGGTCGACTTGATTTGTTAGGTTTTCGATAATTTTATCCCACTCCTACCGTGTAATATATCTTTTACAATAGTTTGGGGTTCCTTTGTTTTGTCTACCTTGAGAATTTTGAACGATCCCCCAATAGTTAATTTGATAGTTTAGCTGATTAAACTAAAAAATTTACAAATCACACACACTTTATTTTTGAATGGCTGAGAGAATTTTGGAGAGACCTGTAGGAGAATTATCTTTTCCTGAAAACAGATTATGAAACTCAGACATGTTGTGCTTTCTATAATATTATATATTAATTTTATTTGAAAAAAATATGTTTATTTGTGACTAGCAGAACACAGGGACCAGAAAATCACTGATCATAGGAACAAAATCTTATTATGACTGATGAAAATACTGTAAATGGAAACATTTCAAGACTTGGTCATAACATTGGCCTATAAATATTACAGTATACATGTATATCACTCATACATTGTCTTCTCTAAATTGTTGGGATTATCTGCATTGTGAGCTTGGGAGTACTGTACTGTATAAGGGTTGCATGTGTAAACATTGTTCCTTTTTTTCTTCAGTTATTTTAACTATAGGACAACAAGATTTTTAACTGAGGAAGGCTTTTATAAATTCCACAATTGGTTTGATGATAGAGCATGGTATCCTTTGGGTCGTATCATCGGGGGCACTATCTACCCAGGTGTGTAAAATATTTTGCCGTATATATATATATATATATATATATAGGATATGAAATTACAGATTTGTACAGATTGATTATTACAATAGTCATGCCAAAGGCAACAACTCTTAAATTGAAAATCAAATATTTTATCTTTATTGTTCATGTTGGGACATGGTTAATGGATTCCTGTGCTATTCTTTCAGGTCTGATGGTGACATCAGCAGTGTTGTACCATGTGCTTCACTTCTTTCACCTGACCATTGATATCCGCAATGTCTGTGTGTTCTTGGCCCCGCTGTTTTCTTCCCTGACAACGCTGGTCACTTACCAGTTGACCAAAGAGCTCAAGGTACAGGAGTGTCATGATCTAGTTCTGTGAATTTCTGCCGGCTATCTTGTATTTACACATCAATCAATTGTTCCGCCCTTCTTCATCCTCCCCATGTTCTCCATAGGCCAGCTCTTCAAACTGAGTCAATTGCATATGCCATAAATGCTCTGATAAGCCGCCCACCCCCACCCCCTCTACAAAGTACATTCAACAGCTTCCCATATTTTTCACAGGACGCAGGTGCTGGGCTGGTTGCTGCTGCCATGATTTCAATTGTCCCAGGTATGTAGCTTTAAGAGTTCCAGTAAAAGTAGCCATGGGGTGTCACATACATAATGTCCACTGTAAGCGACTGCAATGAACATAATGTTGTGGTACTTACTAAGGTGCATTTATTGTTTGTTACACTTCAGGTTACATATCTCGTTCAGTGGCTGGTTCCTATGACAATGAAGGTATCGCCATCTTCTGCATGCTCTTGACCTACACCATGTGGATCAAGTCTGTGAAGACAGGATCAGTTTTCTGGTCGACCTTGTGTGCTCTGGCCTATTTCTACATGGTATGTTAACTGGAATCCTACTGGTTGTAACATTTAATATTGTGTCAGTTATGTCTGCTAGCCAGTAATGTAGATTTTCCATACAACTTTCATAAACTACATTCACTATGAACTAAAAATATTTATGAAAAATTTGGTTTTTGATTTTCAAAGTTTGTGTGTTTTACATGTGAAATGTTTTTAAACGGGCTAACCAGGTTGTGTGTTGTCCAGGTGTCGTCATGGGGTGGCTATGTGTTCCTCATCAACTTGATTCCTCTGCACGTCCTGGTTCTGATGATTACTGGAAGGTTCTCCCACAGGATCTATGTTGCTTACTCAAGCGTAAGTATCAAGACCACAAATAGTTCTCACATATTATTTTCTAAAACTTTTGCAGAGTTGGTTCAGTAAGGTGTGAATAAAGGCCTTGCTACAAAACCTGGAGATGTTACCCTCACAAAATAATATTGATTTTATTTCATTTGTATACTGAAAACCAAAATTACTTGATACCAGAAAAACATCCAATAAGCATGACAAACTGTAGGATGATTCACTGGAGGAACAGGTTATAGTCAGTGGCAGTGTATTTAGGTTAATTTCAATTTTTTGAACAGAACCCTTAAAAATCATAGTGTACACATACTCACTATAGGCTTGTTCAATCAATATTCTGCATAAACTAAGTCTTTGTTGTTCTATTTATATTCATTTTTTCTAGGTGTATTGTCTTGGCACAATCCTTTCCATGCAAATCTCGTTTGTGGGTTTCCAGCCCGTTCAATCCAGTGAACACATGGCGGTGAGTTTGTTGAAATCAATGTGTTGTAAAAGATAATTTCCCAAGGTCTAAGCTGAAACTGACTTCCACACCATGTCTCTTTTCAGGCCTTTGGAGTGTTTGGCCTTTGCCAAATCCATGCCTTTGTGGACTATGTTCGTTCACGCATGCCCAAAGAACACTTCCAGCTGCTGTTCAAAATGGTGGTCGCTATTGCAGTAGTCGGCGTGTCACTTGTTGGTGGTGTCCTGACCGCTACAGGCAAGATCTCTCCCTGGACTGGCCGTTTCTACTCCCTACTGGACCCATCCTACGCCAAGAACAACATCCCCATCATTGCCTCAGTTTCTGAACATCAGCCTACCACCTGGTCCTCGTTCTACTTTGATCTGCAGATGCTGGTCTTCATGTTTCCTGTTGGCCTTTACTACTGTTTTTCCAAGCTGACCGATGCAAACATATTCATCGTCATGTATGGAGTGACCAGTATTTACTTCTCTGTGAGTTACAGTTTCTCCTCTTGCTTTCTTGTGTCATCATAGTTTCTCCTTTGCTTCTCACTTCTGATTCTTCAAAGTTTCATTAAAGTATTTGCTTACAGTACTTATTTGTTTAATCAAAATTAGTTTTCTGTTGTTTACAATACAGTAACAGAAACAGTTTTAAATACAAAAGTACAGGTGCAAAGAATACACTTACATTTTACAGTTGTAAATAAGTGCAATAATAGATACAGCCAACTCCCTCTAAGATGGATCCATTTTAGAGAGGAAGAAATGACAGGGACCGCTTCTACCAAGTGTCCGTCTTAGAGGGGTATCCATCATAGAAGAGTGTCCGTTAAGAGGGAATTGACTTAAGGGAAGTAACAAATGTGAACAGTAAAGGGATTGATGGATTGCTTAGTTGCCTGTTTCAAACTTCAAACTTCACATGTGTTGAATACAAAATTAGCTGAAACAATGGATTTTGCTCATTTGCATTGTACTCGACGCGTGTGAACTGCAATGTTTGAAATGGGCCTTAGTTTGAATTTCACACTGATCAGCTGATTGATTGCTTTGTTTTCTTTTCAGGGAGTGATGGTCCGTTTGATGCTGGTGTTGGCCCCTGTTGCTTGTATTTTGTCAGGAATCAGTGTGTCATCAATTCTGACAACTTACATGAAGGTACGATCATTTGTACTGCCATAAATCAATATAATTATGTTGTCATGACTCCATGGAGTTTTGCCCAGAAATCAGTGGATTTTGAGCTGCCTGTAAATTAGTTTGGAACCTGGATGGAGTTCACTCTGGAGTCTTGTGTTGCTCTGACTAAAACTGATTAGATTATCATTTCTCACTATATCACTGATACATTTCCTTCTTGGAAGTTGGAAGAATTTGTATTAGGAGCATGAGAGTGTATTAACCCTTTCACTCCCAAGCTCAAAATACAGATTCTCCCAACCATTTAAGAAGAAACTGTATGAGTGATGCAATAAGAATTGAAAGCTGAATCAGCTGTGAGATGAGCACACTATCAAATGACAAATTCTCCACACTGTATCATATAATCTCTGGTGAGAGATTGAAGGAGAATATTAAAAATTAATGTCTTCGCAGAATCTGGACACTCCTCGCCGAGACAAGAAGGGGTCAAAGAAAGCAGACCCATCCTACCCGATCAAAAACGAAGTTGCCACGGTGATGGTGGGTCTGATGACCATGTTCCTCATTACCTACACGTTCCACTGCACATGGGTGACGTCAGAGGCCTACTCCTCTCCCTCCATTGTCCTCTCCGCCAAGCAGCACGACGGCTCCCGAGTGATCTTCGACGATTTCCGGGAGGCTTATTATTGGCTCCGACAGAATACTCCCGAGGTGCGTGACGTGATTGGTGGATATTAGAAAACTGTTAATGTGGTGTGTCTTGGGTGATTGTCAAAACAAAAATCAACGTACTGTAAGTTGCAGTGCCATCTACAAAGGCTGTACGATAACTCTCTCAACCAACCAGGGCCCGGTTTTTCGAAAGTCGATTAAGCTAATCCAGGATTAACGAAATTCATTCTCTCGAGCTCTCTCCCAATAAACTGCAGAGTTTTGTTCCAAGATGGATTAGTAAGCTTGTTCCAGCTTAAAACGTTATCAAGAAAGTCGTTGTGGACGAAACTTTTACGTTTTCTGGCAAAAAACTGACAAGAAAGTTTAGACCTAATCCAGGATTAGCCTAATCTTGCTTTGAAAAACCGGGCCCAGGAGACAAAGAAATTTGCGTTTAGTTTTTACGTTAAAAGAGAGAGCAGTAGCAGCGCAAGAAAAAATGCCATTGACAGTATCTTGGGTTTGGTTCTGCTGATGGTTGAGACAAGTTTTCACGTTATTGCCGCTGTGAACTGTGTAAAGGTTTTGAAAGCTGGGCTATATAGTTGTAGACTGATTTATGTTTTCTAAGTCTGAAAATTGAGGTTTCGCCCATAACACGACATCTGTAATACGTCTGGAAGGAAGCTTTCGGTTAGTCTTAATCAAAAACTCCACAGTTTTGTTGGTCGCAAGGCTGAGAAAAGGATTTTTTTTTAAATCCTGGGTGAGCTAGTCTCGTGACAGCAGACCCACGAGCGACTCCCGTTTTACTTTGCCAAAGTAAAGTCGCTCGTAGGTCTGCTGTTAGGATGTTAGGGTGAGCGCAATCAAGCGTCCTTCTACTGTGTGTCTTGCTTCAGAATTCCAAAGTGATGTCGTGGTGGGATTACGGCTATCAGATCACAGCCATGGCGAACAGGACAATCCTAGTAGACAACAACACTTGGAACAACACACACATATCACGCGTGGGACAAGCTATGGCTTCCACCGAAGACCGAGCCTACGAGATCATGCGTGAACTGGATGTCGATTATGTGCTGGTGATATTTGGCGGTCTGACGGGTTATGCATCTGACGGTAAGGCTCTCACAACCCAATCAAGTCATTCCGCTTTCACTTCAGAGTTTGTAATACAAAGTCTTCCAAACACGTTTCCAGCGTTCTCGGCCAATCAGGAACAAAAGCAAAACCCGATTGCGATCTTCTCACGCAAACAAGCATGTTGCGATGGCGTTCCTTGATTGGTCTCACGCTGCTGATTGGTTTCCTCTTCAAAGTTAAACCATTGAAATGCATGTTACTTTAGTAACTTACTGGTTGAAAATGTTTCTGATTGGCGGTGTACTTCATGGTTTTACATTACGGAAAATTGTAGGTTGGTTGTGATCGTCCAGGTTAGAGTAGTCTCCAGAAAGACTGTTGTTGGTGACTGACGTTTCGACTACCTGAGCGGAAGTCATCTTCAGAGTCAAGTGAAAAGTATTCGTCAGATGGCGGTATATATGTCTCTGGTCGTAGAAGTGATTGGTCCGTTATGTCGGCCTATGGTTGGTCGAGTCGGCTTGGTTGTGTTGATGTCAGTTGATGTTCTTTTGTCCTGTTGATTACGGAAATTGCTCTACTACAAAATGACAGATTATCTATTGTGGGGCAGTGGGAAGGATCGCAAATAATTAATTATCATAAACACTCATACAAATAAATAAATAAGTTTAGTTATACACGATAATACAGGGTACTATTAAATACTATCACAGTAAGTAAATATGACTTCATTATCCAGTAAGGATCGCAAGTAATTAACTACACTATAAACATTCATACGAATAAATAAATAAGTTTAGTTATACTGACGATAATACATGCAGGGTACTACAGAATATACAAGTAAGATCTATTACTAGGTTGTCACAGTAAGAAAATACTATGACTCCAGCAATTTTCTGTGGTTGTGTGAGAAGGAAAGTCAAATTTAAAGTCAATCATTCCTAACCACAGCGTTTCTTGTGTTTGTCTTCCTGCAGACATCAACAAGTTCCTGTGGATGGTGCGTATCGGAGGCAGCACCGAGAAGGGTCAGCACATCAAGGAGCATGACTATTACACGCCGACCGGCGAGTTCCGCGTGGATAAGGACGGCTCACAGACGCTACTCAACTGCTTGATGTACAAGATGTGCTATTACCGCTTCGGATCAGTGTACACCGAGCAAGGTACGAGACGCAGTTGACAGAAATACACTCGACTCTCTCTAAGACGGACACTCTCGGGGTCAGCTCCAACTGTCCGTTTTGGAAAGGTGTCCGGAGACCTTTCCTACCAGGTGTCCGTGTTGGAGAGGTGTACGTCCTTGAAGGATGTCCGCCTTAGAGAGGTGTCCGCCTTAAAGAGGTGTCCGCCTTAAAGAGGTGTCCGCCTTAGAGGGGTGTCCGTTAAGAGGGAGTTGACTTCAGATGTACTTTAATCCTTTCAAGTTCAAAGTGTGTTTCGTGATATTTATTACAAACTTAATTGCGCTCTTGCAGGTAAAGCCACTGGGTACGATCGTGTTCGAAACGCCGAAATTGGAAACAAGGTACGTTTTCCGTCAAAGCTCGATTCCTGTTCGTCTCGGCGTCGGACAACTCCGAGCGATTCAAACGATTCTTCGGTGGACTTCGTGTCTAATCGAAGCTCTCTCGGAAGAGTACTCGCGAGTACTATTTGATTGCCTGAGAACATAGAAAATCAAGTGGACAGGCCATGTTTGAGGTCTGAGGGATCAACATACGAAAGTGGCAATTTTGAATTTCGGAAACACGAAAGGTCACACACTGTTAAATTTTACAATTTGAGATGGCAGGGCAGAGTGAAGTTTGATTATTTGTTTGTTTGTTTTTAAACAGGAATTCGAGCTGGATGTGTTGGAAGAGGCATATACCACGGAACACTGGCTCGTGAGAATCTACAAGGTCAAGGACCTCGACAACAGAGGCGCGTGAAGTGTTTTCAGCGGATTACTCGATCAGATTAGCTTGCATTCACAATTTTGTAGCTGGAAGCAAATAAAAGCCACATTTTAATGTATACTCTGGCTCGTGTGCTTGAACATGACGGACGTTTCACCAAAATTTAAATTTTGGAACCTATTTTAACTGTATCATTTCCAAAATTTTCCCCTTTTCAGGCCTGTATGCCAAAATCTGAACCTTACTTTAGACCATATTCCAGATCACCCCTTAGGACACAAAATCACACCTTTTTTGGGCGGCACACACCGTCCTATAAAGCAGATATATGGGAGTAGGCCCTAGGCCCTCTCCCGGCCTTCGGGGGAGCAGCGAGATCAGTTCTCGCCCGAGGAAAACGTGCGACGCGCATGCGCATATTCCGAGGGTGATTATGGTCTGCTTTCCGCAATCTTTTCTCTTGCTTGTTACTCATAGAAGCAAAATTTGAAGCCAGCTTGCCAAATTATCAGAGCCGAACACTAAGTAACGACATCTTAGTCGCAGGCGTACAAAAACAAGGGGGGGGGGGGGGGGGGGGGGGGGGTTTGGGGGGTAAAATCAGTGAAACCGGAACCACATTTTCTTGTTGTGCGGGTTTTTCACCCTCTTTTTACACATCTGCCCGGCAATCTAATGACTGAATTGCATTTGTATGGCTATTGACATCACGATAAAGAAATGTTTCCATTAAATTTCTCGATATCGGCACCAGTTAAAATATGGCTTACTCTCCGACCTTTGACGACGACCTCAAGAAACTAACCCGGCTATATTAGATGCACTTGAATTTCCGATCGTACGTTGGTACCAGCTTGCAGTGTGTTTGATCAAATTTATGTGTGGCAAAGACCGGAGACAGTTTTTCATTTTCCTTGAACAAAATGATGTGAACTGTGATATGCGATGCGCAGTTTTGACAGGACTCGTATCAAATCTGCCAGCTGTTAATCCGACCATGCCATATTGTCAGTGTCTCGAAGCAGGTAGACTGATTATATTAACGGGATTTACTAAATGGTTTACGGCCTGCATCAATTCACAACGAATATCCGCCGCAGGGTTTATTTCACGCAAACTATCAAGTGTCGGCTACTAGACACTTCATGAGCGCGTTTCGCAGCGCGTTTTGTGGACGGTTCCGCGGACGTCAAGAGGTGAAGCTGATTCAAACGGTAAACGCCTTTCTTGTGTTTCGCGCGCGCAATGTCATCGTTTCTTCAATCAATCAATTTTACCTTAACTGAATACAATTACTGAATTTATGAAAAATGGAAGTGTGTAAAGGATTGAAACTTGTTTTCCCAAACGTACACACTGAAACAAAACAAAATATCAATAAAATACAAGCCACACACAGCAACATTAAACGTTGATCATAAAAATGTTTTTCATTGGTCTTATTGCCGTTACTACTGATCGGTAGAGTGCTGTGCATTTGCTTTCAGCGATAACTACAGGCCCACAACAACATAACATCAACTCTGAAATGATTCCGTCTTGTGTTTATGCCAGTTTAGCGACGGCCATCCTGACAGGACTGGGTGAGTACCAACATAAATGATTTAGAGGAGCGTAAATATTCATTGCAGGGTGATGCCTTTAACATCACTGAAATAACTCAAGATGAATTACGCAGTCCGGTCTAAGAAATGAACAAAAGAAAACAGACTTATCTCAAAGACAGCAATAAAAGTTGATTATCGATAAGGTGCTGTGAGACCAAGGTCTGTGAGAGAGCCACATGGGAAACCCTGATAACTGAGTCATACATAGGTTATGTGCTGCGCCCAAAGCGGTATCGTTTTTGGGATACAGGCCTGGAATGGGGGAAAAGTTTAATTGGGATACATGTCTGAAATATAGGGTCAAAAACAGTCGCACATTTTGGTCTGACTTGGGTAAGGGTCCAGAACTGGGGTTTACCTCTCACCCAAAATTATGGGAGTTCAAAGTGTGACTGCCCAGAGAGAGACAGATGGTCAGAAACATCTAAAATTCCCACTAAATATCTCAGTAATCCGCCTTCTTCTTCCCTGAAGCTTTCGCCTCAGCAGATGTTGTCTGGTTTAGCAGCGTGGTTCCTCCTCGAGGCGTTAACAATGACTCTGCCACGGGAGAAGATGATCAGATGAAGGGAGAAGATGATCAAAAACCGCACAACGGATCGGTCGAAATAAATTTTGGATTCAATGTTACAGCGAATCCCCAGACGGCTGGTCATGGCGTGGTTCAAGTTGGTGGGCCAACTATTGTTGTACAGAATATTTACGTTAACTGCTGCCCGCCACTTCCTGCTGGAGGTAATCATACATCCAAAGTAATATCGTATAAAGGAAGGCTACGTGGGCACACTAATGCGTTTTCAAAAACTTCCGTTTTGCCCGTTCACACCGCAATACTTTGTCATTTGAAAACGCATCCGTTTTCGAAAGCATCCATTTTGGGAAACGCTTCCGAAAACCCTCCGTTTTCGGGCTATCGTTTAATGTAGAGGGAAAGCAAAAACGCATAAAAAAGTATTCGTTTTCAAACAAAAACTGATTAGTGTGGACAGGACCTTAGTTATCTTCGTTTGCAGTTATTTGAACTTTATTGTGTTGAAGCGGTTTTCGGATGACTTAAAAAGACCAAAACCGACGTAAGATCAGTGTCAATCAAGGCTGTAAGAACACACGTTGAACTAACCACAAGATAAAGAGATTTGAGATTGGTTTTACCAATCAGCAGCAGTGCGAGAAAACGCTATCGCCACTTGCTTGCTTGCGTGAGCAAATCGCAATCGGGTTTGGTAGCTTTGTTCCTGTAGGATTGGCCCAGAACGTTGCCAGACCTTATTGCTCCAATTCGAATGCGTAAGCAAACGGAAAGCAAAAACAATCACACGATTACTTTCAACATGCAGCCTATACCAAAAAAGCGCTCTCTAGTAACAATTGCAAACTATATCAAAAGTCTGTCAGATTTGTCACGTGTTATTTCTGACCCCACAGCACCTGTTACGACTTCACAAAAAAATAGTTCAAACAACACCAGAGAAAGGGCGAAAAACATGACACAACCTTTGTGTTCAGCGAATTCAAGTAAGTACATTATCCGCAAGTATAATAAACTAATATACGGTATATTATTTAACAATTAGAATTCCGGTTTCAGCCTGGCGCCGGTCAATGAACAAGGCATAACCCAAGGTTGATCAAATACCAACTAAACAGGTTCCATCGAAAAACCGCACCAAGTCGTGTTGTGAGATTAACCTTCCCGTTTTCACGAGCTATAAAATGCCACTAAGTTTAAACTAATCCACGATCTGCCGGCTAATCATAACTAATGGGTCGTCATCTGTGCATAAGGTTATCTGTGCCTCATTGAACCAGTCGGGTGTTTCCGAGACTCGTACGTGGACCCTCGGCCACTTCCGAAGTTGATCGCTGATTTCAGACGAGACGTCGATCGTAACAACTTGAACAAGACAATCGAAGCTTGTGCCAGGGAGGCCAAAAAGAGAGGCTTCGGATTCTTTGGTATCCAGTCTTACGGCGACTGCTGGAGTGGAAATGGGGCAGAAAAATCCTATAACAGAGACGGTCCTTCGAGAAACTGCATCCGAGGGGTTGGACAATCTGGAGCCAACTTCGTTTACAGATTTCAGGATGCAAGTAAGAAATTAAATAATATATTTTGTTGATATTGGGCGGAGAGTGGGGAGCAATATGTGGGTAGACCGGCTGACGCTGACGATTACTTCTTTTTTTGTCGCAGTTCCCCAACCGTGTGAGAACTGTGGTAAGCCAAGGCATCTCTGTTTTCCAGGAAAATCTGAAGTTGAACTGTCAAACGGAAAAGTGGTGACGATGTCAGACCTGCGTCTCGGCGACAAAGTGAAAACACCCGATTCAGACGGAAAACCTGTGTACAGTGAAGTCATTATCTTCCTACACAAGAACAAAAAAGCGACTGAAGAATTCCTTAACATTGTAGTGGACGATGGAAACCAGATCACTTTATCCTCGAAGCATCTTATTTTTGTTAAAAAGAGCATTTCACAAGCTCTTCCTTCAGCTATCTTTGCTTCCCAAGTAGAGACAGGACACTACGTTTACGTGAATGGGAAACTTAATGGCTTTAACTACAGGCCTGTAGCGTATATCACCAAGGTAACCGAAAAAGGGTTGTATGCACCCTTAACTAGCCAGGGTACGCTAATTGTAGACAATGTACTCGTGTCTTGTTTTGCACATTGGTGGTCACATGACCTGGCCAACTTGGCTATGGCACCCATGCGATTGTACCTTGCTTTCATGCGAGCACTGTCGTCCTTTGGGGGGTGGGCTCAGCTAACGGTAAACCACTTAGACTTGCGAGAGAATAATGGTGTTGAGATTCATTGGTACCCAGGCTTACTATTGAAGGTCACCAGTTCTTTAAGTTTATTGTAAGAGAATCTCTTTCAACTTAGAGTATATTGATCTCCCATTGTCTGAAGGTTAATAACTATGGGCTATTTATTTTAGACTTACAGTGGCATCGAAATGTTATAGTGAGCATATTTTTTCTTTGATCTCGATTACTTAAGGCTGGTTTACACGTACGCCGCAAGCATAAGCATAAGCGCAAGCATAAGGATAACACAAGAGACATGGCGACAGTTGCGAAACTATAAGCATAGTGCGTGTAAACCAGCCTTTAGCATTGAGTCTGTTTTCATTGTGAATAAGAAAGGATGTAGCTCCAGTAAGTTCCTGCACCACGTGTTTCATTTGTTTGTACTGAGTCTGTGGCTTTTAAAACGATATATTAAACACTAAGATATTTCTTCAGCAATTTCATTCTATAGTTTGTAGAGCTGAAGTCAAACTAGAAGGCTGAGAGCCGGCCACGTTGCGCCAAAAAATATGTCACTTGCCCAAGGTTTCATTTGATTCCTATGAGTAAAACTCCAGAATTGTAATATTAAACTTTTGGTCAGTCATATGTGACGACATTATTTTTTTCAGCAATTTTCACTATTATACTTCTAGGTCTGATTAAAAGAGTGTTTCGGAAGATCTGAGTTGCCTTCGTGCAGACTCCCCGTGTGCCCGCTAACTAGTCGGGGCCGTTTGAGAAAAAAACATGGGCTATTGAAAGAACTTTCGACCCTTGACTTGCTTGCGGCCAACGGCTTCGACCAATCAAAAAGCGTAGCTAAATGCACACGATTTCTTTTGATAGTAATCAAAACTGTTTTGTATCTTGAGAAGATTTCGTATGAAAACGTATCGAAAGTTTTTCGTCCACACTACCGTTTTCGAGTCGTTTTTGCTGTTCACACTAAAACGCGTTTTCGAAAATAGCTGTTTTCGGTCACCGAAAGCGCGTCTTATAGTGTGTACGGGAGGCCAAAATTGTCCGGGTTAGTGTGGACGGGCCTGATCAGTGAGCCCGTGAACTGGGAGCAAGCATGCAGCCTGAACATTTTCCGATTTATTTTGAACAACCTGTTTGTCAACCCGAACGAATATCGATTAGTTATATTTGTCCTTTCAAGCCAAAATGTAGCGTATCTGTCAAGAAACATGGGGAGTCACTTCTCTGAAACTTAACCCGTTATCATATTATGTACAGCTTGGTTAAAGGCTATCTCACAAGGTAGAAGTGAACTGATTTCTGGTGAGCCTTTAAGCGGTTAAAATATTAACCATCTGCGGTTTTGCTGTGCAGCCGAAACAGCACGAGCGAGCAGCAATCGGCGGGGAGGGAGGAGGTGGCAGAAAGCGGAAAACAGCGGAGGTTTTCTGAGCCAAGCAACTATGACCGATCGTATTTGCTGTGGGACAGCGTCATCTATGTAGGAGCTGAGTTGAAGAAAGGCGTGGATAGAGGATTACAGTGGATCACTGTCCCTTCGCCTTCTGGTACGTTTAATTATAAAACTGCATGGCCGTCAGCTAATGTTGTCTATTTTGCAACCTACCTGACGTTTTAGGAAGGTTGCTTAATTATCGTTAAAGAGTTTCTCTTGAGTTTGGAAGTCTCAAAGCCTTTTCAGTGTCATATGCGTTGTTTGTAAACAGCACGATCTGCATGTAGAGAATGAATGACGTTGGTCAATTTAGACACGCGTAACTGCTCTGGCCCGGGCCAACTGAAGCCCTCAAAAATTGATAGCGTGCATGTGCACCGATCTTTATATGTCCTTAGGATAACTTGGTGGCGTATAGACAGCGAAATATTATTCTGTTTGACTGCCAAATGAGGTGCAACCAGTGGACGAATAAAGAGAAAACGATCAATAATTCAACGACTCCCCCCATGCCTTTGTCAGATCTGCAGAGCCACTTAGTTTTGAAGCCACATGCAAGAAGCATGGCGGATTTTCAGATATGTTTTGCTTTCAGAAATCTGAACTCAAACATTTCTTACTTAAGAGAGACAGAGACAATTTAGATGTATTCGTGGTGAGTTTTGAACTGATTTTGAGGCTGGCATGGGGTGATTTTAATGAAGACGACGACGAAGTTTCACACAGCACTAAGTTTGCATTGAAATTTTGTGTTTCAGATTCAGCGATGTCTTCTAAAGGCAAAAAGCAACCCGAGGGAACAATCGAGTATACGGTAAGTCGAATCGACACCGCACAGGTGAACGGATGATACTTTTTCGTGGCTTTTATTAACGCTCAGGTCACGCCATGTTATCGTACTTGTACGTTTGTGTACGTTCTTTAAATTTTAGGGTTACGCAAGTAATGTACCAAGGGAGCAATTTTAGAAATATATACTTCTATTATAACATTGTCAACTGAAAAAGAAACATGCAGAATGTTGCGATATGCAGCTCTAATATTCGCTCTTGATTCTCTGTACTAACTTGATTTAGCTTCCTGCTTTAGTTCTACTAAAACGGTTTTCAGCTTTGTGTATTCTGTGAGACCGAGTTTCATAGTTCACCAGGCCTTCCAGGACGAATGATGTGTGTTGTTTTATTTGAACTACCTTGATTCAAATAAAGTTATACTTTGTTGTTGTTGTTACATCACACCTCTTGGAAGCCATGTTGGAGAAATAATGCCATAGATACTACAAAACATCACCAAATTTAGAAAAAGGTGGTTCTGCTCACAGGGTAACTGTAGCTTGACAAATTGTTGGACTTCACAAGGCAAACAACAGTGAACTTTGGTAGTCTAACACTGACAATACTGTATAATAAATTTATGTTATTGAATTGTATTCTTCTCACTATATATAGTCAATATTCAGGATGGCCTAATCAATTTACTGCACTAAAATTATACATAATGTTTGGGTGACTGCATGCTTCACAGCACAACCTTAACTCACAACAGCTATCCCATGTATATTAGGTAAATATCTTTGAGCACTAAATAAAAGGTTCTGTACAAGCTGGTCAGATTGTCAATTTTCCTAATGTACACAACTCAATCATAATCATAAACTAGACAAACAGTGCAGGACTGTACACGACTATAAATTCTCTTTACCTTTAAAGAAGAAAAATAATGCATAAGTGATGCAGTTGGAAATGATAGTATAATGATTGTAAATTGCTGTTGAGAGACTGACAGATGGATTAGTCTATTGGGCAGACCTTTCATTTTGAGACATTCTTTGGATGGGAGTCGATATCCATGGTACCATATTGTTAGTCAGGAAGAAGGCATGGAAAGTAAATTATAGTCTGAATAGGATGGAAGTTCTATTCAACTAATTTATGTTCAATAGTCAAATAATATAATCATTTTACAGCAGAAAACTTTTTGCTTACTGTGTTTTTCTTTTTTCTTTTTTTCTTTTCTTTTCTTTTTTTTTCTTTCTTTTTTTTCATATTTCCTCACAGGTTGGTCAGAATGATACCTTGGCCAAGATATCACTGCAATTTAATACGCTACCCACAGAACTTACAAGGCTCAATAAGTTGCCGTCACATGTCATGCTCTTCCCAGGACAGGTGTGTGTCATCCACTTTCAATTCTGACCCAAATGTTGGTCAAGATAATTTTTTCTTTTTCTCATTTTCTCATTCTCTTTCATTCTCTGGCTGACAGTATATGAATCAAAATTACAGTAATTTGCTTATAGTAATATAAATAATATAAAGCTGATGTAACAATCAGTCCAGTAACATTTTAGGCCATGATGTCTCTGCCAGTCCAGTATTGCAGCTGACTCGTCCCCAGTCGTCTCTAGCCCTGAATAAGAGGGATGACTGGGGATGAGTCAGGTGTTGTGGGGGGCATAAGAGGGGAGGGGCAGGGAAAGTGTGGGACTAAGAGGGCATGGAAGGGAGAGACAGGGAGAGTGAGGTGAGGAAGATTTAAAACCCTGTATATCTCTTCCCTTCCCTTCCCCTTATCTTGCAGCTCTTTTTTTCCTTTTTCCCTCTCTCCTGTGTTGACCTTCCTTTTTAATTCCTCCCTCGATTTTTGGGGCAGTGGTAAACTTTGGTGACCACTTGATCAAAACAGAGAAATAATGGAACTATATATAGTTATGTTATAATTATATTCATTCTCTGGTATATCAGGTTATAAAGCTTGATAAAGTTACTTTGTTGTTTTCTGGTAGTGTCTGGTGGTAATGCATTAATTATTCACAACCTGCTAGGAAAACAGATTGTTTTCATTGTGTGCTATATATTTGTGTCGTCACTGTACCTGGGTGCATATATAAAGGGTATATATGAGGATCCCTTCTAATGGACAGATCAGGATTACACTACATGAAAATTATGAAGGATATGTTAATGCTCAGAGCAAGTGTGAGAAATAACTATGGTACTTGAATGTATATGGACTCATTCTCTATCTAATTCATGTCTCTGGGTAAGCAATGAAGAAACCTCATATTAATGTACTACCTTAGGCTTGACTTTTTGATTTATGATGCCAATAGGCTTGCTCTCGTCATTGAATTTGTAAATTATTGTGCTGATCAATAAATTGCTTCATTATTCTTGGTTTTCATGTGACATCATATGGTCGCCATGTGGGATAAACTTTGACAAAAGCTTGCTTTATAGTTATCAGCTCCTGTTTTAAGTGACTCCAACATGGATGGGATACCTAAGTTGTATTTTATATTTCTTTGAATCTCTAGGGATTGGTCAAAAACCATAAATTCCATCCCAGTTTTATGTGATTGATGGCTTATTTTTAGGGACAATTAGTGATTGTATCTTCTTGAAAGTAGCATGTGCCATGAATAATTGGCAAATTTAAAAAGCCAAAATGTGGCCAATAGTATAATGATAATTTTTATCCCCTGACTCTAGTGTATGTCTGGCTAAGAAAAGTTCAACATTTTTCTTTTTCACAAAGTATTCAATAATTGGTTAATTTTTGTCTTCTTTTTTAGACATTGTTTGTTCCTGAGAAAAAAGAAGACAGTGGGAAGTCAACAAATGATGAAACTGTGATAACTAAACCTCCTGATCTGCTGCTGAAAAGCCATTATCACAACCACAAAGACAAGGTACATAGAGGTTATTACACGGGAAGGAGTGCAATACGGCAGAGTATTTTTACGAGTCGATTTTATTTTTTCGAGCCTGCTTCAGGCGAGAAAAAATAAAACTGACGAGTAAAAATACAGCTGTATTGCACGACTTTTCGTGTAATAAATTGTTTATTATACGACAAACAAAGCAGGGCAAACATTCTCGCCGCGCGCAAAATGGAACAAAAAATGACGCGTTCGTAAACTTTGCTTGCGAAAACTGATCACGTAATCTAATAAACCAGTTGGTCTGGTTCCTGACGAGTGCAATACGCTCCCATCTTTGCACTCGTTTTGGCCCGTATTTGCACTCGAAAATGTGAAGTCGTGTAATAAAGTAAAATATTGCCTGTATTCAGAATTTAGGATCAGTTACTGTACCATGTTAATGAATGTTTTTGAATCATGAGGAGTATGGAAAATGGATATGCATGGTTGTATTCTTTTTACCATTTTCTTTTCCCCTAGTTTGGTTTTCAAATCAGTTTGAAATAAATTAAACTAGGGTTAATGTTTGTAAAGCATGCAGAATCAACTTTTTGAACCAAAGGAAATTATTTCAAACTACAACATATCCACTAGTCTCTCTCGCAGCTGTTATTGGAACCCCTCGCCAGTCAACGCACCTTCCTTTTTTGTGGTGAGCCAATAACAGCTATGAGGGAGACTACATATCCTTGGTCTTCATGAGATTGGCCTTACCTTATTTGCACCAATTTCAGGTGAATGGAGGGGATGCCAATCATGAGATGGCCAAAATTAAACTGACCAAGTCAGTGTCACTGAATCTAGATTATGCAGAAGAGGATGTCATGTCTGAACATTACCTGAAGATCATTGCCAAGTACATCACTGATGGGCAGGTGTGTACCGTATGTCAAATTCAGTCAGACTTATGATGAGTGAGTACTGAAATGATGACAGACTACAAAAAAAGAAATCACTAAAATTCAGAGATTTTACATACTTTTGCAGCATTAGGTTTTGGAATCGAAATGAGAAATTTTAAGAAATGGCACGGCGTCACTATGGTAGTCTAAAAATGCCAGCTCTTAGGGCCTGATTATATGAGCCAGGCTGGCCTGGTTCATGTGATTACATGGAAAATTGTCAGCCCAGTCAGCCGGGATCCTGGCTTTCCAGGCTGGCCCGGTTCTCATGTAATCGCTTAGTCGATTTTTGGTGTGTTTCACAGCCATGCCAGGATCTTGGCAAACCGCCCAACCGGGCCAGCCCGGCTTATATAATCAGGCCCTTAGTCTCTAGTGCCATGGACTTGACAAATCGATTTGACATAATTATATAGTGTGCATAACCCAAGCCAATTTTTACTTCATCAGGGTGTCGTAAATGGAGTGATGTTAGTGACTCCGCACTCCATCATGTTCAACCCGGATGTGTCTGATCCACTAGTGATGGATCTTGGACGGGACGTCTACTGCATCAGCACTCCTCTGTCTGCCATCACAGGGGCTGCTATCTACAACGACATTGCCGCCATGGCCATACATGAACCTCTAAAGGCTGGACGGTACGGTTCCAATATTATGTTTAATATTAACCTTTCACTCCCAAGCTCAAAATGCAGATTCTCCTAAATGAGCGATGTAGTGAGAACTGAAAGTTCAACCAGCTTTCATATGAGCAAGTGTATTTTATTATATACATACTGAGACATACTCACGAAAAAGCCATATCGTAAAATTTCGTACGCAAATGAGTTCTAGCCAATGAGAGGCCGTGAACGACGCTTTTCACACGTGAAAAAAATCGTTCGTCCAATCACAAGCTGCGAACAACGATTTTTCACTACTTTTAAAGGGTTTCCCGGTCCCATCATAAATGTCTCAGTATGTATATAATAAACAGAAAACATCATGGAAAGTGCTTTGTACGGTTTTTATTCACTCGTTGTTTCGTATCATAAAACTCACTCGCTCGCAAAGCCTCGCTCGTTCGTTTTATGATACTTCACAACTCGTGAATAAAAACCGTACGCGCGCACTTTCCATGAAGTAATCTCTATTTATTATATAGACACGAGTGTTTTACTGGAAAATATACCATGTGTAAAATCCATACGAAACTACATCTGGGACTCGAGTGGCGTATTTTCCATATCCTCACTAGTGAGGATATCGTTGGCATCATTTCCCGCTTTTGCACGGTTGTTTGTGCAATTTCTCGTAAAACACTCGTATCTAATATAATAAAAAGAAAATTAAACGGCAGCTTGAAGATATGGATTTTATTTTCCCGTGGTAAAAATAATATTTTACTCACTCGCGAAGCACTCGTTCGTAAAAATATTGTTTTTACCACTCGAAAATAAAATTCATATCTTTGCGCCGCTGTGTAATATCCTCTATTTATATCTCTGTGTGAAACAGAAGACTTGGATGTAAAAGGTAAGTTGATTGAAGTTTTAAGAATTCTATGAAACACCGCTGACATCAATACTGTAGATTTCTAAATTGCTTCACCAGTATGGAGAACTTTACTTTTGATGCATTGCTCAGATGAAAGTGGACTAAAATATCAATAATTGTCACTTCATCGCTCATACAGTTTCTTCTTTAGAAGATGGGAGAATCTGTAATTTTGAGCTTGAGCTTGGGAGTGAAAGGGTTAAATTACCAACCATCTCAAGGCAATATCTGCCATGACCTTCATTAATACATTAATTTCATCATTCAGTTTTCATGTAGATGCAGAAACTGCTGAGACTCTCAGTCGACAAAACAGTTCCAGCACCGAAATATCACCCCCTTTGACCCCCGCAAAAAGAAGGCCATCTGCAACCCTTGATGACATTCAGGAAGACCACACAACTGCAGATGACAGGATGCATAGCGACAAAAACATGGATGATGCTGATCTTCAGGACTCACGCAGGGCTACTACGTGTTGTGTTGAAAAAGACCCTGAAGATGTCCAAGAAGTTGTCAAAGACATATTGGAGAGCCTTATTGAGCAAATAAGTGAGAACACACAATCTGAACGGAACATTAAACAACAGGAATTTTCAGAATCTTCAACAGGGAAGGGAAGTGCACCTTTTAGCGAATGCCAGAATGGACGCATGATTTCTCCCGCTTCGGAGGACTCTGGCATCAGTTCACCCATAAACAGAGGAGGCAAGACAAGCAATGTTGAAACATCTGACGTGTATACTGACCATCTCTCCAAAGAACAGTTGTGTGATGAGAGTACGGCAGACACAAGTCGTGACAGTGTACTTGATGGCAAAGAATCAAATGATGAATCAAGACAGAGGGCTCCCTCTTTGCTGGCCAGTTTAAGTAATGAGGTGAAGTACTGGTTTGGTGGAAAAGATAAAAGACGAGGTAAAGTTTTTTGAGTGAAGCATGGACCCAAAATAAACCAGTGAAAATTATTTCCGAATTGACTGGGAAATATTTAACTTCTAGAAAAATTCAATGAAACCTATAGGTGTGATACTCAAATGAAATCTCTCAGTGAGTACATTCTAATGGCAGTGTTCAATTTTAAATTCTGAACTGTCAAATGAAACGTACAGTAAAGGTGTGTAAAGATGTGATGACTCAAATGAAAGCTCTAAATGAGTAAATTCTAATAGCAGTGTTCCAACTCCTGAGCTGTCAAGTGAAACCTAAAGATGGGATGATTCAAATAAAAGCTCTAAAGTTTGATTCGGACAGACAGATGTGGTAGCAAAACGTTTTATCAGATGGACAAAGCCCTAAATAAGTTCTTCAACTGGATCTCAATGTTTATGCATGTTAGTCTGAGAAGAAAAGAGAACGGAAAAAAATACGTAGCAAAAAGTGTGGTCGGTAAGTGGTCGGTAAAAGTTTTTGAGTGGTCGGTATGTGGTCGGTAAATCGTATACCGACCACTTACCGACAGTTCAACTTGTTCACAATTACCGTCTGAGAATATAAGCGGGGAGGGGAGGGGGGAGGGTTGGTTGGGTGTCAGAACCTGTGGCCATGTCTCTCAGCTTCTTCTACCTTGATTTACTTGATTTCCAGCTGACCCTGAAAGTTGGAGTGATGAAGATCTGGGACTGATTCCACAGCCAGCTTCCTCGATCGGATGCCAACTGCGTTTCCTCTGTGTGAGGATCAGTAAGAAGTACTGGTGTACAGTTAGTGTGATAGAAAAGAAGCAATTAACAAGGACCGGGGAAGACCTCTTGAACAGGGACAGAAGGCGCAGGGAATACTGGTTTGCCATTCCACTGGATAGGTACAGTACATTCGTCAATGTTCAAAAAAAAAAAAAAAAAAAAAAAAAAAAAGGGGTCAACGCTCAGTAATCAGACCTTGCGTAATATTCATCTTATAATCTTGCTTGCAGGATTGATCAAGTATACAGTTTCTTCCAGCAGTGGTGTCCGAATTTCCACAAAGGAAGTGAAGATGACAGCGTGGACGAGGATGGAGAAAACAGCCCCTCCTGTCTATTGGCCGAGAATGCAGAGGGAGAGGTGTGTGGAGCCTGGGGGAGAGGAAACTCCCATATAAAGGGGACGGGGATGCTCATCGTACCGCTTAGGGGTCAAAATTTTGGTTTTGGTACTGCTTAGGGTACTCAACGTCAAACGCTGACATTTTTATGTGACGTGGTACCGTTTAGGGGTCTCGGGTGTCAGTTGAATGAACTATTTTTGTTTGAAAACAGCAAGGGATAAAGTGCTTAATGATATCGTCTTTATGGTAATGTGCTGATTATTTTACAGGGCATATCTTTCAACGAGAGCTTCTTTTCCTGTACTCCTCCGTCCCACAAGGTAAGAACCGAGTTGACAAAGATTGAGTATTAACAAACTTGTTAGTGTGAGAAGCTTTTGGGTAGCGTTCGTAAGACTTTTCGTAGAGACCACAAGCGAAATGTAACATTGACCAGCCCCAGTCTTGATCAAGTTTTTGACACTATTTTGTATATGGTTGTATATGCTTGGGTAGCGTTCGTAAGACTTTTTGCAGAGACCACAAGCGAAATGTAACATTGACCAGCCCAGTCTTGATCAAGGTTTTTGACACTATTTTGTATATGGTTGTATATGCTTGGGTAGCGTTTGTAAGACTTTTTGTAGAGACCACAAACGAAATGTAACATTGACCAGCCCAGTCTTGATCAAGTTTTTGACACTATTTTGTATAGGGTAGGTTGTGAAGTGCGAGCTAAAGCCAGATTCTTTTTTTCTTTTGCTGACAAATTAGGTTGCCAGGGCAATGAGTGACAGCGAGTTGCTACACAGGAAGCCGGCTAAAGTGCTGTCAGCGCCGAAGCTGGATCATGGTATCAACGAAAATGACCTTTCCACGTGAGTAGAACCAGCTCATGCACTGTGCATGTACCTGTTTTATTTATTTTTCTTCTATAACTTGTTATAGTAAGTGGGCAGGCGTTCCAAGTCGAGGTTGAGGTAGCGACAGAAATCTCGACTAAAGCCTTCCTCGCCACATTCTTCAGCTTCTTTTTGTTCTTGTGGGGAATTTGACGGGAAATCTGTATTCTAATGCAGGGAACCTCTTGGCAGCTTTGGAGATGATGTTTTCGAGATGGACATCACGTCGGATATCATGACGGAGAAGCATTTAAAACTGGTAAGTTCAGTCAGTATTAAGCTTTGTTCACACCAGCTATTAAACCCGTTCATTTAAAACCTGTTTAACTAAAACCTGTTTAATAAAACTTGTTTAGCTACGTCAGCCGTTCACAGCGCGCGCCGTAAAACTAGGTAAGCTGGTTTAGAATCACGTATAACTACCGTTTTTGGATGACTGTCGAAAACCAAAACCAAAGTAATCACACAGGCGAATCACAGAGACTGAGAGAAAACAGTTCAGCCAATTGGAAGCCAAAGTAATTTGCGTTTGGTCTTGCGTTTGGTTTTACTTTCCAATCAGCAGTGCGAGTACACGCCATCGCTTGCGTGAGAAGTGTTTGGTTTTGGTTTTGGTTTTGGTTTTGTCTCTGATTGGCTGAGCATGCTGACAAACTTGTGTGGACCAATACGAAGGCGAAGCAAACGCAAAACCAAAGCAATCACACAATTACTTTCGACAGTCATCCGAAAACCGCTCTAAACAGCCTGAGGCAGTTTAAAGTTTTAAGTGTTTTATGTCGTTCGACAGTTGAACAGGAAGCTTCCGTCGCGGACCATCGGACACTCGTGGGAGTTGGTGTACAGCACGTTCCAGCACGGCTTCAGCCTCAAGACTCTGTACAGGAAGATGGAGGAGTATGAGAATCCCGTGCTACTGGTTGTACTCGATGACCAGCATAAGGTTAGAATTGGGTGCTCTTGAGGAGGGGGAGGGGGCGAAGCTATTCTGGAGTGAGGCTACCGTACACGGAAGAGACACGCGATGTGTTCTTTTGGGTGACATTGCTATTCCGAGATGTCCAGCCCAGAAACAGCTTAAACAGCCTTCTTCTGAGCAAATTGCCGGCACAATCTACTTGCCTGTCAGAAATTTCTGGTAGCCCCAGGTCAGCGCACACCGCTTTTGTCGAGCGCTGACCATGCGCACAATTTAATATCTGAGGAGGGACCGCAAAGGCTAACGGGAAATGCATTACTTTAAAGCCGTTTATTGGTGAATGCCGAAAGTAGTCATGTGATTGCAGCTGTAGTGTTACGTTTGCTAGGCTTTTACTGATTGGTCCAAACAGATTTGGCAGCTTCCTCGGCCAACCAGGGATAGAGTCAAAAAGTCTGAAAAGCATTTCCCTCTCTGTTTTGTGTGAAGTATACAATTGATTGATTTCTTGTCTCGTAACGTATTGACAGGTGTTTGGTGCTCTGACCTCGTCTCCCCTGCAATTGAGTGAGGGGTTTTACGGGACGGGAGAATCCTTTCTCTTCACGTTTGACGTTGAAGGCGACATTACGGTAAGAATGTCTGAGTGAGGCGCATAAGATAGACTGCACTTGCCCCAAGTCCCCCGGGGGGAGTACTGCCATATATGAGCCACATAGGTATGTGCCGCCCCAAAGAGTAGTATTTTCAGCACTTTAGTCTGAAATAGCATATTGATTTTGAGCCTTTTGCCTGGAATAGGGTCGGAGATTTTGATATTTGGCCTGAAATGGGGTCAATAATCGCGCATTTTGGTCTGAAATTGGGTCGAAAGTCGCAAGTTTTGTCTGAAAAATGGTCGAAAATGCCACCCCCCACCCCCACCCTTTCCGGGCCCCAAGTCCAACCTCCACCATACGTTATGTTTTTGCACCCGGTCCTGTTTTTGTTCAAACTGGACAGCCATTAGTATATTTATCATCCATCTCTGATTGTATCTTAAACTGCTGCCTCCAAACTCTTTTTTCAAGACCTTTTGTTGGACTGGGGAGAATACTTTTTTCCAGAAAGGTTCCCTGGATAGTCTGGTCTTTGGCAGTGGCGGGTAAGTCATGCCCTCGTATTGTCTGTGTGTGTGTGTCTTTGCAGTCTCTCGCCCTCTTTGATACTCATTGTTCCTCGTGTTCTTTTAGTGGTCTCTGTGTGTGTGTCTTTGCAGTCTCTCGCCCTCTTTGATACTCATTGTTCCTCATGTTCTTTTAGTGGTCTGTGTGTGTGTGTCTTTGCAGTCTCTCGCCCTCTTTGATACTCATTGTTCCTCGTGTTCTTTTAGTGGTCTGTGTGTGTGTGTTTGCAGTCTCTCGCCCTCTTTGATACTCATTGTTCGTCGTGTTCTTTTAGTGGTAACTTCGGCCTGTGGCTGGACGCTGATCTCTACCACGGCAGTAGTCACCGGTGCGAGACATACCACAATGCAATGCTGTCTAGTACCCAAGACTTCCTGTGCAGCGGCGTCGAGGTCTGGACCTTCGTCTGAAATGTCGAACCAAGGCTGCTGTTTGTTTTGGTCAGCTCCAGAATGGGAATGATTTCTGACATATCGTGAACAGTTATTGGTTTACCGGCACCCTGGCATCGTAAGTAAACTGTCGACATTAGTCGTCAGCCACAAACCAGAACATTTTACCGATCAATACTGCATACCCCCCCCCCCCCCAAAAAAAAAACAAAAACAAAAGCAAAAGCAAAAACAAAACAAAAAAACAAAAAACAAAAAAAACGCACCCGTAATGCGAGTTCCTTTTGCCGTGAAGACGGTGATGCGCAGTGCGAGGTGATTTATAATTTTTTTTGTACACCTCACTTACACTGAACTTACTTACGCAGTTTAGTCGACTCTCGACTATTGTTTTCTGCGCTTTAGCCATTCCACATTGGAATGCATTACATAAACTCGGAAATGGAAAGAAGGAGAAAATACATGACCTTTAATTCCTAGGAGCAAAAGATTGAATGCCTAAACGACAGTCTGCATGTCTGAAAATTTGTCGTGGTCGCGCCGCCGCTTCTTATTTTCGGAAACTGAGCCGTCGGTAATTGTTTCTCAAATAAATCAGTCTGATTGCGGGTTCACAGTGATTTGCTGGATTCTCACGGCGAAACTAATCGGGTTTTTAATTCTGAAAAAGAATGGTTTTTTGCAAGCGAAGCTGGAAATACTTTCAAATTTGCTCAGCATTGAGGGGCGACATCAAACTCATGTCCACTGCATGTGTAGTTAGTTGGTTCAACAACTGAAACTCGCGCTATAGATCTATCATTAAATGAAGCTATAGTCCTTGAAGTTCAACTCTGAAATTTAGATCAAAGTTTGTCTGGAATGTACTGTTGTAATCCCAGCTACCTTGTGATGTGATGGACCCGGTTGTCCAAAGCTCGGTTAAGCTAACCCAGGATTAACCTGATATCTTGTGCTTTTTGCCAGCAAATTGCACAGTTTTGCTCAAAGACCAACTAAAAAGTTTGTTCTACCTCAAAATATGTGAAGGAAGTTGTTTTGTGAGCGAAAACGGCTCATTTTCGAGCTTTAAAAAAGGACTTCAAAGTTTCAATAGAGGCCTTGCCAAGAATATTTAGCCTAATCGTGTTTTGAACACGCGCTGTTCTCACAGTCGTGTCGTGTCGTGTTTAGCTGGTCATCTCATTAGTAGTTGAAGCTCGTGAAAGTAGGTTAAATATCTTGCCCTCGCCACTTGGACGTCAAAACGTAGTAAAGTGTGTTTGTGTAAGAAAATATCAACGTCGAAAATTTCAGCTAAACGAACGATCCGATTTAGACAGAACAATACAGCGAGGATAACTTGTGTATTTAGTGATTTGGTTGAAGCTGGTTCTCTAGTAGCTCCACGCTAATGCGTGATATTTACCTAAACCGCGAAATCCACTTTGTAAATATAAGCATTGTTCCCAGGTCCAATGTTAATCGATCTGTAAAGTAAGATGTTATTTGATAAAATAGACGGAAGGTTAAGAGGATATAATTTTATTTTACAATAAATGAATGTAGCAGCTGGGTTTGTGGACTGTTGTTTAGCGAAACTGAGCTACACTCCCTCCCCTCCCTTCCCCTGTGCGCGACTATAAGGGAGAGGGTGGGCCCCCCCCCTGTATCTCCCACAAAGGGACGTTCCGTACACATGATCCAAGTTCTTTCCAGTCCCTCACATAAAATGTGGGAAAAAGCGTGCAAAGAGTCTTAAAACTTTCTGCCCCGCCCCTGCAAACAAGAAGGGGATGTCGCTCAATATTGTCAGAGATGGTTGCAGCTGCGAAATATTTCCCCTGGCCACTCTCCCTCCGCAGCTTTTTCCAAACGGGAAACTCCACCGGAACGTAAAAAGACCAGCGCATGCGCAGACCTTTTGCGGGACCGGAAATATCAATCTCGTGCCCAGACCCGTAAGGCATCGAAGAATCTGGGAACGAGCTAGAAAACCGGAAGTTCAGCCTGTTGAGTTGTGACGCATGACGAGACGGACGCGCTTAGTTACGCTCTGGAGGGTGGGTATTTTATCTACGTTCCAGAAATTCCGCTCTCAGCCGGCTTCCCTCTTAGTCCCAGGGGGGTGCTACTGAGTTGAGTACGCCTAACCGCCTGATGACAAGAGCTGTCGCAGTGGTCTGGTATGTTTCGTGAAACTTGAAACGATATCATATAACCACGGCAAATTTGGTTTAAAACCCTAGGAGCCTGGGACTAACCTTGACTAACTCCAACTTTGACCGATAGTTTCTCCAAGATTAAAACTTATTTTCAAATTCAAAGGGCAGATTACTATCAGTTACTACCTCAAGATCCTTCTTTCTGCATTTAAGTTGGATTCAGAGACAAAAAATAATTTGGTTTAAAACCCTAGGAGCCTGGGACTAACCTTAACTAACTCCAACTTTGACCAATAATTTCTCCAAGATTAAAACTTATTTTCAAATTCAAAGGGCAGATTACTATCAGTTACTACCTCAAGATCCTACTTTCTGCATTTAAGTTGGATTCAGAGACCAAAAAATTTTAGGTTTAAAACCCTTGGAGCCTGGGACTAACCTTAACTAACTCCAACTTTGACCGTTAATTTCTCCAAGATTAAAACTTATTTTCAAATTAAAAGGGTAGATTACTATCATTTACTACCTCAAGATCCTTCTTTCTGTATTTAAGTTGGATTCAGAGACCAAAAAATTTTAGGTTTAAAACCCTAGGAGCCTGGGAGTAACCCTAACTAACTCCAACTTTGACCAATAATTTCTCTAAGATTAAAACTTATTTTCAAATTCAAAGGGCAGATTACTATCGGTTACTACCTTACGATCCTTCTTTCTGCATTTAAGTTGGATTCAGAGACAAAAAATAATTTGGTTTAAAACCCTAGGAGCCTGGGACTAACCTTAACTAAATCCAACTTTGACCAATAGATTCTCCAAGATTAAAACTTATTTTCAAATTCAAAGGGCAGATTACTATCATTTACTACCTCACGATCCTATTTTCTGCATTTAAGTTGGATTCAGAGACCAAAAATTTTAGGTTTAAAACCCTTGGAGCATGGGACTAACCTTAACTAACTCCAACTTTGACCAATAATTTCTTCAAGATTGAAACTTATTTTCAAATTCAAAGGGCAGATTACTATCAGTTACTACCTCAAGATCCTTCTTTCTGCATTTAAGTTGGATTCAGAGACCAAACAATTTTAGGTTTAAAACCATAGGAGCCTGGGAGTAACCCTAACTAACTCCAACTTTGACTGATAATTTCTCCAAGATTAAAACTTATTTTCAAATTCTAAGGGCAGATTACTATCAGTTACTACCTCAAGATCCTTCTTTCTGCATTTAAGTTGGATTCAGAGACCAAAACATTTTTGGTTTAAAACCCTTGGTGGGAATGGTGTGGACCCTTCTTTGTTCGTTCTTCCGAAAGGTTACCTAGGTAACATTGGGTCTCGTGACGAGTCACGGGATACGCCGTGATCTCTTGGACCAATCAACGCGGTTGTTGTAAACGGGTCTCTTTCCTCCGCCATGAATTTCGTGAGTTGTAAATTCAAGTAAGGACTTGTCTTGTCATTTAGCCGATTTAGTTTTCGATCAAATTTTGGACTGGTCCTCGAATCTCACAAGTATGGCTGCCAATTCTTTGCTCGTCATCGTTGGATTATTTCTGATGGCTGTACGAGTTTCGGTAAGTATGTCTTCACCCCGTTCAAACATTATACATGCAGCTCAGCGCCTTTCAGTTCTTTCATTCTATGGTGATCTACGGTAATATTTTGCGAAGAATTTGACTACTGTACGTGCTTCAACCGCGTTACACGATCCACATATAGATGCAGCACAAATTCACAAAAACAATATGATTGAAGTAGAGGCTTGAGCGAAAAATGTCAAATTTTGTGTATTTAGATCACAACATATATTGTTCTAGTGTACTGTAGACACAAAACAGTAGTCTAACAGTTGTCAGGACAAAGAAAAAGTCTGCTAACCTATTGGGCACAGATAGAACGTCCGGCACTGGCCCAATGGCAGCTCGTACACCAGCTATCACAGTCACATGATCTAAGTATAGATTGATCTAGCACTTTCATCGGACATTTGAAACACGAGCCTCTGGCTCGGGAGAATGGGCAACCACTTATAACACTTAAAGTGGAAGCTTGATCCGAGAATGTCATATTTCATTTATTGTATACTGTACATCAAAAAACTGTATGATAAATGATATGATAATCATTGGTGATCACATGATTGTACAGTATAAAGGTTTTACCCTACTGAGCCCTGCTGTTCTAAGTCTAGTCAATGTAAGATTGATGAACAAGTGATGAGCATGATTGAAGGTATAATACCTTAGCTCTTTAACTCCCCAAGTTCAAAATGCAGATTCTCCCAACCTTGTAAGAGGAAAACATGAGTGATTTAGTGAGAATTGATAGTTTAATCAGCTATCATCTGAGAAAGGTATCACAAGCCAAGTTCTCCTTACTATATGATATATTTCTGGTTAGAAACTGAAGGAGAAAATCGAAGTTGATCACTCTTGGGAGTGAAAGGGTTAAAACTCAAATTGTGTTTGACTGTTACTTCTTGCTACAGGATGCATACAACCATACTGCTGGGTATTGTGTTTGGTATGATGAGTGCTTCAAAGGAACAGATGGTAAGGCAAAGAACTGTCTTTACAATGGACCAGCAAGGATCCTGAATGATACCAAGGGAATAAAGTTACTGAATAACTTGTGCCCTGAGCTCAAAGGCAAGACATGCTGTTCAACGAAACAGTTAATTTCCTTGACGAACAGCATACAGCAATTGTATCAGATGACATCCCGCTGTCCAGCCTGTTGGAACAACTTTCGGCAGCTCTACTGTCAACAGACATGCAGTCCTGACCAGTCAATGTTCATGAATCCGGTTCATGTTGGTACATTTCTTAAAAATGAGATTGATGAAGTGGCGGTGTACTTCTCTTATCAGTTTAAGGAGGGGCTTTTCAACTCCTGCAAAGATGTGATATTCCCTGGAGATAATGAGAAGATCTTAAGTTTTATATGTGGTACAACAGCAGATAAATGTACCCCTCAGCTCCTGGTCACATACCTGGGAGACACGAACAACGGACTTGCACCCTTCAAGATAGACTACCCATTAAACTTAACAGAACAAGGAGTTCAGTGGAAGAATGTATCAGCAAGTAAATGCAACAAAGCATTCATAGATCCAGAGACAAATCGCACTTCAAATCCATGCAGTTGCCAAGATTGTCAGGCCTCATGTCCTGTTCCTCCTCCTGTCCCTATTCCTATACCACCTCACAAAATTCTGGGAATGAGAGTGCTGGTCTTTGCACTGGGTGTGACTTTTTTGGTGCTGTTAGTGATCTTCATCGTATTCATTGTTATCAGAAGAAATACGCAAAAGCAGAATGCAAGGCTTATCAATGGGGCTCACGAAGGAAGCATGCCATACACAAATGGAACCCTTCCAGTGTTAGTACAGTCTTCTTCCATACCAGGACCTTGTGAAAAGCTAGGGAACTTTCTGGAGGGAAAACTCCGCATGGCTTTCACGTGGTGGGGACGGTGGTGCAGTCATCATCCATTCTTGGTGATGCTGGCTTCTATGGCTGTTGTTACCATCTTGGCTTCTGGATTAGTTTTCTTTAAAGTGACAACCGATCCAGTGGAGCTTTGGTCTTCCCCTGGAAGTCAGGCCAGGAAGGAGAAAGACATATTTGATACTAAGTTTGCACCCTTCTATCGCACCGAGCAAATAATTGTTCAAGCAACCAATCCTGGGAATCATACAGGCTACACACGGTATTCAGATGGGGCTTTTGTTCCATTTGGAGCAGTTTTTGAGAAGAGCCTTATGAATATGGTGAGCCCTGTTTTCTTGTTACTGTGTTGTCATGTTGTTTAGTTTTTGTTTTGTTTTTTAACATTTTTTTTATGACACGAACACATGTACAAGTTTTGTAGATGACAATGAAATTGTTTGACTTCCAAACACAAAATGCAAATTCTGGTTTAGTGAGAAATTGATAGTTAAATGAGTTTTCATCTGAGTAACAAGCTATCAAAAGCCAAGTTCTTCCTGCTGTATGGACTACATTATATCTGGTCAGAGACTGAAAAAGAGATCGAAGTTGATCATGAGTAAAAGCTGGGTTTTTAAGAATATTATTTATCTGCAAATCTTGACAGTAATCTTTTTCGAGTTCAAACAAAATTTGTGTTCAGATTTCCATGGGCTCACTTCTTGGTGCTTTTGTCAGATTCTATATAATTATGTATCTCTCTGTCTCTTTGCCTCTAGATCTTGTTTTGTGATGTTTCATGTTGTTTCAGTGTCTTTTTGTTCTTTCATTTTATGTAGATACTGGATCTTCAGTTGACTGTTTCCAATATGCAAGTTCCATACACAGAGAATGGTAAAAAACACAACATCACTCTGCAAGACATCTGCTTCAAACCACTGGAGCCCTACAACAGAGAGTGCACTATTCAAAGTGTTTTCCAGTACTTCCAGAACAATGTCACCACTTTTAACAAGTGTACAACCAGCTTGGGGGACCCATGTGACCATCGTACCTCCAAATTTGACCCACAACTTTCAGACTTCCACGATCACTTCCTTTACTGTGTCAGGTGAGATTCATTACAGAAAATTAATGTTCTTTAAACTCATCAGGTGCCCGATGAAGGGAGGGGCCACCTAATTGCAGTAACAACTTAGCAAGGAAGTATCCATGGCAACCCTGCCATGGCACAATTTATAGGTCTGCTTTGCAGCCATTTTCAAATCATACAAATATTGTAGATAATTGAGTATTCTCGTGTCTGTCAGCTCACAACTCAGAAAGATTGTTTCTGGAGTATGGACAAGCAAAACCTGGTTTTGTTACTGACAGGAAGCAGTTTTTTTTTTTTTTTTTTTTTTTTTTATCCTTTTCAGACAATAATATTGCAGGTAGTATAAGCTAGATAATGTACATAGACATTTACATGCAGAATAATATTAATGCTTTTTGTCTCTTTCATTATACAGTGCACCTTCGTCTATCAATGATCCCCTGTTTAAGGGTAGTTGTTTGTCCCGCTTTGGTGCTCCAATCAATCCAGACATCGTCCTTGGAGGCTTTGAAGAAACTGTATATGAGAATGCAACTGCATTGATAATCACATTTGTTGTTAACAACTACAAAGACCAAAGTAAACTGGGAAAGGCACTGGCTTGGGAGAAAGCTTTCATAAAATTTATGAAGGAGTATGTGAAGCCTTGGTCTGGGCATTCTAATCTGACGATTAGCTTTACAGCAGAGCGTTCTGTACAAGACGAACTGAATCGTGAAAGCAGTACAGACATCTTCACCATAATTGTGAGCTATATTATCATGTTCTTGTACATCACCATCGCACTTGGGCAGATCAGTGATTACAATATACTAAATATACTGGTGAGTATATTTTGGTGGTTTTAGTACCGTGCTGGTAACAATAAGTCCAGGTAACAGTTGGTAACAATGGGTAACAGTAGTCATGTGGTGAAAATATGTAAGAGGTATTGTTACATATATGTTAGTGAGATTAGGTGATAGTGGGTGACAGTAATATTTATTAATATTTTATTATTGATAACAGTAAAAGCATACAAACAGTCCAGGAGCCACATTATTTTTCTTGGTTTCTGTGTGTGAGAAATTTGGGATTGAGAAGCTACAGCAAGTTACCAGGAATGCAACAATTCTAAGATAGGATATTCTTTCACTGATTTATTCGGTGTGACGGGTGCTTGGTCTGTGTGTGGGATTATGTATAGGTTGCAAGGTGTGTTGTGTTGTGTTGTGTTGTGTTCATGCACTAACTTCCATAGATCAGTGGTGCAGGTGTTAACAAAGAATTTTCTTTCCCAGATTGACTCCAAGTTCTCCCTTGGTCTTGGAGGAATCTTGATTGTACTTTGTTCAGTGATCGCTTCACTTGGATTCTGGAGTTACCTTGGCCAATCAGCAACCCTCATCATCATCGAGGTCGTACCTTTCCTGGTGTTAGCCGTTGGGGTGGACAACATCTTCATCCTAGTACAGACCTATGAGCGAAAGTACCGTCATTTACCTGAAGATGTGCCCAGTAAGATTGGTCGTGCTCTCGGTGACGTGGCACCAAGTATGTTTTTGACTTCACTTTCAGAGACAGTGGCTTTTGCTTTGGGTAAGTCCCACTTATTTTAAGTTTCCAATAAAAAGTGAGCCGTGCATAATGCAGTAACAGGATTAGACTTTACATGTTTTGCACAGTACATGCATGAAGTGCAGGCATTCTTACACTGGTAACTTGCTATCCTTTTGAGTCATCATCCTATTCTTAGTCCACATTCAGTGCTCGACATTAAGGTTTTAGGTTGGTTGCCCTTCGGACTGTAGATTGACTTCAAGCAATAGAAAGTTTTGTCATTTCTGGTTGCCCTGCCCTGAATTTACTTGCCTGACTAAAAGTTTTTGGTTGCCCCGGGCAAGCGGGCAACTGTTAATGTTGAGCACTGCACATGTAAGCCAAAAAATGTTAACTGTGCTTTCCTTCAATTAATAATAATAATTAATAACTTTATAACAAACTGCACATTTATTGTCACCAGGGGCAATGTCAACAATGCCAGCTGTGAGAGTATTCTCCCTTTACGCTGCTGTCGCTGTCATGGTGGATTTCCTGTTGCAGATCACCTGTTTTGTGGCGTTGTTGTCCTTGGATGCCAGGAGACAGGCTGAGAATCGGCCTGACATGTGCTGCTGTGTCAAGTTTAAGGTGGAGGATCCACCAGACAGTGATTGCCTCCTGTGCAAGGACTGTCTCTACTATGTCATGAAAAATTTCTATGCCAAGTTCCTGTTGTTGGATTTTGTACGACCTTTAGTGGTAAGTTGTCCTACAATCCTGATCTAAAGTAAAATCTTCTCTGTCAGGATACCTTCCACCCCAATTCCCCACCTATATCCTTGATACAAACATGGTTCGTAGAGGGGACAGGAACACTTTTGATGTCCGTGGGGTAGTGAATATGTTTGAATGGCTGCTGGGTGGTAAAAACTTTTGATGTTAGTAGGGTGGTGGAAAATTTTGATGTCCGTGGGGTTGAGAAATTTTTTGAAAGATTTTGATGACCACGGGGTGGTGAAGAATTTTTGAATGTTGTTATCTTTTTACAACACCAAGTTTTTGCTGGGTCTTCTGATATGTGTGTTCTTCTCGTAGGTGATTTTCTTCACAGGCCTTCTGTTTGCAAGTATTGCTGCTATTCCAAATATTACAGTGGGTTTAGAGAAAGAACTGTCAATGCCAAAGGTGGGTGCTCTAAAGGGCGGTATTTACAGTAACACTGACATGACCCTCGATCAAAAGTTACCATAAGCAAATTTAACCTGGAGGGTAACCAAAAAGGAAACTAAAATTAATCAAAGGTTACAAGAAGGAACCAGAAGGAACCAGAAGGAACCAGGGCTGTCAAAGTTAACCAAACATAACCCAAGCTAACCAAGTGTATAGCCAAGAGAAGGCAATCGAAAGTAATCATAATCAAATGTAGCCAGGAGTCTTAGGCCAAAACAAAAGTACCAACAGTTAACCAAAGGAAATTAAAATTTATGAATGATAACTGAAAATAATTAAACGTAATCCAAGTCAACTAAAAGAAGGTATAAAACAAAAATGACCAAGTTCATACACGTGACTTTTACTACAGTAAAACCCCCGCTATCTCGAACTCTCAAGGGAAGTAAGGAATAGTTCGAGATAGCGGTGTTCTATCAAGGGAAATTTTTACTAAGTTCATTTCCGAGGGAAATCATATTTTGGTCAAGATAGCGGGGAGTTCGAGATAACCTAGTTCGAGATAACCAAGTTCGAGATAACCAAGTTCGAGATAACCGAGTTTGAGATAACCGAGTTCGAGATAACGGAGTTCTACTGTGTTTGGTTGCATTGCCAGGATTCGTACGTTTTGGACTGGTTCAAGGACTTGAAGACTTACCTTCATGTCGGGTCTCCTGTTTACTTTGTCCAAGATGGCGGGATAAGCTTTGAGGACACACAGGGACAGAACAAAGTGTGTGGTTCCTCCGGGTGCAACCCTAATTCACTCGTACAGCAGATCCATCAAGCTTCTGAGAGACCAACTCAGTAAGTGGTGCAGCAATACTTGAGGAAGAGCAGGGATTACCAGCCCAAGTTGTAACCCCTCGCCCCACACGTACGAAGACTCGCGCGTGCACGTAGTCGCACAGTCGCGCAAACACACGTACACATACACGCACACACACCACACGCCCAAGTTTAAAATCCGGATTCTCCCAACTAGTTGATAGGAAAATGTATAAGTTGATGTAGTGAGAATTGATGAGTCAGCTTTCATGCATTTGAGCAACCAGATCAAAAGCTAAGTTCTCCATTTTGAACGATATACTTCTGGTGAAAAATGAAAAGAGAAAATTGAAGTTAATCACTCTTGGGAGTGAAACAGTTTAAAAATAGTGTCTCTGATTGGTAGACCACAAGTGGCCAGCTAGAAGCCTGACACGGAACTGAAAATAACTCGGCTTGTGTCCTCCATTTGTAGAACACGCATTGCTCTGACAGCGTCATCCTGGTTAGACGATTACTTCACGTGGATCGACCCGAGTGGAACCTCTGCGTGCTGTCGCATGTTACACCGCAAAGTATCGATTTGTCCAGCAGCTAACATAACGCACGCAGGCAGCTCGACCACCCCTCCCCACATAAAATGTGTCAACCATACCGTGCCAGTGTCCCCACCGCAGTTTTGCAATGCGACAGGTAAGATTTTCACTTGAAATTCTATGGAAAGTGCCGGGAATAATTTAAGTCTATCCCAGCAGTACTGTAATGTTTTAAACTCGAATTCTCAAGGGCAGCACAAGTGCTACTGAGGGAAATTCTTGCCAAGTTCATTTTCATTAGAATTCGGATTCAGTTCGAGGTAGCGGGAAGTTATATTTAGCATTACGGCACATATAGTGCGCGCGCTCTGATTTGTCAAGTTACTGGTCCATAACTTATGGCACAAGTCGGTAAGTGTGGTTTTTTTGTTTGTTTTTTGTTTTTGTTTTTTGTTTTTGTTTTTGTTTTTTTTTTTTTTTTTGCGACATAAAGTAAATATGTAGGTTACGGAACTTGTTTTCTTGTTCATCGTTTTGTGGCTTGCGAGCTTCACGCTTGGGCTATAAAACCAGGAAATGAAATACATCAGTCGACAACTTACAGTACGGACCGCATTGTGTGTGTGTGTCCTTTTATGTGGTCTTCATTTAAACTGTTTGTTTGTTTGTTTGTTTGTTTGTTGCAGTTGATAACCCTCTTTGTCTACCTTGCCTGGACAAAAGCCAGCAGGGGCAGCGACCGACCGGAGCCGTGTTTGACAAATATCTGCCTTTCTTTTTGCAAGACAATCCTGAAAGGGTCTGCACCAAAGGGTAGGTACAAACGGCGGGTTCACCGAAGCCTCCTCCTCCCGTCTCATACCTGTAATTTCGCATAGCTTTACTCTTTTACTTTCATCTCACCGCAGAACAAAACCATGAACTCTGTTCAACTGCGTGAGCACTTCTATTTGCTTTATAAAGTTTTTTATTCTGCGTGTCCGGATATATTGTTGATATGATCTTAGTGTAGAGGATTTGGTGTTGCGCCAAAAAAACTTGATGGTTATGACTTTCTGCTAACAATTTGGCTTTTTGTACTTTTTCTTGTTTCTCCTTCTGCAGTGGTCACGCAGCTTATGGCCGCGCTGTTAAACTAAACAAACCAAACAGCAAGCATTTAGTTGACGGTAAGATTTGAAAATCCTCATCCATGGTGAAGCAAAATTTTCTCGCAACTGTCACGTACTGTAACAATGTTGCGTTACAAGTTGCACAATACTGTTTCACGCATTACCACCATATGTTACAAGTTGCAGCAACATGTTGCACGAAGTACAAGTGGGTTCTACTTTGTGAAACATTGTTGCTGCAACTTGCAGCATGGTGGAATACGCGTGTTTTCAGGGTGCAGTTTGCAACGCCAATACTGTTGCGCACCAAGTTGCGAGGTACTTCACCTTTGCGGTGTTAGAATAATGTTGCTACGGTGTAAAAGTAACAAGTTATGTGATAACCTAACGTCGCATGTGCACTTCGATTTCTGTACATAAAAACAGCACCATTATACTATTACACATACCATTACACTGTAGTACATATGGCACGAATGATTCTGATACGTTCATGATTTCAGTTTAATTTCCGCGCGCTTTTTCTGCAGCCTCGTACTTCATGTCATATCACACCATATTGAAGACATCTCAAGACTATACGGCAGGTCTTAAGAGTGCCAGAGAGATTGCCAAGAACATATCCCGCACGACAGGGACACGAGTCTTCGCTTACAGGTCAGTACTTTTCTATTCACAGTTCTTGTGTTTCCTATTTCGATGGCTCCCCAAGTCGTATCGTTTTTTGTTGTCGTTGTTGCTATTATAGTCTGTTTACCTTTCTCTCTCTTTGTTGTCTCTCCGTGATCTTTCCATTTGTGCCTGATTGCCGTTCTTTTTTATCTTTCAGCGTCTTTTACGTATTTTATGAGCAGTATTTAACGATCGTGGCGGATGCATGGCAAAACCTTCTTTACAGTCTTGGTAGGTGCAGTTACTGAATAGATAATATTCACGATTGGATGAGGTTGAATAATAGGCTGATTGATTGATTGATTGATGGATGGATGGATGGATGGATGAATGAATGGACTGACTGACTGACTGACTGACTGACCGTTTGGTTGACTGATTGGCTGATTGACCGACTGACTGAGTAACCGATTTCCTGATTGATCGATTGCTTGATTGAGTGAGTGAGTGAGTGGGTAGTTGACTGACTCGCTGACTGACTGACTGATTGATTGATTGATTGATTGATTGGTTGGTTGATTGATTGATTGATTGATTGATTGATTACTTGATTGATTGTTTACTTGATTGATTGATTGCTTGATTGATTGATCGATTGATTGATTGATTGACTGATTAATTAATTGATTGATCGACTGACTGAGTAAGCGATTTCCTGATCGATTAATTGATTGATTGATTGAGTGAGTGGGTAGTTGACTGACTCACTGACTGACTGATTGATTGATTGATTTTCTAATTGACTGCCTAATTGACTGATGGTTCGTTTTCAGCTGCCATTTTTGTAGTGACCTTCTTTCTCCTGGGTTTCAATGTGGGCATCGCACTGATCGTCACTTTCACTGTGGCTCTGATCGTCACGAATCTGTTGGGACTCATGTGTGCATGGAATATCTCTCTCAACGCTCTGTCACTCGTCAACTTAGTTATGGTAACTATAAATTGTCTGCCTTGCAGTTTTTAGTTTTTGTGTTTTCATGTCTCAGTTGAATAGTTCGCGTTTCATCGTCGTCATTGGTCCCATTCCGTTTCCGCTAGCGTTGTTGTTAGCATTGGCGTTGTCTTTGTTGTTGTTGTTGTTGTTGTTGTTGTTGTTGTTGTTGTTGTTGTTGTTGTAGTTGTTGGGATTGGGTTTGGTGTTGTCGCTATGTGTCTCAACCATGTATAATCTGATTGGTTATAACTCAGTATGTAACATGTAAACTGGCATCAAACTGACATGTGAGAGTTTTTGTTTATTGCTGGTGTGATATCTGAATTGATTTTACCGACTCAGTCGCTCCTACGACTCAGTGTTGCATAGTACCGGGGGGGGGGGGGGGGGGGAGGGGGGATCAAGAGACTGGCACAAAAGCGTCGAATTAAAGTCGATGTCGATCTCTTGTTTGGTGTTGTATGAATGATCTTGTCACCTTTGTTTCTCTTTCAGGCTGTTGGTATTTCTGTAGAGTTTTGTTCGCACATTGCTCGGGCTTACACGGTAAACACAAAGCCTTCAAAACGCGAGAGGGCCGAAGAAGCCATCGCAACAATGGGCAGCTCGGTGAGTACTACTCGTGCGTGATCAACTTCAATTTTCTCTTTCAGTTTCTCACCAGAAATATATTATACAGTAAGGAGAACTTAACTTTTGATTGCTCAGATTAAAGTTGATTAAAGTATCAGTTCTCACTACATTACTCGTACTCAAGCCAAACTCAAGCATGCTTTTTTCTTCGCTAATGTGGAAAGAGACTGGGCATTAGTGTATTGTCACGGAACTTTCTTTGTTTCGTTACGTGAACATGTGTGTGCGTGTTTGCGCGCGAGTGTTTCAGAAGAATACTGATTGGCATGTTTCCGCTCTCTGTCCATTTGCAGGTGTTAAGTGGAATAACGTTTACAAAGTTTGTTGGCATCACTGTGCTGTACTTCGCCAAGTCGCAGATATTCGAGGTGCCGTATTTTCTGTGTATAACATTGATTTGAAACGACCCACTCTCCACTTTCTTTGTGTTTCACGTGCACCAACTTAGCTTTCGTAAACCTAAACAATTATGTACTGATTTAATAAAATACCGAGTTGAAGTTCAAATCTTTTGTAAGGAACGCAAGACGAGGTAGAACCAACCGTGTTCTTAGTAACCTCGCCTGGCTGAGTAACCGCGCCCAGTTACTGGTCTTGCAACTTTAATCTTCTTTTCTCAGTCTCTCTCGCCATAAATACGTATATAACACAGTAAATGGAGAACTTGGCATTTAACACTTTGCTATATCAATACTAATTTTATCACTGATTTTTATTACTGATACATTTTGATATTTTATGGTGAGGAGAATTTGTATTCTAAGCTCGAAATCGCCGGAAAGGGTTAAACTCCATTTTTTTTTTTTTTTTTTTTTTTTTTTTTTGCAGGTGTTTTATTTCCGCATGTATCTCGGGATTGTGATCATAGGTGCTGTGCACGGATTGGTGTTTCTGCCGGTCTTTCTGAGCTATGTTGGTCCAGCTCCTCGCAACAGACCGGACGCCGTACAGGATCAGCGCTTCACTGAAAACGCGGCGCCTCATGAAAGACAGCCTCTTTTGCACCCTAATTACCCAAGGCTAAATTAATAACAGAAATATTTAAGAATAGCGCTAGCCAGACAAAAAAGAGGTCATAATAATTGACAGAATGGAATGCTTAAGTTCTAGTAAGTTATAAGTACCAGTGTGAAAAAAAAAAAAAAAAAGAAACGTTGGTTGAGTCAACCAAAGGTTGATGTGGGGAAATTTGAGCGCGCAGAAGTATGCGTTTGTTGACGTTTCAAGCGTTAGCTTTTCGTGAGAACGTCCAATTATAAAGGGGCCAACTCCAATGAAGCAGCCACTTCCCATTTCCCCGAGGGTGGCAATGGAGGTTCAACTGCTGTATCACCTTGCTTTCATGGCGTTCAGTTTTCTACATTTGACTAACTATACTTTTCAACTGGAATGGCACTAACAAACTGAAGTATTTCAGAAAACATATTGCTGTTAATACGCGGATGAATCTTCATCTTATTTACATTTTATACTTTCTTTAGAGTTCTTATACTTGCCATTGGGACTGTTTACTTCCTTCTACTTTCTAAAAGTACATCTTAGACTTTAAAAAATGTCTGGATAAGACGACCTGTTTGAAGGTGTTGTGAACAGTGAAAGTATAATTATATCTGTGTCAGTATGTAAAAGTTCCCTCAAGACAATCTAATAAGTTCTTATGGAAATAATTGTAATGCGCTAAATTAACAGACACTGAATGTTACTGAAGGATATTCCCTGCTGCGCCATGCCACCAATCCAATGTGTTTGTTTGTGAAACATGTTCAGTTCGCGGTCGGTACGTACTCGGTGTGTGTTCGGTATGTGTACGGTGTGTGGTCGGTACGTACTCGGTGTGTGTTCGGAGAAGTTCTAAATTATATTGTGTAGGCTGGGCTTTTTTTAAAGTCAGTTTTGCAATAAATATTGTAGGACAGAAGGTACCAGTGAACTTTGTAGACGGGACGACAAAGGCTGGCTTTATCAAGCGACATACGCATAAGCAATCACGTTTTCATCTTTGTTATGCTTTTACTTATGTGACATCGCTGATGAAAACAGTAAAAACAAAATCACCCCCCCCCCCTCCCCCCCAAAAAAATTCTGAGCAATTTTAGTAAAAGGAATGTTAATAGTCACCAGAGAACCGAGTAAATTGCGTGGTAAAATCAAAGGAGATATCTTGGTGCAGGGTAGGGAACGGAGGCAATTTATTTTTTAGAGTTTGAAAAGACAAACTTGTTCCCAGGTTCTTTCATCCCCGGACTGTTCACCAAAGGAAGTGACCTCATACGTCCGGTCACACGACACTGTTGCGTGCAGTTTTGTTCTCAATAGTTCAAAATATATGCCGCCTGTTCTGTAAATATACTAAGGCTTACATTAGTGTACCTTTCCGGGCCTTTTTATTTAAGAGTATCCGATTGATCCATCTCCCTCAAAAAATCATGTCTTGACAGCTTATTGAGCTGAAACCGCGTTACGACAGGCCAGGGTCAGCAATCAAAAAATTGCGGTCAGGATCGCGTTAAGGCTTGTGCAAACGATCGCAACATGTTGGCACAACAAATGTTGTGCGATGTTGGGCAATGTTGCGTATACAGTGACATTTATCTAAAACTCTTTACGAAACTGTACAGTGTTGTTGTCGTCCGCCAAGTTATGAATATTGACGATAGAAAACGCAAATGCATCGCTTTTGCTGCTGTTACCGCCGCAGGAAAAAGCATTTAGGGCGCATCATGCAACGTTGTCCAATATGATGCACAAACGAACGCAACATGTTGTGCCCAACAATGTTGGGCGATGTTGACCTAACATGCACAGGCCTTTATGACGCCAGGGTCAACTAGCAAAAAATTACGGTCACGGAATGCAAACTGCCGGAATCCATGCAAAATTGTTCTAAATTGTTCAAGAAGCCTCTTACGGGAGTAGCTTTGGCGCAATTTCAATTCAATGCGAAACCGAACTCAACTAATCGAAACTGCGAGAAGTTCTGGATTTTGTCACATGTTTTGCGGCACTTTTGATTGCATAATCGAGAAACCATGAAAACCCCACGCGCTGTGGCCTGACCGAGCATTGACCAATCACAGCACAGATTGACCAATAGTTAACAATGCGCCCCTTCAAATATCGTTGTCAACAAACGCAGTCTTTCTTGCCGACCGGACTTGACTTTGAAAACGTTGGACTTTGTCTTTCGGACTTTGTCCTCTCTCGGATTTGTCGTCAAACATCGAAGCGTTCAGCCTAGCCTGTAGCGCTCTCAAAAACCTAACTGGATTTGTCAAAAAGCCTTTGATATGGCTAACTTCGCAATAGCTTTGGTTGTGTTACTGATCTCGCTGTCGGGTCAGGTAAGGTGAATTCCTTGAAAAAGAAGGAAAACCCCCGAAAGGATCATCCCTTAAGTGAACTTCACTTTGATGGTGTTTATCTTTCATGTACAGGTATTCTCTCAAGACAGTGACGATCCTGCGCCAATTCACAAACCCGGCTACTGCGTATGGTACGATCAGTGCACGGAAGGCCCAAAAGCCATGAACTGCCTCTACAACGGACCTGCAAGAGAATTAAACGACACTAAAGGAAAACAGATAATCGAGGAATTGTGTCCGGAGCTGAAGGGCCAGAAAACTTGCTGTTCAACAAAGCAACTCGCAACTCTTTTAAGTAACGTAAACACGTTGCATCAGCTAACTGGGCGGTGTCCTGCCTGTTGGAACAATATGCGCAAATTGTATTGCGAAAGCACTTGCAGTCCTGATCAGTCCATGTTTATGGACCCGGTAACAGTGTTTGGCTTCGGGAAGCAGTTTATTCAGGAGGTGGCTGTGTATCTATCTCCGCAGTTCAAGCAAGCCCTGTACGATTCTTGCAAGGACGTTATCTTCCCCGGTAACAACGAGAAGATCATGAACTTACTTTGTGGAACGACCGCCGACAAGTGCAGCCCGCAGGCACTATTAAACTACCTCGGTAGCACAACGAATGGCTTCGCTCCTTTTACTATTGACTATCCGTCAAATATTACTGTTCCCGGGGTGCAGTGGAAGAAAGGAACTCCCTTCAAATGCAATGAATCGTTCATCGATCCCGCGACCAATAGGACTGCAAACCCTTGCAGCTGCCAGGACTGTCAGCTCTCTTGCCCCGCCGTGCCTCCCCCAGCCGTCCCACCAAAAGTAAAAAAAATCCTGGGAATGGAAGCATACATATTTGCATTAGTTCTTGGTTACATCTTCTTTGTGATAATTCTCTTTGCCGTGGTCTGTGTTTTCATGAAGCCCAAGAAGTATGCTGTAGTGCCTGACCAACCCCAGGCTAATACTCAGTACACCTCCAGTGCTTCTGTATCCCTGTCCACACAAGAACCCACTCCTGCACCAGGAATTTGCGAGAAGCTTGGTGGATCCTTGGAGGGCAAGCTGCGTTTAGCTTTTACTTGGTGGGGAAGGTGGTGCAGTTTGCACCCTTTCATCGTAATGGGAGCTTCCATCTTGGTAATTGCTATCCTTGCTTGTGGACTGGTCTTTTTTGAAGTGACAACTGACCCAGTCGAGCTCTGGTCTTCACCCGACAGTGAAGCCAGGAGGGAAAAGGATATTTTTGATGCAAAGTTCTCACCCTTCTACCGCACTGAGCAGTTGATCATCCAATCTACGTACCCAAACAACACTGGATACACTCGCTATGGAGATGATAAGTTTATTCCTTTTGGGCCAATATTCCACAAAGATCTATTGAATAAGGTATTTTAAGTTTGTTTTTTTTCCCTTCCCCATACTGGATCACCCTTCCCCCTCCCCCCTCCCAACCCCCACCTCCTTTCTTCCCCTCCCATGCATCTACACACACACACACACCTCTCATTTGTGGGGATTTGCCCTTTGTAGATAATGTCATGTGGGAATCCCCAGCTCTGCATTTCATGAACTTGCATAGAGGATTGACTTTTCTTTTCCACTGATCGGCTCCAAATTTTAGCTGACCAATTTTCCCTCACCCTTTCCCCAAAAGAGCATTACCACCTTCACCAAGGTGAGGCTGCCAATACCCCATATAGATTGCATATTTATGGTTTATTGTTTAAATTGATTTAAGGAAATCCTCATCGATCTATAACCTAGCTGACACAGTACTTCACCTTTTCCAGGTTCTTAAGCTTCAAAATGACATCACCAATTTGCAAGTTCCATATACTGAAGATGGAAAATCTCGAAACATCACACTTCAAGACATTTGTTTCAGCCCTCTGGAACCATATAACAAGAACTGTACGATCCAGAGCGTCTTCCAGTACTTCCAGAATGACCCTGTAGTATTGAACAAATGTCTGACAAGCTTGAAAGACCCCTGTGATCACCCTTCTGTTCATGGTGATCCACGACTGGCAGACTTTCATGACCACTTCCTCTTTTGTGCCAGGTAAGGCATAGTTAATTTTGAATCCTGCACATTCTCCAAAACCTTTTCTTTTTTTGGATGTCACTGGTAAACATTGTTTTCATACTTAGCTTGGTCATCACCCATATTATATCCATGTACACCTGTGATTATGTACTTTTTGAGCAAGGCCTTTTGATTACAGTATAATGCTCATTTCAACAGAACAATAAGTCTCTCACAGGCAGTACACATTTTTCATGAACTAGCTCTAGCCCAAATCTGACACATAAAAATTTATCAAGTAACCATCTTCTGTATCCAGGTTTAAAGAAAAAAAAAAAACAAAAACAAAAAAAAAAAAAAAACAAAAAAACAAAGAAAACAAAGACCTTTAAGTGTACCGTGTACAGTACTTCAACAGTCATGAAAGTATTTTCTGTACAGTCGGCCAATCTGACCCAACAACACTAAACATTATTTAATTTTTTATTTCTAGTGCACCAACTTCCACCAGTGATCCAACATTCGAAGACGGATGTCTTGGAACATATGGGGGCCCTGTTAATCCCAATGTCGTGCTGGGCGGCTTTGAGGGCAGCAATTACAATGAGGCATCGACACTAATCATCACATTTGTCGTCAACAACAATAAAGACAAAAGCAAGCTCGGGAAAGCAATGGCTTGGGAGAAAGCTTACATCGAATTCATGAAGAGCTACGTAAAAGATGCTGAAAATTCCGACCTCACAATCAGCTTCACCTCTGAGCGGTCTATTGAAGATGAGTTAAATCGGGAGAGCAGCACTGACGTCATTACTATTCTGTTGAGTTACATGATCATGTTTGTTTACATTGCCGTGGCACTAGGACAAGTCACTTCATGTTTCAATTTCTCCAGGATAATGGTAAGTTAATGATTAATGCCACTGCTATATGTTAGTCATTAGCAAACCAGAAGTTTTTTTAGCAATGTTGAGCTTGTGCTCGGATTACTGTTTAGTTGAAGTAGCATTTTACAAAATAGAAGCATATGGGCCTCACAGAACTGATAGAACCAACACAACCCTAACCCTAATGCAGAGTTAAGGTTAGTGTTAGGTTAGGTAATAATTAATTAAGGATTAAGTCATGTTTAGGGTTCTGTCAATTCCGTGAATTAGACATGCCAAACAACAGTGGCAACAAATACAGTGCTTGACATTAACAGTTGCCTGCTTGCCCGGGGCAACCAAAACTTTTGGTCCGGCAGGTAAATTCTGGGCCGGGCAACCAGAAATGACTTTTTATTGCTTGAAGTCAATCTACAGTCCGAAGGGCAACCAACCTAAAACCTTAATGTCGAGCACTGAAATAGCTTAAATAACAGCATTTTATATAATAACAGTATTTTGCTTCACTGATTTGTGCAACCATCTTTTGTTCCAGATCGACTCAAAGTTCTCTCTAGGGTTTGGAGGAATCTTGATTGTGCTTTGTTCAGTGATCGCCTCACTTGGATTCTGGAGTTATCTTCGCCAACCAGCCACCCTCATCATCATCGAGGTCGTACCTTTCCTGGTGTTGGCCGTTGGGGTGGACAACATTTTCATCTTAGTGCAAACCTACCAGCGCAAGAAACGCTTTCCAGATGAGGATATTCCCAACAAGATCGGACAAGTTCTTGGAGAAGTGGCTCCTAGCATGTTGCTTACGTCTTTGTCTGAAACAGTGGCATTTTCCTTAGGTATGTTAATACAGAAACTGTCTCCAGATATTAGCTGGTTCTCAGATGTCTCATTTTGGAAACAGCCTGACATTTGCCGCAATGAAGTGTCGAAGGTCTTTTTAAATATTGTGTTGTATTGTTATATCTCCATGCAAATCTTATTTAGATATGTGAGTGGTTGAACAGTAATAAAATGTGTAACAGTATAATGGTCACACCCTCATAACAGCACAATTTCTTCACAGGCGCTATGTCAACTATGCCAGCTGTACGAGTATTTTCACAGTATGCAGCTGTGGCTGTGCTGGTGGACTTTCTCCTTCAGATCACATGCTTTGTGGCTTTGATGTCGTTGGATGCCAAACGGCAGAGCAGCAATCGCTTTGATGTACTTTGCTTTGTGAAAGAGAAGAAGAATACATTGGCAGATAACTATGATGATGAGGGTCTTCTGTACAAAGTCATGAAGGGCTATGCCCAATTTCTGATGTTTGATACTGTGCGACCTTTCGTGGTACGTATGTGCTGGTAATAGTAATAATGATTAATAAAAAGAGGTTATTACACGGGAAGGAGTGCAATACGGCGAAGTATTTTTACGAGTCGGTTTTATTTTTTCGAGCCTGCTTCAGGCAAGAAAAAATAAAACTGACGAGTAAAAATACAGCCGTATTGCACGACTTTCCGTGTAATAAATTGTTTATTACACGACAAACGAAGCAGGGCAAACATTCTCGCCGCGTGCAAAATGGAACAAAAATTTGATCACGTAAGCTAGTAAACCAGTTGATCTGGTTCCTGACGAGTGCAATACGCTCCCATCTTTGCACTTGTTTTGGCCCGTATTTGCACTCGAAAATGTGAAGTCGTGTAATAACATTAGTTATTACACATACAATAGATATACAGTATCCAGCTGACATATGGTCATTTGTGCAGCCTATTTCATTAAATCTTGTATGTTTTCTTTTTTCAGATTGCTGTTTTTGTTGGTTTGCTTTGTTTGAGTGTAGCACTGATACCAAAACTAGATGTTGGATTGGATCAAGAACTGTCTATGCCTGAGGTAAGGAATGAAACCCTTCTGTTATATAATAATCTAAAAAATATTTGGATCAATGCATGAGTCCTTGAATTCTTTTGACTTCTGGGCCCCCCAAAAATGGTGGATCAATTATTTTGGTGCGCAAAAGGCTGTGGTTGAGAGGACCCCTTTAAGTCCCATAACCATATACAGTACCTGAACTAGAACTTTTCATTTTCCTTAGGATTCTTATGTGCTGGATTGGTTCCGTGATATGAAGAACTTCCTCCATGTTGGTTCCCCGGTGTACTTTGTCCTGGATGGTGAATATGACTATGAACATGTTAAAAACCAAAACAAGATATGCGGCCTAGCAGGATGTAATCAAGACTCCCTTGTGCAGCAAGTTTATACGTCCTCACTTCAACCAAACCAGTATGTAAACTAGAGTGTTCTTTTATGATTGGATTTAGGGTCATTCTATGGTATTGTTGATGAGAATAATTTTGAGGGAGGGGCATTTATCAGAATGTATATTTTCATAAACTAATACCTTGAAAAGTGCACAAATTAGACTAAGGCCTGTTTCAAACGTTGAACTTTTCATGTGCCGAACTCAATGCAAATTAGCTCAAACAAAGGATTTTGCTCATTTGCATTGAGTTCGGCACGGCAGTGGGGCGACGTTTGAAATGGGCCTAAGGTTACAGTTATGTGCAATAAATTGAAGTGTTCTTTTATTATTGTATTTAGGGTCATTTCATGGTATTGATGAAAATTTAAGAGAGGAATCAGAAAGTATTTACCAAACTATGTGAATGTTGTTGTATGCAGATTGCATTAATTTGGGAGTCATTACATGTATAATGTTAATAAGAATTTGAGGGATGAGGGAAGTATTTCCAAAACTAATACCTTGAAAAATAGTAGTCTCGTGAAGAAAATGCTAGAAAAAAATCAATGTTTTTATTCTATTTTCAGATCACGTATTGCCATGACAGCCTCCTCCTGGCTAGATGATTACTTTAGCTGGATTGACCCATCTGGCAAATGTTGTCGAATGCTGCACAGAGTAGAGATCAAATGCACAGCGATCAATGTCACTCATCCAGGCAATACAACAGCAACTCCGAACATGACTTGCACAAACTACACTGTCCCTGTGTCCCCTCCTAAGTTTTGTAATGCCACAGGTGAGACATGTCCAGCACATCTGTAGCAATTGAACCTTGATGAAGCCTTAAAAGTTTTAGCCTGAGTTTCCTTTCCCCCCTCCCCCCTTCCCTCTCATTCTCGTGCAGTCAAAAGTTGAAAATGTCTTCGTTTATGCTCTGAAACCTACAGAAATGCTTGCTATAAAGGCTACAGAAGCCTTAAGCCTTTTCACTCCCAAAATTGATTAACTTCAATTTATCACCAGTGATTTTATCATACAGGACTATGGAGAACTTGGCTTTCAACAGCTTGTTTTGATTTAACAGTTCTGTTCTGTTCTCACTACGTCATCTGCATTTTATTGAAGTTAGATCTTGTTTGATCCTCCAACTTAAATTGTTTGATTACTTTATTTCTTGTCTTGCAGTTGACAATCCGCTGTGCCGGCCTTGTCTTAACTCCAGCCTGGAGGGTCTGCGGCCAACAGAAGCTGTGTTTGACAAATACCTGCCTTTCTATCTGCAAGACAACCCAGAAACGGTCTGCACCAAAGGGTAATGATGCACCTGTCGTAAACTACAGTGGGACCATGTTAATACGTTACTACCTGGACATAAAAATCTGGCCGTATTAACGGGTTTCAAGATAAGAAAATGACTAGGCGTTTGTTCCGCGGTACAAAAAAAAATGTAGCCGTAATAACAGGGTGGCCGTAAGGCGGAATTTCACTGTATGTGTATGTGTAAGATGTCACCTGTGGGTTAAATTTAGCTTGGCAGACTATCAGTTTTCCTATCATGATCCATTTTTATACTTATCGAGAATGTATCAGCTAGAGTGTATGAAAAGAAAGTCTGATTTTTAAACTTAATTCGAGCAGCTTCAAAATTGACTAAAGAAATCAAAGGTTGTATGTACGTTACAGACATCCCCCCTCCCCCCAAGTGAAGTTTGCTTAGTCAGGGACTTTCAACATTGCATTCTTCATCCAGATGTGTATTACGCATTGCATTAATCGTGTCATTTGTTTGTTTCTTAGTGGCCACGCAGCTTACGGCCGTGCATTACAGCTCAACAAAAAAGGAAGCAAACATCTCGTCAATGGTAGGTCCATCTTGTAATTCTCATAGTTATGGCACCCGAAATGTCAGCTCAAATTTCTCAGTGGTATACAGTTTTTACACACGTCGACCCTTAGTCGATTCATCATGTGTATGTAGAGAGAACCTGATTTCACGTCTCCTGCAGCCTCGTACTTCATGTCGTACCACACCATACTCAAGACGTCACAAGATTATACTGCAGCCTTGAAGAGTGCCAGAGAGATCGCCAAGAATATCTCCAAATCTACAGGAGCCCATGTCTTTGCCTACAGGTATGCATAATTTGCACTAAGAATGTGTATTCCACATGTGGTCCTGTGCAAAAAAAGGAAAAATTAAGGCACAGTCAGGCGTCTCTTCAACGACCACCTTGTTTAGAGATAAGTTGTTATACGTTGTTTGGAGGTTACGTACTATATGAATCTGTTGAACTTTGTGAAGAGGGCTGTAGTCACCATACAGGTAAAAAACACCTGGTCTTTGACTAAGCTGCATTATTTCGTTAACACTGCATGTTTTCATCATAAACCTTTTTTTCTTTTTTTCTGTTGCCGTGAAGTTATCTTGGGGGTATGGGGACACGTTTTGCTGACCGTTGTGGAGTTTTTGCCGTCTATTTGTCGTTTAATTGCATTTCCTTCTCTTTCTTCTATGCAGTGTGTTCTACGTCTTCTATGAGCAGTATTTAACAATTGCCAGTGACTCGTGGCAGAACCTTCTGTGTTGTTTAGGTGCGTTAGAGTTCTCCATTGTTTTCTTTTGTCTCAAAGTGCAATAGATGCAGCAGACTGTCGCTCCTTTTCCCTTCCCGATCGGATAAACGAGTGCAGGGCGCGCGGAAAGTGGTCTTGGCATTTCTTCGCTCATTTACCTTTGCGCGGGAGTTCAATTTCGCGCAAATTTTCTTGGATCTCGGCCGAGTTTATGTCCGGTATTTCATATACAGTACAGAAAAAGAGGAACTGGTCTGAGACTAACTTTTTGTTAGGATCCTTGTCTTCCTTTTTGTTTTCTTATTTGATAAAGCCTTGTTGATCAGGCAGTGATTTTGGTTTTTGTCTCTTTTTCAGCCGCCATCTTTGTAGTGACCTTCTTCCTTCTGGGTTTCAATGTGGGCATCGCACTGATCGTCACGTTCACTGTGGCTCTGATCGTCACGGATCTGTTGGGACTCATGTACATATGGAACATCAGCCTCAACGCTGTCTCTCTTGTCAACTTGGTCATGGTAAGTTCAAGCCCGTGAACAAAGCTAAAGTATATATTCAGCTCCCTCATAACGGACACCCCTCCAAGACGGATACCTCCAAGACGGACACCTGGTAGCTGCAGTCCCTGCCGTTTCTTCACTCAGTGTGATGAAAAGAGAAGTTTGCCTCTGATCACGCGTTGTTTCTGTTTTATCTCCATGCAGGCTGTCGGAATCGCGGTTGAGTTTTGTTCGCACATTGCTCGCGCATTTACAGTTAACACGAAGGAGTCCCGTGTTCAGAGGGCCATGGATGCTGTCGCTAACATCGGCGGCTCGGTAAGGAACACGATAACGCAATGATACATTGCGCACTAGATTACCCGCAAAAAAATTTAAAAAAATTAAATAAAAAAACCACGTTACACGGGGCAATTTTCCCTCTAACTTGTCTCGCAACGCTGACCGACGGCATTGCGAGACAAACTGCAGAGTACGTATTAAACACGTTACAACAAGACTATGCGTCGTTATGAAAAGTTAAAGACTTCAACTTTTCCTGCAGCAATCCTTTCGCAGTGTTTGTTACATTGCAAGTTGCAAAAGGGGGGGGGGGGGGGGGGGGGTGTGTTTGTTACATTGCAAGTTGCAAAAGGGGGGATGTGTAACACGCGCAATCCTTTTTGCAACTTTTCTCAAGAACAGTTGCCTCGTGTGACATGTCTATACTGTTGGTACACCTTCAGGTAAAGATAAGCACACAGAGTCGGGCGCGCCACTATAAAGTCGTGTAAGCCTACCGTACAGTGTGCAACATTTAAACTTTGATGTCTTTTTTTCCTTTTTCAGGTCTTAAGTGGCATAACCTTTACGAAGATCGTTGGTATATTTGTGCTTGCCTTTGCCAAGTCGCAAATATTCGAGGTAAGTTCAATCTTTGTGCACATGATACATTGTAACTCGGAAGTCTGCTAATGTTAAAGATAACTATCGTCGCTATTAAGGCCTGGTAAAACGAGGACTCGTTGTTGCGGCAATATTGCTAGTGCGCCAGTTTCCCAAATGTTGCCCCCTTTTTTCACGCGCGAAACATTTGTTGCGGACACAAAGTTGTGTCCTTGAGACAAAAAATGTTTCAGAAGTTTGTTGTGTCCGCGCGGATCACAACAATGTTTCCGCACGTTTTGCCACGCCTGGAAACGTCGAAGAACACAATGTGTATTCGTTTTTCCAGGCCAATAGTTTTGTCAATAATATTGTAATCTCTTTGTTGTGTTTTGTTTTCCCCAGGTGTTCTACTTCCGTATGTACCTAGGGATCGTTATACTGGGTGCGACACATGGGCTCATTTTCCTGCCAGTCCTCCTGAGCTACGTCGGTCCAGCGCCTTCCAGGGCACTCAAGATAGCAGAGGAGCTCTCTCGCGGGGGCCAAGACGAGCAACCCGAGAAGCAACCTCTCCTTAGCTCCCCGTATCCCGCTGTACAGCCTATATGAAGACCTCGTCATAGGACTAAACCAAAATTCTCTATTATTTAATTAAACGGATGTGACAGTCTGGGTATATAGCTTACAATGGAGTCGAATCACGAATCAGAATATTTTGTTGGCTATGTCTAAACATTAAAGTATCTATTTTTCAACGAGTTGTTGTGTAATTACACCGCCATTCACAGAAGCAGCCTGCGATTGCAGCCGCCTCGTGTCGGGTAGTATATGAGCATCCTCACCGAAGCTGTAATAGTCACTTTACACCAATCAGAAGCCAAGGTAACTTGCGTCTGGTTTTACTTTGAAGATGAGACCAATCAGCAGTGTGAGAAAACGCCATGCATCGCCACTTGTTTGCTTTAGTAGTTCGCAATCGGGGTTTGCTTTTGGTCCTGATTGGCCAAGCGGAATGCTTGTTTCGAAAGCGTAGCAAACGCAAAACTGGACGATGGCTTTTGATAGTCATCTGAAAACCGCTCGACTTTTTGCGCGAGTAATCATACTGATAAAACTAGTCTTTCTTTCTTTGGCAAATTGCTGGTGGGTCCGTTCGTGACTTGGGGTCTATCGCAGCTCCGGTTTCACTCTAAGATTTACACGGACAAAACCTTTAAGGATGTCGCATGTTTCCTTCGTAACTGTTCATGTACACAAAAGTAGATGCGATATTTTTTTTCGAAAAGGACAGTCCAAATCCTTGGATCCGTGAAGTCCGCAGCTGTCCGGAAAAAAAACCTGATGTAGTAAATTATTTATGAAATCATGGACTGTTTATTTACATTTTGTGATACGGATGATTGTTAAATGTCTCTTCACAAATCAAAACAGGGAATATCCTGCTTCAGGCTAGAGACCCCTGTAGTATACTAAATAACTGACCATATAGAATATTAACTGGTGGACAATACATTCCTGAATTGCAAATATTGAATTAACTCAGCTGTAAAAGAAAAAACATGGCGGACGCAAACTCAAGGTAAGCGACTGAAACCGGGTTGTTGTTATCTATCCGGACATTAGCGACATGAAACCGGGTAGTAACCGGTTTGATTGCACACCCTTAACGTCCTCGGGTTACAAATGTTAAGTACATATTAAGTTCTCGGTATAATATATGACGCTGTCACTTCATGTGTATTCTTCCGCGGAAAGAACCAAACAAGGACAAGCTTGCTTTCTGTCGATTTTTTAAGGTGGTGCTACACTGGTCGATTTGCAACGATGCGATGTTGCGCTAAAAATTGTTGAGGTGTAACACCCCACTGCGAACGCTTTTTCGTTTGCAGTGCTGCAACGCGTTGAAAGTTTTTGAAAGCGATTCAAAAACTTGCAACGCCGTTGCGTGGATTTGAAGCAAATCGGCGTTGCAAATCGTCGTTGCGAATCGATCAGTGTAACACCAGCTCTTACAGAGAAGCGAAATCAAAACACTGGTGCATGCCCGCACAACGAGTTGATACGGGGCCGGTCGATTCCGAGTTCATATTTTGCATAATATCTTCGCCCGATCGCGGCTAGTTTCAGGTGTATGGAAATGTTTATGAGCGTTGCAGATTGTGCTGGAGTTGCAGAGAATCTTACAGGTCGACTTCAGATGAGATCTGATTGCATTTTTAGTGGTCCGTACATAAAGACTGGTTCACACAGTATTAAAAGCAAGCGCAACGGAGAATGGAAAAGTTTTCATTGTTTACGCTTGCAAATCACACATTTTCGGCCGTGTATTAAATCGATCGTAATGCGCGTATAACATGCCGGCAGTGCAGATTGGAAGTAAAACTCTGTAAGTGTATGTTTTACACCAGAAGTCACCGGCGAAACCGTGAGCGAACCGTCACTCGTGATATTAGACAGCTTTAGAATATGTACCTTTTGTCACAGGTTTTGGTGTTATCAAAAGAAGACGCGGAGTCTATTATGTAGTTTCAATAGCAAGCTTTTGTACACTTCCTCGAGGATGCTTCCCGCCGGTGCTTGCCGAGTTTCGCCCGCGTACAGTGATTTTAGATCGGGTTTGTTTGGCTGATATTTTTAGACGTCCACTTTGATCACTTTAATAATTCCTTGTGTTTTGTTTACACAGCGATTCAGATCAAGCAGTAATCGAAGGATGCATTCCTTCCACCGACTATCTGTTATTCAACCAGATCTCCATGGGACCTGCGGTGAGTAATGCCCGAAAGCCGTACGTTAATACTTTTTATTAATACAATGGACTCTCTCCAAGGCGAACACCCTCTGGCTCATCATTCGTTAGTGTCCGCCTTAGAGAGAATGCACTTACAGAGAAACAAGTGAAATTCCCGAGGACCAATTCTGCATACTGTCCGCCAGAGGTGTCCGCTTAGAGTTGACTCATACTGAAAGAACATACTGAAAGAAAGAAAGAAAAAAGAAAGCCGACGTCCTTTTCTTTTACGTAAGGTTGAGCTCCGTAACAATTTTTAAATACAATCTCTTTCTCATTTCAGGTTGTAATTATTATTGTCCTAATGTTTACCAAGAGGCGCACCAAAAAGCAGTTAATGTTCCTGGATGGAAGACCAGCACTGCTGCCGTAAGTGCACTGACCCTTTAGTTTATGCCCAATAATTCAAAGATGTAGATTCTCCTAACATTCAATAAGCAATATGTATAAGCGATGAAATGAGAATTTATAGTTTAATCAGTTTTCCAGATAATCGCTCGATAGGAAAAACTGACAGTTATGCGAACCTATGCCATGTATTTTTTAGCCACTCTTGAAGAACATTACTGCACAGTCATGCAAAGTGGGCTTTCTTTACTACAAAGCAAAACTCGTTGCCATCATCAAACTTTTTTTCGCCAATTAAAATTTGGCCTTTGTCACTACTGAGCATTTTGAGTGGTGTCTCCGAAGATTTTGTTGTACAGGGGAAACTCGTTTCTATGGCTTGCTAAACGGATTGCTAACTGCTCTCTCGAGTAAGACGGGTTTATTGCTCGACCAAGTCTGGGCGTAAAGACCTCGAACTACAAAAGTCCGTCCGAAAATATGAGAAAAAGGACGCTAAAACTTAATTAGAACTTTAACACACAACTGCCGAAATCAATTTCTCATAATTACACATGCAACACTCTCGCTATTGTTAGACCGAAACTTACTTTCTCTGATCTAAGTTCAGGTGACTTTTCGGGATCCTGGACTGGTCACGACCCGGTTCGTGTTCCGTTCCTTTGGTTCGTGAAGTGTTTATACCAGGAAAGCTTTAAAACTAACCCTCGGGTCACAAGTGCATCTTCGAGGTCGAGTTCTGTATTGCTTTTCACAAAAGGTTTACCGAACAAAGGAAAATAAGTGTTTCGTTTGTGTATACACAATGGTGTTGACTAACCTTAGCCGCCGCTTTGGCGGTGTTCCTCAGTTTGCGTTCTAGTAGTCCATATAGTGTCACCTGGTTCCTCAGTTAATTAACCCGCTGATGGTTTATATTGCAACTGCTCTTTTTCTAAAGGTTTTGTACGCACTATTGTGTGCATAAGGTTTTTAAGTACTAATTAGTGCTTCCACTTGCCAACAAAGAGTTGTTTTCAATTCAGGGTTTTGGCCTCATCTATTCCTGCGGTATTTCTGTAATTTT